>CM069149.1:35914095-36502821 GCA_035221665.1 Okamejei kenojei
CGGGATCTACACATGTCGCTGCCTCAAAAAGGCTGGCAGTTCATCAAGGACCCACACATCCCTGGCCACACACTCATTGCCCTGTTACTTCGGGTAGTAGGTAAGGAGCGAGACTGCAACAATTTCCGGTTCAGGATAGCTACTTCCCCACAAGCCATCTGGCTATTAATCTGGCCGGACAAAAAACTTGTACATTATACCCCTCCATCTGTTATTTGCACTTTATTAATTTATTAATTAATGTGTGTATTTAAGTATATAACTGTAGTCAATGCCTACTATGTTCTGTTGTGCTATGCAAAGAAAGAATGTCATTGTCCTGTCAGGGGCACATGACAATAAACTCTTTTGACTTGACTTTGAAATCGAAGATAGACACAAAAAGCTGGAGTAACTCAGCGAGTCAGGCAGCATCACTGGAGAAAAGGAATAGGTGACTTTTTGGGTCGAGACCCTTCTTCAGCAAACCATTATTAGAACAGGACGGTGAGGATGCAAGGGGCAGGGGAAGGAATTAGAAGAGCAAGTTTTTCCAGCTTGAAGTTCCTACAATATTATTCCACAGCCAAAGGCTATTTAATTAGTTGTTTGATTCCTGGTCCCTTTCTCTGAGCGTTATGTAGATTACACCCACTCTTCTTTCCCAAGTGACAATCTAATTCTTTGAAGGCATATCCAGACCATGCTTCGACAATGATTTTTGATGGAGAATTTCACATTCTATCCGCCCTCAATATGATGATTTTTTTTTTCAACCGCCCCTTTAATTCGTTTTTTGGCTAACTTATTTTATCTTGCTTAAAAACTCTAGGAAGCAATCTTATTATAATTTACATTGCAATAGGTTTCATAACCCCAATCAAGTTTCAATTTACATTTCTCAGCTTTAGTGAAAACTCTCTTTACAACTATAACTCCCTGGTGAGTCTATGCTGTACTTTCCCTTGCTTCTATATCCTTTCTGCAGCAGGAAACTCAAAACTGTGCTTGGGAACGAATAAGAGAGGAATGCTTCATTTTAGTTCAGAGATACAGCATGGAAACAGGCCCTTCGGCCCAGCGAGTCTGCACTGACCAGCGATCCCTGCACATTAACACCACCCTGCACACACTAGGGACAATTTCCTTGTACATTTATACCGAAGCCAATTAACCTACAAACCTGTACATCTTTGGAGTGTGGGAGGAAAACCGAAGATCTCAGAAAAACCCACGCAGGTCATGGGGAGAACATACAAACTCCGTACAGACAAGCACCCGTGGTCACGATCGAACTCTGGTCTCTGGCGTTGTAAGGCAGTAGCTCTACCGCTGCTCCTCCGTGTCGCACATAGAATGCCCAAAGAAATATTTCTTGCATAAGCTTAATAAAACATTTGATAGTGCATGCAGAAAATAATGTATAATGCAAAGGAATATTAGCAGAAAAGATATTAAATTGTGAATAATTGCAATGCAAGAGCTCTTATTGTATGATAAGAAAACTATTAATTCATATTATCTGGAAATACACATGCAAATTCCCATTTTTGATTTTGTGTTTAATTTTGCATTGTCTGTAATTTAAACCTGTGAACATCTGCACATTATTTGTTGGAATTTCTAGCACGTTCAGAGACCCAATTAATAATTAATTGAGGATTTATTACTTTTTCTGCATTTTTATCAAGACGTCTATTCAGTAAAAATACAAACCCCCAAAAAAGTAATTAAATTATGTTAACCAAACATTATTTTGGTAGCAATTGTGCAGTAGATTATATTGTAGTACCGCACTGAAATATTTTCCAGTTATATTAAGCATTTTCTTTTAGAATTCAGCTTTCATTAAAGGATTACTTGAGATCTACATTGATCTATTTTTCCCACGGGATTCCAGTGTCAACCAGTTACAGACTGATGTTTGCGTTTAATTGTAATATGATCTTAAATAATATTCACAACTTGGTATAAAGGCTTGCCAAAGCCAAAATGAAAGTTGGACAAAGGTGGTCAATGATAGTAGCTGACAATGCATAATAACATCATGAAGACTGGATATAACATATTACTATGCAGTCCTCCCTGAGTTACAATTGCCTGCCCTAAGGACAGTCTGTACATGTCCATAGGTTCTAGGAGCAGAATTAGGCCATTTGGTCCATCAAGTCTCCTCTGCTTTTCAATCTCCGTCTTTCCCTCTCAACCTCATTCTCCTTCCTTCTCATAACCTCTGACACACAACATACAAACAAGTTCTTAGAAGACCATTGGGCTGGATAGGTATGGATTTGTGGGGTGCTGAGGAGCTGCAGGCTCTTCTCCAGGCTGAGGATGGGGTATTTCTGCACACCTCCTCAAGTCCCCCTCCCACCTACCCTGCCCAGTATCGAGCCTCAACAATGAGGGTCTGGGAGCACTGACTAGACTCACTCACTTACTGACTTGGTCAGTGAGGCTGGCTGGCGGCTGCTCTTCCCTCTCTTGCCCGCTCTCCTGAAATTGCTGTTTCTTTGATCCTCCTCCACGTTCATTTCCCACTTTCAGGTAGTTCGGATTACGATCAGTTCTCAGGAAAGACCAAGCGGAGGCTTGCCGATCATTTCGCCGAACACCTCCGCTCGGTCCGCAATAACCAACCCGACCTCCCGGTGGCTCAGCACTTCAACTCCCCCTCCCATTCCATATCCGACATCTCCGTCCTGGGCCTCCTCCACGGCCAGAGTGAACAACACCGCAAGTTGGAGGAACAGCACCTCATATTCCGCCTGGGGAGTCTGCATCCTCTGGGCTTGAACATTGAATGTTCTCAATTCTGTTAACCCTTGCTGCCTCCTCCCCTTCCCACCTCTCCCTCAGCCCTCGGGCCCTGGCATTCCCTCTCTCTCTAACTCTCCCCCACCCAAGCTTCTCATTTTCACACCACAAACAGCTTACAATGGCCTGTTTCCTTTATCATCGATACTTTTTTGCATATCTTTCATTCATTGTTCTTTATCTCTCCACATCACCGTCTATATTTCTCGTTTCCCTGATCCCTGACCAGTCTGAAGAAGGGTCTCGACCCGAAACGTCGCCTATCTCCTTCGCTCCTCAGATGCTGCTGCACCCGCTGAGTTTCTCCAGCCTTTTGTGTGCCCTCAGGAAAGGAACCTTTGCTGATCTGGGGTCTTGGTATAATTGGGTGATATGATGGCACAGGAATTAATGCTGCCTCACAGCTCCAGAGACTGGATGCATCCTGACCTCTGGTGCTGTTAGTATGGAGTTTGCACATTCTCCCTGATGCTGTGTGTTCCTCCCAGTTGTTCTGGTTTCTTTCCAAGCTCTTAAAATGTACCGGTAAGTTAATTAACTTCTGTCAATTCCCTGTTAGTGTGCTTAAGTGGAAAAATAATTAGAGGGGAGGTGATGGGCCTTGACTTTATTATTTCAAGGTATTCATCTTCCCCTACACACCAGGAGAAATTTACTGAGGAATAATTAACCTACAAACTCGCACGTCTTTGGGAGGTGGGAGGAAACCGGGACACCTGGAGGAAACCCACGCAGTCACAGGGAGAACATGTAAACTCCATTGGCAGCACCTGAGGTCAGGATTGAACCGTCTCTTCCCAGAGATGCCGCCAGAATTATTGAGTGCTTCTGACATTTTCTATCTTTAGATTTCCAGCATCTGCAGTATTCTTCTTCTTTTCAAATCTGCCTGTTGAGCAGTTTCTTTCACTCCAACGTAAGTGAGATTGACCTTTAGTTTTCACCCTGCTGCTGCCAGCGTCTCACAGTTTTCAGCTGAGGTCGATGAATAATCTTACCGCATCAATGTTGTTGCCCACTTCATGCGGGTGGTACAGATTTCCTTGACTGGTCGTTGCTTTGCTTTCACCCAGTTTATTTCTGGGCAAAGAGAGAGTACAGTTTGCATTAATTTCCAGAGTAAGGAATAGGACTTCAAGCACCTGAGTGAGCACGGTCTGAAGAAGGGTCTTGACCCGAAACGTTACCCATTCCTTCTCTCCAGAGATGCTGCCTGTCCCGCTGAGTTACTCCAGCTTTTTGTGTCTATCTTCGGTTTAAAGCAGCATCTGCAGTTCCTTCTTACATTGAGTAGCAATGTTACAAAATTTTGAGATTTTAAAAATCAAGTCTGCAATTCTATCCCATTAGATAAAGCATACAAATAAGTTTAATTTGACACCTAATTCACTTTCATATCTTCCGTGTTAAAAAAGTTATGGCCATTTTCATACTCGGAAATTAGCATCTTGTTCCCCATTGCCTTTCCATTGACTTAACACAAAAGTTGTGATCGAGGACAGTCAAAAGCCCATAATTTTCTTAAAAGTTAAGAGAACTGAAAGAAATTTTCAGTTATTATAGATTGATGCATTCTGAAACTAATATGAAACAATCTAACTTGGATGACCTGAAATTAAAGCATATAATTAGTTAGTTTCCCAATTGTAGCTAATTACAAAATTCAATTACTAGATCTAAACATCTATCCATTTCTTAAGAAAATATTAACTTTTTTGTTAAAGCCTAAGTGTCCAAATAACATTTACACAAAAATTCACAATATAACATGATTTTTTAATCTAATTGTCATTAATTTATAGGCCAAATTGAAGGAATTTTGTGTTTAATGCCTGTAAATTAATGGGCATTTTAAACAGCTTGCGAGTGGGATTTTCTGGAACGCGATGGATTGGAACGTGGCAGTTGCGGTGAATTTAAACCCCATGTCGGCAGGTAAAATTCTGCCGGTTCGTATGGGGAATAAATCACCGTTTCGCAACATGAAATATTGATTAAAGTCCCCTAAACAAGCAAGTGTATATGTAAAAATAAACAGCTTTCACTTACCTGCCCCCTACGTAAAATCCGTCCCCGTTGTCGGAGTTCACGGCATTAAGAGCTAATTTTTATTTTACCGTAGCGCAGAAATAGTCGGGCGATTAAAAAAAAATGAACTTACCGGCAGTCGGAACGAATCTCCAGAAATGGATCGCACTCCGACAAAATATTATTCCGGATGGCAAGGGGAAAACGGCATTTTAACCCCCCCCCCCCCCTTAAAGGCGCCAAAGTCGCGCACACGGCCAGCGCGGAACTGCAGCACCGCTAAAGGTAAGTTTTGTAACATACCTACATTGAGCGGGGTAATGTAGCTGGTATAGTCTTTAGTTTAGAGATACAGCGTGGAAATAGGCCCTTCCACCCAACAAATCCATCCTGACCAGCGATCCCTGCACATTAACCCTATCCTACACACACTGGGGACAATTTACAATTATACCAACCCAATTAACCTACAAACCTGTACGTCTTTGGAGTGTGGGAGGAAACCGGGGCTCCCGGGGAAAACCCTTGCAGGTCACGGGGAGAACGAACAAACTCGGTACAGACAGCTCCCGTAGTCAGGGTCAAACCGGATCTCTGGTGTTATAAGGCAGCAACTCTACCGCTGCGCCACTGTGCCACCCATCAGTAAATATCTCATCGCCTGGGACTGGTCCTCCTGCAGACTTTGGGTTAACTGTGAGCACACAAATCTATGCCCATGATGTAGCCTTACCTCTTGCCACACTTTACTGGACCAAGCAGAGGACTCTCGATCCTATAAACACCATTGGTTGTTTCTGAAGAACTAATGTTATTAAAAGATACACAAGAGATTGCAAATGCCAGTATCTGGAGCAAAAAAAAACGAAACTAGGATGTAGAGTCTTGATGCGAAATGTAGATTTTCCCTCAGCACAGATGCTGCCTGACCCACCAGTTCTTCCAGCACTTTTTTTTGCTGAAATTATAAATAAGTTGAAGAGAAGGAACTTGCAACAATGTAATGGTTTTCATGAAGCCAATAGGCTCCAAAGCACTTTACGATCAATAAACTATTTTTGTAGCTTCATCATTGCATTATTTGACAGCAAATTTCCACCCAAAAGCTGGTAAGAAACATAACAGACCGATGATCAGATAATTTCCTTTAATGCGGTGGGATAAGGAAAATCAGGGGTCTAATTACAGTGAGCTAATGAGGAACATTTAGGAACAAGAAACTGCAGATGCTGGAGGTACTAAGGAAAGGCACAAAGTGCTGGAGTAACTTAGCGGGTCAGGCAGCATCTCTGCAGAACAGGTTGGGTTCCTTCCCCAGACTAGTCTGTGATGGGTCTCAACCCGCAACGTCACTTTCCCATGTTCTCCAGGGATTGCTGCCTGACCCACTGAGTTAATCCAGCACTTTGTGTCTTTCCAAAGAAGATTTAGGATTGGAGAGGTTACACAGTGAGGTTTTGAAAGGTTTGAGATTAGTTTCTTTGGATCATGCAGATAAACCGTTGAGACAAGCTGCAGAATCTAAAATTAGGGATGCAATGACGCAATATAAGGCTTAGACATTTACTGCTGAGATATTTTATGGATGTACATCTTGGAATTTTTTTTTCCTGGATTGCAAGTCTTGAGGCCTCTAGTGAAGATCAATAGATTTGTGGACACACAGAGAACAGTGTATCAACATGGACCAGGCAAAGATAAGACATGTTCAAGGGAATATGTGTTCTCTTCCTCTGGTCAATGGACTTGTTCTCTGGTCTTTTGCTGGTTGGAAGATAAATTTTGGTAGAATTCTTCAAATTGCATATTTTATCTGAGACTAGCAATAGGATCTCAAATATGGTGCCTCAGTCAAAATTAGACATTTCCATCAATGCAGCTCATCCCCAAACCCACACTGGAGAGCTGGGCTCCTTCTGCCTTAAGTGAGGGCACTACCTCTGAGGCAGGGCTGAGGGAGTGGTACCATGTTCTGTGGGTAAGAGTGAGAGGTTACACTCCATCTGCAGGTTTTGCAAGTCAACCCCATCCTCCAACTGCCCAGACCTGATGGAATAAGAGATACAGCGCGGAAACAGGCCCTTTGGCCCTCCGCGTCCGAGCCGACCAGAGATCACCCCGTACACTAACACTATCCCACACACACTGGGGACAATTTACAATTTTACCAAAGCCAATTAGCCTCCAAACCTGTCCGTATTTGGAGTGTGGGAGTACAGCCGGAGAAATCCCACACGGTCACAGGGAGAATGTACAAACTCTGTACAGTCAGCACCTGTAGTCAGGATCAAACCCGGGTATCTGACGCAGTAAGGCAGCAGCTCTACCGCTACGCCACTGTGAAGCCCTGTAGTGGTGAGTGTACCTCTCTCCAGGAGTGCGTCAGTGAACTGGTTTGCCGTTTAAAATGGCCATCCAGGCACTCTTGTTAAAAATAGCAGAGGATGTTACTCTCGAGTGTGGTGAGAACATGGCCAACAGAAAATCACATGTTATTATTTTCTGGGCAGAGTTCGCCATGGGGTGGAGTGGAATGTTTCCCCGTGTTCAGCCCCTAATGCATCGAGCCCAGGTTCACCAACAAAAGGCTGCTCATTCATCTCATGACTGCTTGTGACATGGTGCTGGTGCACAGTAGCTGCTGCGTGTGTGTTTACTTAACACCAGTCAGCTATTCCAGGGAGAATTCATTGTGTGTCAAGGCCCTTGAGATGATCGTGTATTATAATAACATTTGCTTGCATTTATATAAAATGATATACACCGCCATTAATGAGTGGAGCTATTGGATGTGCTTTGAATGTTACAATCACTTCAGTTCTATGATTAAATGCTCTATTTTGCTTCGGAGTCACGTGAGTGACTACGTGAAGAACCCGCCTCACGCTGGTAACGGCATTACGTCGACGCTGACGGCAGAAGCAGGAGCTGCAGTAAGGAGCAGCTCCTCGACAGCGGTAGGTTCAGAACCGGCAGGTAAGTGCTGTTGAAAAACTTTTTAGGACTAGAAAACTCCGTGCCTGGTGGAAACCAGGATTTTAAAGGTTTTAAAAACTAACTAAAAGTTTAAATTAAACAGATATACTCTGTTAAAAATAACGGAGTTTTTAAAAAGAACGTCCCAGGGGAATACCCAGCGATCGGGACGAGAGATTAATTACGGGGCCGGTTCCGATACTGGTACCGTTTAAAATACGGTAGAAAGGTTTAAATGCTCCACAATTTTGGACAGGATATTTTAAAAGTCAGAAAGACTGTATTTTTAAAAAAAAGTTAATAAAATTCGCGATATGGAGAAAGTACTCCATAATATAATAAAGACCAGGGTCACAGTACCCAAACAGTTCCCCAAAAAAGACCCTGAGGGGCTTGAATATACAAAATATGGCTATGTGCCAAAATTGAAAAATAAAAACTCTGACCCTGGATAGGGTGGAGGAAGTCTCTTTGGATATAATTCCAAATGGATCAGGGCTGCAAAAGACAGACCCTGCAAGTGGTGATGTGAATTATGAATGCACACTACAAATAAAATAAAAATAAAAGTGAGGCCAGGTGTGCCTGAGATAGCAAAAGTTTTGCTATATCCAAAGGAAGTGGTGAGGCTATGGAAAAACCTAGCTACCTACATTATGTATATGGTATCTCACCAACTTCATGATTCTGTGATGATTGAAATATTAAAATTGCACAGCACAGGAAATTGTGCCTCATTGGAAGAGCCTACGGTTTATTCCGTTAATATGGGCATTCATGACTCCAAATATGAGAGCGTCAAATAGTGAGGTTTAAAAATCCTCACAAATTACTCTGCTGCTATTATGGCTTTTGGGCAGATGAAAGGAAAACATAAAATAAAGACGCTATTGTGCAATTTTTTCTATGAAGTTTTGTATAAAATAAATGGCTATTTTGGCCCATTTTTCACCCAAGGTTGCATACCTGTGTTGAGCAAGTGGTGTTTAAGCTCTTGGTTATCTGTTTGGAATAATCTGCCTAACTTATTGAAATTGGATGAAAAGCTAAAATATTTTAGCTGCATGAAACCTTCGTCTTTGGACGAAAAGGTATTTTCGCCCAGAAGGGGATTTGATATTGGAAATAGAGGCAGAAATATGTCAAGGAAGTTTTATTGTATTGCACAACCAAATACTTACCCGAATTCAGGGGGATAAGGAGACCACCACGCTCATATGCAGAGGAATTAAAGACGTGTTCCCTGCTTAAAGAAACTGCGGATTAATCTCCAGTTAGAGGGAGATTACAAAAAAGTTTATTAGAACTGGCTTACTATTATTTTTGATCAGTATATTACGAGCAGTTTCATTAACTACTATTACTTTTAAAACAAGAGGTTAATCCTCCTGTACAGAATAAACCTGCTTATGTTTTCGTGTTTCTGCATTGAAAAAGCAGAGTTTTATGTCCACATTGCCTAATTATCTGGAAAAGGGGTAATGGAAAAGATTTTGAACACGAGCATAAATTTGTCTTTAATGTTAGAAGGCATTACAGATGATGGTTGCAGAAGTATTCTGGACCTTACAGGTCTAAATAAGTTTGTAGAATACAAACATGTTCAAATGGAGTCATGGAATACTGCAAAATATTTAATTCAGCAGGTTGTTATATGGCTAAGATTGATGAAAAGACGCCTATTATTCTGTACCTATGTATCAGGTTTCGGTGATACTTAAATTTTAATTGGTTGTGACAATTATGGCAGTTAAGCTTTGCCAAATAGACTGAGTTCAGCTTTTTACTCTTTACGAAACTGTTGAAACCAGTTTAGCCCAATTAGAGCACAAAATGCACATCATTATGGCTTATCTCAATGACATTCTGGTCATTAGTGATTATCAGGAGTCAGCTGAGGACTCAGTTTCAGTTACTAAAGCTTTGTGGTAAGCTAAGGTTCTTAATTATCTAATTAAGCCCCAGCTGCAGCCAGCACAAACAATTTACTTTTGGGGTTTGTAATTAACTCAGTGACTATGTTAATACCTTTACCAACAGTTAAAGTCGATGATATTTTGGTAACTTGTCATTATCTCATTCAAAACCTTATCCTTCCATCCGAGAAATGGTGACAACCATTGGTGAACTGCTAGCAGCATTTTCCTGCATTAGAATTTGGTTCATTACATTTATTGATATCTTCGAAGGTACAAGATACAAGCTCTTAAAGAGAAGGCAGGCCATTTTGACAGGCCTATGTAATTAACAAAAGAAGCTGTATTGGAATTTACAATGGTAGGTTAAAAAAGGAAAATGTCCCACAAACTGCTAAATAAATATTATGATTAAACAGCCTGAAATGGTTTTACATACAGATGCTAGTGCTCTCGGATGGGGGGCCACAGATTTATCCTCCAGTTGTGGAGGTAGATGGAAAACTGAAGAACAAGTGTTTCTCCAAGAGTATGGTATTAACTATTGGGAGTTATTGGGGCCTTTTATGGGCTTAAAGCATATTGTTGTGCTAAACAAGGTCTGCATGTGTTAATACAATTACACAATAAAACAGCTGTGGTTTACATTAATCACATGGGGAGAGTTGGATCAGTATCATGTGATTGTCTGGTCAATGAGATATGGCAATGGTGTATTGGTCGGCAGATATGGATTGCAGTAAGCTATACTCCAGGTAAAGACAATGTGGTAGCAGATGAAAGGTCCAGGATTTTAAAGATAATACGAAATGGATGTTTTAAGCCACCAATATTTAAGAATATTGTTCGACGATTTGGGTTGCCAGAAAATTGATTTTGCATCCAGGCTTAATCATCATTTGCCTCATTATGTGTCTTGGGAACACGATCCGGACGCAGTTGCAGTAGATGCATTTTTATTACACTGGGGGAAAAATGTTCTTTTATGCTTTTCCACCATTTGCTCTGATCCAGAGATGCTTGAAGAAAATAGAGCAAGATTCAGCTTCCGGATTGTTGGTAGGGCCAAATTGGCCAACTCAACCTTGGTTCCCAGTTATGCTGAATATGATTAAAGAACCGTATATGCAGATTCTTAACTGTAGTGATATCTTGACTAATCCAGTAACAAATGAAGATTATCCATTATATGGCATATATGAATTTGTTAATCTGCAGGTTTTTGACCAGACCACTACAGGAACTGGGATTGTCGGACCAAACTTGACAGTTATTGGCACATCATGACGAGATAGCACACAGAAACAATATATGACACATATTAAGAAATAGGAAGAATTTTGCACACAGTCAAAATATTTCTGATGATTATGTGAATGTTACTCATGTTTGGAATTCCTTGCCAATTTGCGCTTTGGCCAACATTTAAGTTACAGTGCCATTAACACTGCACGCAGTGCCTTGTCGTCCTATTTAGGACTTATGACTGGTGAAAAATCAATTGGGTCGCATCCATTAATATCACGATTCATGAAAGGAATTTTTTCACATGAATCCGCCAAAACCTAGATATACAGAGATTTGGGATGTGAGTATAGTACTTGCTCTACTTAGAGAATGGACGCCAATTGAAGGGTTGTCATTGGATAGGTTAACATTGAAATTGGTCATGTTAATGTCACTGGTCTCAGCCCAAAGAGTGCAAACTTTACAAATGTTGCGTTTAGACTGTATGCATGTGACTACAGATAACGTTGTATTCTATGTTTACGATCTGATCAAACAAAGTAGACCAGGGAGATCTGGAACAAAGGTAACCTTTCAAGCTTTTCATATTGAGCTTGCTTTGTGTGTGGTTAGACATTTGAACCAATGTATTAAAGTGACGGACACTTTTCGAGGAAACGAAAAGACATTGCTGCTTACGCACAAAAAGCCACACACAAAAGCTTCAGTTCAAACTATCTCAAAATGGTTGAAACAGGTGTTTGGTTTTAGCGGGAATAGACACTGATGTCTTCAAATCTCACTCCACCAGGGCGGCAGCTACGTCCGCGATGAAGGGGCGGGAAGTACCTCTTGAGCATATTTTTAAAAATCGCAGGGTGGAGTAAAGAAGAAACTTTTTCAAAGTCCTACAACAAACCTGTTCACACTATGACAAGCTTTGGACACGCGGTGTTGGGAGCACTATAATCACCTGCTTTGTTTGCTATTAATTGCTATAATCAGTTGTGTAGTCACTGATATTTTTTGTCACTTATAAATCATTTTTCCCTCAAATATAAGGAGGGTATTATATGGTTTTTCAGCCATTAAAAAACTTGATTGTGAAAAGATCTAACATTTGTGTGCTTTCTCATGTATGTGTTTACTTAGCCGGATTGTCGTACGGATTAATTCTACGACATAAAAAACACAGAAAGCTTTAAACTCTTCACGTAGTCACTCACGTGACTCCGAAGTAAAATAGTAAGATTAAACGAGAACTCACCTGTTCGAAGTTTGATCGTTATTTTACGAGGAGTTACGATGAGGGATTACGTGCCCTCCACTCCCACCCTCGTAAAATAAATGATCAAATGGTGGTTCTAAGTCTTTTTATGAGCCTTACTATGTTACTCCGGCTTTGGTGTTCTGTGTTTTTCATGCCGTTGCTTTGAAGTATGCCGTTACCAGCGTGAGGCGGGTTCTTCACGTAATCCCTCATCGTAACTCCTCGTAAAATAACGATCAAACTTCGAACAGGTGAGTTCTCGTTTAATCTTACTATTTTGGATGTTTTGTTTCCCATTATAGGGATGCACCATAACTCATCTGATTCCTTCTTCCTTTGTCTCTGCTCCCACCCTGATCTCAGCTAGAGAGTAGCAGGCATCAGCATTCCAGGAGGTAAACAGCGTCATGTTAAGGAAAGATTCTTGCTATGATCTAACAGATTGGACATGAGTGAAGGATGAGTGTTTGTGGAGCAGCCGCAGAAAGATCAGGGGTGGGGGTTTATCCAGAATAAATATACCGAGCGATGGATGAATCCAGTGAAGAGAAATGCAAAGGAGACCTTGAGATGCTGGAAATCTAAATTTAAAAACAATTGAAACATGCTGGTAATATTGAGAAGATCGGGCTGGATCTGTGTAGAGGCAACAAAACACAACTCTGGAGGAGACAAAATGTGTAGGAAGGAACTGCAGTTGCTGGTTTACACCGAAGATAGACACAAAATACTGAAGTAACTCAGCGGGTCAGGCAGCATCTCTGGCGAAGAGGGATAGGTGATGTTTTGGGTCGAGACCCTTCGTCAGACTCTGAAGTCTGGAGACTCCAGAACAAACCTCTGGAGGAACTGAGCAGGTCAGGCAGCAACTGTGGAGGCAAAGGCATGGTTGACGTTTCAGATAAAGACCCTGAGAAGTTGCCATCCCTTTCCCTCCACAGGTGCTGCCTAACCTGTTGAATTCCTCCAGCAGTTTGTTTATTTTTTGCTCCAGATTCCAGCATCTCTGTGTTGTGAGAAGATGTGTTAACTTTTCATTTCTAATGAAAGGTCATTGACCTGAAACAACAACTCTTGTTTACCTCTCCACAGAGGCTGCCTGACTTGCTGAATGCTTCAAGCACACTTTTTTAAAAATAAACCGCTGATGTTGTTTGTGCATCTTTATCCTCTTCCCCTGGGAAACAGTGTGGAGTAGTGGATTAATCTATGATTAGTGTGCAACCTGACAGGACAAAATAAAAAGGCACAGTGGCACAGCAGGTAGCTCACTGCTCCAGTGCCCCTGGTTCAATCCTGACCTTGTGTGTGTCTATGTGAAGTTTGCACATTCTCCCTAGAACTGCATGGGTTTACTTTCATGTCTCTGGGTGGCACGGTGGCGCAGAGGTAAAGTTGCCGCCATACAGCGCCAGACCCCGGGTTCTATCCTGACTATGGGTGCTCTCTGTACGAAGTTTGTACGTTCTCCCTGTGACCGCGTGGGTTTCCTCCGGGTGCCCCGGTTTCCTCCCATTCTCCAAAGATGTACGAGTTTGTCGGTTAATTGGCTTCAGTTAAAATGATAAATTGTCCCTAGTGTGTGGTGTACGTGTGATCGCTGGTTGGCGTGGACCTGATGGGCCAAAGGGCCTGTTTCCACACTGTATCTCTAAAATCTAAAAGTCTAAAGACAATGAGCTAAGGACCTGTTTCCATGCAACTTGTCTCCATGACAATTATCCTTCCAAGGCCTTAATAACCACTTGATGGGATGGTCAGTCCTTATAAGGAGCAATAATTCAGCAAAACCCATGAGATTGAGGTACTAATGGGGCAGAAAACTCACACTCATTACATGGAACAGAGAAAAGCACAGGAACAGGCCCTTTGGCCCACAATGTGGTCCTAGACACACCAACCATGATACCAAGTTAAGTTAATCTAATCTCTTTGGCCTATACGTATTCCATATCCCTCCATTACCCACATATCCATTTGCCTCTCCACAATCCTTTTACAGTGCCCGAGACCCGGGTTGGATCCTGACTACGGGTGCTGTCTGTACGGAGTTTGTACGTTCTCCCCGTGACCTGCGTGGGTTTTCTCCGAGATCTTCAGTTTCCTCTCGCACTCCAAAGACGTACAGGCTTGTAGGTTAATTGACTTGGGATCAATATAAATTGTCCCCAGTGTGTGTAGGATGGTGTTAATGTGCGGGGAATAGCTGGTCAGTGTGGTCTCGGTGGTGCGAAGGGCCTGTTTCCGCGTTGAATCTCTAAACGTAACTAAACAAAAATGCTACCATTGTATCTGCCTCCACCATCACCGCTGGCATCACAATCCAGGCACTCAACCCTCTCTGTGTAAAAGAAAAACAGGCCGAGAAAGAAGGCGGGCTCGGCGGAAGGGGCGTGAGGGGGGTGGGGGGGGGCTGCGGCCACGTGCGGGGGGTGGAAGATTGCAACCTTCACGTGGTCCGCCCTGTTTCGATAAATGCAATCAACTCGACGTGCACAAACGGAAGATCAAATAGAACAAGTTGTCCAACAACTTTAGGCTGTGCACGCCACACGACAGAAGAAGAGGAAGCCACGTGCGGCGGCAGGCAGTAGATAGGACTGTTCAATGAATTTTTGTAACCTGGTCGGTGGCAAATCGTGGCGACACGTGTACTGCTATATGAGATCTGTTATTTGATTTTATCGGATTGGATGCACAGCATAGCATTTCCATGTACATGTGACAATAAAGTATCATTGACTCATTGACTCATTCTTGTGCTCCATTTGAAAAGAAAGGCGCAGTGCGGCTAACACTGCAAGCCTCCTCTACGTTACTGTAAGTAGACAACCAGGTTTAATCCTTGGGCTAGTCGATAAACGGATTCATTTCCTTTTATAGTTTTGTGTGAAGCAATGTACGGGGGAATGAGATGTGGCTCTGTCAGGTTGGACTCTCTCCTACACGTGGAGGGGGAGGTGCCCACAATCTGATGTTGCCTTTGTCTCGGCGTTGCAATGTTACTCTGCTCGTCCCTCAGGAGAATAAAGGGATCAATGTTTGTAATTTCTGCCTCTGTGGTTACAGTGTTTGAAGACAGCAGAACACAGAGGGATTTTCTATTGATTCCTCCTGATGTAATGATTGATAGGCGTGTATCGAATTGCTCAAGAGGAGGAGGGCAATAGATTGGTGGCAGGGCACGATGCTTGAGATACTCTGCTCAACGCCACTCTCCCAAATCAACGTCTCGTTACATTCTGGGATCAAACAACACGTCTCGCAGTGTTAACATAGACCAAGCTGCCCTAATGTAGAATTCTGCCTTACCCTGACCTGGGCCTTTATATGTAAGTCATTCAGAATCAGGTCCATGCTCAGATGAAGTGTCTTTGTCCTGAAACGTGAACTCTGTTTCTCTCTCCACAGATGCTGCCTGACTTGCTGAGTGTTTCCAGCAATTTCTGGTTCCATTCCAGATTTCAGGTTTCACGTTCCCCCACCCCACCCCTTCATTCACAAACAGCCTGAAGAGGGTCCCGATCGTTTCTCCAGAGATGCTGCCTAACCCATCGAATGACTCTGGCACAATGTCTCCACTTGTAAACCAGCATCGGCAGTTCCTTTGTTTCTACACACCCAGTAAAGATGGTTTGGAAGATAGTTTCTGTGACTTCAGGAGCCAAGGGTTGAAATTGTTTAATTGTCATATTGACTGGCAACAGAACAAATTAATTCTCACGTGCTGCAGCTTTATAGGTCTAGTAGTGCAAAACGACACAAATAAATATACACCAATCCATAATACAATACATACTAGAATTGTGCAAAACTGAAGTATGTAGTACAACCAAAACAAAGTCCATAATAGATTTTAAATGATGAGCTGGGGCAGTGGCTAGTGTTGTGTCGTGTTCAAGAGCCTGATGGTCGCTGGTAAGAAGCTGGACTTCTTATGGAGGCTCTGTCTGTATATAAATATAAACAGCAAACCATTTGTCCCATCAAACCTGTTCTGGCATTCAATACAATCATGGCCACTTGCTTTCTGTAACATTTTCCCATTCTCTTGATTATGTTTTGGGTTCGGGAGCCCCCCCCCCCCCCCCCCCCCCCCCCGACCACGGGAAGACAACAGAGGAGGAGGACCGAATTTTTGGAGCCTTCCCTCACAGTGGGAATTTGATCCCGCTGTGTGGGGATGTCTGTGTTAAAAAAAAACCGATCGTGTCCTGTGATCTTTATTATTTATTTGTATGGCTGTGTGGCGACCACACATTTCACTGTACCAATTGGTACACGTGACAAATAAATGTATCTCGTATCTTGGAAACAGGCCCTTCTGCCCACCGGGTCGGCACCAACCGGCGATCTCCCGCACACTAGCACATTCCTAAACACACTAGGGACAATTTACAATATTTACCAGAGACAATTAACCTACAAACCTACAAAACTGGAGCACCTGGAGATAACTCACGCGGTCATGGGCAGAACGCACAAACTCCATACAGACAGCACCATAGTCGGGCTTGAATCCGGAGCTGTGGGGAAGCTACTCTGCCATTGCGCCACTCTGCCGCCCTTTTAACAAAAAGGTGGCGGTACGCCCAATTAATAAACGTACGTCATATGGTCAGAAACCAAAATAATGGTGCTGCGACTGTGACCCTTATTCATTGACCTCCCAGGTAGCAGAAACATCCTCCTTGTGTCCAGAATGTCACAATATTTCAACACATCGTCTCTCATTGGGCGTTTATGGGCCTCGTCAATCCAATCTGTCTGTTTTCATACAACAGTGCTGTCACAGTAATTGGTCAAGTAAAAAATAGTTGCTCTCGCGCTATGATAAGTGCATTTTATTTATTTGGCATCAGGACCAAAGGTAACAGTGAATGTTGTGTAAATGTCAATGAATGTACCCATCTGACTTTATGATGGAATACAGGTAGCTCAGTCCTGTGTCTGGGATGATTGACCTGCACCAGCCACGAGCATCTTTCTTTGTTCTGTGCATTACTCCAGCTATTTTAGTGCTTTCATTGTGATGCCCATTCAATCAAATGCTGCCTTAAGCTCTAACTTCCCACCAACCGTCAGGCTCTTGAACACCACAAAACTGCGAACACTAACTAAACTATGAACTACGAACTGTCTTGGTTGCACCAAGGATTCTGGGCTTTTTGAAACAATATTAGGGGTTTTAATTTATTGAATTTTTAGTTATCTGTTTACAGGCCTGTTATGCTGCTGCAAGACAGAATTTCATTGTCGTGTTGGAGGAAACACTTTTTCACACAGAGAGTTGTGAGTCTGTGGAATTCTCTGCCTCAGAGGGCGGTGGAGGCTGGTTCTCTGGATACTTTCAAGAGAGAGCTAGATAGGGCTCTTAAAGATAACGGAGTCAGGGGATATGGGGAAAAGACAGGAACGGGGTACTAATTGGGGATGATCAGCCATGATAACATTGAATGGCAGTGCTGGCTCGAAGGGCCGAATGGCCTACTCCTGCACCTATTGTCTATTGTCTATTGTGTATTGTGTTGTTGGTACGTCTGACAATTAAACACTCTTGACTCTTGAAGTGAAATGACTCTCACCCCTCCATGATAGCTAGTCAGGTGATACTTGATATCTGTGTTCACAATTTACCATGGCAATTGATTTTTGTCAGTGAGTCTTCAACAGGCTAGAATAACACAGAAGATAAATAGTGCAGGAGGGAACAGCAGATGGTGGTTTCCACCAAATTTAGACACAAAATGCTGGAGTAACAGCGGTTCAGGCAGCATCACTGGAGAAAAGGAATAGGTGCGTTTCAGGTCCAGACTCTTCCTCAGACGGGGATGAAGAGGTGTCTCGACCCGGAACGTCAACTATTCCTCTCCTCCAGAGATGCTGCCTGACCCGCTGAGTTACTCCAGCATTTTATGTCTATGTATGGAAGATAAGTAACTACTTTTATCAATTTGCAGACTGAACCAGATAACAAATCACGTAACAGGGGGAATTAATGGGATGGGAATGGAAAGGGGGAACAAAGGAAGCAGGGAGAGGTCATGTAACCAGAAGGCAGAGTGCAGTGGCCGTGCAAAACAATCACCAGGTCCACAGAGCTTCAGGTGAGGCTGAGGTTCACATGCACCTTTGCCAACCTCTCCCATTGTATTTAGTGCTCTCCGTGTGACCGCCTCTTAAGTACCTGCATTCGGGAGTCATAACAATCAGGCAGCATCTCTGGAGAAAAAGGATGGGTGACGTCTCGGGTCGGGACCGTTCCTCAGACTGAAAGTAGAAGGGAGGGAACTGGAGATAAGAAAAAGGCCAGAACAAAGCAGGGCCGGCAACCGATAACTTCGAAGCGCGAGTCCATAATGGAGCTGCTGTAAAGACACTAATAGAGTCATAGAGTGATACAGTGTAGAAACAGGCCCTTTGGCCCAACTTGCCCACACCGGCCAACATGTCTCAGCTACACTAGTCCCACCTGCCTGCGCTTGGTCCATAACCCACCAAACTTGTCCTATTCATGTACCTGTCTAACTGTTTCTTAAACATTGGGATAGTCCCAGCCTCAACTACCTTCTCTGGCAGCTTGTTCCATACACCCACCACCCTTCGTGTGTAAAAGTTACCCCTCAGATTCCTATCACCTTAAACACCTCCGAGCATCTACCCGATCTATTCCTCTCATGATCTTATACATCTCTATAAGATCACCTCTCATCCTCCTGCGCTCCAAGGCATAGAGACCCAGCCTACTCAACCTCTTCCGAGAGCTCATGCCCTCTCATCCTGGCACTTCCCTGGTAAATCTTCTCTGAACCCTTTGAAGCTTAACAATATCTTTCCTATAACATGGTGCCCAGAATAGGTACCTTTGAAAAATGTTGGATTGCATTTTCTTCTATCTTACTGGGATATTATGTACCTTATTTAAGAATAAGGAGTAAGCCATTTAGAACAGAGACGAGGAAACACTTTTTCTCACAGAGAGTGGTGAGTCTGTGGAATTCTCTGCCTCAGAGGGCGGTGGAGGCAGGTTCTCTGGATGCTTTCAAGAGAGAGCTAGATAGGGCTCTTAAAAATATGGGGAGAAGGCAGGAACGGGGTACTGATTGGGGATGATCAGCCATGATCACATTGAATGGTGGTGCTGGATCGAAGGGCCAAATGGCCTACTCCTGCGTGTATTGTCTATTGTCTATTGTCAATGTAACCAGCTATCGGTTTTGCAATATTATTTAAACTCACTTTAAGGTATTGCAGAACGGGTTACTCTTGGTGGATTAAATCCTGCTTTTGCTATTAATCTATTTTCAGTTGTACTGATTGAATCACTTCTAATGATATTAAAAATGTGAATCTTTAAAGTTGTTCCAAAAACTGCCTCCCTGCCCTGGATCTTTGAAGATTAGACGTTCACTGAAGTACAAATACATTTAAAGAAGAGATTTGAAGAGAAAAATAATGACAGAAAATCATCCTAATTTTAACCGCAATTAGCACCTAGATTTACATTTTAAGAACTTTGAAACTTGAAGTTTTCAAGAGAGGGTTAGATTTAGCTCTTAGGGATAAAGGAATTAAGGGATATGGGGAAAAATCAGGAGCGGGGTACTGATTTTAGATGATCAGCCATGATCATATTGAATGGCGGTGCTGGCTCAAAGGGCCAAACGGCCACCTCCTGCACCTATTTTCTATGTTTCTATACTGAAAACTTCACAATTCTTGTGTAGTGCCTCAGTGAAATCAACCATTTTTATACAGTTGTAGTTGCGAATGATTGTGCCTATGTATTGTAAGTTTTTTATTGAAGTGTATGCAAAAAAGGAATCTCATTATACCCAAGTACCAGTGGCAATAAAGTACTATTGAACGTTTGACTTCCCTCTCATTTAAGTTACTCCCTATACCTGGTTGTAGTCTTCCAGTCAAAAAAAACATCCTTATGTAGGAAGGAACTGCTGGTATACACCGAAGGTAGACACAAAATGGTGGAGCAACTCAGCGGGTCAGGTGGCATCCCTGGAGAAAAGTAAACTTCTGTGCCTGAAGAAGGGTCTCGACCCGAAAATATAAATAAAATAAAATAAAAGGGATTTACCTGCTTCATATCTTTACACACCCCTCACCCAGTCCTGAAACAGTTTATTTCCAGAGTTCCGTTGCACCATATGCTTGTAATGTCGATAAAGGGAGACCAGATCTTTAAGAATTGGTCTGATTTGCCTGCTAGTACGAATCTCATGCCTTCAAGGTGTAACATTTCAGACATATTTGAAATCCACATTTTTAGCGTTGGCGTGGGTGCATTTTTCCAGAATTTAAGTATAAGCTTGCTGCAGATTTTCATTTGGAGATATTCTGGATCAATGAGCGGTTAGTTCCAACTAAATGTTTTTTCAAGACACTGCAAAATATTCTGGAAATACACTTTGAAGTTTAGTTTAGTTTAGAGATACAGCACAGCAACAGGCCCTTTGGCCCACTGAGTCCGTGCCGACCAGCGATCCCTGTACTCAGCACTATCCTACACATACTAGGGACATTTTACAATGTTACCAAATTTAATTGACGTACAAACCTGTACGTGAGTATGGGAGGAAACTGGAGCATCTGAAGAAAACCCACGCAGGTCACGGGGAGAACGTACAAACTCTGTACAGTCAGCACCCATAGTCAGGATCGAACCCAGGTCTCTGGCGCTGGAAGGCAGCAACACTACCATGCCGCCCTCAATCTTTTAAATTGGTTTAGCTAATTTTTATGCTCATGGGAAATGGAAGAAAGTCATCCGCCTATTTTAGTGCCTTCCGTGATCTCAGGAAATTCCTAAATACTTTGCAGCCTGAGACGTGTGCTCTAAAGTTGAGTTACTGCTGTAATAGAGGAAATGCATCGACCGATTCACACATAGCCACTTGCAAGAGAAATTGTGTTAAATGTCTTATCCGAAGGTCACTGTAGCACGTGTCAACCTTTGCCAACCAGGGATACACTCCAGACTTCACTTTTGATCTGTAATTGGTTGAACTATTATTAACCTCAGGTCAGCAAGTTGGTTAAGTCAAAAGTCTACACACCAATAGTCTAGCACTCAGAGTCCTTGATGCCCAATCTAAATGACCTTGAGTGGCTCCAATCTAAATGATGAGACTGGACCCAGCCTGCACTAAAATTCAAAGATAGACAAGAAGTGCTGGAGTAATTCAGCGGGTCAGGCAGCATCGCTGGAGAAAAAGGGTGGGCGACGTTTTGGGTCGGCACCCTTCTTCAGACTGAAAGTACAGAGGAGAGAAATGGAGGTACGAAAAGGCCAGAACAAAGCAGGTGCTGGCAGGCAGGACTTGAGAACAGTCTGAAGAAGGGTCTCGACCTGAAACATCACCCATTCCTGCTCTCCAGAGAGAGTTACTCCAGCATTTCAGTTTTTAGTTTTTGTTTTAGTTTTAGAGATACAGCGTGGAAACAGGCCACTGGGTCCGTGCCAACCAGCGATCCCCGCACATTAACGCTATCCTACACCCACTAAGGACAATTTTTACATTTACCAGGCCAGTTAACTTAGAAACCTGTACGTCTTTGGAGTGTGGGATTTAATGTCTACCAGGGCAGGCAACAGATGACCGAGGAAGGGGGAGTCCATTGTGGGCCATTGTTGGCTGGGGAAGAGGTGATAATGAAGGATGCGAACAGTGGAACTAGTAGGATGATTAGGGAGGGGGGGGGGGGGGGGGGGGGGGGGGGGGGAGGGGAATGGAGGGAATGCAAGGGTTACTTGAAATTTGAGAAATTAACGTTTAAACCTTTGGGTTGTAAGCGGCCAAAGAGAAAGATGAGGTGTAGTAATTCCACTGCTCTGACTTCCGTAACCTGCCTAAGCATTAGACTCTGAGCCCTATTGATTCACGAATAAGCGTGACAATTTCAATGTCGGTGCGTGGGTGGGTGCATGGTTATTGACCATCCACCCGCCAACCCAATGGTGTTGCTATTTGCAATAGAGTGGTGTGAGTTTAGTTCAGAGATGCAGAGCGGAAACAGGCCCTTTGCCCACCGAGTCTGTGCCGACCAGCGATCCCCATACACTAGCACTATCCTACATACTAGGACCAATTTACATTTTATTTAACCAAAGCCAATTACCTTACAAATCTGGAAGTCTTTGGAGTGTGGGTGGAAACCAGAGCACCCGGGGGAAACCCACGCGGTCATGAGGAAAACATACAAACTCCGTACAGGCAACACCCGTAGTCAGGATCAAACCCGGTTCTCTGGCGTTGTAAGGCAGCAACTCCACCGCTGTGCCGCAGTGTGGCCCTGCAATATATCTTCACTGAGGAGATAAACTGAACGGTGAGGTGGTAAAAGGCCAATGGAACAGGTCCTCACAGTAACCATCTCTGTGGTATTAGGATGGTGTGAGTTGAGCTATCCTCAGTTCAACTGCTTTTTTTTGTGCTCAGATCAGGGCAGAAAAACATTAAACCCCCACTTTCCTCCCTTACTGGAGATCAGTAGAAGAAAGAAGAATCTTTGCTGTTGTCTTTGAAACTTCAAAATTGACAGTGAGAAAATAGTTGGTACCAGTGCCCTGCTGTGTCACGATGGCTTGGAATATACTGTCTATTATTACAATGAAGGAACATCTTGTTCTCTCCTTTATTAACGAGGAGAAGCTAATTGTTATAATGAAGATCGGTTATTGGGACAGTATTCTCTGGAGAAGGGAGCATCAAATGGAGGCATTTGATAGATTGGTGTTAAAACATTGGAAGTGAGTGAATGTTATTTTCAGTCGATCGGTAAGTGTACGGTAAAACGTTTTGGCTCGGTGTAAGGCTGTTGTCCCCTTGCATTTTCCTCACGCTTTCTGCATAGCATGGTGACGGGGCGGTAGAGTTGTTGCCTAACAGCTCTACGGACTCGGGTTCAATCCTGACTACGGGTGCTGCCTGTATGGAGTTTGCACGTTCTCCCGCGTGACCGTTTTCTCCTTGTGCTCCAGTTTCCTCCCACACTCCAGAGATGTACAGGTTTGTAGGCTAGTTGGCTCCGGTAAAAAAAAATTGCAAATTTCCCCTAGTGTGTAGGATAGTGGTAGCGTACGGGGTGATCGCTGGTCATCGTGGACCCGGTGGGGCGACGGGCCTGTTTCCACGCTGTGTCTCTAAACTAAACTAAACTCATGAATTCTGATTGAAGTGCATCCAATGCCAAGACGCAGTCAGTTTGTGACGGCTACATTCCACAGTAAGGGCGTGAGCCAAACAAGCAGTGGGTCTACTTAGCAAGTGAAATGATGGGATTAATGTTGGGCAGATTGGGGGGAGGAGGGGCTGGGGTGGGGTTGGAATGACCACAACACACAAAAGGCCATTGGAATGTAACGGCGTGATGTTGACGCCAAGTACATGACATTTCAGAGGTCAAGATAGCAAAGAGCACTGGAATGGAATTGTAAATGGGTTACAGTAATTTGTTCTGCTGTAACCCCTTCTTTCCAGGTTCCTGTGGGTGAAAATTCACTTGTTGATCACCTGAGGCCTGAGCTGACTAAAACCAGGCCTGTCAAAATAGAGAGGCCTCACTTTGTGAGGTGTGGGCTGACAGTCGGTACCTGTTTGTGAGCTGATAGCCTGTCAGCTTAATCCGTCGCCAGTGTTCCCATGTTTAGTTTGGTCTAGAGATACTGTGTGGAAACAGGCTCTTCGGCCCACCAAGTCTCTGCCCACCTGAAAACACCCTGTCCACTAGTTCTATCCTACACACTAGGGACAATTTACAGAAGCCAATTAGCCTACAAACCTGCATGTCTTTGCAGTGCGGGAGGAGACCGGAGCACCTGGAGAAAGCCCAGGGAGAAGATTCAAGATTCAAGAGAGTTTATTGTCATG
Organism: Okamejei kenojei; assembly: GCA_035221665.1. Lineage (NCBI taxonomy): Eukaryota > Metazoa > Chordata > Chondrichthyes > Rajiformes > Rajidae > Okamejei > Okamejei kenojei. The sequence goes on from CM069149.1 coordinate 35,938,197, forward strand.
TGTCCCAGATAGGACAATGAAATTCTTGCTTTGCTTCAGCACAACAGAATATAGAAGGCATGAATATAGAAGGCATGAATGTCCAAACTCCGTACAGACAGCACCAGTAGTCAGGATCGAACCGTGGTCTCTGGTGCTGCAAGGCAGCAACTCCACCGCTGCACCAATCTGCAGAAGTTGTCACTGCGATGTTAGGTGCGGACGTTTCTAGCACTGATCTCTTGTGTTCAAGGTGCCTTCTGATGTCTGACCTATTAGTTATTTTCAGCATTTTCATTTTAGATTTATCACATCTGGAGTTTTTTATGTTTATTTTCACTTGCCTCATGCTTCCCCTGTTGTCATGTATTAGCAGAGTTGAGATCTTTAGTTTATTCTCTATTGTGTTTCTTTTTCCTTGCAAGATGTTTATCCTGGTTCCAAAGTAGGTCGTAAGGTCATTAGTGATAGGAGTAGAATTAAGCCATTCGGCCCATCTAGTCTATTCTGCCATTCAATCATGGCTGATCTATCTCTCCATCCTAACCCCACTCTCCTGCCTTCTCCCCATAACCCCTGACACCCATACTAACCAAGAATCTATCTATTTCTGCCTTAAAAATATACATTGACTTGGCCTCCACAGCCTTCCGTGGCAAAGAATTCCACAGATTCACCACCCTCTGACTAAATAAATTCCCCCTCATCTCCTTCCTGAAGGAACGTCCTTTATTTCTGAGGCTCCTAGACTCTCCCACTAGTGGAAACTTCCTCTCCACATCCACTTTATCCAAGCCTTTCACCACTATTCTGTACATTTCAATGAGGTCCCCCCACATGCTTCTAAACTCCAGCAAGGACAGGCCCAGTGCCGTCAAATGCTCATCATACGTTAACCCACTCATTCCTGCGATCATTCTTGTAAACCTCCTCTGGACCCTCTCCAGGGCCATCACATCCTTCCTCGGATTTGGTGCCCAATATTGCTCACAATGCTCCAACTGCGGCCTGACCAGCGCCTTGTGGAGCCCCAGCATTACATCTCTGCAATCGGATATATGGGAATCAGCATAGTTCAGTAAAGTAACTACAATTTGCAACTAAGCAATGAATTGTTCTCCTTATGGAATCCAGCCCACAAATGGAAGCTCCACCATGCACTTGGTTTATTTTTTTTAACAAAGCTAAAATAGGAAATATTTGAAGCAATCAGTGTGATTTTCAAGAAACCAACATTGCCTCTCTGTGCAAAACGGAAAGTGCTGGAGGAACTCAAAGGGTCAGGCAGCATCTGTAGAGTGAATCTGAAGGGAATAGACAGGCGGGACCTTTCAGACACGTGCCTGAAACATCATCTGTCCATTCCCTCCACAGATGCTGCCTGACCTGCTGAGTTCCTCCAGCACTTTGTGTTTTGCTCAAGATTGCAGCATCTGCAGCTCCTAGTGTTTGCATTGCCTCTTTGAGTGTAGCATGAAAGAGACAGCCAACCTGTTCTAATAGAGACCAAAAATTCTGGAAATGCTCACCAATTCAGGAAGCATCTGTGGAGATATCAGCAGAGCTTTCAGTCCTGGTCGATTTTTCATTAGAATGTCTTATTGATTTTTCATGGTTCAATATTTCTGTACTGCCATATTACCATATTTTGGTGCCATTTACAAAAGAAAAAGATTAAAAGTCCTACAGCCTAAGTCCAACATCCACATGCTGGACCTACTGGAGCACCCCAGATCGAGGTAAAACTCGGGCTGCTGCAGGGCCTCCTCTCTGGCCCTCGATCGGCTCGGCTGCCAACTGACATCTCTCTCCTTACCCGACCGCCTTTACAAGGTGTGACTTTACCATTGTACATAAACTCGAGTTAATTGCGCATCAAGACACTATCAATGCTGCCTAAAGTAACAAGATAAGCAGTTTTCAGTCCCTGAAAGCCTTTCCTTATCCTATCAAGCTGGTACATGGAAATGTTTCAACAGGACCTAGGAAATACTTTCTGCAAATGACCCATCCTTCATTAAGCTGCCTTTGCATCCTGCCAAGTCTGTTGAGGAAGTGCTTTGGGACTATGACAATTTTGCATGTTATCAGGACTACCTGCCCTGTAAATATGGACCTCTTAGACCATCTAAGTGAAAGGATTTGTGCCAAAACAGAAAAATATTTATCTTTGCTGTATCATTGATTTTGTCCATTACAGTTGACCATGGTGTACATGCACAGTGAATGGTTGTTTCTGCACACAGTATGGATTTGCACCCCTTAACAAAGCAGAGAATTTGGTTCTGTATTGGTATGCCTGTTTATGTATGCACCATCAGAGTCAGTCTGTTTATTTTATTGTCAAGTGATCCGGGGTACAGTGAAAAGCTTTTGTTGCGTGCTATACAGTCAGCGGAGAGACAATACGTGATTACAATTGAGCCATTTACAGTGTATAGATACATGATAAGGGAATAACGTTTAGTGCAAGGTAAAGCCGGCAAAGTCTGATCAGGGATACTTCGAGGGTCACCAAAGAGGTAGATAGTAGTTCAGGACTGCTCTCTGGTTGTGTAGGATGATTCAGTTGCCTATTCAGAGCTCCTATTGATAAAGTTGTTAGTTGGATGCACAGAGGGAATTATTACAGAATTTACAATATTTACTTTGCATAAAAATTGTACATTAGTCTGCAGTGTTTTAAGGAAGAGTTTCTCTGAAAAAGGGAAAACTGACCAGTGAATGAAAATAATAGCTCTTTATATAATAGCATGGTGATTTCTCTTGCAGTGAGTGGAGGATATTTGTATGTGAACATTGTGTATAAATCTAACCATAGTCACTTACACCAATATCAGCTCCCTGCATGATTAGCGGGGGGTATTCATACAGTTGTCCGTATTCTTGTAGTTAGACACAAAATGCTGGAGTAACTCAGCGGGTCAGGCAGCGTCTCTGGAGAAAAAGAATAGGTGATGTTTCGGGTCGGAATACTTCTTCCTCGATTAAGGAAACATCATTCGATCGTCTATCTCCTCTGAAAGAGACAGTGTGAGCAAGAAAGGGGAGGGAGGTGTCCAAGATAGTCCAGGTGAATTTGAGGACAGGGTGGACATTAGTGGTGGTTAATAAAGTCCATGAGTTATGCATGGGTGCAAGATGTGGCCCTGATGCAGTTGGCAATGTAACAGAGATAAGAGTTTGAGGGATAGGACCAGTGTATGCCTGGAACAGGACTGTTCAACATTCAAAACAAAAAAGGCAGACATAGCTGGGGCCCATGAGAGTGCCCATGGCTACACCATGGAGTGTCATAGGAATTCTTTTAAGGGTGAGGACCAGTTCCACTAAACAGCGAACAGTGTTAGTGGAGGGATATTGTCTGCTAGTGTTTTATTATGTTACTATACTTTGGTGAGGTCTTATATCTGAATTGTGTTTCTTTTAGCAGGTGGTTAAAAGATTCAGAACAGAAAGATGAATCAAGCCATCCATTCTATCCTGATCTTCCTAAGTAGTTAGATACTGATTGTGGTTGATTGTTGTAATCTTGGACAGGAGGACCAATGTTTTTTTCGATTGCCTTTGATAGGTAATTGTGTTGAAAGCCTCTGATTGTTTGATTACACGGAATAATTGTGGAAGTCACTCAGAAGCCTGCAGGGAGACGAGTGGAGTTATCTATTATGGGAATTCACTATGGATCACTTTTCTAACCCTAATAAAGAGAGGAATTTTATTTGTTTTGACAGATTGAGTAGAATGATAAATACACTAGCTGCTATACCTGCATTTACATGTTTCACCAAGATACCTATTTAATCTTAAATATACTTGTAGACTTGACACTAAATCTTGACATTAAAATGGGTGGCGTTGCAGATAGTGAAGATGGTGTGTCAACGATTACAGCAAGATCTTGATTGGTTATAAAATATAAGCTAAATAAAATATATTCAACTTATTAAACTTTTTCAACAGACTAAACAAGTACACTTTGAACTTGGGGATAAACCACAAAAATTACTGGCACGCCAGCTTAGAAAATTAGATGAGGAGAAAATGATACATAAAATTAGATCTGAACAAGGAGAAATATTGACTTTACCAAAAGATATCAATGATACATTTTTACAATATTATCAAAATCTTTACTCATTTAAACTAGCAGGACAACCAGATGGAATGGAAACATTCATACAAGAATGTCATATTAATAGTTTGTATCAGGAAGGTAGAGACTTGTTAAATGCTGATATATCAGTAAAAGATATTGAAGAATCAATTGCATCATTAAATAACGGAAAAGCCGCAGGCCCTGATGGCTTAGGTGTTGAATTTTATAAGAAGTTTTATGATCTGATCTCTCCACGTTTACATATGATATATAAATATGCTTATGAACAAGGAAAGTTACCAGAATCATTAAATGAATCTACAATTACACTTATCCCTAAAGCTGATAAAGATTTGGAAGACCCTGGGTCATACAGAGCAATAGCTCCTTTAAACACTGATAACAAAATACTAACTAAAATTTTATCTCGGAGGCTAAGTTTAGTGATTAATAAATTAATACATCATGACCAAACAGGGTTCATCCCAAAACGCTATTCATCTTATAATCTGAGACGTCTATTCAATATCATATACTCAAAAAGACTGAATGATATTGAACTAGCTGTCATATCCTTAGATGCTGAAAAAGCATTTGACCAGGTTGAATGGCCATATTTATTTAAAATAGTGCAGAAATTTCAACTGGGGGATAGATTTTCCAAATGGGTAAAACTCAAATCAAATGTTATCAGCAAAATTTAATCTCTTTAGGGATTGTAGACAAGGATGCCCATTATCACCATTACTATTTGCTCTGGTAATAGAACCATTAGCTGAAATGATTAGATCATAACCAGAAATATATGGATATTATACCAAAACTACAACGAATAAAATATTTCTATACACAGATGACATCTTAATTTATATCACAAAACCGGAGATTAGTATTCCTAATCTACTTAATGTTATAACTAAGTTTGGCACATTTTCTGGGTATAGAATTAACTGGAATAAAAGTGAAATTATGCCTATAACTGGAATAAAATTAAATATACTAGAACAATTCCCACTTAAAATAGCCACGGACAAATTTAAATATCTAGGAATTAATGTCTCTAAATCCTATAACTGTCTATTTAAATATAATTACCCTCAATTGTTAAATAAACTAAAAAAATATATTTTATATTGGAAAACACTACCTATTTCAATGGAATAAATGCTATAAAAATGATTTTTTTTTTGCCACAATTGTTATATTTATTTCAGGCCATCCCTTTATATCTCTCTAAAATGTTAAAAAAAAAAATAGATACTTTGGTTAATAGTTTTATTTGGGACTATAAGAACCATCGAATAAGTAAAAAACATCTATGTAAATCTAAAATAAATGGTGGACTAGCACTACCAAATTTCTTATATTATTTCTGGGCAGTTCAGATTAAGAATATGAATTTTTGGTTGGTAAATTTAGATCATGAACCAAGCTGGCTAAAGATGGAAAAGGAAGACTGTTTGCCTTTGATGTAGGTTCGATTCTTTTTGCACCAAGGGAAGTACAAAATAAAATGTATGGGGACAACCCTATAATTCATAGCAATAGACGTATTTGGAAACAAATAGTTAAGACCCTGCATATGGATAATTTGTCACTTTGTTTGCCAATTATGAATAATCCTTTGTTTAAGCCCTCTGTATTGGACAAGGGGTTTAAGGGCCTGTCCTACCAGCATCCGACTCCATGCGGTGAGCGCGACCAAACCGGCAGCGGGGGCCGCGCGGAGGTCGGGTGATCCTTGTACAGGGCCGTTCCCAACAGCATGCACCTGCGTGCGAAGAGCGCGACCAAACCGGCAGCGGGGGCCGCGCGGAGGTGGGGTGAGTGGCGCAACGCGGTGAGGCGAACTTGGAGCGAAGTCTGAAAGGTAAGTACGCCAGGACAGAGAGGGACACACAGAGAGGGGCACAGAGGCACACACAGAGAGGGGCACAGAGGCACACACAGAGAGGGTCACGGAGGCACCTACAGAGAGGGTCATGGAGGCACGACGTCGAGGCGGTGTGTAATGTGTCGAGGCGACTGCGAGCCGACAAGCCGTTGCCGCGCGGAATTTTTGAACATGGTCAGTTTTTCGGAGCCCCGCGCGATGTCGGGACGAACTCCGCACAATTCCGCACGGCTCCGGCGATCGAAGTGGGACCGGCCCCGCGACGCCGGACGGGACGTTAGGTCGTGCTCATCGCATGGAGTTGCATGCAGCTGGGACAGGCCCTTTAGACACTGGAATGACTTAGGAATTAAAAGGATAGAACACCTTTACAAGAAAGGAAAAATTCTTTCATTTCAAGAGTTACAGGATATCTATGGATTGCAGTCAAATAACATATTTAGGTATTTACAAATTAGAAACTATATTAAGTCAAATACACAAGACTATAAAAATAGAAAACCAGGATTATTAGATGAATTGTTTAATAAACACCCAAATACAGAAAAAATAATAGCGTATATATATAATACTATCTTGGATAGGGAAATCCCAACTTCGGAAATATATCGACAAACATGGGAAAATGAAATAGGTTTATCTATAATGAAGGAAACTTGGGAAGAAAACCTACAATGTATACATTGTTGCTCATTAAATGCTAGACGTATATTGATACAATTTAAGGTATTACACAGATTACATTATTCAAAAACGAAATTAAATAGAATTATCCTAACATTTCTTCTATTTGTGATAAATGTCAGAACTTGGAAGCTAACTTAATGCATAGTTTTGTAACATGTATAAAACTCAACTATCTAAAGAAATCTTTAGAGTTATCTCTGAAGTTCTTAAAATTAAACTGGACACAGATCCAAAATTAATAATATTAGGAGTTCCGGATTTAAATCTAATATTAACAGTAAACCAAAGAAATTTCTTGGATTACTGTTTGATAATAGGGAAAAAAATAATATTGAAATTTTGGAAGGGAACATTATCCCCCACAATTAAAATGTGGACAGTGGAAATGTAGGAGACGTTGCATTTGGAAAGAATCAGATTTGTCCTAATGAACAAATACGAACTCTTTGAACAGATATGGTCTCCATATACAGAATATTTGAAGGGGTAGCTGTTCTTGGCATCACAACTCAATGGGTACCCGGCAGGATTAGATGAAAATAATTCTCTTTTTTTTGGATTTGTATGCATGTCTCTATTGATATCGTTATTTGAAATTGTGTTATTCACTATTAAGATGAATAATATATACTATAATCTTTTTTTCTTTTTTTCTTTTTTTCTCTTCTCTTTCTCTCTCTATATAATCAAAATTATTATTTAATCACCATTCTTATTGATTAAAATCTATTCTTTTATTTTTCTACTTTCTAAAAAATAGAAGTTTATAAGAATTATTTGTAACATCCGTATACTTATTGAAATAAGTTGGTTGTGTATTTGAAAAGTTGTTATACCGTTGTTATGATGGATTACTTCTAATAAAAATATTATTAAAAAAAAGATCTTGATTGGTTGGACAGGTGGATAGACGAATGGTTAATGGAATTTAATACAGAGAAATGTGAGGTGTCGCATTTTGGGAAGTCTAACATGGATAGGACCTACACAGTGAATGCTAGGGCTCCGGGAAGTGTGGTGGAGCAGAAGGATCTAGGATTACAGCTGCATAGTTTCTTAAAAGTGGTGTCACAGGTGGATAGGGTGGTCAAGAAACCTTTCGGCACCTTAGCCTTCATCAGTCAGATTATTGAGTATAGAAATTGGGAGGTCATGTTACAGTTATAAAAGATGTTGGTGTTTTATAACTGTAACCGTATTTCAAATATTGTGCTCAGTTTTGGTCACCATGTTATAGGAAAGATGCTTGAAAGGTTTCAGAGAAGATTTACCAGGATGTTGCCAGGTCTCGAGGAACTGAGCTATAGGGAGAGGTTGGGCTTTATTCCATGGAGCGCTGGAGGATGAGGGGGCCATCTTATAGTAGAAAATCATGAGAGGAATAGATCCGGTAAATGCACAAAGTCTTTTACCTGGGTAGGAGAATTGAGAACCAGAAGGACATAGGTTTAAGTTGTAGGGGCGAAAGAATTAATGGGGAAACTGAAGGGTTTATTTTACACACAGGGTGGTGGGTGTATGGGACAAACTGCAGGAGGAGGTAGTTGAGGCAGTTTCTATCACAATGTTTAAGAAATATTTAGGTGGGTACATGGATAGAGGTGTATAGGCCAAAAGCAGGCAGGTGGGATTAGTTTAGATGGGGCACGTTGGTCGGCATATGCAAGGTGGGCTACAGGGCCCGTTTCAAAGTATGACTCCATTACTCCAATTCACTATTAGACATGATTTGAGAATGCACTAACAACAATGGGCTGTAGACATCACGTTATAATCCATACATTGTTACAATTAGCCGAACAATTATGGTAGAAGTGAAGACACAAGAAACTGCAGATGCTGGAATGTTTTTGCTGTGGTAGAAATTTGCCGCTCAATCATTCATGTTTTGAGCGGATGAAAGACTGTCTGATTAGCGGTCAAGAGATTCCCCCTTAAGAGCGGCTGACGTTAATCTTAACAATAAACCAAATAGAAACTCCAAAAATGTAACAGACAATCTGGTCACAGCAGCAGCCCATACAATTGACAAGGGTCAAATAGATTTATCTCCCCGTGGTATAAACTACTTAAGCTAATTATTGAACACAGATTAGATTTCGCCAGCGGAACACTGCATTGGATAAAATAACATTATGGATGATTGCTAAATAGTGTAGAGATTTTTTTTTTGATAGAGTTAATTAGTAGCCTTTTTTTTTACCACATATTGGTATAGTGTGGCGAGTATATTCAGACAACATGCGTTTCTACTTTATGGGGAAATACATTTTAATTGATAACAATGTTTTACATTTTTACAATCGGTGTTGAAATTTCCACACCCATCGTAAAAACGCAGCTTGTTATAGTTCTACGATTAGTGATTTTTGTTTGTGCTTTTTCTCTTAGAGTTGAAAATGTTTCACACCGATTGGAAATATTAAAAATAAAATCTCCTATCGTGTCCCATCCCTTGGTGGGGAGATGCCTGGCGCACACGTCAGATTTAAACGAGGGAGAGGAGAGAGTGGTCTGCTTTGCAAGCCCCAGTTTACACCGGGCCACAATACCGAAGGCTCTTTAAACCTTGAGGCTTGTGCCTGAAGAGATTGCTGGGAGCTCGTTTCACACGGGGGAGCGCGATTGATGGGGTGGGGACGCTGATAGAGTTGCGAGAATTTTCCAAGTGATGAATTGAGATTAATTTACAACGTAGAAATATATTGGCCCGAGGGCAATTGCGCCGCTCTGTATTGTTAGCAATATGCTAAATAAGGCCCGTGTCTGCATTCTGCCTCATTCATCACTTTGCAATGAAGATGTAACGCGGGACTGAGTTGATGGTGGAAAGGAAAACAGAACAGCCTTGGGACAATAGACATGATCGCCAAAGCAAATTGAGCTGAAGTTTTGCAAAGCCATGAACGCTTGCAAATTGCAATGTAAGTTAATTCAACGAGTGAGCTGGACACCGAAAGTATCGGGAAAAAGCATAGTCGTGCCTTTAGAAGAACTACGCCCCAATTGTAATAGTTTTTTTTCTCTCGAGTTTGTTGGTGTACAATGCCCACTGTACTTTAAAACAATTAACTCCATGATGGGACTAGGGGAAAATAAATGTTCGGCACGGACTGGAAGGGCCGAGGGGGCCTGTTTCCGTGCTGTAATTGTTAAATGTTATGGAAATAATTTCCCCTCAAGCCCGGGAAGTGTTTTTTTTTTCCACCCGTCGATCGTTCTTGGAACTGGCGTGTGGTTTTTATGGTGGTGTATTATTGCAGTGTAGACTGGGGCACACAAGGAACTGTAGGGTCTGGGATGGATCAAAATACGCTGTGCAGGTGGAGGGTACACAAAATGCTGGAGAAACGCAGCGGGTGCAGCAGCATCTATGGAGCGAAGGAGATGGGTAACGTTTCGGGCCGAAACCAAGGTGCGAGCTGGGCACCGTTTTGAGCTTTTTCCCAAATTGGGTTACATGAAAGTATCGGGGGGGAAAAAAACATAGTCCGAGTTTCTCCAGCATTTTGTGTACCCTCGATTTTCCAGCATCTGCAATTCCTTCTTTAACACTGTGCAGGTGGAACTCGGCGGGTCAGGAAATGGATTGGCGACGTCTTCATCAGGCGCATTCAATGTAATGGCCCGAAACGCCGCGGGTGCTGCCTGGCCTGTTAACTAACCTTGTTGTTTTGTATTTCAAGAGAGTCAAGGGTGTTTTATCATCAAGGTGTCCCAAACAGAACAATGAAATTCTTACTTGCAGCAGCACAACAGAACATGTAAACGTGTAGGAAGGAAGTGCAGATGCTGGTTTAAACCGAAGATAGACACGGAAAGCTGGAGTAACTCAGCCGGACAAGCAGCATCTCTGGAGAGAAGAAGGGTCTCAACCCGAAACGTCCTCAATTCCTTCTCTCCAGAGATGCTGCCTGTCCCGCTGAGTTACTCCAGCTTTTTGTGCCTATCTTCAGAACATGTGAACATAGTACTCGGTAAACAATATAATAAACGAAAAGAAGTTCAGTATATGTGTATGCAACTGTGTGTGTATGTGTGTGTGTGTATCTGTCTATTTGACCCTTGTCGATTGTATGGACTGTTGCTGTGACCAGAATGTCTGTTACATATTTGGTGTATGTGTGAAAACAAGAATGGCATTGTTCTGTTTGGGACATATGGTATGTGTGTGCATCAAGAGTAATGCAAGAAGACAAACCAATGCCTCCAACATCATGTAGTACAGAGATTATTTGGAGGTTGTAGTGTGCGATAACATGGTGTTGTAGGGCAGAAGCTGTTTTTGAGAAGCGATCTCGATCTGGGCTCAGTCTGAGCCTTGGGGGCGGAAGGCGTATTGGAATTTACTCATGGTTTCCATTCTCCCGTCCAAATATTATTTTGGGTGGCATGTTGTTGGCGTGTTCTTTACGTGACTGTTTCCCGATATCTTGCAGTCGGGACACGCATGAGGTTTGTTGAGGGCGGTGCCCCTCAGAGGAGAGTGACCATTGAGCGAGGCTTCCTCACCTTTCGCTATCCGCTGGTCTTCTGAGAATGGGAGGGGTTCACCAGGGCACTCGGTGCACCCAACTTCAAAGACGGGCCGAGATGTTCATAAGTCCTAGGAGCCGAAGTAGGCAAATCGACCCATCCAGTCTACTCTGCCATTCAATCGTGGCTAATCAATCTTTCCCTCTCAAGCCCATTCTCCTCAGAATCCTTGACACTTTTGCCAATCGCAGTCTTAAAATAAAAAAAAAGGAAAGGGACACAAAGCTGGAGTTACCGGTAACATCATCTCTGGAGAAAAGGAATAGGCGACTCGAGCCTTTCTTGAGGTCCTCAGAGGGAGCGCTGTATGTATTTATGTATATTATTGATTTATGGACCACTGTTTGTAGCGTTAGTACCTGCACTGATTTAAAGCACTTTGGTCAACGAGAGTTGTTTTTAAATGTGCTATAGAAATAAAATTAACTTGACTTGTGATTCGGGTAGAGACTGCTTCAGGTTGAGCGTCAGGAGGCGAAAGGGAAACGCTCTTCAAAACAAAAGCTTTTCATTGTAGCTCGGTACACGTGACAATAAATTACATTGAACTGAACTCCGAGAAGGAGGGGGTGGTGGGGGATACAGAGCTCGCTCGATGCAGCGACCACCCACTGACACTGCTGGTAAATCTATCGGCAAGAGCGTGGTTTAACTCTGCGGACAGGCAGCTCCTCTCCTTTCCTGCAGCGATGCTGCCTGACCCGCTGAGTTACTCCAACATGTTGCGTCTATCTTCGGTGTAAAATCAGCACCTGAAGGTTCCTTCCTACACCGAAAGTGGTTTTAAACAGACTCGCAGGGCCTAAGGCACCGGCGGCACTGTGTGTGTGTGTGGAAATGTTTCCGAAGCACTTGACCCCCCGACGGCCTAATGAGGCTTCCCCGGCCCGGATCGCCGCGAGTGGGACTGATTGCTTCGCTACCGCCTCTGTCCAAAACAAAGAGGCGGGGGGCGCCGAGACTTGTGAAGCGGCCTCGGCGGGATCCACTTTGTCAAATGCAATTAAAGGAACGCCCCGCCGCGGCTTTCTTGTCGTCGTTTGTCCGAAGGAAAACGCCCCACCTCGTTTTTAAATGCCGCGTTCCTGTCTGTAATCCTCGGGGGGAGGAACTGGTGAAGGTGGGCGAGAGGAGTGTGGGGCGACAGAGGGAGGGAAGAATATGGGGGTTTGGGACGGCCGTGCTCCCGCCTGGAGAAAGGCACAGAATGCTGGAGTAACTCAGTCAGCGGGTCAGGCAGCATCTCCGGAGAGAAGGAATGGGTCGAGACTGTATGGGAAAAAGGGTCATCTATTCCTTTTCTCCAGACTTGCTGCTTGACCCGCTGACTGAGTTACTCCAGCTTCTTGTGTCTGGCCCTTGACTGCGCTGCATTTCCATGGTTGAATAACTCCAAGAGCGGACACGGTGGTAGAGCTACGAAACCTCACAGCGCCAGACACCCGGGTTCGATTCTGGCCTCGGGTGCTGGCTGTGTGGCGACTGTACGTTCTCCCTGTGACCGCGTGGGTTTCCTTCGGGTGCTCCGGTTTTCTCCCACATCCCAAAGACGTACGGATTTGTAGGTTAGTTGGCTTCTGTAGATACCCTCCGGTGTGTAGGGAGTGGATGCGAAAGTGGGATAGCGTAGAATTAGTGCGAACTGGTCAGCGTGGACTTCGGCTTGTGTGATCGGTGGTCGGCGTAGACTGTTTCTATGCTGCATCTCTAAACTGAAACCCGTCTATATCAGTGTCATGCATGGTGGTATCACTGAGGCTTGGAGAAGTGCAAGTATCCCACTGACGTTCAGAGGAGTAGAATGGATATCGTCTTTCTAAACCGTAGGACGTATAATTTGGACCCAGTGACGCACTTTTATAGTACTTTGCGTACAGTTTTGGTCACCAAATCTGAGGAACGACATTCTTGCCATAGAGGGAGTACAGAGAAGGTTCGCCAGACTGATTCCTGGGATGTCAGGACTTTCATATGAGGAAAGACTGGATAGACTCGGCTTGTACTCACCAGAATTTAGAAGACTGAGGGGGGATCTTATAGAAACTTACAAAATTCTTAAGGGGTTGGACAGGCTAGATGCAGGAAAATTGTTCCCGATGTTGGGGAAGTCTAGAACAAGGGGTCACAGTCTAAGGATAAGGGGGAATTCCTTTAGGACCGAGATGAGGAAAACATTTTTCACACAGAGAGTGGCGAGTCTCTGGAATTCTCTGCCACAGAAGGTAGTTGAGGCCAGTTCATTGGCTACATTTAAGAGGGAGTTAGATGTGGCCCTTGTGGCTAAAGGGATTAGGGGGTATGGAGAGAAGGCAGGTACAGGATACTGAGTTGGATGATCAGCCATGATCATATTAAATGGCGGTGCAGGTTCGAAGGGCTGAATGGCCTACTCCTGCACCTATTTTCTATGTTTCTATGTTTACTTGTGGCGAGCAGAAATGTAAACGATGTCATGTGCTACAAAACAGCAAGACAAACGGGAAGATACTGAAAACCTGAAATGAAAAAAAATACTCATTCAGTGTAGCTATTTGTAGACCTCGTTTGGACTAATTTTATTCCGGTTAAGTTAATTCCCAGCCCGATGGACGTTTTGAAGCGTTGTTTCCATTAAGGATTGTATATTGTGGGTATTTGTGCAGGTGCGTGTGCTGGGGCCTGTTCGTTCGCCCGCCACCCTCTCCTGCCTGCTGATTAGACGGGCAGAGAGCTGTGTTGTTGAAGATTGCCCAAGCCTTTCAGCAGTTCACCTCAAAAGAATGCGTGGAAGAGTGAACAAAGCGGCTTCTGTTTCCTTTCGCTCCCCCTTGCTGGGCACTTGTGCTGGTCTTTCCCGGAATGAGTGTGGGGGATGCAGGGCGGGGGCTGGCGAAGGGTCGAGAGCCCACTATTGTATCGCAATCCGAGGCACCGGTTGGGCCACTTAGTAAACGAATCCTTCACTGCCAGCTTTCGGTCGTGGTAATGTGCGCTGCCAGCACAGCGGTGTAGTGTCCAGTGGTCGCGGGTTCAAACCTGACCTCGGCGCCAGAGTATCTTCTTGTCAAATGTCCCTAAATGGAGCAATGGGATTCTTACTTGCAGCCGCACAACATAATTGTAAACGTAATACTCGGTAAACACCATACATAGTAAGCAACAACAATGTCAGGATTAAAAACAAGCAATCATACTCGCACTAAACCCCGCGGTTGTAAAGGGGGGGGGGGGGGGGGGGGGGGGGGGAGGATGAGTGAACAAAGGACATGAACACACTGGCGGTGGACTCGTATCGAAAGTGCCGGAGATGTCGGAGAACGATGTGGTGCCTAGTAGGTGGAAGGCGAGAATAAGGTGAATCTATCCTTGTTCTCTCCGGTTTTGGGGGGGGAGGGAAGACACCATCTTTACTGAAGCAATAGGACCTACGAGTGGAAACTCGTGTCTTGGGAGCAGAACGTGGACCTGGATAAATTGGGAGTCGGGGATGGAGCGGGAGGCAGGTGGGAGGTGCAGTCAGAGTAGCTGTGGAGGTTAATGGGTTTGCAGTTAATGTCAGTCGATCGTCTGTCCCCTGTGATGGAGCCAGGCACCTGGGGCTCTGCTTAATTGGCCACTAAATTGCCTCGTGTATGTGGAGGATGTTGATAAGAATATGAGGAGAACTGGGGTTGCGCTATGAGGTGGCATAAACAAGATTGGTCGAAATGGCCTTGCTTCGGCCCATCTAGGTTATGCCAGCTCATAAATGTCATGTTCCACCTGTTCTCCACCAACCCATTCTCCCCATATTGCTATCAACATACTCCACATACAAGAGGAATCTCATAGTTCCCCTTTAACTTATTCGCCTTTGGTAAGGATATGGGACAGGTAGGTGCGCTGTTTCTTGGGCCTCGCTATTTACTATTGGTTTTGGTTGCCCGAGTAAATCTGTTTGCACTATCTCCTCCTCCCTGATCCATGCGCTCCCGCTCACCGATCAGCAGTCAGTTTCGTATTTGTATTTGTATTTTGGAAGCTAGTTTGCATTTGAAGTCCACACAAAACTACTCCCCGCTACCACACCAGGAGTTTGAACTTGCCACATAGTCCGGATTCTGATACTCTATCATTATACACAATCTCGCCTCGGGCGCGAGTTGCTTGGACGTGCTGGTTAGGATTGTAGAGCATCCGTTTTATTACGCGCAGATTGACTATGTCTATGCACTTATCTTCGAAAGACCAAAGTGGCCGCCGAGGCTTCCACAGGGTAAGACAGACCTTTCTTCCCGAGGCCAGAGAAAAATAATTACTTGGAATAATAATGCTCGGATACGGACCAAATGCATTCTAGTGCCTTTTATTCAAGAGCTTCTGAATGGCCAAGATACAGCAAGGGCTTTTTATGAGGATGTTGCCAGGACTCGAGGACATGAGCTATCGGGAGAGGTTGAGCAGGATGGGGCTTGATTCCTTGGAACGCAGGAGGATGAGGATTAATCTTGCAGGTGGAAAAGACCATGAGAGGAATAGATAGGGTAAATGCACAGTCTTTTACCCAGAGTTGTGGAATCGTGAACCAAAGGACTTGGGTTTAAGGTGAGTGGGGGAAGATTTAATAGGAACCCGAGGGGCACCTTTTTTCACACAAAGAATGGTACGTGTCTGGAACAAGCTGCCGTAGGAAGTAGTTGAGGCAGTGCTATCAAAATGTATAAAAAACATTGAGACGTATAAAATCATCCCAACGGGATGGATAGGTCTTGTTTAGAGGGATAAGGGCCAAATGCAGCAGGTGGGACTAGTGTAGATGGGCCGTGTTGGTTGGTGTGGGCAAGTTGGGCTGAAGGGCCTGTTTCCACGTTCTGTGATTCTACGGTTCCCCCATACTCTGTGTTGTGTGATTGTTCCCTACAGCAGGTGAAATACACTGGGGAAATACCACCAGCATTGTTACTTTGCTCCCCCCCCCCCCCCCCCCCCAGTTTAATGTGAATCAACCTGTCATCTCCCACTCTGAAAGCCGCAGGATTCACTGAGCAATGTCCTTGAATGCCCAACGGCAAGATCTTAGATCTCCGAATAGACTGCGTTCTATCAAGGGAAGAGATTTAATGGGGATGGAAGAGACTTGAGGATGTGTTCAAAACCTCCATTAGTTTCAGGTGAGGGGGAGAAGGTTTAATAGGAACTGAGGGGTAACCTTTTCACACAAAGGATGGTGGGTGTATGGAACGACCTGGAAGGAGGCAGTTGATAAATGTAAGAAACATTTGGACCGGTACATGGATAGGACAGGTTTAGAGGGATATGGGCCAAATGCAGGCAGGTGAGACTAGTACAGATGGGACACGGTCAGTGTGGGGAAATTGGGCTAAAGGGCCTGTTTCCATGGTATATGATTATTTATGACTTTTTCTGGAGCTGATTCCATCAAAGCTTTGAGAGTCTAACTGAACCCACACCATAGATCTTTACTATGCAATATTATGAATGCTATAGCTGCCTTCCAGTCATCCTGATTCAATCCTGACTTCCAACATGGTCTCTGGGATTTGCATGTTCCCCCTGTGACAGTGAGAACTCTACTGGGTGCATGGCTTTCCTCTTCAAGGTTGGCAGGTTAATTGGCCGCTGTATATGGGAGTGCTGGAATCGGGAGAATTGATGGGGATATGGGGCGAATAAAATGGGGTCAGATTAATGTAAAAATGAGTGCAGTGTTTGTCACGGATTGAGGGCAAATGGTCTGTTCTTTGTCTCTCGGACCTTTATTTAAAAAAAAAACTTGCTGATATGCACTGTGTTAACTTTGAATTAAGGTGACAGTGTAAATTGCTGAGTTTCAGTGATTTAGATACACTGTGGAAACAGGCCCTTTGGTCCAGCAAGTCCACTCTGACCAGCAATCAGCCCATACACACGCATTGTCCTACCCACTGGTAACACTTTCCAATTTACAGAAGCCAATTAACCTACAAATCTGCATGACTTGCGATGTGGGAGGAAACCGGATCGCCCGGAGAAAACCCACTCGGTAACAGGAAGAACAAACTCCATACAAACAGCGTCCATGGTCGGGACCGAGCCAGAGTCTCTAGTGGAGTAAAGCAGCAACTCTACCGCAGTGCCACCTCTGAATATTAAAGCATCTGACTCTGGTGATGTCAGGGTTGTGGTGAACATTTTTGCATCAGGTGTTTATTTTGAGTTAGTCTCTGGGTTAACTGAGTCCAGCTCGCGGCTGGAAATTTGTTTTTGTGGTTTCTCAGCTGGGCATGAAGATCAGTAAACAGAAGGAGCATGTTTTTTTGGCAGTAGTTGCAGTGTCTTGCATGCATGTTACTTTAGGTTAGATGGGTTCTCCAGGGATATGGGAACTAGGTGCTAAAATTCATTTGAGTTGAGGTAAAGACTAGTTTGGATCTAACTGAAAGGTAGAGCAAGTTTGAAGGACTGAATAGCCAACTCGTGGTCCTGCATTTCTTTGCTGTATGTTTAGGCAAATGTTGTTGTGGCTTAATTAGTTTGGCATGAATAGATTCAAAATTGGATGCTTAATCTACTTTAAATATTAGGAGCATCTGATCATTGAGCTTTGAACAGAAATGTCTTTGGGTAAAAATTGATTCAAATTTTAATTATTCAGTCCTTGAATAATCAAAGTTGTATGTTTTGGGTTGCATTAAGATTAAAATTTTATTAACCTGAATGAAGTAAAAGGGGTCTAAATTATGCATAAACTGCATAGTGTTTTTATTCAAAAACTATTTTCCATTTTTCAAATTTCATCCACGTATCTTTCCATTGGTGATTATCTTGAAATAAAATTTTCTTTGCTTAATTTGGATGCTTTCGAGTATCTGTTACTGTAGCCTAATGCTATTAATTCTAAATCAAAGCAGCAGCCTAGTTTGATTTCTGCTTTAACTATCAGAGTATGGTCACAAAATGATCATGGGTACTGGGCTTGTACCCCAGAGGTCAGGAGTTTCAATCTCCCCATGTCGAGATGGGAAATTAAATTCGATAAATCTAGCAATTTTGTTCTAAGATGCCAATTGGTTCCAAATTATTCTTTTGGGAAAAGAATCTTGTGTCACAGCCTGTCTGAGTCCTGACTTTTGTCCCACAATATGTGGTGGGTTCCAAATGGCCTCTGGCATTTGGAGCGGAACATTGAAAGGGTGACTGGCTTAATTCAGTGCTCTGAGAACAATGAATAATATCAATTGGTCTGCACAGATTTCACTTTGTGTGTCTCCACTGGAAAGTTTAACATTATTATTGGTGTGGAATTTTAATGTGGAATATTGGTATAGAATTATTGTGAAGGATTGTGCATCCCCTAAAATGCTTTGTGATATCATACTGCGCAAATCTGAAAAACAAATTAAAAAAATGTAAACACAAGTGCTTTTTTTAAAAGTTATTTTTTAATAGTGTTTGGCTATTTAAACTGGAAGCTTTGTCCTGGAAACTGAGGTCCTGGACTGGTCAGTCCAACGCAAGAAATAGACTACAGCATGTTCCCCTATCACAAAGAATATGAAATCAAAGGGATTAGACTGTCATGGATTTATGGAAGAAAAATTATGTTTTGACCAAGTGATCCTTACAAAGTATATATGTGGAATTAATATTGATGGTATTGTGGGTACATGGGTTAGTGCACAGGGAGAAAATGATCTGACTATATGGTTCTTTAGTAACTTGTCAGTTTCTTTGTTGAACTAAATTAAGGCGCATGTTGCAATCAAAAGCGCTTGAACAATGGGTTGGGAAGAAAGGTAGTGATTGGTAAGATATCATGGAGATCAGTACTAGGGGAAACCCAGCTGTTTGCAATGCATATCAATGACTTGGATAAGTGAATCAAATTAAGTATCTCCCCAAACCTAGTGAATTGTGAGGAAGATGTAAAGAGGCATGACGGCAATTTTTGACTGGGTATGTGAGTGGGCCTGCAATGTAACATGGACAAATATGAAGTAATCATACCTGGTAGACAAATGAAAATTTTGAGTATCGTCGAGTGATCTTGTCAGAAATGTGAATGTATAGTGTGATTTGTGAGTACTGGCATGCCAGTCACAAAGGTACAAAGCAAGCGAACTAGGCAGATGACAGCAATGGATTGTATGGAGGGAGTACAATAAATATAACACTGATTCCTAGGAAGGTGTGACGATCAATGAGAATGGAACTGGGTTAACTCGGCTGGTATACAATTTGGGAGGATGAGAGGATATATAATTGAAGCATACAAACCTCTATCAGGTTTAACAGGCTGGATGCAGTGGTGATCGTTCCTTGCTGAGGACCCTATAATCAAAGGTTACAGTCTGAGAATATGGGGTAAAATGTTCGGGACTATAAAAAGGAAACGTATGAATTCTCAACTACAGATGGTTGTGAAGGCAAAGTTGCTAAATAACTTTAAGGAGGTAGATTTTCAGATGTAAGGCATAGAGAGAGAGAGAGTAAGAAAATTACACTTGAGATAGAGCCATAATAATTTTGAATGACCGAATGGGCTCGAAGGGCTAAAATGCTCTGCTCTTGCTCCTACTTTTTTCAATTCTACCCAGTTTGGTAGGTTGCTCGTGTAGATCGTGTAGAACTGGAGTATGGGAAGGATCCCTGTGGAAATCGATCCCGTTTAGTTTAGAGATACAGCGCAGAAACAAGCTCCATGGCCCACCGAGTCAGCGCTGATCAGTGATCTCTGCACACTAGCACTATCCTGCACACTGGGGACAATTTACAATCTTTTTACTGAAGCCAATCAACCTACAGACCTGCATGTCCTTGGGAGGAAACCCACAGTGGTGGGTGTCTGGAACGAGCGGCCGGAGGTGGGGACTATCGTTGAGGTAGGGACTATCGCAACATTTAAGAAGCAATTAGACAGGTACATGGATAGGACAGGGTGGGACCATTGTAGATGGAACAGGTCGGTGTGGGCTGATGGGCCTATTTCCTCACTGTATGACTCCATGTCTGTCTAACTGGTAAACACATGAGTTAATGTTACAAAGCTGCACCTGTAACTTGGGCATTTCTTAGCAGCTGCACAGAGGCCATGTGCACAAAACATCATTGGCCCAGAGCTATTGCACATCCCTTTTGTGCAGATAAAACTGGAGGAGTTTTGTTCCAGACAGTGACTGGAGATGTGAAAAGAATGGATTGCCTGTAAGTTTGTTTGTGCTGGCGGTGGAGTGGGCAATCAATCAGTTGGCTAAAGGAAGCCACTCTCATGTTAACTGACCGAATGAAGGATAGTCTTGTCGTAGCACTGGACTGCACTGCAGCTGGTCTTGGGAGCAGGCCATCAGTAGACTAGGCCAAGACCATCTTAATTGACTTCATTGATCATCCTATACAACTGAACCAAGTACCTAATAAGATAATTATAACTATTGACTTGTTGCTAATAATTGAAGCATTGTTAGAATGTTCAGATTACTGCCGATGTCACCATCTTGCTTTTTGTGTCTTTCTCCATCTTGGTGACTGCAGCTGTTGCCCTGCTTAAAGGGACAATTCCCTCAACCTTGGGGTGGCATGGTGGCACAGCGGTAGAGTTGCTGTTTTACAGCAGCAGAGATCTGGGTTCGATCCTGACTATGGGTGCTGTCTGTACAGAGTTTGTGCACTCTCCCTGCGACCGCCTGCGTCTTTCCCAGGTCCTTCTGTTTGCTCCCACACCAGAGACGTACGGGTTTGTAGGTTAATTGGCGTTGGTAAAGATTGTAACTTGTCCCTAGGATAGTGCTCGTGTACGGGGGTTGCTAGTGGACTCAGTGGGCCACAGAACCTGTTTCCATGCAGTAGCTCTAAACAAAACCAAACAAATATATGGGCAACTTTGAACAATTGGGTGAAAATAACAATAATGGGATGCTACTGAATGCGCTGACTATTGGTTATATTGTGGTTTTGCTCAGCGACAAATGAACAATGAGTTTTGTTAAAATTTTGATGTCCTTATCTAATGATCTGCTTCTGGAAGCGTTGGTTTTGTATCGGTTTCTCATGCCATATTGGGGGTCTCTTCACTGTTCTGGTTGTGTAGAGATCGGGATCAGAAATCAACTTTCCATGGTGGAATAGGCAGCTTAAACTTGCCAGCGACAGCACACATGGGGATGAACGTTTGGGGAAAAGCAGCCAAGTATATTAAAAATGCCAAGGAATAATAGTGTTCTAATATTACTTTGGCCTCTTGTAAAACTCCACCTTCAAAGGGGCCTGCTAAATGCTGGTTGCACAGGGAGGGTTGAACTTTTTTTGAATGATGGATAAAGCATGGAAGTGAGCCATTTGGCCCACAGAGTCCAAGCTGAACACCAATTCATCGCTCACACTAGTTCTATGTTATCCCACTTTTGCATCCATTCCCTACACGCTAGAGGCAATTTTATGGAGGCCAATTGGCTCGCACGCTTTTTTAGGATGTGGGAGAAAAGTGGCACACCACATGGTCACGGGGAAAATGTGTAAACTCCAAGGTCGGGATCAACCATGATCATATTGAATGGCGGTACAGGCTCGAAGGGCTGAATGGCCTACTCCTGCTCTTATTTTCTATGAAACTGTGGCTACGAGACAGCCGGTCTACCAGTTAACCACTGTGGAAGCCCTTCTATCAGGGTTTCCTTTGATCTTCTCCCTTAAATGAGCCTTTGGAAGAGGAGGAAATCCAACTCCAATTTCCTATTGGAATTAATGATGTGAACCTCAGGCTTGTACTCCAATAATAGGAATCCACTACGGCTCATTACACTCTGCAACTGCCCCCTGACCAACAGTTAACATGTTGGGAGGGAGAAATGAAGGGATGGTGGTGAATGGTTTTCAGGGCTAGAAGACAGTGTTTGTTTACCATGTTGAATGCTAGAATCAACTGTAGATGCCCATTTCATGAATAATAATAATAGGTAAAACATGGAATTCATTGCCACCGATGGTGGAGGCCAAGTAATTGGGTATTATTAGTGGAAATTGGTAGGTTCTTGATTAGTAATGGTGTCAAGGGATAAGGGGAGAAGGCAGAAGAATGGTGTAGAAAGGGACAATGAACCAACTATGATGAAATGGCGGAGCAGACGCAGTGGGTCGAATGGCCTAATTCTGCTCCTAGATCTTATAACATGACATTAGAAAAAGCAGAAGCATTGATAACACACAACCTCACGTGGGAGCTTTTGCTGTTCTCATGTAGCTCGAGTATAGTTGACGTTTAACTCCACAGAACGTGGATTGAATGTTTAAACTGATGAAAGATGTGTAAAGTACTAACCATAGATTTTCTGGGAAGCGTCTGAAGTGTGGGCTGCTGGTTGGAATATCATGGCAAGCTGATCAAAGTTTTACAGAGGAGGGATTTGCTGGCATTTGACTGCTTCAATCATCAAACGATCTGAGCTGAGCAATTTCACAAACATGAAGAGGAGATTTGCAAGATGTGTTCCAACCCACTTGGGATTTTGGTGTGAGCAGTCAGATGCAGCAGTCATTAATGGAAGTTATGAATATCAGGTTATTGCTCACAGGATGGAGGACGAGGCCAGAAATATTAAAACATTTTGCAGTTCACTTCTTTTCACTTTGTCCAAATTGTGAAAGGGAAACGTTTGCACTGAAAGACAAATTCTCAAGAACACAATTGCAGTACTGGCAAATGGTATAAAAGATTGTGGGATATAATACAACTTATCTTTGTGTATCATGTGGCTTGGAGAGACATCAAAAGAGTAGAGGTTTGGATAACTCTTGGAAGAGATAATGAACCGACAACTATGCTTGTGGGTAGAAGATTGCTCGCCTGTTGTTTGAAGACTGGGGAGACATCTCCAGAGATGGACACAGAGTGCTGAACTAACTCAGTAGGTCAGGCAGCATAAGAAAGGAGAAAAGGAATAGGTGATGTTTTGGATCGAAACCCTCCTTCAGTCTGAAGAAGGGTCTCGATCAGAAACGTCACCTACTCCTTTTCGCCAGAGATGTTGCCTGACCCGCTGTGTACTCCACCATTTTGTCTCTATCTTCGGTGTAAAGAAGCATCTGCACGAGATATTTCCATGGAAACATAGAAAATAGGTGCAGGAGGAGGCCCTTCGAGCCAGCACCACCATTCATTGTGATCATGGCGGATTGCCCGCTATCAATAACCCGTGCCTGCCTTCTCCCCATATCCTTTGACTCCACTAGCCCCTAGAGCTCTATCCAACTCTCTCTTAAATCCATCCAGTGATTTGGCCTCCACTGCCCTCTGTGGCAGGGAATTCCATAAATTCACAACTCTCTGGGTAAAAAAGTTTTTTCTCGGCTCAGTCTTAAATGACCTTCCCTTTATTCTAAGACTGTGGCCCCTGGTTCTGGACTCGCCCAACATTGGAAACATTTTTCCTGCATCTAGCTTGTCCAGTCCTTTTATAATTTGATATGTTTCTATAAGATCCAGTGTTTACCTTGGTAAGAGTTGGTGCTCTCCAGATGGTGGGTCAGTATTAATCGTGTACAAATTATCTGCCATATTTTCTACAGCTTAAGTGACTTGAAATACCAGTGTGAAAGATACATCTTCTAGATGTGCTGGGACGCATCCTCAATGATGTGACCTGGGGTCATTGGGTGTTTCGGGTCTCACAGCATCAGACACCCTTGCCCAGGTGACCCAGCCGGGGTTGATCAAGCCCCGACTTGTGTCCCAGCAGCAACCGCCCATGAATCAGCCCTCTTAATCCAAAGCCCCCTAGTGGCTTTCTCTGCGGCTTCACTTGCGGATTGAATGGCCCTTTTCTTTGCCAGCCCCGTAATGCCCAACTGGTTGAGGACTTTGCAGAGTGAGCATCCTGCCAAGCCTCTACAGCCCACCTCTATGGGGTCATAGTATGTCTTCCAGCCTCTGTCCTGGCACATCTCCACCAGTTCCTGGTACTTTGTGCGCTTCCTCTCATTAGCCTCTTCAATACGCTCTTCCCAGGGCACTGTCAGTTCCAGAATGATCAGCTGTTTTGTCACTGCGGAGGTGGTGATCATGTCTGGCCGGAGTGATGTTGCTGTGGAAATTCCAGCTGTTTGCCCAGATCGACGTGTAGCTGCCAGTCAGTGGCTGTGTAGAGGAGGCCCTTCCTTGTTTTTGGTTGTGGTCGGGGCCTCTCTCCAGCTTTGACAAAAGTGATTGATTTCTTTAGGGTGTGGTGGTGTTTGCTGTTACTGATGGCAGTGGCTATGCTCTCAGCAACCACCTTGAGCACCTGGTCATGCCGCCACCGATAGCGACCTTCCCCAAGAGACTTTGGGCAGCTGCTGAGATGTTCTAATGATCCTCTTCCAGAGCAAAGTGGGCAGGAAGGTGTCTCGCACTTGCCCCAGATGTGGAGGTTTGCTGGGCTTGGTAGGGCATCGTAGACAGCTTGGACAAGGAGCTGGAAGTCTGCCTGCTTGATGTTTGACCAGGTAATCCTGCGCTGCGGTATGCTCTCCCACCTTGTCCACGCTCCCTGCTGCCTGAGCCCCACCGTCCTGCTCGCACACTCTTCCTCCACACCTGCTCGGACCTCTTCCTGGATTAGATGGTGTCTCTCCTTGCCCTGGGCCTTGCCAACCGGTGTCTTAGGGAAGTATCCCAAACCCACTCTGCCAGTTGCCATGACTCCCACCAATGTCTTTTGCCTTGGGCGCGACTCTGCCACCTCCACTACTTTCGCCGCCCTCCATTTCCTCCCTGTTCTCGCCTCGATGCCAGCCGATGACACCTTCTGGTCCCTGGAGTCCCTGTACTGCAGTGCCTCTCTTGTTCGCGCCACTATAAACTCTTCCGTGAGGCCACTGAATGGCAGCTGCAAGATGTTACTGGTCCCATACAGTGCAGCACTGTTGATTCTGCGGGGAAGGCTAAGCCACCTGCGGAGAAAGCCGCTGATCTTCCTTTCGAGGGACTCAGCTGTGGTCAATGGAACAGCGTAAGCCAGTAGAGGCCACAGGACTCGGGGCAGGATTTCCAGATGGTTGGTCAGTATTAATCGTGTTTAAATTATCTGCCATATTTACTGCAGCTTAAGTGACTTGAAATGCCCTTAATGTCTTAAAAGAATATATGTGTACACTGTCACTGGATTAAGAATCTGTGCAACAGCAACTTGAACAGATTCCTTTATATGTTGAATGTAATTGGCAATAGTGGAGGATGCAAATCTCAGACTAATGGCATTGTGATTAGTTAACTTTGTACGGGAGACAACCTTTTACATTAAGATGTAATTAAGAATTTATAGTCCTTTGACATTGATTAATGCTGGACATTGGTGATGAGTAGTAACAGCATTGGCAGACTTTTTTTAGAGTGAAACATTGCCTCCATCTCGGGAGGAGGAGCAGTTTACATTGATTCAGCTCTGTTCTTTAAGAAAGATGGCTGTATGGGTTCATGATGTTAGGACAAGGAGTAGAGGGAATGCAGCCATGGAAGTATGATTTTAACTCAATACGAGGGTGATGAAGGTGATGGTCATCCTGTTTATTTGTCACTGCTGTGTATCGCTGTTTGTCACTGCTGGGGCAGCGGGCAGCTAGAAAGGCAAATGATGTGCCTTGTTACAAGAGGATTTGTGTACAAGAGTCCACATGGCTTGCTTCCATTGTTCAGAGACTCCTCCTGGACTATTGTGTGCCCGGCTGACTTTCTCGTCTAAGGATGGATATACTAACAATAAGGGTACAGCGCGGGTTCTCTGGATTGATTCCAGAGATTGCAGCTTTGTACAAGGGAAGATTAAGCAGATTGGCCGATATTCCTCAGTTTTAAGAAACATTTTCATATTGGGAGGAGTAACATTTTTACATAGATGCAGAGTGGACAATTCATTGGATGGGGGGTACTGTGAATAATATATCATCTCAAAATAAGGGGTCAGCAAGTGGTGAACGTTAGGAATTATCTTCAACTTTCTCCCCCCCACCCCCTCCCACCAATTGGTCTGAACGGGACCCGACCCAAAACATCAAATGTTCATGTTCTCCAGGGATGCTGCCTGACCCACTAAGTTACTCCAGTGCTTAGTGTCATTTTAGGAATTCTTTACTGAAGTTGGGTAGTGTAGCATATGGAAGATAAAAGTGGGTAGGTTGTTCGATGGTTGAGAGGTTATGGGACAGAAAATAGTATTGAGGTGGAAGATTACTCATGATTAGTGTTGAATGGCAGTGCGGGCATGGGAGGCTGAATGAGACAGTCCCGCTTTGTATTTCTTGTATTCCTGCAGGAAGTCTCTGCTTTGTTCTGGGATCTCATCACAGGCAGGTCCTTCCCTGTTGTCCCCATCCCTTTTCAACTCCACTCCATCCACGGTGTACAACCCCATCTCTTTCAATCCCTCCATCTGTTTTAGATCCCAGGGTCTAAGCTCCAATCTTTTACTGGATCTCATCCTAACCATTCCTCATTAGATGCCAGTTCCAGCTACATCCCTGTTCCGAGGTGTGACTGTCCATGTTCCCAGGCCCCTTGTATTTAAATCTCCCCACTTCCTTTCTGATTGAAGATTAGTTTGCAAAAGTTGAGCAGTAGCTTTGGTGTCTTGCTGTTTTACCAAGACCGATGTGATGGAAATGGGAAGGAGATCTCTTATTTCTCCAACTTTCTTTTGAAAGAGCAAAATAATTTGAGCCACCCAATTGATGTAACATAAATATAACCAATTACAGAAGTGGGTCACAATATGTTAAGCCTTGGCTCCACTTACTTTGCTGCCCCATTTAACTTTGCAGTGGCTGTTACGCCTTTTTTGGTGAAAATCAGAACAATTGCATCAGATCTGTATAAAAGTTTACAGTTGATTATATTTTTGTGCATTATTTCCCAATTTGAAGAAAAACATGTTTCCTCATTGTTCATCAGGAGGAAAATAGCAGTAGTTTCATCCAGTATTGATGTGGAGTAACTACTGTGGAGGGAGATGAAGGAGTGAGAGATGTAGCATTATCCAGCTGGGCTCCACTCCAGGTGAATCCCCCAGTTTGGCACTTTAATTAGCCGTAAATTGCCCCAAGTGTGTTGGTGAAAGGCAGGAGTTGCTTCAACAGGTCTGTCCACTAAATCGGAAATCCATTATAATGGGATCCATTAAAAATGAGGGTTCACTGTAGAGTTAATAGAAGTGAAGAACATGGGGCTTGTCTTAATGCCCCATGTAGGTGTTAAACATGAGGATACCTGAAGAATCTGCTTGGACTCTGCACGCGAGTCCTCGACTTAATGACTAGTCACCTACACACCACAACGTTTGGTTCTCCTAGCCACTCCTCATGGCCTATCCATCTCCAGAGATGCTGCCCTACCTGCTGAGTTTCTCGAGTACTTTATGTCCTTTTGTATATTAACCAGCATCTGCAGTTTTTTTCTTTCTACACACTGTACTATTATTTTGTTCTTAAATCAAAACCTTTTTTTTGCCCTGCTGTTATTTGCTCCAACACTTAAATAAAGGTTACAGAAAATGTTAACATTTAAATACTACAATATATTAATAAAACTTTTTTTAACTTGACGCCGCAACATTTGTGATACGATGTCAATATATTGCTCAACAACCCATTTTACATAATGCACCACCTTTCGTTCTATATTGCTACTAGATCTTTCACTTTTGATTTGGCTGTACTGCACAGAAACAGGCCTGTTGGCCCACCATGTCTGGACTCGCCTTATCTCCCATCTACACTAATTACATATTTGCCTGCATTATGATTGTATCTTTCGATACCTTGCCTATTCTAAGAAAATGGACCTTGCCTCTTGGGGAAAGAAGCTTTCAAGTCATTGTCTCTCCAAGGAGAAATGAGGTGGCATCACTGAGAAACACCAAGATTTGTCTGGATTTAGTTTTATTTTGCCTTCCTCTTCAAATTCTGGGATGAAATTCCCAACACAGCAGGAATGGTCAGTTGGAAACTCCACTTGAGTAGTTTGCTCCTGTGTGCTTTTAATCTCCGGCTGACATTGAGCCCATTGAAGATGGTAAATAAAGTGGACCATTCCAGTTGGAAATGTTGCTCGGCTCCACTGCTATGCAAACTGTTGGCTTGAAAAACAAAATGAACACTTATTTGAAAGAACACCAAGACTGAGCTTCAAAAATTTAAAAACAAATTTATTCCCCTTTTGGGCGGGAGGGGTTTGTGAGGGGGCGGAGGAGGAATGAGGGGGGGGGGGGGGAGGGTGGTTTGATGGCGGTGAGTGTGGGAGGGGGGGTTGTGGGGGAGGGATGTGTGGGCGGGGGATTGTGGGGGGGACGGGTGTGGGAGGGTGGGGTGTATGTGTGTGGGGGGGAAGAGGACGGGAGTGGTGTGGGGGGAGGGAGGGAGAGAGCTCCGAGAAAAGACAGGGAAGAGCCATGGGGGAGAGTGCGGTATCACGGGGGAGGGGGACAGGAGCCTGCGAGGGGGACCAGAGTCAAAGGGATTGGGGGTGCGATGGGGACTCGCAGCGGGCGCTGGTTGCTTCGCGGGTCGCTGGCCATTCTCCTCCGTCGGGATCAGAGTCTCCGCTTTCCGTTTGGCAACATCGGCGCCATCTCCAACTCCGCGCTGGCTGGACTGCGTTAGATCTGGCCGAGTCGGGCTGTTTCCAGTCCCTCCCTCCGGAAATTGTGTCCAGTTGGAGACCTCCGCCGGCCATCCAGAGCCTCCCGCAGCTGCAGTAAAGACGCGATGGTACAGCAAGGGGCGGACCGTCCCGCGGAGTGACAGTAGAAGGGTTCAATCCGCGCTGAATGGCAGGAGAGGCAATCGATCTGCGCACGCGCGGTTTTAAAGATTTTAAAACCTCGATAACTCTTACCAGCTTCCACCGATCGGAACGAAACGGTGCAATCGCAGCAAAGGAGAACCGTGAGTAAGCTGGTGAAAATCGTAGCGCTATCGTGTACCGTTTTGTGCAAATAGAATGAACGTCAAGCCGGTAGATAACAAGATCAGAGTTTTAGTTATGTATGTATAGAAGAAGATATAGATGTCTCCCAAATAAGATTTTTTTTAATTAAGTTGGCTGACTGTAGACTTTTAGCTTTTGATGTATTTAGCTATCAATTTTATACAGCTGTTCACTGATTTCTGGTGGCAAGAATGGGAGAACGGGTGGGAGACAAAACAGTCATTTTCTCCTTGAATATTTCTTTGGTTAACAGAGAGACTCCTTCCAAATCACTAAATTGGCTGTCCATTGATTTGTACTGAACAGTTTTGACTGCTTGTTTCAGCCGAATGAACGTTCAGCATGTTTCCCAAAATAGTGGCAGTAAGATCAAGGAAAGGTGCCTTAGTCTGACGACCACCGGCTGGCACTCTGTCTTCCTGCAACCCACAAACGAGATTAGTCTTGATCCCACTTGTCCACTTCAGTGAAACATCCACATAATCCGATATGAAATGCCAACCCTAGTTCCAACCTCATCCACCACGATAAGCAAATGCAGGAAGCAATTCCATGATCAACATTATCGGGAAATCCTGGTGATAACTGGGCTTGCATCCTAAGATACTTAAATTGCACACCCATTGAAGATTGTAATCCAATGATCATTCAAGATTGTGTTTGCAATATTTTCATTCCAAGATAATATCCCTTGCAGGCTTGATTTGGAACAGTAGTTGGTTGCAAGGAGATCATCGTTGACCAAATCCTGCGATGAGTGGGGAGAGGTGATGGCTCCAGGCTTTCTGATGTATCTCCAAGGCATAAAGCTGTGGTTAGACCTTGGGGGTCCTTGCTCAACATGACTGTTGTAATATTAGGAAATAGATGTTGGGGAAATGAGCTCTGTAAGCATCTGCCAGAAGCCGTCACTAGTATCATATTCTCATTTTGTTCATGTCCATGTGGCACTCTGTTGACCGTGCAACCCGTATCTTGAAGTTGGTGGTCATGGTTTCCTTACTCTTGTATCTTCTTCCTGGTGGTAGATGTGAAATGAGAACGTTGCCACGCTGGTGTGGATCTTGGATATTGGCTGACTCTTTGAGGCAGCATCTCCTATAGATTTATTTGCCAGGGAGGTCAGTGCCTATGAAAGACTGGGCAGTGGTCCACCACTCTCTTGCATGTAATCTCCTACATTCCTATGCATTTGAGGCTATGATCCAAATAGTCAGTGTGTCCTGTATAGTTTAGTTTTTGAGGGATACAGAATGGAAGCAGACCCTTTGACCCATAGAGACTGTGACAACCAGTGGTCCCGGTACACCTGCACTATACCACACGCTAGGGACAATTAACAATTTTACCAAAATTAATTAACCTACAAACCTGCACGTCTTTGGAATGTTGGCGGAAACCGGAGCACCCGGAGAAAATCCATGCATGCGGAGGGAGAAAGTTCAAACTCCGTACAAACCAATCACGTGGTCGGGATCAAACCTAGATCTCTGATGTTGCAAGGCAGCAGCTCTACCCGCTGCACCACTGGGCTGCCCCGCCTCGACCACCTGTAGTAAGTAGTTCAATGGAGTATTTCATGCTGGATCTCTTTGGAACCAAATCTACTTAATCTTCTAAGAAAATACTCTCTGTCAGCTTGTTATGTACTCATCACTTCTACTGATGTGAGGTTTTATTTCCAAACTGGTTGTACCATTTTATTGCAAAAACGACTTTTCTGTATTTTGGTTTTGGCCTCCAGTAAGAAGCTCCCCACATCATAATGATACAATGGTAGATTAAGTGGTTATGCATTGGTACATTGTGTTACAGATTATACTGCTTGTGTTATGGATGAATTTTAATTGTCTGTTTCCCGGTTACATAGCAACTGCAACAATCTGGGTTCCCACGGATGTCACTGAAACCAAGGATCCATTTGGGCATCTAATCTTTAACTAGTAAAACCTGAACCTCGTACTCCTTTTGTTTAACCAAAAATAGATTTATTCAAGAAGTTGCAATACTATTTACAATACAAAATAATTCAAAACAAAACCCACCACCATAATACAAGTGATCACATTAAATGGCGGTGCTGGCTCGAAGGGCCGAATGGACTATTCCTGCACCTATTGTCTAAAACAAATATTCTTCAATATCAAATATACTATGAAACAACTATTTCCCCATCCTTATTAAGGATGCATTCTACCCCCTGCGGTGCCCAGCAGTCCCAGAAATCCCCACAGGGTGCCCGTGGATAGCGTGTAGTCCCTCTCTAGTACCACCCGGGCCCGGACGTAACCCCGGAAAAGGGGCAGGCAGCCGGCTCGGGCAGAGCCCTCTTCCTCCTGGTGCTTGGTCAGGCCTAGGAGCAACCCAACCGGGCCATCTTCAGCCCTACCCTCTCCCACACCTCATGCTCTGGTGGGAACACCTGTGCGCAGCACAGCTGGATGAGGTGAATCTTTCCCACCTCAGATCACGCATCCGAGTTATGAATGCTGCACTTTGTCTAATGTTTGTGGATATACCTAACGGAGCAGCTTACACATTAATGGGGGAAAAGTACACATTGTGAAGTGATTCGGCAGACTGGTGGGATCAATACTTGGCTCCTTGTGTTTACTGACCTGCACTGGCCCTTGATTAGACAATATACCTTTTTTCTTTTAAATTATCCATCCTTGATTTATATCCCCACAAGGTCATGACTCTCCTGAACTCTGACCCCCTCTACCCTCTACAACTCTTCATATCTCTGTGCTCTTCCAATTCTACATTTTTAGGCATGTCTTTGTATAATAACTCTATGCTTGGCATATTCCCTCTGTGTAAGTCTCCCCCTTTTAAGGTGCACAAAATCCTGGGCTTTGCTTGTGGTTATCTACCTCTATATATTTAAGGCCTCTGCTTCAAATATTTGATGCCTTTGTCAACTTTTTTTAATAGTTGCATTAAAGACACTATATAAACTTTCACTTTTTGAATTGTCATTTATATTCCCAAAATAATCCTTCCTCAGGACAACATTTACTTCTGCTTCTGGGAATTCATTGCCATTAGAAGGCTGTGGAAGCCAAGTCAATGTATATTTTTAAGGCAGAGATTGATAGATTCTCGATTAGTAGGGATGTCGGGAGCTATGGGGAGAAGGCAGGAGAATGGGGTTCAGAGGGAAAGATAGATCAGCCATGGTTGAATAGCAGAGTAGACATAGTGGCAGAATGGCCTAATTCTGCTCCTATAACTTATGAACGTATGAGCATGACCATCAGAATTAGTCCAAGGGAATCCTATCCTGTGGCCTTTGTGGCTGCAGGTTGTTCTGGAGAACTATACAGCTGAGTGGTTTCAATATAAATGCAGACTTCGGGATGGAGGATGGCCTTTACTGTGTTAAAGATAGTCACATGCCAGGGTGTGAGACATCAATGCGTTTGCACCAGATGAATGAAATGGATCAGTTTGCATTGTATATGTAGCTGACCACTACTTTTTGATCTCTTCAGAGTACATGGTGGACAGTCTAGAACTATCAAAGTTTGGAAGTTTTGTCACTGGAGTTAAGGGGCTATTGGCACCCATCCCTGAGGACACTGAGGTGACGGTCGATAGTGAAAGTTTTGTGGAGCGGGAATCATGTGTCTGGATGTGTAGGAAGGAACTGCAAATGCTGGTTTAAACCAAAGATAAGAAACAATGCTGGAGGAACTCGGCGAGACAGGCAGCAGCTCTGGAGAGAAGGAATGGGTGACGTTTCTGGTTCGAGCCCCTTCTGACTAGGGGTCAGGGGTAAGGGAAACGAGAGCTATAGATGGAGATGTAGAGAGATATAGAACAAATGTGTATGTCGGGTGGTAAATGTGTATAATTGTGTCGCCTCGTTTAGGAAAGATATGCTTGCTTTGAAGGGTTGCTGTAGAAGAGTTTAGAAGATTAAGGTGTGTTTATTGAAACACTTGGATTTCTGAGGCTTTGAGGTAAATGTTGAGAAGCTTGTGAAGGTTGGTGGTTCTAAAATGAGATGATGTGGCCAGGAATAATGGCTGTTCTTTTTTAGTTGGAGATGAAGAGAGAATTACTTTTCTGACAGAGTTATGAACCTTTTGGAATCCTCTACCCCAGAGAGTTGTGGAGGCAGGATGATTGAATATATTCTTGGCTGATATTGACAGTTGTAAAGGATGGGGCACTTGAGTGTCCGAGAACGGGCAGGAAAGTGAAGCTGAAGTCAAGGTTAGATTGGCCTCGATCCTATGAAATGGCAGAATGGGCTCAAGGGGCTATACGGCTTATTTTTGCTCGTATTTCTGTTTGTGGTGCCATTTTTTTTTTTTTTTTTTATTAGAGCAACTTGGTGCCATATTTTCACGAGGCAATACTTGCCCTTAAATGACTGTTGGCTATGACATTGTCCAGACTGAAGAAGGGTTCCGATCCGAAACCTCAACTATTCCTTGTCTCCAGAGTGCTGCCTGACCCGCTGAGTTACTCCAGCTTTTTATGTCCAACTTTGGTTGTGGCGTGCTGTAAATGCAAAGCATAATTTTTACCATGCACTTGTTTGGACAGAGGTCAAAACTGGCATGGAAGACTGATTTCCTGCATATTCAATGCTAAGACTCTCACCATCATATCTAATAGAATGCGTTCTGCTGAGATGCATAAGAAGCAGGCAGTGCCATGTCCAATTTGGCTCCTCGGGCCTTTATGCACAATACAGCACAATAGATAGCGCCCCACTGGTGTTGGGTGTGTTTGACTCATTTTTAGCTTCTACTTTCCAAGTCACTAATGGAATTGGCAACTTGTGGCTCTGACTGCTTGTCAAGCTTTTTGTTTTCCTCTTCCTTCACCGAGCCGTGTTGAAAGAGTCTCAGCAGGCTACTGAAAGATATGTCCTGTTTTCTACAAATGATTCCAATTTCAGTTTGCATTTTTGCTAAATTAGAATTGAGCCTGTTCCTAATGGATAGTTTTGCTAGCAATTGCCTTTATATGTTCCTAGTTTAGGGGCACAATCAGAAGCAATTCTCCCTTTCTCTGCTGGTAATATTCCACACTGCCAGATGTTGTTCCACACTGCCAGAATGTACATCTCCTCCAAATGTCCTTGCATTGATGCACTTGGACTGGGAAGATATTCCCAGTGAACACATTGGGCTCCACTGCAGTACAGATGTGATGCCAGGCCAAGTTCCTACGTTGAAATAGTGAGACACGCACCCACATCTTTGTGCTGTGATCTCCCACTTCCATTGGGATGAAGAACCACTCTTGCTTCCTCTTCAACAGCCTGGCAGTGCGAGAGAAATTTTCCATCTGGGATGAGCTTCAATTTAATGGTTAAGAGCTTCTTTAAATTGTTTTTGAGCTCTTGGGATGAACCCAACTCCTAGAAAAACATATGTGTCCTGTCCAGCTTGTCAATGATTCAATAATACTTTATTGTCACATGTAGCTAGGTACAGTGAAATGCTTTATCTAACACATCCCTGTAAAATTATGCCGCAGACCTCATCTAAGCTGTACACAAGTGTTGCCACGATTTGGTGGCGACAAAGTAACAACAATTCACTGAACATTCCTGTCCACTGCCTTGGGACATTCGTTAACCAGTTGTGTTTTCAATAACCTGGTGGCATAGATATAGCTACTGTTACGACTCCCGAATGCAGGTACTTCAGAGCCGCGTAACATAGTCAAAAACCAGGCTCAAGTTCAAGAAAATAGTCTTTTATTTAATTAAAACTCAAACCTGATTCAAACAACCCAGACAAGGACAAGAATAAACTAATAAACAGAGATAACCCTGAAACAAAATACACGAAAACCCTCAGGTCAGCCCTTATCTGTCCCAATTCAATATTAATTAACAAATGTAGGTAATAATACAAAGTTCTATGCCATGTGGCCAGGCCTCCTGCAGTTCAAACCACTGTCTCTCATGAGTCAGGGTCGATGAAGAGAGAGAGAATTCTGGGAGATTCTGGTATTTAAGCTTCCGCTGAGTCACCCGTCACCTGATGCAGCTTGGCCAATCAGGTACAGGAGCCCTTAACCCCTTGATCCCTGATTCCCAGCCACGGGGCCTGCACTCAAGAGAGAAACAGAAGAGTTAAGTACATAGCATTCACCAGAGGGGGTGGGGGGGAAGTACCTAACAGCTACTTAAGTTCAACATTAAGTTCAATCATGTACTTTGACATAGTGGAATGTAAACGTCTAGGGATGGAAGCTGCCTTGTGTCTAATTTGGAGAGACTGAACTAGAGCCGAGGCATCTTGGATATGGACCCAGAGGTTTCACGACGTGTTGGAATGTGAATGCGTGGTAGAGATGAATGTCATACATTTTTAGTTTTCCCTTTAAAAACTAAGATTAGATGATAAAAGATGGCAGATGCTGGAATAAAACCGAATGCAGGAAGAAACCTCAAGCAACTTCTTCAGAGGCAAAAGGTGCAAGATGACTTGACATTTTGGAACACTACACTCTCAGGAATCGAGAGGGAATAGAAATGATTGCCGGTATCTGGCAGTTCACAGGGGTGTGGGATAAAGGCTGATGGGTGATGGATGGTGCCAGGTGGGAAGGGAATGATGGGAGGCACAGTGGCGCAATGTTAGAGTTGCTGACTTTCAGCGTTGGAGACCCAGATTCGATCCTGAATGCAGGTGCCGTCGGTACATAATTGATACATTCTCCCTGCGACTGCTTGGTTTTTTCCAGGTGCACTGGTTTCCTCCCATATTCCAAAGACTTACAGGTTTGAAGGTTAATTGGATTCAGTAAATTGTCCCTAGTGTGTAGGATAATGTTAGTGTACGGGATGATCGCCGGTTGGCGCGGACTCGATGGGCCGAAGGGCCTGCTTCCACGCTGTATCCGTAAAGTAGAAAGTTGGGAAAGGGTTGTGAGGGGTGAAGAAAGCTAGGTGGACAGGTGCAAGCTCCACAAGTGGAATGTGAGTTGTGTCCAATTTGCAGTTGACCTCCTCTGTAGCAATGAACAATCCGATGGTATGAAGATTAGTTTTTTTTCTCAATTTCAGGTTGACCACTTTCCAATTCTCTTCCCACATACTTTTCAATTCACCTAGTTTTCTCCTTGATCATCCTCCCCATCACTTCTTCTTTCTCCCCTCCCTCTCAACCTGTTTCCACCCACTATTCTCTGTACCAACACTCTTTGCCAGTGTCCTGTTTTAAAGTGGGAGATGCCTTGTGTGCAGAATAAATACCACCTTCCTAGTTGGAACATAAACATTTTGTTTATATTGCTTGACTGGTTGACTGCATACCAAGCAGAACTTCTCTGCCTCAGATGGCAGTGGAGGTCAATTCCCTGGATGCTTTCAAGAGAGAGTTAGATAGAGCTCTTAAAGATAGTGGAGTCAAGGGATATGGGGAGAAGGCAGGAACAGGGCACTGATTGTGGATGATCAGCCATGATCACAGTGAATGGCGGTGCTGGCTCGAAGGGCTGAATGGCCTGCAACTGCAATATTGTTTATTTATGACAGAAATATGACCAAAGTAGCTTACTTTTAAATCCTAATTTCTTGCCTTTTACTTTTCCTTTGGGTTCTTTGTCTGTAAAATTATTCAATTTCCTGAAGTTGACTGGGCACCTCCAGCACCATTTGCTTGCCTGCGATTGACTTTTGGGCCAATAATATTTTGGTGAACTACTTGCACCTATTGCCTTTTTTTGAAATGTCTCTCCTCCTTTAACAAAGTTGTGGTAATAAGCTGCAGTGGCACAAGGATAAGTTGCCGGAGTCCGAATGTGTGCCAACAGTATCCCGATCATCTTGTTTCATAAGAACATTTTCTTTGTTAAACTGATCTTTACTTGCTTCATCTGTAGGACTATAGGAATGAAATTTCGTTCACACCTTGTCTGTTTGAATGACAATAAAAGGCATTCTATTCTATCATTTGTTCTTGGTTAAGACTTGAGGAGGGTGGGTGTTGGGGGGGGGGGGGGGGGGGGGGGGGGTGTGAAGGAAAGCGAGGGGGACTGTTGTGTTTCTGAAAATAAGTCGTTCACACTTTTGGGACTTGGTGTGAAACTGTGAAAATAACATCAAGCCTATTGAGGTCAAATGTTCATATGTGATAGGAGCAGAATTAGGCAATTTGGCCCATCACGTCTACTCAATCATTCAATCATGGCTGATCTATCTTTCCCTCTCATCCACATTCTTCTGCCTTCTCCCCATAACCCCCGGCACGCGTATAAGAGGCAGGAGAAGACAACCTAATAATCTCCACCTTTAAAAAATAAAAAATAAAAAAAATAAAAACATCTCCATTGACTTGGCGTCCACAGCTGTCTGTGGCAATGAATTCCACAGATTCACCATGCCATGACTAAAGAAATTTCTCCTCATCTCCTTTCTAAAGATACATCCTTTTATTCTGAGGCTATGGCCTCTGGTCTTAGACTTGCACACTAATGGAAACATCCTCACCACATCCACTCTATTCAGGCTTTTTACTATTCGGTAAGGTGCCAAATTCTGGGGTACAAAGCGAAATATGTGCTACCAGATAACGTGATTTCATTCACTTGGGTGTGGTGTCTGGTTGGTTTTGCAATGTATCCTAGTGGTACAGAACAAGAAACCTTCCTCCCACAGTAGTGTGCGTGTCTAACCTTCCAGAGATGCCAACCCTAAATTTAGTTCACAGTAACATTCAACCCATTTGTCCGTAACAAATGGGGTTAAATGCATTTCTCTCCGTAACATACTCACTTGGGGTTGTTGCCGGCGGCTATGCGCCTGCGCACTGGTGCAGATCAGCGGGCTGCCGGCGGGCGGGTGCGGCACATGCGCACTTGGCAAGGTTGCCGGCGGGTCTGCGCCTGCGCACGGGGTGGGGGTGGGGGGGAGGCCCGGTGATGGGGCTGCCGCGAGCGGCCGGCTGCCGGCAAGAAAGTGCCGCTGATCGCGCGGGCCGGCGCCGCCCGGGCTCTGGGCCGGGCGTGGCGTGGCTCGAAATGGCGCCAGGCCCGGCAACCCTCCCCCACTGTGCACGCGCGGCCACTGGGGCCCGGCAACCCTCCCCCACTGCGCACGCGCGGCCACTGGGGCCCGGCAACCCTCCCCCAACTGCGCAGGCGCGGACACTAGGGCCCGGCAAAGTGCCGCTGATCGCGCGGGCCGGCGCCGCCCGGGCTCTGGGCCGGGCGTGGCTGCGAGCTGCCGGGCTGGCAAACCGGGGACACATGGCGCCGGCGTTCACCACGGGAGGAACACCGGCGCGGCGGTGTTCCGTAACAGCATGTTTGGCTGCCGGAACACCGTAAAAAGGTTATTTCGCCGGGACAAAATACGGCGAATCCGGGACACTTGGCATCTCTGACCTTCAGATAAGCAAGCAAAGGCTTGGACCAAATTGTCCAGATACCAGTGTTCAAATCTCAAAGTGATAGCTGGGGAATTTTTAAT
The DNA here is from genome assembly GCA_035221665.1 of Okamejei kenojei. NCBI lineage: Eukaryota > Metazoa > Chordata > Chondrichthyes > Rajiformes > Rajidae > Okamejei > Okamejei kenojei. The sequence continues at coordinate 35,976,748 of CM069149.1, forward strand.
TGTTAATAACATGGAATGCTTAAAGTCATCAATAATGCTCAAAATTCTGGATAGTTGTTAAAAAAAATATCTTGTTCAACTTCAGTGGAGGAAATCTGCCATCCTTGCCTTGGCCTCTCCACTGTGGTTGTCTGTTAAATGGCCTAAGATAGACACAAAAAGCTAGAATAACTCAGCAGGACCGGCAGCATCTCTGGAGAGAAGGAATGGGTGACGATTCGGGTCGAGGCCATCTTACTGCGAATGGCCCATAATGGTCACAGAACAATTGGGGATGGACAGTAAATGTTGGGCTTGCCACTGATACCCAGATGCAACAAGAAATTTAAAAAAAAGGAATAAGGAATTTGATCAAGAACAGTGGGTTCCTCTTAATGTCGTTCTATCAGCTGCACTAGGGCATGTACGTTTATCAAGTGTGTCTTATTAAAGACTGATCCTTTTATGTAAGACTTTTTTACTAGTTAAAATGGCTGGAGTCATAGAAGGCAGTCATGCAGAACATCAGAACATAACTGAGTTCACGCCGACCACCTATTTATACTAATCTGCTTTTACTTTTCTCTACATTCCCATTAGCTTCCTTCTGCTCCCCTCCGCCTGCAGATATCAGCGTTTGCTCACACATGAGGCAAGTTACAAATTAACAGCTGCAAATAACCTAGCTACTAGCACAGCTTTGGGGATCTGAGAGGAAACACAGCCATTCACTGCGAGAACAGATGCAGTCTGCATGGAGGTTGCACAAAGTCAATGGAGTTGTGAGGCAATGACTCGACCTGCTCCACCACTTTGCCAAAGTAATCCTGGAAACGGGGCTGCCCAGACTGGAACAGAGAAAGCTGCGGAGGACGTTAAAATGGGATGGTAACCAAGGGAAAGACCATTTCCATTTGATAGGAATTTAATGAGGATTCATCACTTTAAAATGATCCTTGCAAGTGCCAGCAAGATTACCGCCAGCAGATGGTCGACGTGTCACTGTAGAGAGTTGGTGAGGCAGTGAGGGGAATGGGCACCTGGCACACAAACTCATCTCCACAAAAGGACGGTATTTACTGAAGATAGACACAAAGTGCTGGAATAACTCAGTGGGTCAGGCAGTGTCGCTGCGGAATAAGGATGGGATACGTTTCGGTGTTGGAACCCCCCTTCAGACTGAAAGTGGGGTTCCGACCCGAGTCTTCACCCATCCTTTTTCTCCGGAGATGCTGCCTGACCCGCTGAGTTACTCCAGCACTTTGTGTCCATCTACAGTGTAAACCAGCATCTGAAGTTCCTTCCTTCACAAAGGATGTTAGTTAGTTTACAAGGGATGACAACATTCTTAAAATTCGGCAACTAAAAACTGCTGTTTTGTGGTGCGCTGAGTGACAGAAGCAATAGATTTTTCTCCAGGAAGCAATAAACTGTTTAATAAATGTGCTTTTTATATCAGTTTGTTGATTTATCCTTTGTGTTGCAATTTCCTCGCATGGTTACTGCCAGGCTGGGGATCTGCCCAAAGCTGCCATCTGATGAATGTGCTGTAGGAAATGGCTGCAGTGGAATTGCAACCAGTTCCCTGCCGACTCTGGGATCCTTTCAGGTGAAAAGTACAATTGAGATCATCAAGAATGCAATTCCTGAAAGGGTGCCAGTGGACAAGTGGACTGGAAGCACAGACTTGTCAACCCTCTCACGTCGACCTTTCAACCGCTTCCGCTTATTTGTGCATTCTGGTTGAGGCATTGCAGGCATGTGCCTGAATTGCTGGCACAGTCCCCCGCTCTAATGGACTCTTTAGATATTCATGGGCTTCATTGTTTTTCCTTGCTGTGTTTAACTCCCTCCCCCTCTCTCACTTGAGAAAGATTGCATTCTTGTTTAGTTTAGTTTAGTATGGAGATACAGCATGGAAAGGAGCTTTTCGGCCCACTATGACCAGTAGTCACGGCACACGAACACTATCTCTCTCACACACACACGCGCGCACACGCGCGCACACGTGACAGTTTTTGCTATTATGTCAAGCCAATTTACCAACAGACCTGTACGTTTTTGGAGTGTGGGAGGAAACCAGGGATCACGGAGAAATCCTAAACACAGGTCACGGGGAGAATGTACAAACTCCATACAGATAAGCACCCATAGTCAGGTTTGAACCTGTGTCTCTGGTGCTGTAAGACAGCAATTCTAGCACTACGCCATTGTACTTACTTTTATACAGAACTGTATTGTGCCTATCTCAAAGCATATACTAGAGTGACCAATGACAATGCGAGCAGACTGCTTTTTCTGACTGTGCCACGGTGAAACACTTTGGTCTTACAGGCAATTGCAACCAAACTCCAGCCCACTTTACACAAATAGACACTTATTGTAGCCAGCTTTGTTGAATTCCAGTTGGAGCAAGCATCCTGGACATTTCCTACATCTCATCTCATCTTCCAACTTGGCCTCTAGTCATGCCAACTGCTTACTACTATTACTCTACCCAAAGTTGGCTGAAGATGCATGAGATGCTGTGGGTCATTATATAGAACCGTTGCAGATGGACAAGGCTAGCCAAACATGCTTACTATTAGTCTAGGAAGGAACTGCGGATGTTGGCCTATACCAAAGACAAGACACAAAAAGCTGGAGTAACTCAGCAGGTCAGACAGCATCTCTGGAGAAGAGGAACAAGTGATGTTTGGGGCAGATCCCTTCTTTAGACTGAAAGTGGTGGAGGGTAGGGAAATGAACAGGTGGTGAGAAAAGGCCTAAATAAATCAGGGCTGGCAACAGATGACCCTGGGATGGGTGGAGCTCATCATGGCTCATTGTTGGCTGGAGAAAGTTTGAAAATGCGAAAGATGTGGAGTAAAGCTAGTAGGATGAACAGGAAGGGGGAGAGGAGGCAATGCAGGAGAAATTGACATTCATACAGTTGATTCATACCAGTCTGAAGAAAGATCTCGACCCAAAATGTCACCCAGTCCTTCTATCCAGAGATGCTGCCTGTTCTGCTGAGTTATTCCATCATTTTGTGTTTATTCTTACTACTAGAATTCTTTTTGCCTGACGTTTACTTGACCAAAATGCCATTGGTTTCCCTTGTATGACATTTGAAACAACGCCCAATTGTACTTGGCAGAGTGGTCATCAGCCTGGTGAGTTAAAATGCTGGTGGCACATTTTCAGAATAAATGAAGGAAAATAGTTGAACTGCATTGACAAAGGAGGCCATTATGTGCCACTTGTGTGTTTTTTTTTCTCTGAACACAAGGAGATGGAAGGAAGCAGTTTTGGCAGAAGAGTTGTAGATGAGGAGTCTTGGAACGAAACGTCCAGGGTAAATGTATAAACCATCCTAGTTAGCAACTCAGCCCTGGCCCAGTGCCCAATGTTGCTGCATCAAAGGCTAATCCAATTTGGTGGTGCCTGACATGCCAACCCTCCCCTCCCCTCCATAATACATCTTGTATTTTGCTTGGGTACACAAAAAGCTGGAGAAACTCAGCGGGTGCAGCAGCATCTAAGGAGTGAAGGAGATAGGCGACGTTTCGGGTCGAGACCCTTCTTCAGACTGGTCAGGGATCAGGGAAACGAGAGATATAGACGGTGATGTGGAGAGATAAGGAACAATGAGTGAAAGATATGCAAAAAAGTATCGGTGATAAAGGGAACAAGCCATTGTAAGCTGTTTGTGGTGTGAAAATGAGAAGCTGGTGCGACTGGGGTGGGGGAGGGAGATAGAGATAGAGGGAATGCCAGGGCCCGAGGGCTGAGGGAGAGGTGGGAAGGGGAGGAGACAATAAGGGTTAACAGAATTGAGAAAATTCAATATTCAAGCCCAAAGGATGCAGACTCCCCAAGCGGAATATGAGGTGCTGTTCCTCCAGCTTGCGGTGTTGCTCACTCTGGCCGTGGAGGAGGCCCAGGACCGAGAGGTCGGATGTGGAATGGGAGGGGGAGTTGAAGTGCTGAGCCACCGGGAGGTCGGGTTGGTTATTGCGGACCGAGCGGAGGTGTTCGGCGAAGTGATCGCCAAGCCTCCGCTTATTTTGCTTGGGCAGCTTACAGCCTAGTGGTATGAATATTGATTTCTCCAACATCAGGTATTCCCTCTCTCTCTATCCCTCCCCCACCCAAATCACAATAGCTTCTCGTTTTCACCAAACAAACGGCTAACAATGACCCGTTTCCTTTATCATCTTTACTTTTTTGCTTATCTTTCATTCATTGTTCTTTATCTCTCCACATCATTGTCTATATCTCTTGTTTCCTTTATCCCTAATCAGTCTGAAGAAAAGTCTTGATCCGAAACGTCACCCATTGCTTCTCTCCAGAGATGCTGCCTGTCCCGCTGAGTTACTCCAGCGTTTTGTGTCTATCCTCCATAGTGAGCTATGTGCGGCCGTGAACATTGATCAGTGAAAAGTTCTGGTTGTTAGCAAGGTGTTGAACTGTTGAGAGAGAAATTGCAAATGCTTGTGTACCTGTTTTCAGTAATATTGGTTTCACTTCATGGCAAGCCTCTTTTAAAGATGAATGGATGCACAGCTCATCTTCTGGCATTGCAATTATTTTTGCTTAGTTTGGCAACACAACGTTAAATAGGCCCTTTGGCCCACCGAGTCCAGCGATCCCTAGATACTTGAGCACTACACACTAGGGACAATTTACAATTATACCAAGCTAGATAGGGCTCTTAAAGGTAGTGGTCGGGGGATATAGGGAGAAGGCAGGAACGGGGTATTGATTGGGGATGATCAGCCATGATCACATTGAATGGTGGTGCTGGCTCGAAGGGCCGAATGGCCTACTCCTGCACCTATTGTCTATTACCAATTAACCTACAAACCTGCATGACTTTGGAGTGGGGGAGGAAACCAGAGATCCTGGAGAAAGCCCATGCAGGTCACAGGGAGAACGTGCAAACTCCATACTCGCAGCACCCGTAGTCGGGTCGAAACCAGACCTCCGGCACTGTAAGGCAATCTTGAAACCTATCAGCATTTAAAAAGAAAACCCCCAATTACCTTTTCACTGCAGCTGCCACGTGAAAGGATAAGAAGAGAGAAGCTGGTTAAATGGACAAGAATTGAATCTCTTATCAGTGATAAATTCTATAGCTTTACTTGTTAACCAATGTATATTGAAGCGGTGTGGAGGAAGGGACTGCAGATGCTGGTTTACACCAAAGATAGACACAAAAAGCTGGACTAACTCAATTTCAATTAAATTTCAATTCAAATTTAATGTCATTGCACAGATACAAGTATGGGTATAACGAAATGCAGTTTAGTGTCAATACGTAGTGATAGCAATGTTTAGATAAATACAGATAAATAAATACAGATGTGGGAACCTATCGACGGGACTCCGAGTTCAGCAGTGCGATGGTGTTATTGTAGAAGCTACTCCTCATCCTGCTGGTGCGGGACCTGAGGCTCCTGTACCGCCTCCCCGATGGTAGGAGGGCAAACAGTCCATGGTTAGGGTGGGAGGGGATCCTTGATGATCTTCCCAGCCCGTCTCAGACACCGATTTCGGTGGAGGGCATCCAAAGCAGGGAGCGGGGCACCGATGATGTACTGGGCGGTTTTCACCACCCGTTGTAGTGCCTTCCTGTCTGCTACGGTGCAACTGCTGTACCATACCGTAAAGCAGGTGGTCAGGATGCTTTCGATGGTACAGCGGTAGAAGTTGGTCAGGATCAGGGGGGACAGGTGGGCTTTTTTGAGCCTCCTCAGGAGGTAAAGGCGCTGCTGCGCCTTTTTGACCAGCTTGGAGGTGTTGAGGGACCAGGACAGATCCTCCGAGATGTGTACCCCGAGGAATTTGTAGTTGGAGACCCGCTCCACCTCAGTCCCGTTTATATGGATGGGGGTGTGGCTGCCCCCTCTGTTCTTCCTGAAGTCGACAATGATGTCCTTCGTCTTTTGAGAGTTGAGGACGAGGTTGTTATTGGCACACCAGGTTGTCAGGTGCTGGACCTCCTCCCTGTAGGCTGACTCGTCGTTATCGCTGATCAGTCCTACCACCGTGGTGTCGTCGGCAAATTTTATGATGGCGTTGGAGCTAAACTTAGGGATGCAGTCATGGGTGAAGAGAGAGTAGAGGAGAGGACTGAGCACACAGCCCTGTGGCACGCCGGTGTTCAGTGTTATAGTGGAGGAGGTGAGGTTGTTGATCCTAACAGACTGGGGTCTGTTAGTGAGGAAATCCAGTGTCCAATTGCAGACTCAGCGAGTTAGGCAGCATCTCTGGAGAAAAGGAATAGGTGACGTTTCGGGTCGAGACCCTTCTTCAGACCCTTACTTGACCATGAGCAATGCTTATCGAAACAATGCTTCATCAAGGGTTCCTTCATTGTTCATGAGGTTACTGCAGTGCCTGTCATCGCTGGTAAACGTGCTGCTCCCATCTCTGCTTTTCCTTTATCTCTAGGATGTGGGAGACTGATGTAAACTGGGACCAAGAGCTTCCCTGTCCTTTTTTATTATCGGGTGGGCAGATTGGAATGATGAGGTTCTGGCAAGTCATGTGGAAAAGCCACTGTACAACAGATGGTATTGGATGTTGCGAAGCTCTCCAGTGCTTGGGCAGCATGAAAAGAATGTGCTGCCTATAGTATCCAGAGCCAAGTCTATTGAAAATCATTCTCATTACTATAATGTCCTCGGTGATGAATGAAATATGCAAGCTCCACAGTCAATGTTCAAGTGACACAGATTTCCTGCCAGATTAGTTGTCCAAGTCAGGCTGAAAAATTGCTATTGAAGTAAGTAATAGTTAATCTGGTGAAAGATCTGATATTGTACCAGTCATAAAGTCCTGAATAGCATGGTGAACCTTTTGTGTGAGACGAGTTACTCCTGTCTTGGTCACTCCTTAAAGATAGCCGAGACTGGGGAAATTGGCCCTGGTTCCTGCTAATTCTTAATCGGGGAATGTTTTCTTTTTCTGTTATGCATGAGAGATTCAAGGCCAATGGGGCTATGGCTTCCTCCCACCCCAGGCTAGTGGCATAAGGATACAAAGTGCTGGGATAACTTGGCATGTTTAAGAAAGAACTGCAAATGCTGGAAAAAAATCGAGGGTAGACAAAAATGCTGGAGAGACTCAGCGGGTGAGGCAGCATCTATGGAGCGAAGGAATAGGTGACGTTTCGGGTCGACACCCTTCTTCAGACTGAAGAGCATGGATAGGTAATGTTTTATGTCAGGGCCTTCCTTCAGAAACATCACCTATCGATGTTCTCCAGGGATGCTACCTGACCCACTGAGTTACATCAGCACTTTCTGTCCTTTTTATGTAAATCGGCATCTGCAGTTTTTTTATTTCTACGTTTTCCCTGCTCATGGCAGTTGTTCTCTCAGTTTGCATGTACATAACATGTCCTGGCTGTGGAACAAAATAGGAGCAAGGGCAATGAAAATTGACAGGCAGGGAAAAACAGGTTTTTAACAACCTGATAAAGCATTTATAAATTGCTTTAGCATATTAACAACTTCAAGAAAGAAGTGCATTTGTTTGAAAATGCTCGGGCTATCTATCAAGTCAAGTCAAGTTTATTCGTCACATACACATACGAGATGTGCAGTGAAATGAAAAGTGGCAATGCTCGCGGACTTTGTGCAAAAAAACCAAACAAACTGCAAAACAGAATGGAACAGTATTGTCGGTATCTTGCAGCACAGAAGGAGATGGTGTGGTTGGTTGAGTTGACGCTGCATCTTTGTAGCTGGAGTTACAGTGGGATCTCTTGACACTCTCGTGGGCCTGGGATGGATTTGAATGATGGAGGTGCACAAGCAATTTATTGAAATGACCACCTGACGAAGGTATAGAAATTCTGCCGTTGTGCAGGGCCAGGAGGAGGTGATTTAGTTTGTTGTGCAAATGCCAGCTCTTTAATAACCCTTCCTCACTATTTCCCCGTTGCCTCAATTGAAGTATTTATGCACTTCTCTGTAGCTGTGACCATTTAATCAACACATTTAGGCAAACTAGATAATAATGCATTATTTTTTTTCCCCCCAATTACCTATGATTTTTCCAACTTGATCTAGTAAGAGGGTATTCAGTCCATCGTGTCCATGGCAACTCACTCAGCAATTTAATCCGCTGCTAATATTCCCTGTAAATTAAATTGATCTTCCCACATTCCCGCCAATTCCACCCACCACCTTGAACAACCAACCAGTCCAGAACCAGGAGGAAACTGAAGTGTCCAGTAGAAACAATGTGCATAGTACTGGGGACAACATGCAAACTCCACACATGCAGTACTGGAGCTGTGAGGCAACAGCCTAAAAGCTGCACCACTGTAATTCCCTGAAGCTGGATCTCCTGGTTTCTTCTTATGGATTTTGTGTGTGTGTGTTAGCCTTGTTTAAAGCCCGTCGTGATATTTCAGCATGTCTGTTGGTCTGCTAAATGCATTTCGTATCTTGCCAGCTGAATTTACTGACAAATGGTGTATAGTTGGCAAGAGAATTGCAATGGTATTAAAATCAGAGAATGCCCAGCCAGTCAAGCAGCATCTGTGGAGAGAGAGTTGATTCTTCAGGTTTTTTTTGTTCTTTTGCTTAATGTTTTGGGTTGAAAATTTTTTTTTTTAATCGCTTACCTCGACAGAAATGCGACTTTTTTCTGTTTCGTATGTCTGTCCGTACTGCGGCCTAACATCTAGGAGTTGGCGGCCTCTCTGCTGGAGACAGACTTCGGGAGCTCCAACCGCGGGAGCCTGCGGACTTAACATCGTGGAGCTCGCGGTCCCTGGTTAGAGACCGACTTCGGGAGCTCCAAGCCTCGGGAGCTTCGATTGCCCCAACGAGGGATCTTCAATCGCCGGCTGCGGGAGCTTCAATAGCCCCGACTGCAGATGGTTCGACTGCCCTGACCGCGGGAGAAAACGAGGGAAGAAAGTTTAGACTTTATTGCTTTCCATCACAGTGAGGAATGTGGGGAATCCACTGCGGTGGATGTTTATGTTAACTTTTATGTAGTTGTGTGTCTTGTTTTGGTATGGCTGTATGGTAAGACGAATATCACTGTACCTTACTTGGTACACGTGACAATAAAAGACCTTTGTAACCTTAGTCAAGGCCCTTAGTTATGTACCATGGGCACATAAGGCCATGATGGTGCCCTGTGGCAGTAAACTGAGCCGAGGACAATGCATTTACTTAAAGACATCAAGGAAGCAATGAGAGGGTGTATATTATGACGAATGTTGAGGGGAAAGATTTTTTTTCTCGTGGCTAAAATGTCACTGTCCAGAACTATAAATATTACACACAAAAGGTTTCTTCACATTGAGCTACAATGCGCTCTTGCAGGTCATATAATTCTTGCAAACCTACTGACTATTTTCTTGTCTGATACAGACTTTAAAATGGACCAGACATTAAGTGAGTTGGCATGGCGTTTTGGGGAATTGAAGGAATCATTCAGTGATTTGGCCTGAAGGAGTTCATCTCCATTGGATGCTTCTTGTTCAGAGGTCGCATCTATTTCTCGGGTCAGAGCAGCTCAAGCTACATGAGCACTTTTTAATACGCGAGAGCATTTTAAATAATTCCAACAAGTTACAATGTGGAGTGCTTTTTACCAAAGTAACAGATTTAATATGCATTTGAATCTCTGATGTGGTAATGCTATCTATTGGTTTGGGTTAGTCTTGGGTTTGGATGACCAGGTGGCCAACTACAGGACTGGCTGAAATGGAGACAAATTGTGGAACACACCAAAAGGGAGGCCAGAGATCCTGGGATGTCCAGTCCACTGTGGTAAAGGCTGGATATATTTGCCATCTGGCAATTTCGACAGGGCCGTAGTAAGCAGCTAATAAATACAGGCGGATAACACAGTCTTTCAGTGCAAAAGGATTCTGTTAATTATTTTATAAAATGAACAGCGTGCAACATTAATTGGAGTTGAAGATGGTTTGCCATGTCATTCCGCTTTGTGTTTGCTTGTATTGCTGAGTTTTGCAATATTAGAGACCATGACGAGGGCTAGCTTACATATCTATTTAACATGGTTGTAAAGGGTATTAGCTTTCATAATCCCCTTTTGTGTTGTCTATTTTAGGTGGTGTCGCCACTGAGAATGCGAGTAAGATCCATCTGCTGTTACACCATGATTCATTTGTTTATGCTCAAGTGTTTATTTTCTTGCATTGCAGCAGTAACTCCACTTCAGGAAGAGTTTTGGCTCTCAAGCAAGTTGGAACATCCTGTGGGAGTGAGAGGCGGAATATAAATGCAAGTACTTTTCTTTCTTTTCCACCTTCATTGGAAAGATGCTTTAATTGATTGTGTGGAAAAATGCAGCATCTAAATGCTCAGTAAATTACCAAGTGTACGATATCATAAGGTGTAATTGGAGGGGAGGCACTTTTCTCAGTGCAATCTTGCCCACACACGAATAATCATTTTCTTCAGTTCCCTTCTTGATAATTGGTACTTCTTATTTGCCATTCTGCGAATACCATACCATACAAAGACTTCCATCTAAGCCTCGGGATTGATTAGCATGAGCTCCATTGTAAACAAGCTGTTAGCTGTGATTGGGATTCTTTATTGCTGAGCTGCCCTGACATGGCGGCACAAACAGCTGCCTCATTACTCCAAGGACCTGGATTGAGAATGAACGAGGCATGATTTTAAAGTTGTGATTGTAGAGCGTGTAGATGGTTATCAAGAATTACAGAAGGATCTGCGGGGCACGTGGGCTGAGGAAGGGCTGATGGAGTTCAACGCAGATGAGTGCGAGGTGTTGCTTTTTGGGAAGACAAACCAGGGCAGGAGCTTTACAGTGAACGGTAGGGCCCTATAACGGTAGGATTGCTGTCGAGCACAGGGATCTAAGAGTACATCGTTCTCTGAAAGTTTAATTGTAGGTAGATTGGGTGGAGCAAAAACCTTTGGGCTACTGGCCTTCAGTCGGGGATTTGAGTGCAGAGGTTGGGACATCATGTTACAGTTGTACAAGACGTTAGTGAGGCTACACTTGGAGTATTCTGTTCAGTTTGGTCGGGAGGATGCTATTTAAACTAGAAAGATTTAGAGAAGATTTAGAAGGACATTGCCAAGAATTGAGGGCCGAAGCAATAGAAAGAGAATTGAGGAGGTTGGGACCTTATTCTGTGGATTGCAGGAGGCTGAGGGGTAATCTTGTTGTGGTTGTAAGATCATGAAGGAATAGAAAGGGTACTTTTATTAAGAGTAGAGGAATCCAGAACCAGAGGACGCGGGTTTAAAGTGAGAGGGGAGGGATTTAATAGGAACCTAAGGGGCAACTTTTTCAGATATGTGGTGGTGGGTGGTGGGTGGTGGGTGGGTGGTGGGGGTGGGGGGGTGGTAAGCTGCCAGAAGAAGTGGGTACAATAACAACAAGAAAAGACATTGAGAGGGGTATGAACCAAACATGAGCAAATGGGACTAGCTTGGGGACTAGCATCTTGGCTGTTATGGACAAGTTGAGCTGAAGGACCTGGTTTTCATTTTCTGTCTGACTCTAAAACCCCCTCCCATAGTCCACCCATCACTTGCTGGCTCCTCCCTCACCTCTTTTATACTGGCTATCTCCCCGGCAAACAATCCTGATGCAGACTTGACCTTAAATGTCGACCATCCCTTTCCCTCCACAAATGCTGCTCGATTCACTGAGTTGAAGTACAGTTGCGTACAGTTTTGGTCTCCTAATCTGAGGAAAGACATTCTTGCCATAGAGGGGTACAGAGAAGGTTCACCAGACTGATTCCTGGGATGGCAGGACTTCCATTTGAAGAAAGACTGGATAGACTCGGCTTGTACACGCTGGAATTTAGAAGATTGAGGGGTGATCTCATAGAGACTTACAAAATTCTTAAGGGGTTGTTGCAGGAAGATTGTTCCCAATGTTGGGGAAGTCCAGGACAAGGGGTCACAGTTTAAGGATAAGGGGGACGTCTTTTAGGACCGAGATGAGAAAATCGTTTTTCACACAGAGAGTGGTGAATCTGTGGAATTCTCTGCCACAGAAGGTAGTTGAGGCCAGTTCGTTGGCCATATTTAAGAGTGAATTGGATGTGGCCCTTGTGGCTGAAGGGATCAGGGGGTGTGGAGAGAAGGCAGGTACAGGATACTGAGTTGGATGATCAGCCATGATCATATTGAATGGCGGTGCAGGCTCGAAGGGCCGAATGGCCTGCTCCTGCACCTAATTTCTATGTTTCTATGTTCCTCCTAGTGGCTTTAAAAATGAAATCTTAATGCAGGTAGTTTAATTGGTTTCAGTTAATAACTTCTTGGGGCAGGTAAGGGGCAAATATATCAAACTATTAGGAGGGCACATGAGGGTAAATGGATTGCTGGATTAAAATGGGATTGGTCTGCTGGAAACTGGCATTGACCCGATGGGCTGAATGATCTGCCGAGCCTTAAATGAGGTAGTAAATGATAGTTCGAGTGCTGTTCCTCAATGTATGGACATGTCATCACCATCAAAGCAACTCGCTGAAGCTCTGAATTGGGCAGAATGAAAACAAGGCAAATATATCAAGTGGTTGCCTACAATGTAGAATTAGATTACAGCAAATATTTGGGAGGAGAGAGTAGCAGGAGGAAAATGATACAACCCATCATCAAGATATTATTCCCAGCTCTGATTGGGGCCCTCCATCCCACATCAATCCAATTAAATATCACCAATTGCCTCAAAATTGGTTCTGATTGATACGTTGCAACTTGGAGATGAAACTGTTCCAAGGAAGTGAAGCCAAATACATTTTCTTTATATTTGGCCATGTGCCATCTTAGCAGGAAGAATAAGTAGGCCATATATCTCTTATAAATTAGTAGAGAAATGATTCGTAGAGATCATTAGAAATGCTGGTAGTTTATTGAGGCCATAAAATGAGTGATAGAAAAACTCTGGGTTTTCAACATAATTTTCTAGGGAAAATAATCGTGAACAGTCATAATGTTGGGTTAAGCTGTGCAGGATCCTGTTGGTATGCTCCACATGCATCAGTGTAGTTTTAGCATTAGAGGTACAGCGTGTACACCAGGTTCACACTGACCAATGATCACCCACACACTAGTTCTAACCTACGCACTGGGGACAATTTACAGAAGTGAATTAACTTGCTTACCTGTACGTCTTTGGAATGTGGAAGGAATCCCGCTCGGTCACAGGGAGAACTTACAAACTGCATACAGACAGCACACGTGGTCGGGATTGAACCTGGATCTCTGGCATTGTGAGGCAGCAACTCTATCTCTGCGCCACTGTGCACTAATGCTTCATCCTGCTCCATTGACGTTTTGTCTGAGATTTTTGTAAACTTGAAGATTCTGAGATCGTCACGATTGTTCTGGAGTTTTGGCAGTTCTAATCTAAAGTCACTCTGAGCAAAGACATAAATAGAAGGCACATTGTTCAATGGCAAGTAAACCCTGTGGTGAACTGAAGAATTGGCCATTGAAAATTCTCAGTGGGTCTACGCTAGTTGGTCACTTCCCTTCTCTCAGTCCCTGGTTACATCACGCAGCAGATCCATTCTGAGGCATTATGACAGGATTTTAATCTGATGAACATTGCAGAGGATATAGCTAATTCCATGCCAGTGTTTGGCAGGCACACTGAATATCTCATTTGTGGGAAAATAATTTTGATGTATTTGCCAGATGGTTGAAATGTGAGGGGGTGATTATTCTTGGGGGAGTCCAGAACCAGGGGTCACAGTTTAAGAATAAAGGGTAGGCCATTTAGGACTGAGATGAGGAAAAACATTTTCATCCAGAGTTGTGAATCTGTGGAATTCTCTGCCACAATAGGCAGTGGAGGCCAATTCATTGGATGTATTCGAGAGAGAGTTAGGTATAGCTCTTAGAGCTAATGGAATCAAGGGATATGGTTGGGTTGGGGGGAGGGGGGGGGGGGGGGAAAGCAGGAACAGGATACTGATTTTGGATGATCAGCCATGTGCGGAGTTTGTACATTCTCCTTGTGACCATGTGGGTTTTCGCTGGGTGCTCCAGTTTCTTCCCACATTCCAAAGATGTGCAGGTTTGTTGGTTGTGGAGGAAGGAACTGGTTTGTCGGTTAATTGGCTTCTGTGAATTGTCCTCGGTGTGTCGAATAGAACTAGTGTACAGGTGGTTGGTGGGCAGTGCGAACTTGGTGGGCCAAATGGCCTTATTCCATGCTGTATCTCGAAACTAAACTCGAGACTCTTTCCCTCTCCCCCATTCCTGCCTTTGTCACTTTTGGGCTGAGGAAAATACCACTCCACAGGATAATAACAGAGGAAGAGTGAACAGGGGAAGGAACTGTAGTGAGGGAGGTCATGGAGATGAAGCTTGTAAGGGATGAGGCGGTCAACTGGTCAAGAGACATCGAAAGGTGGTGGGTCGGGACAGTGGAAAAGGAAGAGGAGGTGGTGGACCGGGTGGTGCCAGCAATGATCTGCTGATGATTCCCGATGGTGAACCAGGGAGCTATTTTGTATGTGCATGTTCTGAGGATGTATTTGAATGTTGCGAGCAGATGTGTGCTGCACATGGATGGGCTGCAGGCTGGACGATACATATCATGTAACGGTTGGACCAAAAGGTGTAGTTCAATGGGGGGCTTCCTTTGACACTTCAAGGAGTGCGCCACCCTTCTCACCCCACCCATTTTGCTTTGACCTCTAAGCTCTGTTTACTCTCTTGTTACTGTGTAGTATCTAGTCTCTCTTTATTGACACACAAGCCCTGTGATACATGAGAGCAATCTTGCTCCCCCCCCCCCCCCCCCCCCCCCCACCTCCCCTCCCCAGCCCACAATAGAGATGAAAGCTTGCCCCATGGGAGATTTAAAAAAAATCACAAATTTCCTTTTTGTTTGCTCGGCTTCAGTTGAAAGTGCCGACCTTGCTCCAGGCAGTGTGCAACGTGACAACTATTACGGCCCAGATCCTACCCTTCCCCCTTCCCAAGCTCAATGCAAACGCTGGTCCTTCTATACACAGCCATTCACCCCCTGCAGTCTCGCCGGGCATCCAATGCAGGTATTACGAGGAGCTTGCACAATTTTTATTCCTGTCACGGTTGATCATTAACTGGGGGCTGCTCAAGCACTCGGGTCAAGGTGTTGCACTTCGGAACGTTGAGTGGTTTGATGTTAGTGGAACTCTGCCAGAAATGGAGGGCGTTGAGTAAATCAAAAGTTGGTTGGAAACATTGCCAACTTTTCATGTTCACAAGTTATAAGAGCAGAAGTGCTCATCAAGTCTAGTCAAACCATTCAATCATGGCTGGTCTATCTTTCCCTCTCAACTCCATTCTCCTGCCTTCTTCCCATATCCCCTGGCACCCGTATTAATCAAGAATCTATCTATCTCAGCCTTAAAAATATCCATTGACTTGGCTTCCACAGCTGTCTGTGGCAATGAATTCCACAGATTCACCACCCTCCTGCTAAATAAATTCCTCCTCATCTCCTCTGTAAAGGTACTTTTGCGAGAGATGTATAATTAATTGCTGTGGTATAGTAAAATGGGGATTATTCCAATTAGCAATTTATAGTGTTAAAGATAAAATTATCAATGGACAGCAGCAGTTTATTGACCTGTGTGAATGAAAAGCAGTGAGAAATATGATCAGATAATTATAAAGGTGCAGTAGTAATGGATCTCATTCAATTCTTTCATTTGCCAAATGTTTCTTCTTCCTCAAATCTTTTCTGTTGTAATCTTTTGATTAAACTCCACACCCTGTCACTGCCTCATTCCAAAGAAGTGTGTAAGAATCGTGGAGCATAAGAAGTCACTCTAGCTCTGAGAACAATTCGGACCCCCACCCCCCGTCCCATGCCACGCCTGATCTTGCACCTTATTTCTCTCCGTCCATCTACATTCTTCCCTCTAGCTTCATAATTCGAAACTCTACAATCCTTTTGTCTTGTACCTTCTGTCTTTTCATCTCTGGCCCCTGTACAATCATCTGCCTTTCACCCTGCCCTCCCCCCCCCCCCCCCCCCCCCCCCCATGTCATCTGTGTCCACCTATTACTTGTCAGGCTTTGTCCTTGCTTTCCTCCCTTCCAGTTTTCTCCCCCCCCCCCCCACCTTCCCCACCTTCCCCACCCAACCGCAATCTTTCTGAAGAAGTGTCCCAACCCGAAAAGTCACCTATCCATGTTCCCCAGAGATGCTGCATGACCCGCTGAGTTAATCCAGCATTTCCTTTTGTCGTAAGACAGCATCTGCGGTTCCTTGCTTCAATAAATTAGTTGTCCCATTTCCAAAGGTAAATCATATCTAACAAACTTGATAGAATATTCTGTTGGAGTAACATTAGAGTTAACTAAGGCAATGCAGTTAATGGTGAATATGGACTTACAAAAAACATTTGTTCAGCATCCCATATTGACATCAAGGTTGAAAATCACAGAATAAAAGCAACAGCAGCAATATGGGTAGAAAATTGGGTCAATAATTGAAATTGGTGCAGTAAGTTTGTCGATCTGGAGATAAATATACAATGGAGTTCCCACATGGACCACTGTTTTTCCTGGTAAGTATTAATGAGTTTTGACTTTTATCTGGTGGACACAATTTGCAAATCTGCAGATGTCGAGAAATTAATGAAGATAATGGAATGTGAGTGAGGATGATGTTTATAGGCCAAGGTGATCTGGGTAGATAGGGGCCAGGTGAAATTTAACACTGGGAAAGCTCACCACATCCATTTTGGTAGGAAGAATGAAAGGAGGCATTACGACCCAGAGGGCACAATTCTGTAAGGCATACAAGAGGTGAGATCTGTGTGGTATATATATGTGTGTATTGTTTATTGACAGTGGCAGTACAGGTTGAGAAAGTGGTTTCAAAAATAACTCTGGATCTGATGCATTACAAATGATGGCATTGTGTGCATGATCAAAAAAAGTAATGATTAACCTTAATTAAAAAAGGGCTCAAATGCAACTGGAGGACTGCAACTAGTTTTGGAGACCAACCCTTGGGGACGATGCTGATGTATTAGAACGAGTGTGGAAGAGATCGATGCAAAATGAATCCATGAATGAGGGACTTTAATTATCCGTGGCACCGGAGAAGCTGGGGGTGTGGGTTTTCCGTGGAGCAGACAATTTCTTGGAGGAAATCTAGTTGGGGTATTGAACGTTGCAGGCCGTGGGGGGAGAGAAACACTGGCAGAAGAGATAGACACAAAGTGCTGGAGTTACAGCAGGTCAGGCAGCATCACTGGAGAAAAAGGATGGGTGATGTTTATTCAGACTGAAAGTGGTGGGGGTGGGGGCACGGGAATAGACCAGGACCAATCTGGGTCAGCCACAAATGCCTTTTAGGTATTTTTAGTCTGAAGGAGGGTTCTGACCTGAAATGTCATCCATCCTTTTTTTCCCCAGAGATGCTGACTGACCCACTGAGTTACTTCAGAATCTTGTGTCTATCTTTGCTCTAAACCAACATCTGTAGTTCTTTGTTTCTACACACTGGCAGAAGAGGTTGGGGATCATTAGAAACAAAAGAACTAAAAGTGATGAGGGACTTTTGTTTTTACATGATGAGTGGACTTATCATGGTCTGGAATATTTGGGGCTTAACGTGATGAGTAGACTTTGGTGTCGGGGGCAGTAGTGGAAGTGTGTGTGTGTGTGTACACACACACGCGCACACACGCACGCACATATGAAAGGAGGTCCATTTCGGGATGTTGGGGAAGTGGAAAACGCTGGATCACTCAAATGTAGAACAGCACTGGGCCTGTACTCGCTGGAGTTTAGAAGAATGAGAGGGGACCTCATTGAAACTTACCAAATAGTTTGGATTGAGTGGATGTGGAGAGGATGTTTTCACTGGTGGGAGAGTCTAGGACTCGAAGTCATAGCATCAGAATTAACGGACATTCCTTTAGGAAGGAGATGAGAAGAAATTCCTTTAGTCAGAGGGTGGTGAATCTGTGGAATTATTTGCCGCAGAAGGCTGTGGAGGACCAGTCAATGGATATTTTTAAGGCAGCGATAGACAGATTCTTGATTAGTACGGGTGTTGGGGGTAATGGGGATTGTACAAGGCATTGGTAAGACCAATTCTGTCAAAAATTGTACAAGGCATTGGTAAGACTAATTCTGGAGTATGGTGTACAATTTTGGTCGCCTAGTTATAGGAAGGATGTCAACAAAATAGAGAGAGTACAGAGGAGATTTACTAGAATGTTGCCAGGGTTCCAGCAACTATGTTACAGAGAAAGGTTGAACAAGTTAGGTCTTTATTTCTTTGGAGCGCAGAAGGTTAAGGGGGGACTTGATTGAGGTCTTTAAAATGATGAAAGGGATAGACAGAGTTGACGTGGATAAGCTTTTCCCATTGAGGGTAGGGAAGATTCAAACAAGAGGGCATGACATGAGAATTAAGGGACAGAAGTTTAGGGGTAACGTGAGGGGGAACTTCTTTACTCAGAGGGTGGTGGCTGTGTGGAATGAGCTTCCAGCAGAGGTGGTGGAGGCAGGATCGATTTTAACATTTAAAAGTAAAGTGGATAGGTATATGGACGTGAAGGGAATGGAGGGGTATGGTCTGAGTGCAGGTAGATGGGACTAGGGGAAAACAAATGGTCGGCACGGACTGGAAGGGCCGAAAGGGCCTGTCTCCGTGCTGTAATTGTTATATGGGTAATGGGGAGAAGGCAGGAGAATGGGGTTAGGCGAGGGAGATAGATCAGCCATGATGAAAAGGTGTAGATGATGGGCCGAATGGCCTAATTCCGCTCCTATCACATGACCCTATGTACCAATCAACAATTATGAAAAGGTGAATTAATCGTTCAATCGTGCTTTACCTTAACCTGCATCGACTGACCTGGCCTGATCTTATATGCAGGTATTTTCTCACACTTATATTTTTCATCTGTGGCCTTTGCAAATTTCTAGCTAGCAAATAACCCTCCTCATCTGTGTTGGCCTACTACCTGCCAGGGTTTGTGTTGCCTATCCATGTTGTCCTGCCTAACCCACTGAGCTACTCCAGCACTCTGTCTTCCTGTGAGAAAGCCGTGTTTGGGTCCAGAGCTGAAGCAATTCCTGCAAATCTCTCTCTGTTACGGGCGGTATACTGTGAGTGGTAAGCACTTTGCTCACCATCTTCTGCTCCAGTGCCTTGGGTGGAATTGAAAAAGAATGAGTGGATTTTCAAAAAAAAAATTTCATTTACTGGATGACTGATTTCCCAGAGCTTACAAGCGTTAAATTTGCAGGTGATCTTTAAAGAATGATTTGTATTTGACTATGGCACCTGGGGAGGGTGGCAGGGTTAAAGACTAATCTGAATTTGGCTGCTTTTGTTAATTGGCAACACTACTGCGCAGAGATCTCATTTTGTATTGACGATATGACCAGAGGGAAAACTAAAAGATGCACAAGACCAAAGATTAAGGGGTAAATGTGTGCAAAGTTCACGGTTGAAAAAGTGGTTTTAAAAAAAGCTAAGGGGTTCCTGGGCTCACAAGTCATAGGAGCAGAATTAGGCCATTTGACCCATCAAGTCTACTCCACCATTCTTCATCTTCTTCTTGCGTCTGGCGTGCACAGCCTAAAGTTGTGAGACAACTTGTTCTGTTTGATCTTCCGTTTGTGCATGCCAGGTTTATTGCATTTGTTGAAACAGGGTGGACCACATGATGGTTGCAATCTCACACCCCATCTCCACCATTCAACCATGGCTTTCCCTCTCAACCCCATTCTCCTGCCTTCTCTCCATAACCTTTAATACCCTTACTAACCATGCACTGATGCCACCTGACCTGCTGAGTTACTCCAGCATTTTGTGTCTATCTTTTGATCCCAGCTGATTTGCCTGGGGAAGGCATAATTCAAAGAAATAGTTAGATGGGGGGCAAAAACAATATTGTCAGGGTAAAATAGACTAGATTTTGGAAATTTGAAGAAAGTGAGAATCCTGCAAATGTACTGCAAATTAGGAAGCATTTGGGGAGGGAGGAGAAAATAAGTTAATGAGACACATGGTTGACCTTCAATCAAACCGACCTGCATTGTATTCTATAGAGGTATTCTCTATGTACACTTCTCTCCAGTCTGAAATCAGAGTCCGTCACTTCCACTTTGTTTCCTGCTACTCGCTCAACTTTCTGTCTGGAGAAGGGTTTCGACCCGAAACGTCTTCTCTCCAGAGATGCTGCCTGTCCCGCTGAGTTACTCCAGCTTTTTTGTGTCTATCTTCGGTTTAAACCAGCACCTGCAGTCCCTTCTCATACAAACAACTTCCTATTTGTGCTGCCCTAGCCCCATCCCAATTTCATGGGCTTGTTATCAAAAACAAAGGCTACCCATGCATTATATCAAGGGTTACCAACCTGGGGTAAATTTCGCCTACCTAGGGGGTAAATTTATTGATTCTGGATTTGTACTATTTTTTTTCTCATTGACTGACTGTGTTTGGCTCTGGCATACTGGTATCTGTTCATAATTAGTTCATAAATAAGTGAAATGTTATGTGTTATTGTTATGTGCTATTAAAGTTGCCTGGGGTAAACGGGACGAAAAAAGTTGGGAACCCCTGCATTTCATTATCAACCTTGCTTCCCTCATCAGTCCACTCCAACAAATAACTCTGTTGATTAAATACAATTGGCCTTTTAAATCCATACCGGTTTTTCTCTAATTAATCCACCTTTGTCAGGTTTAAGAAAACTTGGACAAGAATCGGCTCTAGAGTCATCCAACCATTCTTTGAAAGCAAAAAGAAGTATTCAGTTTCTGCGTTATATATAGTTTCTATGAATTGCTAACTCAAATCAACATGTTTGTAGCATGCCCTTATGCCTTTGCTCACCAATTTTCACCATTCGGCTCTGAAATTCTGAAATTTTCTTCCAAAAAATATAGTGACGTTTGTTTAGTAATCCTGGTGGAGAAGCTTGTGATGTGTTTTGCTGGTCACATCTTTGCTTG
Source organism: Okamejei kenojei (assembly GCA_035221665.1). NCBI lineage: Eukaryota > Metazoa > Chordata > Chondrichthyes > Rajiformes > Rajidae > Okamejei > Okamejei kenojei. The sequence continues at coordinate 35,997,687 of CM069149.1, forward strand.
TCATTGTATAACATTTAAACACAGCATTGGCTGTAAATGCACCTGTGCTTACAATGATGATTAAAGCATTTAATAACAATGGTTTTAGCACAATGATGCAAAAATTGTCATTTTTCTCACATGATTTCATGTGGTGTGGCTGATTGAAAGTGACATCATGCAGCTCGGTCATATCCCAGAGGAGGTTTCTAAAAATAATGTAGTTTGCAGACTATATTATCAGCTCATGTCTTCCTAATACACCTGCTTGTGTCCCAACAGCTTTTGAATTCAGAGTCATGGGTTCTTTAGAGCAGTACAGTTAAAAACCTTGGGATAAAAATAGATTCATTTTAATGCCTTGTTGATCGGCTCAAGAGAGCACTGGCTTCTTCCTGGGAGAGGCCACAACCTGGTTAGGTTTAGTTTAGTTTAGAGATACAGAGCTGAAACAGGCCCTTTTTTCCCACTGAGTCCGCACTACCAGCGATCCCCGCGCACCAACACTATCCTATGCACACTGGAGACAATTTTTACATCTATACCAAGCCAATTAACCTACAAACCTGTATGCCTTTGGAGTGTGGGAGGAAACCCAAGATCTCAGAGAAAACCCACGCAGGTCACGGGAAGAACGTACAGACAAGCACTCGTGGACTGGATCGGAACCTTGTTTCTGGCACTATAAGGCAGTAGCTCTACTGCTACGCCACCGTGCCGCTGGGTTAAAGATGGGTTAACCGGGAGCCTTTTGATGAGTCACTCGCGAGAGAGGTGCTCAGTGGCCGAGGGACTCTGTCTATGCATTGAGAGCTAATCTGGTGCTGTGCAAATGTTAGCAGCGTCAAGGCACTCTTGCTTTCCCCTGCCCACAAGCTGTTTCCACATGCATGTGAATTCACCGCGGTGCATGTATATGCACACTCTCCTCACGCAGTTCTTTGCCACCTTCCTTCTTGTCCCGCTCCACTTTCACTTTAATCTTGCTTTCCATCCTGCCTGCCTTTGCCAATATCCTTTTTATTTCCCTCCTGCTTTCACTTGCACAGGCACAAGTGTCTTGCCGATGTAATTAAAGAGAAAAAGGGCAGTTTTACTGTCCACAGTCCCCGAAGCCCTCATTAGAAGGAAATGGGAACAGCTGGTCAGGAAGGTGGGGAGTTATTCGTGTATTAAAGGCAGCAGTGTTATTATTGCCCCAGATTGGCAGGAAAGCCAGAAGTGTCTTTATGTGTGTAGCTGATGGGCTGGTATTTTCATCTGGACAACTTCTTCCAAACTGATAAAATTTTAATTTAACCTGAGCCGTAAAATTCACTTTTATTCCCTCTCGCACCATGACTGTGACTTGCAGTGAAATCTGAAGAGCAAGCCAGATATCTTTATGATCAGCCATGGAGAAAGCTGGAAAATGGGTATCATTGTGGTGCCACACAACTGGCAGAGCGGAGTAAAACAAGTTATTTTAATTTTTGGGTGGTGTGTCTGTGGTGATGAAGGGAAAAAAAAAAAAAATTACCTTGTTAGGGACGGGTCATTTTCCCTTGATATACACAAAAGGCTGGAGTAACTCAGCGGGTCAGGCAGCATCTCTGGAGAAAAGGAATAGGTGACATTTTGGATCAAGACCCTTCTTCCGACCTTTGTTTCTCCTGTGTGACGAAAGGGGTAGGGTAAAGGGAGGTTTGCATTTGTATTGTGCCTTCCCCATCCTTCATATCCCAAGAAGTTTATAGCAAATGAAATTATTTAAAAAAATAGTCACAATTGTGATTAGTTTAGAGATACAGCGTGGAAATAGGCTCACCAAATCCACGCTGACCAGCAATCCCTGTACAATAACATTATCCTACATACCTTTACAATTCTTACCAAAGCCAATTAACCTCCAAGCCTGTACGTCTTTGGAATGTGGGAGGAAACTGGAGCTCCGAGGGAAGATTCACATGGAGTACGTACAAACTCCGTACAGATAGCACCTGTAGTTAGAATTTAACCCGGGTCACTGGCGCTGTGAGGCAGCAACTCTACCGTGCGCCATTGTGCAACGTATCGTGCATCGTGCTCTGGTGTAGGAAATGCAGCAGCAAATAAAAATAAGTGACGAGTAGTAAATCTATTTAATTAGTAGGGGTCAATATTTCTCTCGTATAATCCAAACCCATATCAAACCAGGAAGAATACCTCATCTAATCCATTACATTCATCTGAGAGGACAATTAGATGGCAATAGTGACGTCTGAAATATGGCACCCCCAACAGTGCACACTTTCAATACTGTCCTGATGTTTTGGTCTATGCTTGTGTTTAAAATGGGGCTTGAACCTCCAAACGTGGGGAAAGATGGCTACCAATGGGGCCAATCCAATTCCAATTTTGGCATAAGGTTGAAGATCCTTTGTGGCAATTCCAGCAGATCAGTCAGAGTTATGCAGCAAATAGTAAAATCGTGTTGTAATCGAAAACCAAGACTCTTTGTTGCGGGTGTCAGTCTAACCAAGATAACCGCATTCACCCCCCCCCCCCCTCATTTCATAGACAGGTGGGTCATTTTAGCTGCTTCCCTCTCTCTTTTCAGGAACCATCTCTTTCCCAAGGCTGTAAATGCCTGTTTCAATTTATCTCCTGATAAATTCAAAGACCCTAGGAACAGAATTAGGCCATTCGGCCCATTGAGTAAACTCCATGGCTGATCTATCTTTCCTTCTCAACCCCATTCTACCTCCTTCTCTCTTTAACCTTCCCAGTAATCCAATTGACCTGCAGCCAACTTCCCCCCCCCCCCCCCTCCCCCCAACCAACCACTCTCCAGGTTCCTTTCAGAGAGTGCTGATTGAGCCTGTTTCTACCCGCTCTACTGGAAGTAAAGTTCAGGTCTTTGGTATTGTTGAAGGGTTGTCCTTGTGTCCCATCCCTTTTGATCATCCCTTAGAATCTGTGTGACCTAATCCTTGAAACAGAAGTATGGTAACAGTATTTAGGATTCTGGTCTAGCAATTGGATCTTGAACTGGCATTGTGTGTGCTCAAATTCTACAACAGTAACTGAAGAATTTACAAAAATACTTGGAATGTAACAAAACCTTTTTTTTAATGGCATGAAATTGAACGATTACAATTTAGGGAGGGGGGACACAAAAGCTTGGTATATTTATGGGGTCGTGAGAGACTGCAGATGCTGGAAGGTGGAGATACGATCAATCTGCTAGGTATGGTCGATGTTTTGTGTTGGGGAAAAACTTGCATTTGGTTTATTCAAGTCTTTTCAGGATATGCGATTCTTTTCTTTGTGACAATACAATTCATTAAGGAAAAATAATTTTGCCACCCTTTAGTCTTGCTGGCATATAACATCAGCTCCTTCAATGCGGTTGACTCTTAACTGTCTTGGTTCAGGGATAAGCAAGGATTGAGAATAAAAGCAGGTAGCTTCATCAACATCTTCATCCAGTAAATGAATTAAAACAAAATATTCACTGACTTTTTCTGTGAGCCGGTTTGCAAATTTGCATACCGCTATGGAAATTCCTCTCTGCCTTCCAAAGTCTAAGGAAGAACTCGCACTTCCAGATGAAGGAAATGGGGGCAGTCGGGCGGCGCCGTGGTGGATTTGCTGCCTTATAGCGCCAGGGACCCAGGTTCGATCCTGACCAAGGGTTCTCTCTGTATGGAGTTTGTGCGTTCTCCCTGTGACTGCGTGGGTTTTCCCCGTATGCTCCGGTTTCCTCCCACACTCCAAAGATGTACAGGTTTGTCCGTTAATTGGCTTTCGTTTTAAAAAAAAAATATAGTAAATTGTCCTTGGTGTGTAGAATAATGCTAGTGTTCGGGGTGATTGTTGGCTGGTGCAGACACATTGGGCCGAAGGGCCTAATTCTGCACTGCATCTCTAAAGTCTAAAGTAAAGTCTACATCAAGAACTGTTTGCCTGGCCAGTATTCTAGCCCTATGCTCTTGTACTCCTGATTCAGGAATTATTCTGGCTTCTCCTGATAATTCCGTAACCTGAATTCCAACGTTCAAGGAAACGGTTGAATCTTTTCTGCTGTCTCTGGCATCTTTCTGAAAAAGCCTTCAGATTTAAAATGCAATGCTCTTGTTGCAGTCTATCCTGTGCATTACGGAAATTTGCCACAGCCTCCCAGCTTCTGCACGTCTGTGCCTCTTTATTTATGAAGCCGCAGTCCCATGCGACTTGCTAATCAATCTCTCAATATGTCTTGTCACTTTTAAAGTTCCCTAAGCATGTTCAACTCTGTTCCTGTACACCCTTCAAACACATTGTCCTTTGGTCGGCATTATATCTCCTTGTCCTTTCTGCCCAGAATTTATTTGGACTAAATTTCATCTGCCACTTTTTTTTTTGTGTGCTCATTCTGTCAGCCTTTCTGCATTCACTTGCAGTCTTTAACTATTCACCTCCTAGATTGGTGTCATCTGCACGTTTGTGAAATATTACTCTCTACCCCCGCATCCAAGTCATTAACAAAAATCAAAGGCGGGAGTGGCCCCAGCACGGGTCCCTGGAGAGCTCCTCTGTCTGCCATTGTTCAACCTGAAAAACATCGCTTACTACTGATCTCTGCTTTCTGTCCTTCAGCCAATTTTATTTTATTATCCGTGTTGCCTGTGGCCCCTTTATTCCATGGGCTTCCATTCTGTCGGAGGCTTTCATGTGGCAGTCCCTCAATAGTTTCTGAAGACCCATGTGGTGAAATTTCTCCTCTTCAACCTTCTCTGTTACCTCATCAAAAGTTCAATCAAATTAGTCAAATATGATTTTTCTTTTTACATATCTGTACTGCCTCCCTTATCAACTCCAGCTTATTTTTGTGATTTCTCCCGCCCCCCCCCCCCCACCCTCCATCCTCTCTTTGATAATCCTTATTACATTCCTTGCAGTCCACCCCTAGGCACTGCCTATTCGTCTTGTTATCAGTGAGAACTTCAGCACAACACAAACCCAAGAACCTTCAAAGAAAATATCGCACAAATGATGACTTCAATAATACATCAAATCTGCATCATAATTCTGAGTTGGGATATTTTTGGAAGCTCGTCCTGTAATAGAGAGATAAAGCACACTGGGCCAAAATCCTCGGAATGAAGAAGCCTTCTGACTGGAAACATTGTCTGTCCACTCCCTCCACTGAAGCTTCCTGATCTGCTGAGTTCCTCCAGCATTTTGAGTCCAACTACGAGAGGCGGTTGCTTACGGGGTAGGTGTAGAGATGTTTCCCGAGCTTGGGTGGGGAGATGTCGAACCAGTGGTCACGGTCTTGTAGTAAAAGGTCAGTCAGCCAGGATGGGGGTGAGACCAAAACTACCGAAGCCAGAGGGTATGGGATTGTCAATGGGCTGATGTGAGTCAGTATTTAGAGAGGCATTGGTCAATCAAAAATGATAATTGCAGATGTTTTAAGGGAAGATTGTTTGTCTGACTGACAATTGAGGTGATAACGGTGGCAATGAGAATTGAGCGTTTCATGTGACACGTAAGTAAGCACAATAACTTCTTACTTTTAGCTTCAGAGGTACATTGTGGAAACAGACCCTTCGAACCACCGGGTCCATGCCAACCAGCGATCACCGGCACACCAGCTCTAGCCGACACACTAGGGACAGTGTACAATAGCCAATTAACCTATGGATTTGGAACGTGGGGGGAAAGTGGAGAAAAGCCACGCGGTCACAGGGAGAACAAACTCCATACAGACACAAAATGCTGGAGTAACTCAGTGGGGCAGGCAGCATCTCTGGAGAGATGGAATGGGTGACGTTTTGGGTCGAGACCCTTCTCCAGAGATGCTGCCTGTCTCGCTGAGTCACTCCAGCATTTTGTGTCGACCTTCGATTTTAAACCAGCATCTGCTGTTCTTTCCTACACAAACTCCATACAGACATCTGTTTGACAAAGTTCCACGATAGATTAATCATGACAGTGAAAGCCTGTCAGATTTAAAGGAAATGAAATGTCAGCTAAGCATCAGGTTAGTGACAGAAAGCAAAAGATAATGGTGAGAGGAAGTTTTGGTGACTGGAAGACATGCATTAGGGTCCCACAGGCTCCATTCCTGAGCCTCTGCTTTCTGGGGTACACGGAAGTGCATTTAAATTCGGGTCAACAATTTACACTTGCAGCTTGTGCCAAAGTTGGCAGTGTGGTTGATTTTAAAGAGGGAAGAAAGATGATACAGAAATATCTCGATGGGTTGGTGAGGTGTGCTATAAGAGTGGCAAATAGGGTTCAATTCAGAGCATTGAGGATTGGATATATGAGGTGCTGCATTTGGGGAGGTCAAAGTGTGGAGGGCTAAAGAGATTTGTAGGGCAGGTAGACAGGGTGGTGAAGAAGATGGTTGGGATTGTTTACGAGCTGTGGCACAGACTGCAAGGGAAGGCAGCTTGTGGTGGAATCGTACACAATGTTAGATGGGGCACAGCTGTGTCATATGTACAGTTGCAGTCAGCGCAGTGCTGCAGGGAGGATGCAATCACATTGGAGAGGGTGCGGAGGAAATTCGGAGAAAAATGACGGGATCTGGAAAATTGCGGTCAATGGGTTTGTTTCATTTGGATGAGAGAGACATCTTATAACGTGTACTGCCGTGTATAAAACTGACGGCCATGAGGGGTAAAATAGAAATGAATTTATAGCACAGAGTAAGTAGAAGCATTATTTTGCATTAGATTTATGTTGGTTACAACCACCCCGAAGAAGGTTCTTCAGTCCATCATGTGCATGGGAGTAATCACATAGGCTCCATTCCTCCACTCCTTATTTATTTTCCCCGTAACGATGCAAGTCATTCCTTCTCTCACACGCACCTCATCTTCTCTTTATTTCCTGTTGCCATCAACCTACACTAAAGGGGCATACGCAGTAACCAATTAACCTGGAACATAGATAGATAAGTGAGGGATTGAGATAAAATTAAATTAATAAATTTATACTTTATTATCACATGCGATATGTGACGGTGTAGTTTCTTTGTTTTGCATACACAAGGTAAGCAAAGAGTCACCACGTATAGGGCGCTGACGAGGTTACATAGTATTCCATTTAGTCCAGAATGGTTCTACTTTGTTCTCGATGCTCCCTCTCCCCCCCGCTCTGCCTCCCTCCAGACCGTGCCCCCCTTTGTGCTCAGTAGTGGTAGTTAGAAGCTCATTGTCTGAAAGGTTGGTGCAAATTTAAACCTTCCCCACAGTTTTAAAAACTACCTGGTTGAGATTTGAGGAGTTTGTGGGACCAAAAGCTGGGGGCTGGAATGAACACGCACTCCACCTTTGGTAGTATTGCCTCAATGGACCGAATGGTTCTATGAATGCATGCTGAAATCTGTCCTTGCTTCTCTCTGTTGGTTTTGAAAACCAGAATTAAACATTGACATGGTATAAAAAAAACTGCAAGAAATAGAAAATAAATAATCTCAGTTTCTTCTGATCAGTTGACAGGCAGAGATATACATGCACTTGTCCTTCTGATGACCTCCTTGGCAAGGAACAATTATCCTGTAATTCATTTTGGGAAGTTTGCAGTAATTAGTGCATGGCCTCAATGTTATTGGGTTTGAATGGACGTCTCTGTTAGTAGCACATTAATGCTCTCTGGAGCTGCCGTTTCTCAGCTCCACCGACCCACATTAGATCCCGACCTCGGTGCAAAGCTGCACCTTCTTCCTGTGACAGCATGGGTTCCCCCAGGTGATCTTCGGGTGTCCTCCCACATTAAGGACATTCCGGGTGGTTGGTTAGTTAGCAGCTGTCCCCTGCCAGTAGTGGAAATGGGTTTTGTGAAAATTGACTCGAAGGGCCGAATGGCCTCCTCCTGCACCTGTTTTCTAGGTTTCTAAGAAGAAAAATGATGTTGCTGTAAATTATTTGGGTTGTGCTAGGACAACTGGCATAGACAGTGGGCAGAATGGCCTCCTTCTACATCGTAAAGAAATGTGACAAATAAAATGTATAATATGGCTTACTGTGCCTTCTGCCCTCTGAAGGCAAGTTTTTTTTTTTTCCCATTGAAGCACACTGTCAAGATTAAAGCCACATTTCAGAGATTTGAGGACCTAATCAAAAATGGCGCGTTGACCCAGCCCTGTTGGAGATTCCTTTATTGGGAAATGAGATGCTGAGTGCTTCGTGTTTATGCTTAAAGTATAACTCTATTTGAGAGGAAAATAAAGGATTCTTTCAGTGCCTCCTCTCATATCTAAACCTCAACAAAGACCACTAAAAACAAGTTATCTGAGCTTTCTTAGATTGATAGTGGTGGGAACTTGCTTTATTTTAGAGATACAGGCCCTTCAGCCCACCGGGTCCACACCGACCAGCAATTCCTGCACATTAACACCATCCTACACACAGTTGAGACAATTTTTACATTTATCAAGCCAATTAACCTACAAACCTGTACATCTTTGGAGTGTGGGAGGAAACCGAAGATCTCGGAGAAAACGCACGCAGGTCACAGGGAGAGCATACAAACTCTGTACAGACACCTGTAGTCGGGATGGAACCCGGGTCTCCGGCGCTGTAAGGCAGCAACTCTATACCTGCGCCATCCTGCCGCCCCTTTGTATACACTGGCTGCACTTCAAAACGTGCTCTGGTGGGCTTGAGATGCTATGAAATGGTGTGGAATAGATCCACGTTCCCCTCAGTACCGTCAGCAATTGCACAAGAGGTTTATCAGTTGAAGGGAGGAAAGAGGGGAACACGGGCCGAGAGGTGTAATTAACCAATCCCACCCTGTGTTATAAGCAGCTGTTTGTAAATTTAAGCAGAGGGTATTAGCCTCAGAATGGCTGGCCAAATGTCATGCACAGGTGGAGCCCAGCAAGTGTGCTCAGTCACTGTTCTTGGAGAGGTGAAGCACCCACATGCCACAATCTAGCATGTGTATACACACACTGAACTGATTTTTTCTTCTGCCGTTACGTACTATGTTTACATATTCTGTCGTGCTGCAGCAAGCGGGAATTTCATTGTCCTATCTGGGACAAATTACAATAAAACACTCTTGACTCTTGACTCTTGTGTATAAATAGACCTACAGAAAGATGTCAAACTTTCCTGTATAGTCTGTCGGCTTTCAGACCTCTAAGCCTCGGCTTGGCGTGTCCAGAACTTGTGCATTTATTCCCTGGGCGCCACTGAATAAAACACTGGAAGGAAAATGACAACTATTCTTTTGTTGAATTATTTTAAATGCTAGTTATTAAAATGTTGAACAGGGAAAAGGTTGTTTTTGTTTTAATATGTTTAATTTGATTGAAAGAAACAGCGTCAGTCCACCGAGTTTGCGCAGGCCATTAATCGCCCGTTCACATTAGTTTTGTGTTATTCCACTTTCTCATCCGTTCCCTGCACACTAGGGACAATTTGCAGAGGCTGATTAACCTCCAAACCTACACATCTTTGGGATGTAGGAGAAAGCTGGAGCACTGGGAGGAAACCTATACGATCGCAGGGAGAACATGCAAACTCCACACAGACAGCTCCCGAGGTCCGGATCAAAGCCCAGTCTTCGGTGCCATGAGGCAGCAGCTCTGCCACAGTTACATTCAGAGTTTTTGTGATGAATTTTCAAGGAAACTATTCGAACAGGGAAAGACTTGCTGTCAAGTACTTGGTAATGTAGCCAGCAGTACAAGATTGCCCAAAGATAGACCATTATAAACCTTTAGTGAACACAACAAAGATTCCTTTATTTAGAAAGGATGAGGGGCAGCACAGTGGTAGAGTTGCTGCTTTACAGCGCCAGAGACTCGAGTTCAATCCTGACTACCGGTACTTTCTGTGTGGAATTTGTACGTTTGCCCCATGACCGCGTGGGTTTTCTCCGGGTGCTCCGGTTTCCTCCCACACTCCAAAGACATGCAGGTTTTTGTACGTTAATCGACTTTGGTTAAAGTGTCTCTAAGGTGTGGGATAGAACTGGTAGACGGGGTGACTCGTTGGCGTGGAATCTGTGGCCCTGAAAGGTCAGTTTCCACACTGTATCTCTCACTTAAACTAAACATAATGGATAATCTTCATCTTTGGCTTTGGCTGAGGCCCAGTTTAACTGGCAGCAAACACTGCTGGTGGATCGTTCAGCCCCACTGCTGTGTGGCTCCTTTCCAAGATGCGATCAGCAAAGCTGCTGCGGTTGCCCTGGCAATGGCACCAGCGATGCGCATCACTGAGACCTCTCCTTGGTGCATCCCAGGGACTAGGCCTCATTGCGAGCAGCCTGATCCCTTTCCCTATCCCGAGGGTGAAGATGCAAAGCCCAAGAATTAATGTGCATGGCACAGGGATCTTAGATGCTGCTTTATAATAGGGTTTATTTGTGACCTGGGTCATTTCATGTCAGCATATCAGTGGAGCTTAAATCAATAGCTGACTTTTAAAAGCCTACTAAGATCCAAATACAAGCTCTAAGCTTGAAAGCATAATTCCTTTATTCTGAGGCTAAAGCTGTTTTGGCTGGGTTACAGATATAGTGTTTAGATCAAGTCTCTAAAGGATTGTTATATAGTAAAAGCTTCATCTCTTAAGGGTGCAGGAACAGTTGTCCCTGGATCTTGCTTTCATTAAAAGAAGTGCTTTCACAATTCTCCATTCTGAAGATACATTTTTTCACAAAATTAATCTTTATTCAAGATTAAAAAATATACACAAAACACACTGCAAAAACTCATCATTAATTCTCAGTGTTTATACATTCGACTGTATCATATTCAGTAGTGTTTGCGCTTATCTTTAAACAAAACATTCTGGCCACCAGTGGCCCCCTGGGCTAATATAACATCCCTTCCCTTGTTTGACGGGAGTGTCCAGCAGTGGAAGGACCCCTAGACTGTGGACATTCCACCCCAGAACCTTGGTGTTGGTTGCGCTGGCCTTCAGTGTGTCCCTCAGCACATAATCTTCAGCAATGTTCCCTGATGGGTATCTCAGTGCACTGGGAGACCAACATGGGTCGGTCAAACCAAAGGGCATCTTTCACCGAGCTGGTGATCTACCAGCAGCATTCTGATACATTTGGACAGGTCCATAGATCGGAAGTGTTGAGAGGGATATGGGCCAAACGCAGTCAAATAGGAGCAGCTCAGGAATATACCATGGTCGAAATGGATGAGTTGGGCCCAAGGATCTGTTTCCATATTGCATGACTTTAAGAGACAATCTTTTATTAATTTCTTCATGACAAACCTGTTTTGATGCCATTTTCCTGTCCGCTTAGTTTAGTTGAGAAGTACAGCACAGAAACATGCCCTTCTGGCACTGTAAGACAGTGACTCTACCTTTCCATCGCCCTCCGTTGCACATTTTGACAGCTTGTATAAAATTTTGCAACCATTGGTGGCTTTGATAGAATCAGTGGTGTATGGATGAAAAAAGCACCTTTACTCTGGTGCAGCAAGTGCCAACGGATATAGGAATGAGAATGAAGTCATAGAGTGATACGGTGTGGAAACAGGCCCTCAGGCCCAACTTGCCCACACCGGCCAACATGTCCCAGCTACTCTAGTCCAACCTGGTCCATCTCCCTCCAAATCTGTCCTGTCCATATACCCGTCTAACTGTTTCTTAAATGTTGGGATAGTTCCAGCCTCAACTACCTCCTCTGGCCGCTTGTCCCATACACCCACCACCCTTTGCGTGAAAATATTTTACCCCTCAGATTCCTATTAAATCTTTTCCCCTCCACCTTAAACCCATGTCCTCTGGTCCTCGAATCGCCTGCTCTGGGCAACAGACTCTGCATCTACCCAATCTATTCCTCTCATGATTTTATACAGAAAAAAGAGACAAAATATGAAAGCTAAAACTAAGATTGTCACGAGGGATTGCGTTTAGAAGCTTTGGTCTTGCGCTTTGGTTGGTTGACACTTTGATGTGTGCATCAGCCGTTGTGAAGAATGGGAGGAAATAAATTAATCTCATTAACCACACGTCTCCTGGTAATGTTAGAAACGCTGTCTTGGATGTCCATATAGACATGTCATTTTAATAGCTTGAGGTGAGGCCTATCAGTTACAATCCGCAATGTTGTGCCTTAAAGGTTTAACTGCATTGTATAATCTGTCATATTCTCTTACTTAAGCAATTAATCTGAAGCCAAAGAAAACCTTGTAGCCTCTTATCACCTCTTGGCACACTTCATACGGAGTTATTAATAGATATGTTACGGCTACAATAAAATAACTGCAAACACCAATTTCCGACAGACGGCAATGCAATTAATATATTTTGTCTGGATTAAGTATTTGCCAAGAGCCTCTTCGCAAAGTGACGGGGGGGTCGACAGATTCTGCTGGGTAGCACGGTTTGTTTTCCACTGCATAGTTGCCAAACCAAAGAAGAGGTTCCTGACTCATAAAGTCATAGACTCTTACAGCACAGAAACAGGCCATTCGGCTCAGCTTGCCCACAACGGTCAACATGTCCCATCTACATTAGTCCCACCTGGCTGCATTTGACCCATTTCTTTCTAAACCTGTCCAATCCATGTACCTGCCTAAATATTACTTCAACGGCAGCCCGTTCCATACACCCACCACTCTTTGCATGAAAAAGTTACCCTTTGGCTTTCTTTTAAATCTTTCCCCCCTCACCTTGAACCTATTAACCTACTCAAGTGCAAGTGGCTTCCAATGTTTATGAACTGATTATAAACTGGTAATAATCTGATTATAAACTCCAAACTGATCGCAACTCCAAAACGATTTAATTACCATAACGACATTCGGCTAGTTTCATCCATTTGTCCGAGAATCCAGGAGACAAACGGACACAATTTGGATTAGTTTAGTTTATTGTCATGTGTACCGAGGTACAGTGAAAAGCTACTTGTTGCATGCTGACCAGTCAGCGGGATGACAATGCATGATTACAATCGAGCTGTCGACAGTCTACAGATACAGGATAAAGGGCATAACATATAGTGCAAGGTACGGTCCGATTAAAGATAGTCCAAGGGTCTCCAATGAGATAGATGGTAGCTCAGGACCGCTCCCTAGTTGTTGCTAGGATGGTTCAGTTGCCTGATGTCAGAAGAAACTGTCCTTAACAGCTTTAAACAACTCCATTCCAATGAAGTTACTCTACTTAATGAAGTAAATGGTTTTTTTTTGTTATTTGCTGAAATTCAATCGGCTTGCAGAACTGGACACATTAAGATGTACGGTTTTTTTTTCTGATGAAACTCTTCTTCATCTGTACTAACGAAACTGCACCACTTAATTGCTTCTACAAATAACTTCTATTGAATGAAACATTTGTTCCAAAACCTTGCCTGACTATACTGGTTTGTGAATGATTGTGGTTACGCAAATTAAGTATGAAATGCAAAATCAATTCATAAACTTAATGCAACTAGGGAAATAACTAGCTGTACCCAAAGTGGAAAATATAACCCAGGATCTTTAACATCCTTCTGGGCAGTTCAATGAAGGAGGAAGGACATTGGTCTATCTTTGACCCCTTGAAATGTGATTGTACATAGCGCAAAGTTATGCTCGAGTCTCTTGACCTCCTGATTTAGATGTAATGGTACTATCCACTGACTCGAGAGCAAAGTAATATATTTAATTATCCAAATGCAAAAGGTTATTTAATGTCCCTCCTGAATACCTTTTAATGGTTGAGGAAAGGATTAAAAAAAATGTAATCTTTTCATAAATCTGATTTATTTAGCCATTTTTATCTTTTGGTTAAATCCCTTGCTCTTAATACAAAACAGTTTCATAGGATCCTGACTTGTGTCCAGTTTGCTGCCAAGTCTGATTGAACTTTCCTAATGTGCTTTCCCCCCCCAGATGTCACTAAATTAACATTAGGGGTAACACAGTGGTGCAGCAGTAGAGTTTCTGCCTTACAGCGCTGGAGACCCGGGTTCGATCCTGACTACGGGTGCTGTCTGTACAGAGTTTGTACGTTCTCCCCGTGACCTGCGTAGGTTTTCTCCGGGTGCTCTGGTTTCCTCCCACACTCCAGAGATCTGCAGGTTTGTAGGCTAATTGGCTTGGTAAAAATTATCAATTGTCCCGAGTGTGTGAAGGATGGCGTTAGTATGCGGGGATCACAGGTTGGCGCGGGCTCGCTGGGCCGAAGGACCTGTTTCCGTGGCTGTATCTCTAAACGAAACTAAACATGGAGCTCAAAAAATGGAGCGTAATCTTGTCTATAAATGGTGACAAATGAATTGAATTGCGATTAAAATGTAATGCATATCAATTGCATTGAATAAAGTATTCAAGCTCCCACCCTCAGCAAGCCTAATGAAGGTCAAGACACTAGAGAAGACTCGGGAGAGTTTCCTTGAATTGCTCTTCCTTCCTTTCAGTGCCATCATCCCGATGTAGGCGAGATGGAGTTTTTGCCCCAGGGTGTAACAGTCTGCTGCTCTGATTATGGCGACACGTTGAATGGTAGGAATATCTTGTAAACATCTGTCAGGATCAGCCCGGCATTTGTTCATGTTGTCAAGGTACTTGCAAGCCCCAAAGTGAGAAAATGATCTTGGATGAACTTGAAAGTTCAAGGTTTTAGCAGTCACACTTGGCCTGGCAGCTTCCAAACAGTGAAACACATACATTTTTAGAGCACAACCTTTGTATGACTTGGGAGCAGCAGGGGAACGGAAACACTTCCTTGGTCACAGGGAGAACGTACAAACTCTGTCCAGGCAGCACCTGTACTCGGGATCGAACCTGGATCTCTGGCGCTGTAAGGCAGCAACTCTGCCACTGCGCCACCGTGCTGCTATTGCAGTCACCTTTGTTATGTTGGAACTCGGGCATCCAGTCTGTGCACAGAAAGATCACTGAGATAGCAATTTGACAATGACCAGATGATTAATTATGTCGTAGCATTGACAGAAGGATAAAGGTCAGCTTGAGTTCCAGGTAGAATTCCACTGCTCTCTTAGGGTAGATGCCCTCTCAGTTAGATGCACTGTCAGTACTTCCATTGGCTCAGCAGGCTCTCTCTCATAACCATGCAGATGAATTATGCTGCCAAGTGCTTAGGTAAAAATGAAACCTGCCCTTTCTGATTCTAGGACCCCAGTATGATAACTAATCCATAACTGAATTGACTGTCAATTGAAGTTGACTGTCAATTTGACAGAGACTTGATAATCTATGGTTAAATCGTCAGCAAATCACAAAGTGTTGGAAACATAACCTTCGGCCCAACTTGCCTACACCGACCATTCGTATCCCAGCTACACTAGTCCCACCTGCCTGAATTTGGCCTGTTTCCCTCCAAACCTGTCCTAGCCATGTACCTGTCTAATTCTTTGTTAAATGTTGCTCTAGTCCTTGCCTTAACTACCTCTTCTGGCAGCTCGTTCCGTGCGCTCGCCACCCTTTGTGTGAAAAGGTTACCCCTCAGATTCCTATTACGTCTTTCCCCCTTCACCTTAAACCCATGTTGTCTGTCCTATGTTCTCGATTTCCCCCAACTCTGGGCAAGAGACTCTGTGAATCTACCCGATCTATTCCTCTGAAGATTTTATACTGGTAAAGGAAAAGGGAGGCAGGGCTATGGGGACGTCTTGGGGCTGAATCTGACTGTATAACATCCAGTGGATAATATAGCATTGAACATGGGAAGCTTAACATTGGAGCCAGCTTGGGCTGGATGGCTTGACTGGCTGCCATTCTGTTCGATGGAAGTCAAATTAATGATCATGCTATACATGTTTTATTTTGGACTGTTATTGGGGGACGGAGTGTGTCCCTGCTTACTGTCCTCCAGCCTGTGTTCACCCCTGCTGTGCACGGACAGGATGAGACGCCAGGGAAATGCAAGCTGAGAGAAACGGCAACAAAAATAGAAGATCAGCCATATCACAATGAATGGCGGTGCTGGCAAATGGCCTCCTCCTCCACCTATTTTCTTATAAGTATCAGGTAATTGAATGTTTGACTGTACATGTGAGGTGAGAATGACTGTGGGAGGCTGCTGCTTATATAATTGTGTGATCTCACAGGCCTGCCGCAGATGAGCAGGTCCATATGGCGCATCTGACTAGATCCATCTGGACAACTTGCGCTCTCCAGCGCGGGGACACGGCTTGCTTGTTCGGAGATTTCTGGGCTCTCATCTCTGCTGACTTGCTCAGCGCTCCGTCCCGCAGTCAGACCGATCACAGCTCAAATGGAAACATCCTGACGTGTGTGTCAGTGTGCCCTTTCACCAGCCGCACTGATCAATCGGATGCGCCAGCTTTATTTTCTGTTTTGTGTGGTGCTTGCTGCTCTTTTGTTGCGCCTCTCTCTTGGACGCAGCCTCTCAAGGCTGAACAGCACAGGTTTACGCTTGCAACAGTCTGCACAGGAGGTGGTTGTTCAGTTCATTAAATCTGTTCTGGAGCTTTTAAAGATTCATCTATTCAATCTCCTCTCTCATTCCTTCCCCAAATTGTTTAGTTTAGTTTGGAGATCCAGCGCGGAAATAGGCCCGGTCCACGCTGACCAGCGATCCTCGCGCACTAATACTATCCTACACACACTCGGGACAATGTATAATTTTACCACACCAATTAGCCTGCAAACCTGTATGTCTTTGGAGTGTGGGTGGAAACCAGGGCACCTGGAGAAAACCCATGCAGGTCACGGGGAGAATGTATAAAATTCATGCAATTATTTGCTCCAAGTCCCATGCAAATTCCTTTTGGCTAAATTTGTATGTGCATAAAATATATATTCATTAGAAAAAGTAAAAAAAATTGCTGTAGCCGGTAGAGCTGCTGCCTCACAGCACCAGAGACCAATATAAATAGGTATTTGATCCTGACCCCTGATGCTGTCCGCGTGGAGTTTGCATGTTCTCCATGCAACATCGTGGGTTTCCTCCAGGTGCTCTGATTTTCCTTGTCACCCCAAAGATGTGTGGGTTTGTAGATTAATTGGCCCCCGCAAAATTGCCCCTAATGTGTATGGAGTGGCTGAGAAAGTGGGATAACTTAGAACTAGTGTGTACAAGTGATTTGTAGTCGGTGTGGGCTAAAAGGTCGGCTTCCTTGCTGCTTCCACCGAGTCCATGCCGACCATCGATCACCCATTCACTCTTTCTATCCTACACACTAGGGACAATTAGCCTGCAAGCCCGTACGTCTTTGCGATGTGGGAGGAAACCGGAGCACCCGGAGAAACCCCACGCGGTCACAGGTCAAGAACGACAAACTCTGCACAGACAGCAGCCGGAGTTGGGATCGAACCTGGGTCTCTGGCGTTGTGAGGCAGCAACTCTACCTTTGTGCCACTGTGCCGCCCTTAATTTAATTTAGCTTTTATTTTGGTGGGAAAAGCCCAACCGTTATTGAGTTCAACAGGATTTGCATTTCAGTTTCTGCGCCTCTTAATGATTTGAATATAAATAGGTATTTGTGCAGGGATTAATATGAACAACTGAACAACCAGAGGTGCTCGAATTTTATTCTAAGTGCAGCAAGATGATTGAGAGTGAGCTGCCTTTCATCTTTGCATTTGAGTGCTTAGCCCAAAATGAACAACAAAGTAATGAATTGAAGTATTTGAGGATTTCAAACAAATGACAAGGCATAAATCAGCATAACATCCATTTGTCATCTGAAAATGTGAATAATTTAGTGAGGGATACATGGACCTAGTCAGTCGTAACTCGGTAAACAGTCACTCGGCTCTGAAGTCACTGCAGATGTCGTTTAGAAACCAGAGCTGTCAGAAGTGGGGTTTTCCACACATTTCTTTCTCATCCTGTTTCTCCCTGGAATTTAGAAGGACGAGAGGAGATCATGTAGAAACATATAAAATTCTTAAAGGATTGGACAGGCTAGATGCAGGAAAAATGTGCCAGATGTTGTGTGAGTCCAGAACCAGGGGTCACAGTTTAAGAATAAGGGGTAGGCCATTCGGGGGATATGGGGAGAAGGCAGGAATGGGGTACTGATTGGGGATGATCAGCCACGATCACATTGAATGGCGGTGCTGGCTCGAAGGGCCGAATGGCCTACTCCTGTGCCTATTGCCTATTGTCTATTTAGGACTGAGATGAGGAAATGTTTTTTTTCACCCAGAGAGGTGTGAATCTGTGGAATTCTCTGCCACAGAAGGCAGTGGAGGCCAATTCATTGGATGTTTTCAAGAGAGAGTTAGATGTAGCTGTTAGGGCTAATGGAATCAAGGGATATGGGGAAAAACGGGAACGGGGTACAGATTTTAGATGATCAGCCATGATCACATTGAATGGCAGTGCTGGCTCGAAGGGCTGAATGGCCTACTCCTGCACCTATTGTTTTTGTCACAGTGCTGGCTCGAAGGGCTGAATGGCCTGCACCTGCACCTATTGTCTATTGTCACAGTGCTGGCTCGAAGGGCTGAATGGCCTACTCCTGCACCTATTGTCTATTGTAACAGTGCTGGCTCGAAGGGCTGAATGGCCTACACCTGCACACATTTTCGACGTTTCTACTACATGATTCCATTCACGAGACAGAGGAGTTCTCAGGTGGAACGAACGACCCATGAGCATGGGAA
Source organism: Okamejei kenojei (assembly GCA_035221665.1). Classification (NCBI taxonomy): domain Eukaryota; kingdom Metazoa; phylum Chordata; class Chondrichthyes; order Rajiformes; family Rajidae; genus Okamejei; species Okamejei kenojei. The sequence continues at coordinate 36,016,186 of CM069149.1, forward strand.
GCCAGTTGTCTCATCTCCTCTCTCTCCTCACCATGTTGCCACAGTGTATAATATCTCTCTCTCTCTCAATCATGATAGCCTCCCTCCACAGTGTGAGTACAGTGGCTGTGTCTCAGTAAAGATATTTGCAAATGTTAATTTTGCATATGACAGCCATTTCAATCGTCTGACAGCCACCCATTGTTAAAATATCACATAGTAATCATTTGAGAGGTGTTTACCCACTGGCCTTGATTTTAAATGCTGCTGATGGGGATCTTTTCAATTCTACTTCAAATAGTCTTTGTCCTCATTTATGTAGTTAATTGACATCTCATCCCACTGATAACATACTCGATAAACCATGGAAACGGAGAAAGGAGCCCATTAAGGATGTGACCCCTTCTTCAGACTCAAAGCATCGATCTTCAGTCAGAATAATGGTCCCGACCCGAAAAGAATTGTCACCCATCCTTTTTCTCCAGAGATGTTGACTGATCCTCGGAGTTACTCCAGCACTTTGTGTCTATCTTTGGTAGTAGCCAGCAACTACAGGTCCTTGTTTCTGCTTTTTTGAAAGGCACATCTGTGGGGAGGGGACGGTATAATGCGACACGGTTGACTTCACTTAGAAAGAAAGGGACAAACTCAGCGCGACAAGCAGCATCTCTGGAGAGAAGGAATGGGTGACGTTTTGGGTTGAGACACTTCTTCAGACTGATGTCATTGGAGAGGGAGATACATTGATTAGGAAGTGTAAGGTATGAAAATAGGACAAAGGGAATGGAGATCACGGAAAATGTAGAATAGATTATTGTTAGCTGAGAGGTAACAACAAAGCAAACAGATAAAATGTAGTTGGAGACAGGAAAGGGCCTGTCCCACTTTCACGACCTAATTCACAACCTTTTTTACTCGTGGACATTTTTCATCATATTGATAAAACGCCCCGACCTACTTGATGCCACGATTACCTACGACTAGCATCACGACCTACCTATGACCTACCTACCTATGGCCTCCTACAACCTTGTGAAGACCATGCTGCGAGTATGAGTCAAGGGCAAACTCGGCAGAGGTCGTGAATTTGGTCGTGAAAGTGGGACAGGCCCTTAAGACTGGTCGGAGAACTGAGAAGGGGAGGGATGGGGAGAGAGGGAAAGCAAGGGCTACTTGAAGTTAGAGAAGCCAATATTCATACCACTGGGGTATAAGCTGCCCAAGCGAAATATGAGTAGCTGTTAGAATGAAATAAAGCCTAAGAAAGAACTAGATGGGCTGAATGGCTGCCACCTTTACTGTAAGCTTTCTGTGATTATCTGAATTAGTTTGTTTTCAAAACGGAGTTAAGTGGTTAATGCAGTTTGTGGACACACGAGAAAGCTTTCGTCTTCTTGGTTAATTGCAGTTATAGAAAGTCGGAAGAGGCATAAAACCATCCAGATGGCCATTTCACCCTTGGTTCCTGGGACTGCCTGTCACTCAGGCTTATCCAGTTACATGTGGGAGCATATTGCTGTCAGCTTTTATACTAAAGGTTGAGTTGCAATGCCAAGGGATGAAGCTCCTGGCAGGAAATTGGCGCCATGTATGCCAGTATTAAAGACGTCAGTGCCCTGTATCATGCAAAGTCCCAGCTAAGAAATGTGGTCTGGCAGCAAGCACTTGCATCTTCCTCGTCCCACGTTCGCTCTTTGACCTTCACCTTGAACGTCTGTTGACGTTTGACAAGTGTTGAGGGGAAATATTCCAGTGGCACATCTTGCTAAAGTCCTTTGATGGAAATAAAGACACTTTATTTCAATCTGTCCTGTGAGCGGTTTGTAAAACTGATTGAGGATTTGTGTCTTATTTCGGGTTTCAATGTTGCAATTGCTTCACAAAGAAGTACAAGCGCATTAAAAACAACTCTTTTGTTCATCACCAAGGGATATAAGATGACATGGCATGTTTTTACGAACATTGTCAGGTTAACTGTTTGTACTTTTTAACTAAGTAATTTTTAAGAATTCTGGGCAGAATGAAGAAAATCTGACAACAAAGTGAGATTTTATGGCAATAAGATTTTTAGTATTTTAGAATGTAATGCGATTAACTTTTTTTCTTTGCACGTGAACTACTATAAGTCAGTTAAGTTAAGACTCAGCTGGGATCTTATGTTCAATTTTGGGTGCCATGTTTTATAAAGGATGTCAGGGGCTTTGAGAGAGTGTGGAGGAGATTTACTGGAATATAAGTATGAGTGAATTAAGCAGAAAAGCTGGGGTGGGTTCTTGAAACAGAAACTTGAAGGAGCGTTTACTAATAGTGTTCAGTCATGAAGGGCTTTGACGCAGTATGTAAGGACAATAACAATTGATTCATACAGTTAAAGGGTCTTCAACCAGAGAAGCTAATTAACAATAGGAATTGATTGATTGGAAGCATGGAAACAGGCCCTTCAGCCCACCAAGACCATGCCGATCATCGATCGCCCATTCACATTAGTTCTATGTTATCCTCCTTTAGCATCAACTCCCTACACACCAGGGACAATTTATAGAGGCCAATCAGCCTGCAAACTCGCACGTCTTTGATGTGGGAAGAAACCGGAGCACCCAGAGGAAACCCCACCCACTCACAGGAGGAACGTGTTAACACCACACAGACAGTATCCGAGGTCAGGCTCGTACCCTGGTCCATGGCGCTCAGGCAACTGCTCTACCAGCAGTAGGAGGCTGAGGGGTAGATCTTCAGTTTCAGTTTAGTTTATTGTTACGTGTATCAAGGTAAAGTGAAAAGTATTTGTTACGTGCTATCCAGTCAGTGGAAAGACAGTTGTAGGGGTATATAAAATCATGAGAGGAAGAGATAGGGTGAATACAAAATCTGTTAGATATAGGTTTCAGGTGAGAGGGGAAACATTTTAATAGGAACTTGAAGGGCGACTTTTTCAGAAAGGGTATATGAACCAAACTGCCAGAAAAGGCAGTTGGGCAGGTACTATAAGAGCATTTTAGTTTAGTTTAGTTTAGAGATACAGCGCGGAAACAGGGCCTTCTGCCCACCGGGTCCGCGCAGACCAGCGATCCCCGCACATTAACACTATCCTACACCCACTAGGGACAATTTTTACATTTACCAAGCCAATTAACCTACAAACCTGTACGTCTTTGGAGTATGGGAGAAAACCGAAGATCTCGGAGAAAACATTTGGACATGTACAAGTTTATGAGGCCACAAATGGTGGCACCACCGTGACAGCACACAAGACTTTGCTCTGTTTGATCACCCTACTCATGGAACAATATCTTTAAGCTTGAAAGCGTGCAGAGAAGATTTTAAAGGATGTTGCCAGGACTTGAGGGGTTGAGCTTTATGGGGCTGTCCCACTGTACGAGTTAATTCAAGAGTTCTCCCGAGTTTCCTCTGATTCGAATTCGGAGAATTACGGTAAAAGCCGCTCGTAGGTACTCGGGGCTCTCGTGGACATTTTTCAACATGTTGAAAAATCTTCACGAGTCTTCCCGAGCGTACCGCGTTTCCCGAGTACCTGCCGTTAGCGTTACGAGCCGCTAAGAGACGTCCCGAGCTCCAACGTACCCGCTACGTACATTCGACGTGCTTCCACGAGTTTGATTTTATTTTAAACTCGGGAGAGCTCTTGAATTAGCTCATACAGTGGAGCAGTCCAATTAGGGAGATGTTGGGCAGGCTATTATTCTCCGGAGTACAGGAAGCTGAAGGCTGATCTTTATAAAAGTATATCAAATCATGAGGAATCGATATGGTGAACGGACACTTTTTCTCACTGTTTGGTGACCGAAACCGAAACATAAGCTTACGGTGAGAGGGGAAAGATGTAGTTGAAACAGATGGGAAACTTTCCCACACACAGAGTCGATGAGCTGCCAGAGGAAGTAGATGGGGCAGGTACCATAACATTTAAAGGTCTGTGCATTCCTAAGGATGCGGCCAGGGACTCCATCTGGGCCAGTCTCTCCTTTCTGTCGTGGGGTAGACTGTCTCCCCTTCCCACCTCCCCAATCCTTTCCACTTGTCACTTTAATTTCATGTTTTGTTCTCTCCACATTCTCATCAACTCCCCTCCACCCCCCCCCCCCCCCCCCCCCCCCAGTTTTAACAACACTTACTTAGGGCAATTTACATCCAATCCATGTGTCTTTGCAATATGGGAGGAAACTCACTGTCACAGGTCGAAAATGCGGACTCCACACAGACAGCACCAGAGACCAGTATTGAACCTGGATCTCATGCTGTGTGGTGCAAATATTAATTTGCACCACATTAAAAAAATGTCAATTGCACATCAGTTGTAGCCATAAATTAGTCTTCATTGGCAGGACAGATTACACATCTTCTTCTCTTCTTCTTGCGTGCACAGCCTAAAGTTGTAGAACAACTTGTTCTATTTGATCTTATTTGATTGTGCACGCCAGGTTGATTGCATTCGTCGAAACAGGGTGGGCCACGTGAAGGTTGCAATCTCCCACCTCAGAGATTACACATGATTCATTATATAAGACGTTGGTGAAGCCATATTTGGTATTGTGTTCAGTTTTGGGCACCTAGTTACAGAAAAGATGTTATCAAGCTGGAAAGGGGGGGCAGAGAAGATTTATGAGGATATTACCAGTACTTGGGGCTGAGCTACAGGGAGAGTTTGAGCAGGTTAGGACTCTTCCTTGGAGCGAGGATGAGGGGTGATCTAATAGAGGTGTACAAAATCGTGAGAGGAATGAGATTGGGTAGATGCACAGAGCCTCTCTTGCCCTAAGTAGGGGAATCGAGAACCAGAGAGCATAGGTTTAAGGAAAGGGGGAAATATGTATGGAATGAGCTGCCAGAAAAGTAGTTGAGGCAGTTACAATCGCAAAGTTTAAGAAACATTTAGACAGGTACGTGGATAGGATATGTTTAGAGGGATATGGGCCAAATGGAGGTAGGTGGGATTAGTGTAGATTGGACATGTTGGTCGGTGTTTGAAAGATGGGCCGAAGGGCCTTTTTCCTGACTCCTTGACTCTCTGATGTTGTCCAAGATAACTTTTCATTCTCATAGTCTACTAACAGCAATATGTTATTGAACATTATTTTTAAGATTGCCCTGTCAAATACTTTGTGGCTACCACATATATATTGAACCTCACAAAGGCACAGAACAGCCCTCTGACTATATGGTCTCGCTGTCTCTGTGGTGAGAGGTTTTATGGCTAATTTGATGGCCAGAGTCATGCTTGATGAAGCTGTGGATGATCTGGTTACCCTCCCAGATGGATACTGTTTGTAAGTACCCTACTCTGATTACGATACTGACCCAGTATGAAACCAGAGACTGTTGTGTTGTTGTAGGGATTGGATTCCTCTGACAAGCTGAGGGGCAACATGACATTTGCTGTGGCTCGTGTTTGACAAACCACCGAGCGATAACAGAAAGCGACTCCCTGAGGGAAGAAAATTAACATCGACCTCGTCGTGTGGCCTGCTGTCACCAGAGCTCCAGAGAAACAAACAGAAATGCTCTGAAGGAGCTGTAACCATAGAGTGAAGATGGACACAAAATGCTGGTGTGCCTCAGCGGGTTAGGCAGCATCTCTGGAGAGAGGGAGTGGGTGACGTTTTGGGTTGAGATCCTTCTCCAGAGATGCTGCATGTCCCGCTGAGTTGCTCTAGGTTTTTATCTCTATCACAATCCCAGTCACAATCGATCACAATAATACTTTATTAGCTAAGTATGTTTTGTAACATACGAGGAATTTAATTTACCAAGTCAGTCATACAGTTAAAAAGCACAAAACACATTTTAACATAAACATCCATCACAATGACTCCTCCACATTCCTCACTGTGATGGAAGGCGAAAAAAGTTCAATCTCTTCCCTTTGCTCTCCCACGGTTGGGGGCCTCGGGTCCTCCGTTGTCGGGATGATTTTGACTCCCGTAGCCGCGGCGGTCCCTCAACGTGGAGGTGATCGGCTCCTGCATCGGGGGGATGTCGGGACCCAGCTCTGGACGATCGAACCCCGCGTCGGGGCTGGTCGAACCTTCCGCGACGTTGGAGCTCCCGACATCCATGGCCTCTCCCGAGACTGCGAGCTCCCGATGTAAAGTCCGCAGGCCGCGTTGGAGCGACCCCAGGCAAGGGATTGACTCCAATGTAAGTCCGTGCCCAGCGGTGGGGCCCAAGGTCAGTCTGAGGAGGCCTCCAGCTCCATCGATGGTAGGCCGCAGAGCAACCGGAGAATGCGATCCGGAAAATTAATCGCATCTCCAGCAAGGTAAGAAACTGAAAAAAAAAATTCCCCCGACCTCTCCCCCTCCCCCCACATAAAACAAACTGGAGAACATTTATGCAAACTTTTAACACACGCTAAAAATTAAAAGAAAGACGAAAAACAAACAGACCGTTGGCGGGGCTGCCAATCGTGTGGCGCCCCTGGTGGTGATCTTTGGTGTATAACCAACATCTGCAGTTCCTTTCTACACATAGAGGGGAGGATGGATTTGATGGTGTCTTTCACAATCCCCACAGTGCCCCAGGACACGTTGTAGCCACTGAAGTATACTTGGACTGTTTTAATGCAGGAAACATGGCAACCAATTTTCACACAGCAACCTCTTGCAATACTGAGTGGCAACGATGGTATAATAGTATAGAAATTCTGTCATGCAATGCAGTTTTTATTTTATTGAGGGTGAGCGTTTCAAGCCATGTAGTCTTTACTTATGTTCACTGGACACTGCATTTATGCAACAATGTCAAATGTACTCTAAAATGAATCTGAAGGGATGCGGGCTGGTTTGATATTAATTAGTGGAGCAGAACTACCTGAGCTGATGCTGGAAGGTGTTGGTATTCCAGGAGAGCAGGTGGCAAAAACGGGGAAGATAGGGGTGGAGGAGGGGGATGCCATCTTTGCTGCCATGGTGATGGCATCACCTCTTCCCAACATGCGACTGTCTCTGTTTAAGAAGGAACTGCAGATGCTGGAAAATCGAAGGTAGACAAAAGTGCTGGAGAAGCTCAGCGGGTGCAGCAGCATCTATGGAGCGAAGGAAATAAGCACCGTTTGGGGCCGAAACGTTGCCTATTTCCTCCGCTCCATAGATGCTGCCTCACCCGCTGAGTTTCTCCAGCATTTTTGTCTACATGTGACTATCTCTTCTCTGCCGTCTTCGAGGTCGTGCCGAGTTGGATGGGGCGCGTCACCAAGAACCAAGGGGGAGCCGGCTTGGGGGGAAAAAGAAGGAATGAGTATTATTTGTAACTTTGTCAACGTCTTTGTGGCGACCCTTTTGTGCGCTTTGTATGCAAAAACAAAGAATGTCACTGCACCTAGCTAGGTACAAGTGACAACAAAGCATTATCATCATCTCATCTCTGATGCAGCCCACCATCGTTCTCCGACACCTCTTCAATTCCCCCATCTTATCAAGATTGGAACGATTCATGGCAAAAAGTTAATCTGGATTAAAAAATTGATTGGGACATAGATGGGACATGTTGGCTGGTTCCACTCGCTATGACTCTATGGATGGTGGATACAGAGTTCAAACCTTCTCCAGGACGGTGTTTCTAGATGGCATTGCTCACGTGTTACGTTCATGACCTGAACATGGTAAACTTTGCCCTGGGAAGGCACATGCACTCTTGGCTCCGACAGCGCTGATCACACAAGGTGATCAATCTGACAAACCGTTCAATGCAGGGCTTTGTGTCCGGCTCTGGGCTTTTGTGAGAAGCCATTGTTCTGTTGCATGGTTATTTATTGACACACAGTGGAAGAAAAAAGGCACCAAACACACGCAAACTGTTGATAAAGAATCTGGCCTCCTATTGAGAGTCATAAAACATTGCGTGGGTTATTGTTAACTACCAAATCCTTCAAACTTTGCAAATATAAATAAGCTGCCAATTTAGTGGTCAACAGTAAAGTGGGTTAATGCAAGAACCTAGACAGGAAAGGCAAACCTGATTCAAGAAGGTGGCTCTTCAGCAGATGAAAGCAACAGATAGTCCTGAAATGCTAGTAAATGTATCGTAAATTGCAACGGTGGTTAAATTTCTGTAGCCATTGCAGTTTGCTTTGAATGACCAAGGGCATAATTCAAAGAGTTCGAGTGGCCCACTGAGTCTGCACTGTCTCTAGCTCATTGAAGCCCAGCAGGAGATTGCTGGCCAATTTGACCTGGGGGAAATATAAAAAGGCTTTTTCAAGGCTGTAATGGATCCTTTGCTGTAGTGAAGCAATGGGCAGAAATAACTGATTTGATTCGGTCAATTGGACTACGCAAGTGGAGTGAACCTGCTTCTGTGTTCACTAAAGATTTTGAACTGTGCTTAAACTGGGTTAACGTTGACTAGCCTCGACTCCTATGTAAATGCGAAACTAGCATGATGTGAAATAGCATTGAGCAAAACTCAATTTTAGGTTGTCCAAGCACTTCACAGTCAGTGGAGTCTTTTCAAAGAGTTGCTACCATTGTATCAAGGACTCCAGTTACAAGAGAAATGCATCAGATTTGTTCTCGCATTTACCAGGTTCTTAAACAGAAGAATTTTGCTTCAAAAGCAAAGGGTGCTTAGAGTGGATGAACTGGTAATGATTGCGATTCTCATTTCCATTTCATATCATAAGGACGATGGAAGCATTTGTATCGATTTGCAACATTTCTCTTTTTATTTGGTGTTCTCAGCCATGAAGTAATATATTCCAATTCCAATCGCCATGGAAACCATCAGGTCATAATTCTTTGTTGCCGGCTCCTTTGTAGCATCACCAACGTGTTGGTATTTAACGCCAGGTCCAGTGAATGGTATATACAACTCGCAATTGTAAAGGACTGTTAACATCGTAATATGTTTCAAGGATCTTCAAATGTTTTCAAATCTTGTGTGACAGCACGCTCCAAACTATTTTGGTGCCAGCATGTTTTGTGAGGAATAACCTTCCAGTTGCCTTTCAATGTTTTACGATACAAAAGGCACTTAGCAAATGCAAAATGTTGTTGGCCTTGCAAGGTAATGGCCGGCACCCAAAAGCTTTGTCAGGAAGGTTTTTGGAAGTTTTTTGAAGGACTGGGAAAGATGTTGAGAGGTGGCAAGATGTTGGGAGGGAATGTTAGAGGTGATAGGATGAAGACACAAGCAGTTACAAAAGATGTTGAAGCAGGAGTGGGTAATTTGATTTATCCTTGTGTCTGCTCTCCCATTTAATATGAACGTAGCTGATATTTCCCTATTAAGGCATATTCCTGCATTAACTCCATCCTTTAATTCTCTGGATATCCAAAACTCTATTCACCTCTATCTTGTCCACCTCTATCCACCTCTCGGTGACTAAGCCACGAGAGATCTCGTAGGTAAAATGTTTCCAAGATACTTTCTCATCGCAGTCCTGAATGGCTGACTCCATATTTAGAGACTCTGGTTCCTTTTTTATTTTTATTTTTTTAGCGCTAATGAGCTCCTGTTTTGAGAGTGCGCCCACCTCGCTGTTGGCAGGCAGCGAAGATGAAGGATTGCCAATGGTTTACTTGGAAGGAAACCTACCAGTGGTGTTCGAAGATGTCTGCTGCCCTTGACCTTTCTGATGGAGGCCGTTGGTTTGGGACAAGTTGTCAGAATAGGCTAGATGTGTACCGTAAGTGCTATGTGATGGTGTTTGGTGAAAGGGGTGCCGATCAAGTGGATGTTGAGCTCCTTAAACCTCTGCTCTCTGGTTTTGGACTCCTCTACCTTGTGGAAAAATACTCTAACCCTCTTGTGATTTGTTTAATAACGCTATAAGGCCACCCCTCAGCTACCTACACCACTAGCAAAAAAAGCCCAAGCCTAGCCAGACTTTCACCTTGTAACTCAATCCCTCAAGTTCTGGTAGCTCCTTGGTAAATCTTCACGTAATGCCATCTTTCCTATTGCAGAGTAACCAGAAGTGCACACAATGTTCCTAATGTGGACCCACCAACGTCTTGTACATCTGTAGCATGATATCCCTACATGTGTACTGCATATCCTTATTGATGAAGGCAAGCATGCCAAACATCATCTTCACCACCCCGCCTACCAGTGTCGCCGCTTTCTGGGAACTGTGTATGGTTGGACCTTGATCTCTCCAGGGTTACCGTTAACTTTAGAAACAAAGAACTGCAGATGCTGGTTTATACCAAAGATAGACACAATGTGCTGGAGTAACCCAGCGGGTCAGTGCCTATCTTTGTCATTCAGTGAGATGTGTTTCATGTACCGGCATGCAGGGCCCACAATGTATCGGTCAGTAAGTCGTCGGCAGGAGACAAGCAGTTTCACGAATCCTTTGCCTTAAGTTAAAAACCTTTCATTTAACAACAGTGGCATTTCCTCCATTATGATGATTATTAATAATCTGAGCTGCCTTTAGTGTTGTATTTTCAGGATGTTGGAGATTAAAATAATTTACCTCTCACTATTGTCTGGCGATTTTTGATCCACTAGGGTTCTCTGACGTGATGCTCACAGAATACTTACACAAGTGGAATGAATGCTCCTTCCAGCAACAGCCACCATGGGGAATAAATTTGTACGCTGGGCTCTAAACTGAATTATTGACTAGGCGCTGCTTCAAAGTAACCCTACATAACAGAGAGATTATTGGACATTACAACCACTTGCATTATTAATGTGGCCATATGGTGATTGAGCCAGACAAATCAAAGGCGAATCATCCTTCCTCCTATTGTTTGCAAGACGTACTAGTGAGTGTGTTGGTGAAATTCTGTCTGTCCCATTGTGGAAACCATTGTGACTTCAATATTGGGGAACATCCACTGCTCATGATTCAATACTTACTCATTTTGGCTGCTTATTGTAATGAATGCAACCTGGTGTATGATAGACAATGTTTGACTCATAGAATCACACAGTATGGAAACGAGCCCTTCACCCCAACTCGCCCATGTCGACCAAGATGCCCTTCTAAGCTATTCCTATCTGCCCATGTCTTTGCTCATATACCTCTGAAGCTTTCCAATCCATTTACTTCTCTTTGTCTTTTAAATGCTGTTATAGTACCTAACTTAACTGCCTCTCATTCCATATGCCCACTATCTCTGTGTGGAAAAAGTTGCCTTTGAGGTTCCTAGTAAATATTTTCCATCTCACCTTAAATGTATGTTCTCTGGATCTTGATTCACCAAATCTGGGTAAATTTATTCCCCTCATGATATTATACCCCTTAGATAGATCACCCCTTAGCTTCTTGTGCTCCGAGGAATAAAGTTAGTCTGCCCAAACTCTCCCTGTAGCTCAGGTGCCTCGAGTCCTGGCATGGTCCTTGTAAATGTTCTCTGCACTCTTTCAATCTTAATGGCATCCTTCCTGTAGCAGTGTGACTAAAACTGAACACAATACTCTAAGTGTTGCCTCACCCATGTGTTGGACAAGTGTAACATATTGCCCCAATTTACTCAATAAATACGCTGAATGAAGAAGGCCAATGTACCAAAAACCTTCTTTAATCTTTGTTGCATACGCCAAATGGGCGGCACGGTGGCGCAGCGGTAGAGTTTGCTGCCTTGCAGCTCCGGAGACCCGGGTTCGATCCTGACTACGGGCGCTGTGCGTACAGAGTTTATATGTTCTCCCCGTGACCTGCGCGGGTTTCCTCTGGGTGCTCCGGTTTCTTCCCACACTCCAAAGACGTACAGGCTTGTAGGTTAATTGGCTTCGTTAAAATTGTAATTTGTTCCCAGTGTGTAGGTTAGGGTTAATAAGCTGAGTGATCGCTGGTTGGTGCGGACTCGGTGGGCTGAAGGGCCTGTTTCTGCGCTGTATCTCAAAAATAAACTAAACTAAACCTATACCTGCGTTTTTAATGTATATAGAAAACAATAACTAAATGCATTGGTGCCCTGTTCTCTCTGAACACTGGTCTGTTCCATAACCTGTCTATCCCTCTGCTCACAACTACTCACAACTATCAAGCAGGAACTAGAGCCACCTTTGAACCTATGGATCCAATTAGCCATTCCATGGTTAATGAATACTGAGCTATAAGCTACTGTCAACACATTAGATAACCAAGGAAAGCAATAACATTTAGCTGATTGTCTTTTATCATTAAGTGGGAGGGAATTAGTAGTTCAGGACAATTTAATTGTCGATCATATCAGTTGCTACCTTACCTGTGGATTGTCAAATTAACTCAATAAATCGATAGATCGCAGATCCTGTAGACTTTGCTTGTTAAATCATTTACTTTAAACAGCCCTGCAAATCCTAGGATTAAGATTAGACTTTTTTTAATTACCTTTGTCTATTTCAACAAGGATATGTACAAAACCTCCACATGTGGGGGTGTGGAGAAAATTCGCTGAGGCTCTTAGCTGCCAAGCTGATAGCAGGAACTCCAGTCCTGAAGAATAACTGTTTGATTCAGCAGCTAGAGAAGGGGTGGGGGATTGCAACCCAGCCGAAGTCTCTTGGAAGTCAGTTTCTCGATTTGTTGTTTTTTTCGCTAACTGCAACGGATGATCGGGTGAGGTGTTCAGGATAGAAATTTGTATGGGGAAACATGAAAGTCTATGTTTTACTCCATGGAATAGGACTGTGTGGCTTTGTCAGCTTCTCGTTGTGGGAACAAGGCTTATTGTCGGGTAGACACAAAATACTGGAGTAACTCACCGGGTCAGGCAGCATCTCTGGAGCAAATGGATAGACGACATATGGGTTAAGGTTCTATGGATGGAGACGATGATCATATTGGCGGTTCAGGTCGAATGGGTTCTATGTTTCTATGAAGAAGGGTCCCGCCCGAAGCATCACCTATCCATGTTCTCCAGAGATGTTGCCTGGCCCGCTGAGTTACTCCAACTTTTTTGTGTCTTATCATTGATTTAAAACCAGCATCTGCAGTTCCTTTTTATTACTTTTACTTATTGTCAGGTGATAAGCATTCCAGAACGGGACAAGGCAGTAGGTAGGATCAATTGTAAGTAATGCAGCCTGGTGTGGGACAGAAAGTACTTTTACGCAAAACCTTGTGGAAGTTTGGAACAGAACCCAAAAAAAACTGCAGATGCTGGAAATCTGAAATAAAAATACAAAAATGCTCGAAACACTCAGCGAGCGAGTCAGCATCTGTGGAGAGTGAAACTGGATCCGCATTTGCAGTTGATGACCTTTCATTGGCTGATAGAATTTATATACAGCTGCCCCTCGACCTACGATCGGGTTACATTCCGATAAACCCATCGTAAATCGAAAATATCGTAAGTTCGAAAACGCATTTAAAACCATTTGATCACGTGGCTGGAGGTGACATGTGGCTCGCTGCCGTTGCCCAGCGTTTGCACCATCATAAAGTCGAGATATCGTAAGTTGAAGCATCGTAAATCGGGGAGCATCTGTGCAAGTGCGACAGTGAGGTGATAAAGACCAGGCATAATATTAATGCTTCCAGTAGCATTATTTATTCACACGGGATAAATTAATTTATTTTCTATAAAAACGCCACAGGTCATGAGCAGGCATGGAAATGTAATACTCTATCCATTTTAAATTTTGCATTCAAGTGGAAAATTATTAATTCCGAGATATCATATTTAAATTGTTTTGCCTTTGGTATGAATTTGAACTTTTTTTTTCCATCCGCCTCCTCTCCAGAATAGACTCTGTAGCCACGCTGCAAAACTCACACTCAGGAGAATGCACCGTCAAGTATTAGTTTCCATTACACATACACTCCGTCTTCAAGGCCTCTTTGTTGGGCTGAACACCTCGTAGCAGATCACAACTAATTTTGCCATTTGAAGTTGGGAGCAGTTCCTGAAGAAACTTTACCTTCACTGTAGGGGGGATCTTTGATGGAATGTCATTGACCTGTGATGTCGGTTCTGTTTCTCTCTCCACAGAGGTTGCCGGGGATCTTGAGTATCTTAAATGTGTTTGGATTTTATTACCCAAAAGAGATGCTGGAACATTTGAGTTTTGATCATTGAAAATTTTTATAAAGAAAGGGCGTAGGCAGATGGGATGCATGGATGGGTAAAGAGTGTTGGTCACTTATGATCTAAATGAATAGGGTCATAGAGTTATACAACCTTTGGCCCAACTTGCCCACACCGACCAACATGTCCCCTCCACATTAGTCCCACCTGCCTGCGTTTGGCCCATATCCCTCTAAACCTGTCCTATCCATGTACCTGTCGAATTAAGTCTTAAATATTGCAATATTCCCGGCCTCCACTACCTGTACTGGCAGCTTATTCCATACACCCACCACCCTTGGTGTGGAAAAAGTTACCACTCAGATTCCTATTAAATCCTTCACCCTTCACCTTAAACCTTTGTCCTCTGATTCTTGATTCCCCTACTCTGGGCAAGGACACTGTGTGTCTACCCGATCTCTTTCTCTCATGATTTTGTTCACCTCTACAAGATATAAGGATGAGAAAACTTGATGGGTTGGACGACTTTTGTGTTTGTTCAGTCATGACATGGAGTTTTGCATGCAGCGTTAATATCACAGGCAATTGGCAAATGTGCACATTTAATCTTTGCCTTTCTCGACCTCTATATCATTGCCAAGTCTAAGACATCTGATTCAACTTATTACATAGTCAAACCCTCAATAAGATGATTGGATGTTCTTTCATGCCGGCAACTTGGCAAGTGCAAAGCACAGACCCTGTCATTAACTGACTGCAATTTAGTATAAAATTAGTGTTGAGCAGTCATACTGCAGTGAACACAATTTGCATGCAATCTAGACAGTGATGCGACACGAACAGGTGTAATATTTTGTCTTCTGGCAACATTAAAGCTGTTTTTGAGAAAACTGTTTTAGTTTCTACAGTAATCCTTTCAAGCAGATGTGGTTCCAAAGACAGGAGCCAGATGTGGAAAAGTATTGACACAAAATGCTGGAGTACCTCGGCGGGACAGGCAGCATTGCTGGAGCGAAGGAAAGGGTGACGTTTTGGGCGAGTCCCTTCTGAAGAAGGGTCACAACGCGAAACGTCACCCATTCCTTCACTCCAGGGCTGCTGCCTGTCCCGCTGAGTTACTCCAACATTTTTTTGTCTATCTTTGGTGTAAGCCAGCATCTGCAGTTCCTTCCTTCACACACGGGAAAAGTATTTGTCCAATTGCTCTCACTTTCATTCTGTGCATAATGGGTTGTGCCCGGTAAGAGGAACCGGGCGGTCTTGCATTCTGTGCCCTCAAGTTTCGTTGCAGGAGACAGTCCATGGGGAATAAGGGCTGGAGAGGGCTGTACTGGGAGAGGATAGTGGTTCGCAGGATGGAGTTGATGGCTGCAATAGGCCTTTGTGGCCAACCACTGCTGGAGCTGTAAAATGTCATCAAAGTGGTGCCTCTTGCATACGGGCTCAGTGGGCTGTTCTGCGCAATGCGGTCTAACTGGGGGGATTGTAATCATGTATGGAAACAAAAAGTATATCACTGTACCTGGGTACATGTGATATTAAAGAAACCATTAAGGTAGAATATTACCATATCAAAATTAATGTCAATTTTGAAATAATTTAAAATGTTTTGCCTTTGCTGCTATTTGGAATATTTTTTGCATCTGCATGCTCTCCAGAATAGACTTTACACTCACACTACAACTCTCACCAATGTCTGGAGGTCACCCCATCAAGTATGAGATCTTCCATTGCACATACATTCCGTCTTCAGGAATCAAAACTGAAAATCTCAGCAGCTTGGGCAGCATCTGCGGGAGGAGAAAGTGTTGACCTTTCAAGTTGAAAATCCTTCGTCAGGGCTGAGAAAGGGAGAAAGCAAGTGCTTCCAGCTAGCAGAGAAAGTGGAGAGGGCAATGGGTGAAACGAGGGGAAAGTAGGATGTGGAAGTGAGATTTTTGTCAATGGCTTATTGAAGATCTGTGATTGATATCCATCTTCAGGAGTACAGGGAGTTAGACTAAAGAATTGCAATGAGTTGTAAATTTTGCCCTAAGGAATCGATCAGTTGGAATGCATTTCACGATGGGTCTTAAGCTCTACTCTGGAGAATTACCCATCAGGTCAAGGCTGGGTTCAAACACGGGCATCACCAGTCATCCTAGAAACAGACCCTTCGGTCCACCAAGTCCACGCTGACCAGCGATCCCGTACATTAGCACTACATGCTAGGGACAATTTACAATTAACCTACAAACCTGAACATCTTTGGAGCATGGGAGGAAATCGGAGATCCCGGAGAAAAACCCACACGGGTCATGGGGAGAACGTACAAACTTGTGTCTTGGTTATTGGAGCAACCTCAGCCAGCATGAGGGAAATAGTTTCCATCTGACCAATTGTTTTCTTGCTAGAATTACTGTTGTCGTCTGACCAGGACAGGATCTGCTAATCGCTTTATTGCAGTGTCAGGTGGGCTGCCCCTGGTGATGCTTAGATGGTCAGCAGTGATGAGGCTCTCCATGAAAGATGTTTAGTTTAGAAAAGCAGTGCAGAAATAGGCTCTTCGGCCCACCAAGTCTGGGCAGATCAGAGATCACCCCGTAGCCTAGCACTATCCTACACCCTAGGGACAATTTCTAATCTGTACAAAATCCAATTAATCTACAAATCTCTTTGTCTTTGGAGTGTGGAAGGAAATCTGAACACCCGGGGAAAACCCACGGTGGAAAACGTACAAACTCCGTGCAGACAGCACCCGTAGTCAGGATCTAACCTGGGCCTCTGGTTATGTAAGGCAGCAACTCCACTACTGCGCCACTGTGCTGTCCCACGGATGCGCTGCTGTGATTCGAATGCAGGATTTCCTGTTTAACAAGGAGTTGCCTTTCTCATTGTCACAACATAATCTTTCCACCAAAATTGACCCTCCTAAAGCGCAAGGATTTTGCATGAGCTCCTATAAGCAGGTGATTGGATTGAAGATTTGGAGCAACAAACGGTTAAATTGAGTTGAGGTGCAATTTATTCATCATCTGCTTCAATGGAGAACAGACCTGAAGTTCATTTGAGTTTAGTTTACCGAGGTACTGTGATAAGCTTTCGTTGGGTGCTAAAAAGTCAGCGGAAAGACTATATATGATTGCAATTGAACCATCCACAGTGTACAGCTACATGATGAAGGGAATAACATTTAGTGCAAGATAAAGTCCGATTAAAGATAGTCCAACGAGGTGCATTGTAGCTCAGGATGGCTCTCTAGTTGTTGATACGTATCAAAATGGCCGGCTCCTAGTCCTGGGTTTCTATTTAACCCATCAAGGGATGTGAGCAACCCTCAGGTCATGGAGTTCCAGTCCGTTTGCAGTTTTCTCTCTCTGAGCTTTCACTGTTCCGACATGCTCACAATCCCTTTACATTATCTTCCTTTTCACGAAGTGGCATTTAGCCGACCACGTTGCCATGACACTGGATTGTGGAGAAATATTTTTGCTGCTTCTCTCTAAAAGGCTGTCCCATTCTTACCTAAGGGAGGGAGGCGGAATTTGGAATCAGTTTTGAAAGGCTTAAATTATACAAGTCTACTGTGGCAAACCTGGTTTGTGGTTCCTCTCACAGAAAAACATGGAAAAATATAGAACATAATTAAGTTGGGCGCACTGCAGAAGTTATTGGTGATGTTAGTCCAGACGTTGTCTCAGAGTCCGATCAATCCTTGGGACATGTTTAGTTTATTGTCACGTGTACAGAGGTACAGTGAGAAGCTTTTGTTGCGTGCTAACCAGTCAGCGGAAAGACAATACATGATTACAATTGAGCCATCCACAGTGTACAGAGACATGATAAGGGAATAACATTTAGTGCAAGGTAAAGCCAGTAAAATCCGATCATAGATAGTCCGAGGGTCACCAATGAAGTAGATAGTAGTTCATGACTGCTCTCTAGTTGTATTAGGGCGGATCAGTTGCCTGGTAACAGCTGGGAAGAAACTGTTTTAAAGAAGGAACTGCAGATGCTGGAGAATCGAGGGTACACAAAAAGCTGGAGAAACTCAGCGGGTGCAGCAGCATCTAAGGAGCGAAGGAGATAGGCGACGTTTCGGGTCGAGATCCTTCTTCAGACTGGTCAGGGATCAGGGAAACAAGAAACTGTCCCTGAATCTGGAGGTGTGCATTTTCACACTTCTGTTCCTTTCGCCCGATGGGAGAGGGTAAAACGAGTACCAGGGTGTGACTCATCCTTGATTATGCTGCTGGCCTTTCCGAGGCAGCATGAAGTATAAATGGAGTCAATGGAAGGGAGGTTGGTTTGTTGAATGTTCTTTGTAATGGCCTGTTACTCCGAATGCCTCTCTTATTTTTTTTTGTATGTCTGATGCTCTGAAAGTCTGCTCACTGAGCAAGAGCTTGTCATCTTCTCTCTTTTGATCCACCTGCTTTCAAGATTAGTCTGGAGGTTATTTATGGGCAGTGTGCAGGAGAGAGAGGAGAAAGGATGAGGGGAGGAGCCTTTTTGCAGGGAAAGATAAGTGGAGTTGTTCCCCAAGAGAAAATAAAGTGAAAACCCATTCAGATAAGCATGTACTGAGCATATGATGCATTAAAGCCAAAACTAAACTGAATGAATTTAATGTGTACGAAGGAACTGCAGATGCTGTTTTATACCGAAGATGGTCGAATGTGGGCTCCACCTTTCTTGAGTCATCGGTGCTGGCTGTTTGTTCCATACCTTGCCTCTAAGATTCCCTCTTTCCTGACTCTCAGACTGAAGAAGGGGCTCAACCCGAAACGTCGCCTATTCTGTTTCTCCATAGATGCTGCCTGAGCCGCTGAGTTAGTCCAGCATTTTGTGTCTATTTTTGAATTAATCTAATTCCATATCAGTGACGATAGACACAAAAAGGTGAAGTAAGTCAGCGGGACAGGCAGCATCTCTGGAGGGAAGGAATGGGTGACGTTCTGGGATGAGACCCTTCTTCAAACTGTCTCTGATTGTACCAAAACATTGGGGTGGCATGGGTTTTTTGGCGAGGTTTTTCTCAATGGATACCTGTAGCACGGAAATGACTTTTGAGAAAGCAGAATGTTTTTCTGCATACTGCTGTTCGGGAGGGGTTGGGGTGGGTAACGGGTTTGGAGAACAGCAGCCTCTAACAGTACTGTACGTCAAGGGGATTTCATCCTGTCTACTTGAAAACGTTGCAAAGAAACCTTTTCACTGCACCCTCATTGTTCCCTGAGAGCTAGGTTTAATCTTGCTGTGGGGTCTGTCGGGTCCAATTCAAACAGATTGGGTGGCTAACTGCTGTGCTTTTCAGCTTGCCTTTCAAAGTGGGTCTGGCTACTGGCAGGAGGTCCCTCTGCATGGCATAGAGTTAACCCAGATAGCCTTGCTCAAGTTCCTGCCTTTCGTGACATGTTTGCAGTCTCAAAGGGTGATGAAGATAGCTTTCCTCTCTCTGCACAGCCAATGCATAGATATCCTTTCATAAGAAAATATCTTCTTGGGTCGGGGTGGGCAAGAAGGAAATGTTACATTGACTGGTCAGTTTGAAGCGAGCCCACAATGATTGTTTATTTTGTTAACTGTTTCCGCCAGTCTTTCAGTCCCCAAAGAGGTTGCCTCTAATTGTGCTATGGTCATGTTGGGTGCGCTTTATCCATGCTTGATCCAAGCTGCTGCGTGCCACTATGTAATTTAGATATCATAACGGCTGATCCTCTTGTGATCTTCGCAATGTCTAGCCCAGTGTCTGGTATGGCGTCTAGGATGGAGATTGACAGCTTCTCGATTAGTGTCAGGGGTTATATTCAGTTTAGTTTATTGTCACGCGTACCGAGGAACAGTGAAAAGCTTTAGTTGCGTGATCTCCAGTCCGCAGAAAGACACTGCATGATTACAATCGATCCATTTACGGTGTGTAGATAGATGCATGATGAGGGAATGACGTTTAGTGCAAGGTAAAGCCAGCAAAATGGGTTATGGGGAGAAGGCAGGAGAATGGGGTTGAGAGGGAAAGATAAATCAGCCATGATTGAATGAAGGAGTAGGCGATGATCCAAATGGCCCAATACAGCTCCTGTAACTCATGGACCATTGCAAACCCATCAAGACAGATGCCCTATTTTCTTTTACTTTGCCATTGATCCAGTGGCATTGAAGTCTCTGTTACTGTCCGAACTACAATGGCATTGATCACAGATTGAATCAATTGGCGTTGCCATATAAAATAATACCTTTTCGTGGGGAAAGTTGTGGAGAGCTGATATGTTTTTTCTGTGTTTACACACTATTTTTTAAAGGACAGACAGACATCACCAAGGGAGGTTGCACATTTTTTCTTTCATTACATTTATCAGAAGTTAGCAACAAACATCATTTAATTTTAGGAGTGAATGTGCCTGAGTTTACAGGGAATGGCTGTACAGGGAAGCCACATTTCTAATTGTGAACATCCGGAGATAAAGTACCAGTGGCCTTCTGCTCTCACTTCCCTGAATTTCTGTTTCTATGTCAAATGAGCAATGTCCAGCGAGGGAAGAGAAGATCCCAGGTTGAAAGTCGGAGATGTTGGTCTGGAAGAGGGCAGTGGTCTTGCTGGGTTGGCCAGGGAGATGACCAAGGTTGGAGATCTGGTGCGGTGGTTAGGGCAATGTTAGCAAAGCAACTAGATAGAGAGGGTGGCACGGTGGCGCAATGGTGGAGCTGCTGCTTTCCAGCGCCAGAGATCTGGGTTCGATCCCGACTACGGGTGCTGTCTGTATGGAGTTTGTACGTTCTCCCTGTGACAGCATGGGTTTTCCCCGGGTGTTCCGGTTTCCCCCCTCACTCCAAAGACGTACGGGTTTGGAGGTTAATTGGCTTTGGTAAAATTGTAAATTGTACCTAGTGTGTAGGATAGTGCTAGTGTACGGGTGATCTCTTGTCAATGGGCTGAAGGACCTGTTTCCACGCTGTATCTCTAAAGTCTAAGGATGAAAATAGAGAACACGAAGATGAATGGTGTTGGCTGTGGTGTTGGGGAGAGGGGCATTGCTGAGAGATATCACGTACAGAGCAATCTACCTGGAGAACGTTGGGCAATTGGGCCCATTTGTCCAGGTAACAATGGCCATTTAAAATAGATTAATCTTTTGATTAAGGCCAGCTCTAGTGTTGGAAGCCCAGGAGTTTCTCAGGTCATACTTCTGCAAAATGATATTGGGCAAAAATCATCAGAACAAATCCTGTACACCAGATGAGGTAATTGCATATTCCAGAAGCTTCCGTGCTTGTCACGCTGTAAAAAAAAAAATCTGCCTCAAAACTATTGTGAGCACGACTGTTGAGGGAACCAGCCCTTTTTGGGAACAATGTAGGACACAGAGTCCATCCGTTGTTTGGGAATGCACTAAACTGTTCCCATTCCTGATCATGTGTAGGTTCCAAAGCCTTTGATCTAAGGATGAGGCTGCCTCCTGGGACAATAGCCCAATTTGCCATTGCTGACCAAGATGCCACATCCAAGCTAGTCCCATTTTCCTGTGTTTAGCCTATATCGCTCTAAACCCTTCCTGTCTGTGTGCCTGTATGTGTCTCTTAAATGCTGTTATGGTACCTTCTGTGTGGTACTAACTGCAATGATAGTACCTTCTCCGGCAGCCCTTTGTCCTGACAACTTGTTCCATTCTGTTTAAACCCACAACCTTAAAATTTATCTGAATGGACTTCCATGTCCAAGTCCATATAATCCCATTTGCCCACAGTGGAGTGGTATATATCTATACTTTATCTATTCAAGTGTCTGTTTAAATTCTTAAAATGTTAACTTTCTACTACAGATATATTTATCTTGATTTCCGTTTTTTATCCTTACCGGGACTCAATATGTTAATTAATACTTTGGGTTGTATGCCCCGTTGTTACCTGATACAATCTGATTGTCCATTTACCAAATGTTTCTCTTCACTGGGACCCTTCATTTAATTTAGAGATACAACGCGGAAACAGGCCCTTCGGCCCACCGGGTCCACGCCGACCAGCGATCCACGCACATTAACTCTATCCTACACTAACTAGGGACAATCTTTACATTTACCAAGCCAATTAGCCTACAAACCTGTACGTCTTTGGAGTGTAGGAGGAAGCCGGAGATCTTGGGGAAAACCCACACAGGTCACGGGGAGAAGGTACAAACTCCATACAGACAGCACCCGTAGTCGGGATTGAATCCGGGTCTCCAGCGCTGCATTCGCTGTAAGGCAGCAACTACACCGCTGCGCCACCGCGAACGCCTTTCCTCCTTAGTTATTATATCTCTCCAATTATTTGACTCATTAGAACTCTGTCCTTCCCTGCTACTTATACCAATGGCCCACACATTCAAGCTTGTTTCTCGGCAGACAATCGTTAAGTTGTCAATCACCTCACCGAACATATGACATTTTGAGTGTGGCTCAGATAATAATCCAGAAACGACCTTTTGTAGGTCGGCTCAAACTCTCTCTGTACAACCCGTTCCATAGTCCAACAATGGTGTCGGTGCCTCCGCTCTATACAACTGGATCTTCTCCCTCTCACTCTTGTGGTTTTCTCTCGGTCCGCGAAGAGGCCTCTCACCCTTGCAGTAGGTCATTAATAGAGCCTATGAATCTCTTTCTCCTGGCTTTAGAGAACGGGTGTCTGGCCCCCAGTAAAGCCACAGTCCTTTCTACTCCCCCAGCCTGAGTTGCTTCCCGCACTGCACCATGGTGCCGATCTCTGTTTGCTGATCCTCCTTGTAATCCCAGCACCGTGCAGGAGAGCTATTATGTACAGAAACGTCCCCGCACGACGGAGGAATGGCACGGTGTATAGAACTATCCCTGGACTGTGTAGGCGTGACGCTATAGACTGACTGTCCCTGCATTGAATGGAAGTACCACCACGTAGAGAACTGTCACTGCACTATATGTGTGAGAGGGGAATCATGTATGGAACTGTCCATGCTCTGTAAGTGTGGCCATGCGTACAGAACTGTCGTTGCACTATATGGGAGTGATGTCGGGTACAGAACCTGTTGTTGCACCATAAGGAGGTGATTGATGTTGCGTACAGGATTGTTGCTGCATGGGAGTGATGTAGTCCACATGCTTGTCCCTGCTTTGTGTGGGAGTGGCATTGTGCACAGAACCATCCCTGCACTGTTGGGGAATGGCCCCGTGCTAGTACGGCTTTGTATACAGACCCATCCCCGCACTCTGTGGGACTGGCACAGTGTATAGAATCATCCCTGCACTGTACACATAAGGTGGGTTCTGGATACAGCCCAGTTTGCAGAGTATGAGTGATTTATACAGTGTGCAGAACTGTGCTGGTGTATTTGGGAGGGGCAGTTTAAAAACAAACCTTTACTGCAGTGTACGAGATTTGCACTGAGTCCAGAATGACGCTGCATGGAAAGCAATAGAAACAGGACTGGCAATAGGAATATTTTCCAATTTTCCAGTCCGATTAGAGGAAAATGTTAATGGAATATTTATTGACGAAGAGATCTGGTGAAGAAGTTCTGGTTCGATTGACAACTACGTGATCCTTGTGCAAATTCACCACTCGTTTCAGGGGTTTCTCGTGCATTCAGTGGGAGCTCCCTCTTGTAACCATGGCAATGGCAGGCAAGTCTCCGAGTTGCATTTCATTGCTTGCACTGCGCTGTAACAGCTGCCGGGTAGCTGCGATCAGCTTGTGGAGATTGCTTTCTGAGCTATAATTCCACTGCAGTGTGATTAAGCTTCATTTCACCCTCTGCTTCCTGTATGCTTTGGTTGACCTGAGCAGCATCAGACGCCAGCACCTCCTGGAAAGGTCAAGCATATAGGGGATCATGACCGTGTTCAATCCCCCCCCCCCCCCCCCCCCCCCCCCCCCCTCGCCTGGTGTCTGTGTACATTTAGTTTCAGACACAAGTCATTGACTCATAACATTATACAGCACTGAAACAGGTCCTTTGGCCCAACCTGCCCATGCTGACCACGCCTACCCAAACCAGTCCCATTTGCCTACATTTGACCCATTCCCACTTAAGGGGTTGGACAGGCTAGATGCAGGAAGATTGTTCCCGATGTTCGGGAACTCCAGAACAAGGGGTCACAGTTTAAGGATAAGGGGGAAGTCTTTTAGGACCAAGATGAGAAGATCATTTTTCACACAGAGAGTGGTGAGTCTGTGGAGTTCTCTGCCACAGAAGGTTGTTGAGGCCAGTTCATTGGCTATATTTAAGAGGGAGTTAGATGTGGCCCTTGTGGCTAAAGGGATCAGGGGGTATGGTGAGAAGGCAGGTACAGGATACTGAGTTGGATGATCAGCCATGATCATATTGAAAGGCGGTGCAGGCTCAAAGGGCCGAATGGCCTACTCCTGCACCTATTTTCTATGATTCTATAATTCTATGAAAATGTTTCCTATCCATATACATGTCCAACTGTCTTTTTAAACACTGTAATTGTACTTGCCTCTACCACTTCATCTGGCGGCTCATTCCATATATCAATCACCCTCAGTGAAAAATACATCCTGCAGATTTCCTTTAAACCTTACCCATCTTGCCATATATCCATGCCCTCTAGTTTTGAGATTCACTTACCCTGGCAAAAAGACTGTGACTTTATCTAGACTACCTAGACCCCGCATAATGTTATAAACCACCTCAGCCTCCGTCACCCCAGGGGAGAAAAGTTGCAGTTATCTGATCTCCTCTTGTAAATCAAGTCCTCCAATCCTTGTTAAACTTTTCTGCACTCTCTCTAGCATAATTGCATTCTTCCCGTAGCATGGCAACCAGAACCTCACACAAGTCACCGGATTGCTATCAGTAATAGGACGTTCAGCCTCATTTCTTGCTTTTAGAGCCATAAATCACAGAAACTGGCCCTTCGGCCTAGCTTGCCCATGCTGACCAATGTGCACCATCTACACTAGTCCCACCTGCCCAGGTTTGGTCCATATCCCTCTAAACATTTCCTATCAAGGTACCTGTCCTAATGTGTTTTAAATGCTGCTATAGTTTCTGCGTCAACTACCTCTTCTGGGCAGCTCATTCCATATACCCACTTGGGTAGTCATTTGCACGTCACCACCCTCTGTCTGGAAAAAGTTGCCCCTCAGATTCCTATTTAATCTTTCCCCTCTCATCTTAAGCCTATGTCCTCTGGTTCTTGATTCCATTACTCTGGGAATGTTCCAGTGGCCAGTAGACAGTACGGTGGAGCCCTGGTGGAGTTGCTGCTGCCTTACAGTGCCAGAGACACGGGTTCTATCCTGACTACGGGTATTGTCTGTACGGAGATTGTATGTTCTTTCCCTGTTTTTTTCCGGGCGTTTCGGTTTCCTCCCACACTCCAAGGGTGTACAGGTTTGTAGGTTAATTTGACTTTGGTAAAAAATTGACCCTGGTGTGTAAGGGTAGTGCTAGCGTTTGGGAATCGCTGGTCGGCGCAGACACTGTGGGCCGAAGAGCCTGTTTCTGCGCTGTAATCTCTAAACTAAACTGAACTGCTGGTCTTTTGATTAAGGTCCCCAGGGTGATCCTGAGACCACCCACGGTGCACGATCATCACCAATGCCATTGTGATGCAGTGTCAGGGCAGTTGACACCTCTGTCTAAATAGTTTTTGCTCCACCATCCATGATCCGTGTCTGGCAAATCAATGGGGTGAAGGAAGGTAGGTCCTCCATGGATGAGCAGTCAGATGATATATTTCAGTTGAATTCTCTTTGAAGCACTTCTTCTTCTCCTTTCGTGTGGCGTGCACAGCCTAAAGTTGTCGGACAACTTGTTCTATTTGATCTTCTGTTTGTGCACGTCGAGTTGATTGCATTAGCTGAAACAGGGCAGACCACGTGAAGGTTGCAATCTTCCACCCCTTTGAAGCACTGTGTATTTTTCCTGACGTTTTCCGCTATCCCGACAACTGAGTGATTGAGCAGGTGTTGCTTGCATCATGGGAGAAGAGATGCAGAGCATTTTAACACAGGAATAACAGGGGTTGAGTGTGATTGCATCTGATGTGTTCATCTAAAGGACTTAATTGTGAGCTTGCATAAGCAGAACTCCAACTAGGGCATTCAGAAGTAGATGTAGGCGAGATTTTACTTGTTGCTTTGAGCAATTTTAAATGGCCATTCATCATAGCTGTGAAGTGAATGGGGAATGCTCTGTGTCCTACTCTCTGGAGCCATTGAAGGATGGTGCTTTTGTGTCCAACCTCTAGGCCTGGGAGTGTGATGTCAAAACAACCATCCTCCATTGTTGCTTTTCCTTTGCATCCCGGCCTACACCAAACAAGAACAACAACAAGCACAACAAAAAGAAGAGAGAAAATATGCAGAAGTATTGTTCCCTTTCTACTTATCCATTTTGCCCCTGGGTTTTGTCCTTCGCTACGAGTGTTCAGCATTGAGGGACAGAGTTCTTTAGTTCTGCTGAGTGCCCTTAAAATAAAGGTAGGGGAGTAAATGACATTGTTTTCTGTTTAAAAGAAGAAAAAGCAAGAGAGGCTTGGTGGTAGAAATACATCTTTGGTCACACGCTAAACATGTGATATCGTAGTTAGGCTTTGTTTCCAACTTCAGAAGCGGTGCATAAAATGTATACCTTCTTGTGTCTCACAAACAGTGACCAGTTCCTGCATCTTTACGCATCCCAGACTGTTCTTGTTTGGCGCAGGCTATAATGTGAAGAGAAAGCAGCAAAGGAGGGGAGTTGTTTTGATATCACACTCCAATCAATGGTTCTTTTGTATAACAGGGCGACGCAGCGGCTCAGCGGTAAAGATGCTGCCTTACAGCGCCAGAGTGTCACGCTGTCCCACCTGAAGCTGCCATTAAAACCATGCGTGCTCTATTGATGCTGGTTAATGCCTGCAAAGGGTAACTCTGGACCTGATGTCAGGCAGCAGCTAATCCCTGGGATAGACCACTGGTTAGCGAGTGGAAATGAACTTGAGGTAGTAAAGGTAAAGCAATGGAACATAAAGCTGTTCTGGTCGCATGATTTAGTTGCTTCTGGATGATCTTCCATCGTAGCTGGAGGCAGCTGATGTCAGACCCACGTGAACTAAAAGGCTCTTAAAGATAGCGGAGTCAGGGGATGTGGTGAGAAGGCAGGAACGGTATTATTATCCCCCAGTTATTGGAGGTCGAGCAATAACAAAAATAATAATCACCTGCTCCAATCGCTCATGTAGGCCCTACATTATCTTGTAGGCCCCACAAAATTATTCAAACAAAAAACATTTAAATCATACTTCTACAATGCACTAAAACATAATGTTAATATATCAAATTTCAAAAAGGTCCCTCCCACACCCGCCCCCCAGTGCCTGTGGGTGAGTGATTGCTCAGCCACCCCCCCCACGCGGCCATGATCACAGTGAATGGCGGTGCTGGCTCGAAGGGCCGAATGGCCCACTCCTGCACCTATTGTCTATTGCCTCTTGTCTATTGTGTTTTGGGACTGTTAAATTTTGCACCTTGCGCCGGTTCGTGTGACGTGAAAAGAGAAACTGCTGGGAGTGAGCTGCTGATCAAGCAGCAACATTGGAGAGAAACAAAGACATAATTTCAGGTTGACAACGTTCCATTGTTGCTTTTGTATTCTGGTTTTGTGCTGATTTAGTTGCTCGAAATAAAAACAGTGGATTGGATGCAAGTTCCATACATGCTACCCTACAGGTCTGGCCAAAATAGATTGACTACTCATCGGGTGTATGTGTTGTAGTCTCTGTGTGAATGAGTTTGGGCTTTGCTCTGCTCTTCCTCACTATTTCTCGAGTCATAGACAGCACGGAAATAGGCCCTTCAGCCCACTGAGTACCTGTTGACCATGGAGCTCCTGCTACTTCACTAATCTCGCTGTAACCTATTTGAACGTTCCCTTCAGCCTCCCCCAGATTCTACCACTCACCCATATGCCAGAATAAATTTAGAGGCCAATTTACTTGCCAACCTACACATTGTTTGGGAACCAACACGAGCTCCTAGAAGAAACCCATACTATCACAGGGAGAACTTGCAAACTCCACAAGTCAGAATTGAACATGGGCTGCTGGGATTGGGAGGCAGGTGTACTGGTCATGCATTCTGCTGCTTTTTGGTGAATTTGCACTATTTGGTTGAAAGTGGATAGTTGGAAGAAGAGTTGCACATACTGTACATGGACTGTACTGCAGTGGGAAAGGCCATTCAGCAAACAGCATCCATGCTGAACATGAAACTGATCTTCTTTGCCTGCACTAGCTCTCTGCCTGTGTTTTTTTGAGAAATAAAATAATTAGAAATACTGTTCCAGTTGCAAAGCTAATAATTTTCCGTACCACTTGTTCTGCTCGCTTCCTTGTCTCGACAAACACTTGTGAATAACACTGATTTCCATTAAAACAGCTAACATAAGTTTCTGTATAGGAAGGAACTGCAGATGCAGGTTTATGCTGAAGATGGTCACAAAGTGCTGGAGTAACTCGGGGTTAGGCAGCATCTCTGGAGAAAAGGAATGGGTGACATTTCGGGTCAAGACCGTTTTTCAGACTGAAGAAGTCTTTTGGGAAGTGGGAGTCTGAAGAAGGGTCTCGACTCACCTATTCTTTTTCTCCAGCCATGCTTCCTGACCCGCTGAGTTACCATCATTTTGTACTTAACATAACTTTGTACTGTACAATTATACTTTGTAAATGAGATTATCATTATTTATTATTTCAGCTGGTTTTTAATTATCGATTTTTATCGATTCTTATTCTTAAGAGGTAATTATCCCATCTGAAGCGAGTGCTATCAGGGACAGTAGAGCTATCATTTGTTTTTGGTCCTCTTTTGTTGGAATTGAGGTTAATGAGGTGACAATCCTAGGATAAAGTATAGCCTACAAAGTGGTACCCGCGATGGATCTTAGATGGGGGTAAGAAATGTGTTCATGTCCTTGTTCATATGACTGTTTCTGCCTAATGCATTCCCTTTACATATCCAGATGCGCAAAGTTAATTCCCCACCTCCCACCTTATTCACCCCCCACCCCAGAGCAACTCACATGAAAGCTCAAGTCATCTCCTTTCAGGGAGAGATTAACAATAGGCCACGTCAAGCATAAAGGGAAACTGTCCCTCCCTGCCTGCCTGCCTCATTTCAGTTCCCTTTCAAGAACCTCTTCCCTTCCTGGAGAGACCTCTTCAGTTCTGCGTGGAATCTATTGATGGTTGAAACAAGCAGGATTTTATAACGGCACCTTTTGTGAGGAGGCCGGCCTGTCAAGCTGTTTTGCTGCAGTCACGGTTCTCTATGGAGATTTAGCAAGTGCTGTTTGGATGCAGTTTCCAACTTCTGTCCTGTGGTGTTAAAACCAGAGCGAATAAAAACTTAAAATAGGAATGCTGTTTTTTTTTAGAAATGCTGATTTTTTTTTTCACATTCGGGCTGAAGAACTGCAGGAAATGAGATGCAGGGAGGGTAGTAATTTTACATTTTCTGAGTATCTGTGTCTTCTTGATCGTGAACCATGGTGACGGAGAGCTATTTATTCCCATTGTTGGGCTGGTGTGTGACCTGAACTGCTCCGTGGTCGCAAAGCTGTTATCAGGCAACTGAACCATCCAGCCATCAACTATAGAGAGTCTTGAGCTACAATCTACCTCATTGGAGACCCTCAGACCATCTTTGAATGGACTTTACTGGACTTTATCTTGCACTAAATATTATTCACGTTATTCCCTTTATCATGTATTAGTGCCGTGTGGATGGCTCGATTGTAATCATGTATTGTCTTTCCACTGATTGGTTAACATGTAATAAAAGCTTTTCACTGTACCCCAGTACACGTGACAATAAACTAAACTCCAACTCAACTCAAAGCCACCTGACAGTTTGCTGGGCTGGCCTTGTCGTTGTTGACATTGGTGGCACGCGCCGCATTCCTGGTGTGAAGCGACGGAGAGTGCGGATGTTTAACACGGCAAAGTAGGGCAGCGGTAGAGCTGCTGCCTCACAGCGCCAGAGGTTCGGCTTCGATCTGGACCGCGAGTGCTCTCTGCACAAACGTACTGTACCAATTTACTGTTGTGTGGTGTCTTTTTAAAATAGCAGTTTTTTCTTTTTTCCCCCCCCACACAGTAATTACTGATTCTGTATTTTCATTCTGTTTTGGAGTTTTTTTGCACAATCCACAAGCATTGCCACTTTTCAGTTCACTGCACATCTCGTATGTGACGAATAAACTTGACTTGACTTGCACGTTCTCCCTGTGCGCGGTTTTTTTCCGGGTGCTCCGGTTTCCTCCCACACTCACTCCAAAGACGTACAGGTGGTTGCAGGGGGCAAATTCGATCCGCCAATCGGCGCAGAAGTCCAGATGAGGTTGAGTTCGGCCGCCTCACCCGGTCTAGGCGCCATATTTCTGGGGGTGCTTCCAGGGGGGATTTCAAGTGCATTCTCATAATTTTATCCAGATTGACGAAGGTGCCGGCCCACCAGTTAGTTGCTGGCAATATCGGTGGTGGACCTGTATAATGATTTCAACCAATTCAATTCATTCCTTGCCAGAAGAGGATCAGGAAATTCACGGGACCCCAGGACATTCTGGTTGTGAGACCTGAGGTGTCCGAGAATCAAGGGTACACAAAAGGCTGGAGAAACTCAGCGGGTGCAGCAGCAGCTAAGGAGCGAAGGAGATAGGTGACGTTTCGGGTCGAGACCCTTCTTCAGAAGAATCAGTTGGGCTCCAGCCAAGTTGTTCTAGTACAATTCCCACATGGTGACTGTACGGTAAAATTAAAAGAAAGTCAAGGTTAAACTCTCCATTGATAGAGGTTGCAACAGGTACAGAGGAAGATGGCTGTGGTCAGTGACCAATAGCTCAGGGCAATCCAACACCCAACCATTTGTAGACACAAAAAGCTGGAGTAACTCAACGGGACTGGCAGCATCTCTGGAGAGAAGGAATGGTGACGTTTTGGGTCGAGACCCGTCTTCATTTACCCCACCTTTTTGTGAATATCTTCGGTTTAAACCAGCATCTGCAGTTCCTTCTTACGCACCCAACTATTTGTGGCCATTTCATCTACAGTATGACCTTTGCTTTATTACAGGTATGAGTATGTTCACCCATGCTTGCTGTGTTCAGTTCTATCCTCAGAAACGAAAGCACCCTTCACTTGTATACAGCTAATGAATTATACAGTCGCACTGCGCGGCAACAGGTCTTCTGGCCAAACTTGCCTGCGTCAACCAACATGCCCCATCTGCATTAGTCTCACCTGCCTTTGTTTGGCCCATATTCCTCTAAACCTATCCTATCCATGTACCTATCTAAACACTTTTTAAACATTGCTATTGTACCAGCCTCAACTACCTTCCCTGGCAGCTTATGTAATGACTGGGCAGTGGTCATTTCGACCAAGAGTGATAGCGTTGCATGCAATTGGTGGATTGATGAGCTCGCCTCAAGGGTTTCCTCACTTGCTACAGAACTGGTGTGGCGACAATTTCCTGAGAATGTTACCAGTTCAATTGTTGGTGGTGCTAACTAGCATGAGTTATCGCACGTTAGTTGGTCACTAAGTCAGGCAATTTAACATCAGCATTGGTCTTTCTCGCACACAGCTTCTAAGAAGGCGGACTAAGTCTCGGACCTGTGCTACTCTGCAAATCCCAACATCTCAAATGGGAGATATACAAATGTTTAGATTTGAAAACAATGCAACCAGCTTTTAGTTTAGTTTAGAGAAACGGCGCGGAAACAGGCCTTTGGCCCACCGTGTCCGCGCTGGCCAGCGATCCCCGCACATTAACACTATCCTACAGAGACTAGGGACAATTTACATTTATACCAAGCCAATTAACCTACAAACCTGTACGCCTTTGGAATGTGGGAGGAAACCGAAGATCTCACAGAAAACCCACGCGATCACGGGGAGAATGTAGAAACTCCATACAGACAAGCACCCGTAGTCAGTATCGAACCTGGGTCTCTTGCGCAGTGAAGGGCCTGTCTCACTTGGCGTCATTTGCGCGTCACGTAGATGGCGCACGAAGATTTTGTACATCACAAAATCCTGGCACGCCACGCGCGGCTGCGTGTCACTGCCTATGTCATCGTGCACCATGCACATGTAATGCGCATCATGCACGCTTCACGTGCGTGTCACGACCCGTGCGTCGTGCGTCGTGATGCGTAAATGATGTCGCGTAAATTACACGCAAATGACATCCAAGTGGGACAGGCCCTTCAGGCAGCAACTTTACTGCCACGGCACCGTGCCCTTTGACTTTGAACAGAATGCAACCAGCTTTTTCCTTTCAAGTTGAGAAAGATTTGTCTAAACTTTCTCTGCACTCTATTTTTGTTAAAAAATTGGATAGGTTTTTAGCCGAGGCATGGAAAATTTTACACCGTGATCACTTGGATTTTGGAACCAAGACTGGCTTGGAGCAGACTCTATCTTTTCATTGATGCTAGCCTGCAAAGACATCCCATCAGGAGGTATCTAACCTATGGTCATATACGGTGCTGATGTAGCGACGGCACCACTTATTGACATATTTTTAAGTGAGAGCAACGGTGAAACGGCAAGGTCCATTAGTCAGAAAGCGACAGTAAAGGAAGAGAGAGATCGCCTCCCATTCATCATGAAGCGTTCCCTATTATTGCAGAAGGGGAATTGTGGAGGGGTGGGTCAAAGGACAGATCTATCAACTTAATGCCAATGTCAGTATATTTGGTATTTTATTTCCCCCTTCTTCACTCTCTTGGGGATTTCTAATGATATCCAGGAGCTTTAATTTCTAACAGAAACTGGCAGCTTCCCTCGAATGCAGTTTCCGCTGACGGTAAACTACTGACCTCTTTTTGCCTGTTGTGTCTTGACATTCTTTTTGCTTCTACTTGCAGGCTTCTAGGATCAACGAAAGAGCAGCCTCCGCAAGTGGTGCTCTCCACTGGATGTGCAGCTGAATCGGTGAAGCTTTGGGGTAAATGTGCTTACTTTCATTTGCTTATGTGCATGTACACCATTGCTGTCTGTAATAAAATGTAACAGCTTTATTTGAAAGCTATGGTGAAATGTTGCTTGATATTAATTTAAGTAGCCCTTTCCATGTCTAGTCAGGTACGAATGTTGTTTTCTTAAAACATGCGGACACTATATCAGTGTAATGCATTAGATCAGGACATTGTTAAATTACAAGTTGTCAGATTTGGTGCAGGGAAAGCAGATGGAACATTTACATTAGTACAGTGGGATTGAGCTTTTGGAGAAGTAGCCAAAAGTATCGTGCACACTCAGGCTTGTTTATTAGTTTAGTTTATTGTCACGTGTACTGAGGTACAGTGAAAAGCTATTGTTGCATGCTAACCAGTCAGGGGAAAGACAATGCATGATTACAGTCGAACCGTCCACAGCGTATAAATACTTGAGAAGGGGAATAATGTGAATAATGTTTAATGCAAGGTAAAGTCTGATCAAAGATAGTGTGAGGGTCTCCAATGAGGTAGATCGTAGCTCACGACTGCACTCTGATTGGTGAGAGGATAGTTCAGTTGCCTGATAACAGCTGGGGAAAGAACTGTCCCTGAATCTGGACGTGTGTGTTTTCACACTTCTATACCTCTTGCCTGATGGGAGAAGGGAGAAGAGGGAGAGACTAGGGTGCTGGTGGCCTTGCCGTGGCAGTGTGAAGCGTAAATGGAATCAATGGAAGGGAGGTTGGTTTGTGTGGCGATCCACAATTCTCCGCAATTTCTTGCGGTCTTGGATGGAGCTGTTCCCAAGTTCATAAATCATACGAGCAGAAATGGGCCATTCGGCCAATCAAGTCTACTCCGCCATTCAATCATGGCTGATCTATCTTTCTCTCTCAACCCCATTCTCCTGCCTTCTCCCCATAACCTCTGACACCTGCACTGATCAAGAATCTATCTCTGCCTTAAAAATATCCACTGACGGCCTCCATAGCCCTCTGTGGCAATGAATCCCACAGATTCACCACTCTTTTGACTAAAGAAATTCCTCCTCGTCTCCTTTCTAAACATACATCCTTTAATTTTGATATTGTGCAATTTTTGTTCAATTGTGCACTTGATTCTTTTCACTCGATGCCTATCTGTACTTATATTTGAAGGACAGATGAATATTGAATGGCAGATGAAGGCCCAAAAATTACTTTATGATCCTCCTGTATAAATGTCACCACATGGTTGTACTCATATCTGACTGCTATTTTAACATTTAAATAACTAAGCTGACAGCTCTGTTAAAGTAACAATTAGAGCAGCATCATGCAAATGCACAAAACGTTTCCAAACTGCAAAGTTCCTGAACCGCATTAAATTCTTGGATTTTTACCAGTTGATAAATCGCTTCAGAAAGCAAACATATCGTTGCTTCCAACCCAGTATAACAAAGGAGCTGTTTTAAGCTGTGGGCAAAAATGGTAGCAGTGGCACTTTAATGATTGAGTGAAAAGTAAAAGAAACAGCTGATGCTGAAAATCTGAACTAAAAACTGAAACACTCAGCTTGTCTGGTGGCATCTGTGGGGAGTGGAACAAAGTTGATGTTTGAGGGCAGTGGCTTCTGATGAAGGATCAGCGACCTGAAACATTAACTGTATCCCTCTCCACAGATAGGGTCAAAGAGTGATACGGTGTGGAAACAGGCCCTTCAGCCCATCTTGCCCACACCAGCCAACATATCAGAGCCACACGTGTCCCACCTGCCTGCGTTTGGTCCATATCCCTCCAAACCAGTCCTATCCATGCACCTGTCCAACTG
Source organism: Okamejei kenojei (assembly GCA_035221665.1). Lineage (NCBI taxonomy): Eukaryota > Metazoa > Chordata > Chondrichthyes > Rajiformes > Rajidae > Okamejei > Okamejei kenojei. The sequence goes on from CM069149.1 coordinate 36,050,839, forward strand.
TTTCTTAAATGTTGGGATAGTCAAAGCCTCAACTCCCTCCTCTGGTAGCTTGCTGCATACATCCACCACCCTTTGTGTGAAAAAGTTACACCTCAGATTCCTATCAAATCTTTTTCCCCTTCACCTTAAACCTATGTCCTCTGGTCTTCAAATCGCCTACTCTGGGCTAGAGACTCTATGCATCTACCCAATCTATTCCTCTCTTGATTTTATACACAGATGCTGCTGAGTATTTCGGGTGCTTTATGTTACCCATAGCTTCTTGTAACTGCACATGGGTAACATAGAACAGTACAGCACAAAAACAGGCCCTTCGGCCCACAATGTCTGTGCCGGACATCATGCCAGATCAACTCTCATATGTCTGCACGTAATCCATGTCCCCCCATTCTCTGCATCTCCATATGCCTATCCAAAAGTCTCTTAAATAAACAGAATAGTGAAAGGCTTGCATAGAGTGGATGTGGAGCGGATGTTTCCATTAGTGGGAGAGTCTAGGAGTATAGGTCGTGGCCTCAGAATTAAAGGACGTTCTTTTAGGAAGGAGATGAGGAAGACATTTCTCCAGAGATGCTGCCTGATCCGCTGAGTTACTCTGGCACTTTTTGTCGACCTTTTGGAAGTAAATGCATTGGTTTGCATGATGCAGTGGAAGAAAACAGTGACCTGTACCATTTGTACTTCCGCATGTTTTATGAAATAACATTTAATCTTGTAAAAGAAATGAGAAATCACATAGTGCCCTCTAAATTAGTCACAGTCTGAAAACACCAATCATTGTCTGGAAAATCAAGATATTTGAGAAATGAGGGTTGCAAAAGGGTTTTGTGTGTTGGCGTTAGTTGATTGGCATTGTCCATGTTATGCTGAAAATTCACAGTACAGGTGCACCATCGATTTTCCGGCAACATAGTCCGGTACCTCCTTTAATCCGGACAAAATTACGAGGGCTTTGCATGTGCTGCACGCTCCTTCGGGATGTGTGCTTCCGTCGTGAAAGAGTTAATTGTTTACTGCTTTGTTAATTGTTAATTCTTTAACTTTCTAGCAGTCCATGGTGTTTTAGAGACATGAGAGATGTATAGTTAGTGGGTCTGAGGTTTATTCTTATTACGTGACCTCTGTTGGTCCGGCAAAATGGATAATCCGGCAAGGCTCTGGAACCAAGAGTGCTGGAAAACTGATGTTGTACCTGCGCAAGTTTTTCCATAATACTCAAGTGTAGGATTTCAGGGAGTGGTGACTCGGGCTGGCAAAATGATAAAAATGCAAATATGTTCTGGGATGTAGCTGTGCAGAAACTGACCTTCTAAACACAATCGTGCCAACACTGGAACAGCACTCCTTTGACTGTGAAATGCAGTTTATTCTTCCACTACCATCTTTCCTATTTAGCATTTAGTCCTTGTTCTACAACAATCATTATTGTTTCTTCTGCTAAGAACTACTTTGCATTAATGCAAATCTCTGCCATGCAGTCTTAAGGGCCTGTCCCACTTGGGCGTCAATTGTGCGTCACACAGGTGGCACACGAAGATTTTGTACATCCCAAAATCCTGGGGCGCCGCGCGTGGCCGCGCGTCACTGCCTACGTTACCACGCACCATGCGCGCGTAAACGATGTTGCGTAAATGACGCTCAAATGGCGCCCAAGTGGGACAGGCCCATAAGTAGTTGTGGAGCAAGATGCATCAGTGCCACTAATATTCAACCAGGAGGTCACAAATAGGACAGTCTCGGCCTCACTTGCCTCTCATGGTCAGCTATTTTTTGGGATAGACTTTTCTTTAAACTTTAGAGATACGGTGTGGAAACAAGTCCTTTGGCTCACCGAGTCCATGTCAACCAGAGATTATACCGTATGGCAGCACTATCCTACGCACTGGGGACAATTTACAGTTTACAGAAGCCAATTAACCTACAAACCTACATGTCTTTGGAGTGTGGTAGAAAACCCGAGCACCTGGAGGAAACCCACGTGGTCACAGGGAGAACATACGAACTCCATACTGACAGCACCCGTAGTCAGGATCAAACTCATTTCTCTGGTGCTGTAGGCAGCAATTCTGGGCCTCTGCGCCGCCCACTAATTGTCTCACTCCAGCCTTTGCAACTTGTGTGTGTGCGCACATGCACACACGTTGAAAGATGGAAGTAGAATGGAGATCCCAGATATTATTTGGGGAGCACATTGGCACGGCGTCAGAGACCAGGTGTGATCCTGACGATGGTGTTTTTCCGTACGGAATTTATATGTTTTCCCCGTGTCCTGCATGGGTTTTCTCCGGGAGCTCCAGTTTCCTCCCACACTCTGAAGGTGTACAGGTTTGTAGACTAATTCACTTGGTATAATTGTAAATTGTCCCTGGTGTGCGTAGAATAGTGTTGGTGGGTGGGGATCGCTGGTCGACGGGGACACGGTGGGCCGAAGGGCCTGTTTCCGTGCTATCTTTCAACTGCATTAAGTTATTCCTGCTCCCTGCTGAGTGAATTTATTGGGATTGTTTGGTATGAAAGGTACTTTCAGCTTCAATCCCTCTTAATAGTTTTTGATCATACTCAATGACCAACCATGTCTGAGAGGAATGAACATGTGTCAACTCATGGTCTTGCACCAGGATAGACACCACTGAGCACTTGATGAAAGAAATGCGACGTGCTGGTTCATTGGACTAGAGTGTCTTTTGGGAGAGAGATCCAAAGTTGGGACCGCTTGAGCATCGGACATAGTGCCCTTTCCTGATCAACCGTTGAAATGGAACAAGCAATTGGATGAGCAAGAAATTTAATTGAATGATCAATGGTCTTACCACAACTCCATTGATAATTATCTCGATAGTGGAAATTGTGTATCCATCGAGTCTAACAAGGCCACTTGTAATTAGCTTGGACAAAAGACTGAAAGCGCTTTCAACAGTCACATGGGGAATGAACATGTACATTGTAGTCAGAGGACATCGAAGTTGAACGTGAATTAACAAATTTTACTTCTTCATTCGTGTCCTTATGCTATATAGTGGTTCGCCACTGCTGTACACATCGTTGCACTACTGGAGTGTTAAGTGTAATGGGCATTGCAGTAGGTGTTGCATTCTCTGGGTCTGTGTGCCACAGTCACAGGTTGTTGTAGCCTCGACGCAGCCCCATTTGTCACCCTTGACCGCCCCGACCCCAGTTCGCAGTCGGTTGAGACATCTCCAGTTCAGCCAGTGTTCATCAGCACCTGGTGGTAAGCACTCTGCTGCTGGGATGCCCATCTTGGTGGAAATGGGGACAGTGGCTAATCTGTTCTTTCACATTTTACTGATTACTAATCAACGTACAGGTCCTCCACCGATTTTTTTTTTTTTTTAAAGGTTAATTGGCTTTGGTAAATTGTACCTTGTGTGTCGGATGGTGCTAGTGGACACGGATCTCTGGTCAGCGTGGACTCGGGGCGAGGTGCCTGTTTCCACGCTGTATCTCTAAACGTAACTAAACTAAGAGTATATCGTGATTACGCAGGGACATCTGGATGTGGTTGATGAAGTCAAATGCAAATAATTTAGATGTTTTAACTATCAGAGCATGCAAATTGTGACTATAATTGCAAGCATTACAGTTTGTGTTTGGGGGTAATATGCGACGGATTGCTTGAAGGTCACAACTGAAACAGCAGAACCGCACACGTATATGAAATAGTAAAAGTGGTCTTTTACAAGCAAGTATTCATCGCTCCTCTCTTCAACGTAATATATTGAGATCTTTTCTTGCGTATTTTTTCCCCAATGCAAACTGTCACAGTAAACAAATCTAAAAGAATTCTCTCACCATGATACAAACGGACATTATGCCTTCAAAGTAACAAAAGTTGCGGTGAATAGGATTTAACTGAGTCGTTCTAGTTTTAGTGATACTGCGCGGAAATCAGGCCCTTCGGCCCACCGAGTCCGCACCAACCAGCAATCCCCGCACATTAACACAATCGTACACATTCTAGGGACAATTTACACTTATGCCAAGTACACAAATCCAATTCAATTAACCTACACACCTGTACGTCATTGGAGTGTGGGAGGAAAGCGAAAATCTCGGAGGAAACGCATGCGGTCATGGGGAAATTGTACTAACTCCGTACAGATGGCAGCCATAGTCGGGATTGAACTCATGTCTCTGGCGCTGCAAGCGCTGTAAGGCAGCAACCTTACTGCTGCGCCATCATGCCGTACAATTAAGTGAATAAATTTTAAGATATTGCTTTGTCCTCTGGTACAGAACATGGGCAGTTCGGCTCTATAGTAGCACCATTTGAAACAAAGAGGTTTGTTTTCCAGGTTGATGCTGTCAGTCTCAGTAATGAGCTGGCATGGATCCCTGGCCACATGACCATTAGCACTTCTTCACCTTTTAGCCATCCCATCCTTCACCATTGCACCCGTCCCTCCCCCATAAACACATATGAGATAATACATCAGTGAAGGTCCACTGGGGCGATTCATGCCGCTCGACAAATAATGGGACTGTCAGCAACCAAAGCCTTTCCTGAATTCACACCTGCAGGTTTGCATTGAATCCGACTGTAGCTTGAAAGTAAAGGCAGCTGTGATAGTGCATGGTGTACAAGGACCCCTGAAATGAATTATGCCCCTTGCTCAAATTAAGGCCAAAAGCGCAACAAAGTCACCCCCTCCTTTGAGCCATCCATTCAAAGAGCATGTTGAGCTTCTGGACACAAATATTAAAAAGAAAAATCCACGCCAGATTTAGATTCCAAGCCTTTCCTCCTGTATTTAAGGGACTAAGCATTGTCCAGTCTCTGTGAAGAAGTCTGCAGTTTAGACTGTCAGAAACTTTTAACCAGGGTGGAAATGTCCAACATCAGAGAGCGTAGCTATAAGGTGACAGGGGGAAAGTTTAATGGAGATGTGTGGAGCAAGTTTTTTTTTCCCCACAGAGTAGTGACGGGTTGGAATCCATTGCCAGGGGTGGTGGTGAAGGCAGATACAGTGGTGGCACACAGTCGCATAGTTGATGCCTCGCTGTGCCAGAGACCCAGGTTTGATCCTGACCACGGGTGTTGTCTGTATGGAGTTTGCACGTTCTCCCCGTGCCTGCATGGGTTTTCCTCGGATTCTCCGGTTTCCTGTCTCACCCCAAAGACATACAGGTTTGTAGGTTAATTGGCTTCGGCAAAAATAGTAAATTGTCCCTAATATGTAGTGCCACGGGGATCGCTGGTTGGCGCGGACCCGGTGGGCCGCTGGGCCTGTTTCCGCACTGCATTTCTAAACTAAACTAACTAAACTAGAGGCGTTTTTAGGGGCTTTTAGGAACATGGAAATGATGGAAGGATATGGATCAAGTACTGGCAGATGAGAACAGTTTAACGGCTTCATGTTTTAGCACCAACATTATGTGCCGAAGCTGTACCCTTCCATGTTTAAGTGCACTTATAATCCACAGAAGATCCAAGTGGAAGTACAGCTTCCAGTGTACATGCGTTGTTGATCCAGATGCCTAAATGTGGAAATCAGTGGTAGTGGAAACCTAATGATCTTGGAGTGGTACATTCCTGACAATGATACTTAGTTACAGCTGTTAAATGTTCAACCCTTCATATCTTTCTGCCTGCTCCATTCAATCATGGTGGATCAATACCTTGATGCAACATAGAAACATAGAAAATAGGTGCAGGAGTAGGCCATTCAGTCCTTCGAGCCAGCACCGCCATTCGATATGATCATGGCTGATCATCCTATAACCATATAACCATATAACAATTACAGCACGGAAACAGGCCCTCTCGGCCCTTCCAGTCCGTGCCGACCATTTCTGATTTCTGATCATCCTGATCATTCCTGCTTTCTCCCCATATCCCTTGATTCCGATAGCCCTGAGAGCTATATCTAACTCTACAAAACATCAAGTGAATTGGCCTCCACTGCCTTCTGTGGCGGAGAATTCCACAGATTCACAACTCTCTGGGTGAAAATGTTTTTCCTCACCTCGGTTCTAAATGGCCTTCCCCTTATTCTTGAAGCTCTGATATCCTAGATGCTCAGCAATTTTACCAAAGGGAGTTTGTCAGAGCATGTTGACTGTTTCTTTCTCCTCGGATGCTGCCTGAACTACCGAGTATTTCCAGTACATTCTGTTTTAACATTGGATTTCAAGTGCCTGCATTTTGTCTTTGCTTTTCATTGTGGGGTGAATGTCCTTGCAGCTCAGTTATATTAAACTAAGTGGCACCCTAAACATAGAAAATAGGTGCCGGAGGAGGCCATTCGGCCCTTCGAGCCAGCACCGCCATTCATTGTGATAATGGCTGATCGTCCCCCATCATTAACCCGTGCCTGCCTTCTCCCCATATCCCTTGACTCCACTAGCCCCTAGAGCTCAGATTGCTTTCTCTTATATCCATCCAGTGACTTGGCCTCCACTGCCCTCTGTGGCAGGGAATTCCATAAATTCCCAACTCTCTGGGTGAAAAAGTTTTTTCTCACCTCGATCTTAAATGACCTTCCCTTTATTCTAAGACTGTGGCCCCTGGTTCTGGACTCACCCAACATTGGGAACATTTTTCCTGCATCTAACTTGTCCAGTCCTTTTATAATTTTATATGTTTCTATAAGATCCCCCTCATCCTTCTAAACTCCAGTGAATACAATATTTTAGCGGCAAAGAAAAGCGATGATTATTGAAAAAGAGAAATTTTGTCGTTGAAAAGGTGAAGGAGACCGGCTTGTTGTGAAAGTTAGAAATGTGTTTTGCTATTCTGCTTCGTCGCAGAATACTAGAGCAGATTGCTGGTTGAAATAGCCGTGCTCCTTGAATTTAGCTAATGGTTTAAACGTCTAAAAATGTGTGGATAACCATCCTAAGGGAGCTAGATGTGTTTGTATGAAATTTCGCTGCTTGCTATTTAAAGGAGGCAATGACCCGCTCATTCCAAGCAGGTTGACAGCTGCTTTAAAGAGCAGATGGAGGTGTTTATTGTGAACATGTGATTACTTGTATCTAATTTACTGTACAAAGTAATTTCAGTGCCTGAGCGATTGATGTATTTCAGATCCAGTGCCACAATGATGGAATAATATTTTGCTAATCAATTTTAATTTTATATTTCTGCGTCATGGCCAGCTGGATATTGCTCTAAGAAGCTTGATCTGCAGTGCTTTCATATTTTATAACAGCTGCATGCCATATTATCCCTGTTTCAAATTTGCAGAATTTACCATTAAATTATTTTCTCGCAATAACCCAGAGCAATTTGCTCATGATGGAGCTTCCAACAGATGGGTATCGATCTGGTGCAGTGTGGCAGCTTAGCAATTCTGATGACACTTTAGAGATACAGCGTGGAAACAGGCCCTTTGGCCCACCGAGTCTGCGCCGACCCAGCGATTACCCCGGACACTAGCACCGATCCTACACACTAGGGACAATTTACTATTTACAGAAGCCAATTAACCGACAAACCTGTCTTTGGAGTGCAGGAGGAACCCGGAAAACCACGCGGTCACAAGGAGAAGGTACCAACTCTGTGCGGACAGCACCCATAGTCAGGATTGAACCCAGGACTCCGGCGCTGTAAGGCAGTAACTCTACCGCTGCACCGCTGAGGCAATGCCAAAGCTAGAGGAGCAAGAGGCTGCAGATGCTGGAATTTGGAGTAAAAATCACAAACTGCTGGAGGAACACAGTGGGTTGAGCTGCATTTCTGGAGGCAAATGGAGAGTCCATGTTTTGGGTAGAGACACCGCTTCAGGACTGAGGAGGAAGATAGTACATAGCAGTGTGGGGGAAGGATGAGATGGCATGGATGGAACCGGCTAAGATGCCATTCCATCTACTCATCGTCCCTTCTTTTCCAGTACCAACTATCCCCTACCAGCCTCTGTCTCCACCTGTCCCGTGTGAAAATAAGTGGGCTATTTTGTTTCCTATTGGGCTCCATCTATTAATTACCAGCCCCTGTTTCAATAATCACCCCACCCCTCCCCCCCTCCTCCCATCAATTTTTCCCTGTGACCCATCCTTCCCCACTTTCCCCACTAATTCCACCACTCACCTCTTCCCAGTGGTCAATTAACCTGTCCCTGATCACCTTTGCTCAGTCTGCCTTGGCCTACATGATCTCCCGGTTGCCAAACACTTTAATTCCCCTTCCCATCCCCATAGTGACCTTTCTGTCCTGGGCCTCCTCCATTGTCAGAGTGAGACCAAATGCAAATTGGAGGAACAGCACCTCATAATTTGCTTGGGCAGTTTACAACCCAGTGGTATGAATATTGATTTTTCTAACTTCAAGTAACCCTTGCATTCCCTCTGTCCCTCCCCCACCCAAGTCTTCGTGTTAGTTTCGCTGTCGTCCTGTTGAACTTCACTATCCGTTTAACTCATTATCACCTACCCCACAGCCAACAATGGACCATTGTGGGCTCCACCTTTCCTTGACCATCATTGCTTTTTGCATATATTTCATTCATCTGCCCGACGTACCTTCAATATCTCTCATTTCCCTTTCCCCTGACTGTCTGAAGAAGGGTCTCGACCCGAAATGTCACCTATTCTTTTTGTCCAGAGATGCTGTCTGACCCGCTGAGTTACTCCAGCTTTTTGTGTCTATCTTCAGTTTAAACCAGCATCTGCTGTTCCGTCCTACACAACCTGTCGACCTGATGGCCTTGGGATGTGGACGTAGACCATCTCAGAGGAGGAATAAGCAAGGGAGTTATCCCAAGCAAACACCAGTGCACTTAAAAAGTGCCTGAAAAGTTGTGTATGATGATCTGACGCTGTGAAAGACTCCATATAAATGTAAATCTTCCTTTCCTTTTCAACTGATTGTTCCCCGGTTTCTTTTGATAACTGAGGGAATTCGGGCACCATGTCTTTTCACCCTCTAGATAATGATATTTTTTTTCATTCTGAGACTGATGGCATGAAGGTTTTAATGGTTGTGGGCTGCATGTCTTCAATACAAATTGAGTTAGGACCATTGTAACACAGTCCCCAGTGAGAGTGAGTTAGACAGCATCAAACAACTCTTAATTCGAGACTGATTAACAACTAAATTGGCAATCTCACTCACTTGGGCCAAAGACTGTGGGAACGATAAAAATGTTACACAAATGAACTGTGATGATTAAAAAAAAAAAACGGGTTGGGCAAAGATGTTACCACTGTGTGAGCATTACCCGGTTTCGAGAACCTTACCTGACCCAGGACTGACCCAGGACTGTTTGGTTTTGGTACGCTACTCATAAGGTCATAAGTGATAGCAGTAGAATTAGGCCAATCGGCCCATCAAATCTACTCCGCCATTCAATCATGACTGATCTATCTCTCTCTCCTAACCCCATTCTCCAACCATCTCCCCATAACCTCTGATATACCCGCTATACAAAATATTCTGTTCCCATGATTTATGTTCAAGTTCAAATTTGCGTTCATTGTCACTTAACCAACTAAGGTGCAGTGAAATTTGAGTTTTCACTGGCAATCCTCGGCAAAGGATCGCCCGCTCCACGATGGTAAGTCCACACCGCGCCCGCGGTTTGAAGTTCCGGGCCGGTCCCCAGGAAAGGCCGCACCACTCGCGTTGTTAGGCCGCGGGGGGTGACGGAGATGCGACACGGAGGAAAATCGCATCTCCATCGAGGTAAGTGACTGGAAAAGGTTTCCCCCCCTCACCCCCCCCACATAAAACATACCAAAAAACATTAACACATACATTTAAGATATACTTAAAATAATATTTGTTGTAAATACAAAGAAGTGTCTTATACAAATTGAAGCTTTCCGTTCTTACTATCTGAACTGGTAAAAACTGTGTCTTCTCTTCCCATGCCAGCTCTAGTCTGATCTGACCACACCCTGTCGTACCGCTTAGTTCAATGTAAGTTACGCCCATCTACGAATCAAAATCCCACCCCAAACGTTCAGAATGATACAGCTAGAAATATCTCAACTAAATACTATAATATACTAACAGTAAATAACTTAAGCATAAATGGCTCCTACACTGATTAAAATCAACATTGGGTGAAAGTGGCCCTCCCAGTCAGATCCTTCCTGCACCGTTGGAATCTTACTGCCAGCACACACTGCCCTCGGAGAAGATTTCACACAAAGGGAAGTGGGTGTATGGAACGAGCCGCAGGCAAGTGCAGGAGGTAGTTGAGGGTGGGCCTAGCCCAATGTTTAAGAAACAGTTACAACAGGTTTAGAGGGATATGGGCCAAGAGCAGGCAGATGCTGCTAGTGTATCTGGGACATGTTGGATGGCATGGGCAAGTTGGGCCAAAGGGCTTGTTTCCACACTGTGTCACTCTATGACTCTAGTGTGGATTTGTGAAGAGAGTCTGGAGGTGACGGTTTACTCAGGGTGGCACGGTGGCGCAGCGGTAGAGCTACTGCCTTACAGCGCCAGAGACCCGGGTTTGATCCTGATTATGGGTGCCTGGCTGCATGAAGTTTGTTCATTCTCCCCGTGACCAGCGTGGGTTTTCTCCGAGATCTTTGGTTTCCTCCCACACTCGAAAGATGTACAGGTTTATAGTTTAATTGGCTTTAATCAACAATATGAGATTGGCCCTCCCAGTCAGATCCTTCCTGCGCCGTTGGAGTCTCACTACCAGCACACGCTGCCCTCAGGACAGCTGCTATGGAGAGGAGACAGTTGCCCTCCTCCGCAGAGAGGATTTATGAAGAGAGTCTGGAGAAGAATGCATGGGTCCTTGTCACCGTTTATTCCAGAAAAGCTCCGTAACAGAGGACTCTCTGATTTACGGACTTTTCCCAGGGACACATTCGGAGGAGGACATCAAATGCTGCTGGAAGTCCATCAACTCGGTGAAAGACGCTCTTTGGTCTGCCCGAAACCTGTTGACCTTCCAGCAGAGAGAGATATCCATCAGGGAATGTTGCCGACTGAGCTGCTCCAGACTGCAGGAGTACGTGCTGAGGGACGCACTGAAGCTCGGTGCAGCCAACGCCAAAGGTAGGACCACAGTCTCAGGTCCTTCCGCTGCTGGACATTGGGGAGCGGGGTACGGTGAAAACGCCCCTTAAACGAGTGAAGGGATATCACCCCAGGGGGCACATGAGTGGCTGGGATGCCTTAGAAAATGATACATCTGTGAACACTACCAAATATGACACAAATGATTGTATGTATTCTGACTAAAGTTAATTTTGATTTTTTTAAAAATTCAATGAATATCAAGAATGAAAGAGATTAACGTTATGATTGAATCAAACACCAGCCAGTGTGTTTGTTGTTTTGGTCGTTTCTGGTCCACTTTTGAAGTTTAGTCTCAATTGAACTGCGTGAACCGAAGCAATTTGTACTCAGCATGAAAACATGCAACAACGACCAGGCAGGTTAGCACCACAGGCTAACAGACTGACAACATTGGTTAGGATTCGGGAGAAATCTCTATAACGGTTCTTCAGTGCAGAGGCATCTTTAACATCAAGTCGGGGTCCTGATTTGACGTGGCAATTGCTTGCTGTGGCTCCTTACACCTCTGACAGCGCAGCACGCCCTGTGCTATGAATTTGTAGGAAGGAACTACAGATGCTGGTTTACACAGAAGGTAGACACAAAATGTTGGAGTAGCTTCGTGGGACAGGCAACCTCTCTGGAGAGAATGAATGGATGACGTTTCGGGTTGAGACCCCAATCACCCATTCCTTCTGTCCAGAGATACTGCACTCACAATGTCAGCTTTAGTGATGTGCCCAAGCCTGGTGCTATTATTCATGACATCCTGACTGAGAGGCACGATCGCTGCAATTGCCAATTGCGCTGCTGCAATGGGCATGTTATGTTGGGCAAGCTGTGTGCACACTGGACTGATGCAACTTGCAGCTGTGCAATTTTTGCGACTTTCATTCGGCCCAATACGTTGAGTTGGCAGAACTCGGCCAATCTAATGGTCAAGGTTTTCCTTGTGAAACGTTGTGTTACGGCGCTCGGTAATGGCGTATGTATCAAACAGAAACTGCACTGCAAATGGTGTCCAAAGATAGACATAAAATGCTGAAAGAACTCAGCGGGTCAGGAAGCATCTCTGGAGAAAATGGATAGGTGATGTTTCGGAAGTCAGTTATCGTCACCTATCCATTTTCTTCAGAAATGCTGCCTGTCTGACTGAGTTACTCTAGTGTTTTTGCGTCTATCTTTGGTATAAACCAGCGTATGCAGTTCTTTATTATTACGTTTGGTTTAGTTTAGTGAGACTGCGTGAAAACGGGCCCTTTGAACAATAGTTATCGTGGTTTTGCATCCTTCACACTGGGGTATCGAGTCGACCCAAAACATCACCCATTCCTTCTCCCCAAAGATACTGCACTTAGAGTGTCAGCTTTAGTGTTATGCCCAAGCATGGTGCTATTATCCATGACATCTTGACTGAGAGGCAATTAACCGACAAATCTATGTGTCTTTGGAGTGTGGGAGAAAACCGGAGCACCAGGGATGACCAAGATGCTCCATCTACCTTGGTCCCACCTGCCTGCATTTGGCCCATATGCCTCTAATTTTTTCCTGTCCATGTAACTTTTAAGTGTTGCAACCTGGCTGAAAGAAAATTGCAGTTTTAGTCAACTGAGCAGTAAGTCCCCAACCTTGCGATGGTTTTCTCACAGAAATCCACTAAATTCATCCAATATACATTTTTTTCGTTGAAATGCAGTTCCGTGTTCTGCAATAGAATTTCCAAACCCCGGTTTGTTACTGTGATAGTCCAACACAGAGTGTGCACTGTCGTAGGTTGTTTGCAATCATTGTCTTGCCCCAGTGCCCATGAAATAAGGCTTTCCATTTAAGAAAATATACCATTCGGAATGGAAAATCTATTTGATTACCTTGAAAATCCGTGGTGACTTTTATATATTAATATACCGAGTACATATCAGACTGTATAAAGCAAAATTCTGCCAAACAGATTTCCTTTCTGTGCTTTATGAAACAAAATTGGAAACCTAATTATGGAACAGCATGCTCCCAATTTCAGTGCACACACAAGACACAGTGAGTCTCCCCACTTCCCTCCGGGGTCATAGACAATGATGAGCGGCGAAGGCATCTGAATAATAAGAAAGTGTTTGAGCAGCGAGTCATTAGCTCTATCTCTGCATTTCAAGCCGAAGAACTGAGAAGCCCCTTGTCATCTTTCCATTTTAGATGCTTCCACGAATGTGACTTCTGTCACAATATTTACAGATTAAAGAGATTATTGAATGCACCTTTCTCCCATTCCCGTCCCCACCAATAAAAAGAGCAATTGCGCTTTACACAATGTTCCTTCCCCCAGTGCAAAATCATTCCACAAACTTTTGCCATTAATCGAAAAATGCAGGTTACTAATTTTTGCCTTGCATCCTTTTCTCTCACTATTGTAATTTAAGAGGAAAGCATCACTTTCACCAAATAATTCAATGATACTTTATTGCCACATGTACCTGGGTTAAGTAAAATGCTTTGTTTTGTGTACAACCCAGTAAAGTCATATAGTGGACCTCACCGAGGCAGTACATAAGTATCGCCACGTTTTGGTGCTGACAAAGTTACAGAAGCTAATCGAACAGTCCTATCTTTTGCTTGCTGCCGCACGTGGCATTTGGCCTCCCCCCTTAAAATGTCTTTTACATGTTGTTATGGTACCTGCTTCAATTATCTCCTCTGGCATGTCATTCCATATACCCACCACCCTATCATTCCACACATCCCTCTAAACCATTCCTTTCTCTGTACCTATCCAAATTCCTTTAAAATGTTGTACAATCACAACATTTAAAAGGCATTAGGATAGGTACATGGGAAAAAAGGAATGGTTTAGTGGAATGTGGGCCAATTGTAGGCAAATGGGACTAGTTCAGGTAGGCAACTTGGACAAGGTGGGTTGAAGGGCCTGTGTTGGTGCTTAAAAGGTTGATAAGTCATATCGGTGTAGAATTAGGCCATTCGGCCCATCAAGTCTACTCCGCCATTCAATCATGACATGTATCTTCCCCTGTTAACCCCATTTTCATGCCTTCTCCCCAAAACCTCTGACACTAGTACTAATCAAAAATCTACCCATCTCTGCCTTTAAAATATCGACTGACTTGGCCTCCACAGCCTTCTGTGGCAAAGAATTCCACAGATTCACCACCCTCTGACTAAAGACATTTCTCCTCATCTCCTTCCAAAAAGAACGTCTTTTAATTCTGAGACTATGACATCTAGTCCTAGACTCTCCCACTAGTGGAAACATCCTCTCCACATCCACTCTATCCAAGCCTTTCACTGTTCTGTATGTTTCAATGAGGCCCCCCCCCTCATTGTTCTAAACTCCAGCGAGGACAGGCCCAGTGCCGACGAACGCTCATCATAGGTTAACCTGCTCTACGGTATCCTATCATTAACTATGATAATATGACGTTGTCCTGACTTAATTCCCATGCAATCGCTCAACAAGTTACTTTTGAGATCGGCCGGTTCCGCAAGTGCCCTGGTATTTCAGTCGACTTACAGTATACGGTTTGTATCACAAAGAAGAGCACTCTCTCTGATGAGCTCATTTAGACTGAGACCCATTCTCTCTGTCCAACCAAAGCAGAACAGTTTGCGAATCTTCCTTCCTTTGTACATATATTTAATGGAGAATAATACACTTGTTTTTGCTAAGTCCATTCTGTGTAAGTAAATAACCCAACATGCAGCAAGCTCGAACAGAGGCCCTACACACACAAAAATAGCAGGAGCATTGTTTCTGTGTCCTGGCAAAACACTAGCTATTTTGGGGCAATGGTCATAGAACAACACGCTGCGAGCTTTATTAGAATCATCACAATTAACACAAATGCCTCTTTTTTCCTTACATTGTGAACTCCCCACAATGTAATGCTGGGAAAAAAAAAAGAGACCAATAATTGACATGCAGATAATGTCTTTAACAAAGATAAATGACCCAAAGCACCACTGTAATGTGAACATTGACCGAATGGATGTGAGATAGATCCATAGTTTGGTCAAAGAGCTAGGTTTTAAGGAGGGTTTATGAAGAGGAAAATAAGGTCATCAGGAATAGGAGTAGAATTCAGCCCATCAAGTCCACTCCGCCATTCATTCATGGCTGATCTGTCTCTCCCTCGTAACCCCATTCTCCTGCTTTCTCCCCATAACCCCTGACACCTGTACTAATCAAGAATCTATCTGTCTCTGCCTTAAAAATGTTTGAAGATGTGATATTAGTTTAGTTTAGTTTAGAAATCCAGCATGGATTTGGGACAATTAACCTACAAACCCGCATTCCTTTGGGATGTGGGAGGAATCAGGAGCACTGGAATTTTCACACATAGTCGCAGGGTGAGCGTGCAAACACCACGTAGACAGCACCTGAGTCCACGCTGACCATTGATCACCTGTTCACACTAGTTCTATGTTATTCCATTCCCCATACAAGCCCTACACATTTAGGATCAATTTTACACGGGCCAATTAACCTACAAACCCACTTTGGGGTGTGGGAGGAAACAGAAGCACTTGGAGGAAATAAAACATTGTGAATAGTCAAGTAGGCTGTTTTACCCATTGTTGCACTGAGCCACGAGGAGAGTATTTTACCTCCTCCTTCTCGGTAGTAGTAGCGTTTGGGGGGAATGAGGGACTATTAACGTATTAGATATATTTTAAATATTAACACTAATTTCTCAATTCTGTTTATTCTCTCTTCCGCTACCTAGTGTACTCGAGCATGGTTAGATTTGCCTGGAAAGCGGGCAGAAGGTGCAAAATATGTTGTCCCTTGAATGACTGCATGCCTTTCTGATATTTTATGATTTTCTTTTAATGTTTCAGCCATTAAAAATGACTACTTTGGATTTCTTTAAAAAAATGATTTGTTCCACAATTATTAGGGGGGGAAGGAAAGCTAAAACTTGCTTGCTGTGGCCTTTCAGCAGTACACCATTATGGTTGATGTCTGCACAGAGCCATGAAGTTGCATCACACCAGTCTTGCCAGAGGTGCTCTAGAATAAATGTACCATGTGGTTATAGGTGCTTTCAACTCAAGGCCTGACAGCATATGTTTCTTTACCAGCTCGGCATCACTCACTCTGTTCAAGAGTCAAGAATGTTTTATTGACTGTAGTGCATTGTAAACAATATGATAAACGAGAGAGAAAAAAAAGTTCAGTGTGTATGTGTGTGTATATATATATATATATATACACACACACACATACTCACAAATACACATATATATACACACACACAACATGCGTACACATACACGCAACACGCACACATACATCCACAAAAAACAAACAGGTGGTATGGAATAAAAGGTGGCATGAAAAGTGAGGCAGAACATTTACTTCCTACAGCCACTTTGACCTGAGTTATTGCTGTCTATATCCATGGTTACGCAGAGCGATCTCTGGTACTGCAGTACGATGCAAAGATTTGTCTCTGATCAGCGACTTGTTTACCGTTAGAGCAATTATAAAGTCTTGTTACACTGCACTCCCGTCAATCATTGGAATGTATTTTATGTTATGGGGATGCCTCTTGAATATTGATTCCAAACCTTTTGCACTCTCATCTCTTTGAACATAATCTTCCATACCATGGTGTTCAGCAACTTAATTAGGACAAGTGCACAGCCGCCCCAGAATGCGACTACTCTAAAAGATGATCACGGTTCCCCAGATGAAGTCTGCCTGAGGCTCTCTGCAGATTGGTCGTCTAAGGTGGGGATAAAAGGTGTTGCATGGGCTCCACTCCGACTCGGTTCGAATCAGCCACTTACTAACCAGGTGGAATAATTTATATTAGATGTCAATCAGCCTCCTCTACCCAAGGCCAAGCTGGGGAATGTTTCTTCTGAAGAGGTTTGGGAATTTGAGGTGTGAATGTTTGATTGAGAACGACTTAATGAAATGAGAATATGTGCCCAATCCGAAAAATGAATCAAGCTCTTGCAATCGATGGAGTCAAACCCCAGCAATCTCCAATTATGATATTCTTAAAGTGGAAGAGGGATAATGAGGTAATTACATACAGGCTCCCAGCTCAAAATCGGCAGAAAGGGGCATGATTAGTTGGAAATTTCTCCCAATGAATCTGATTTGTTTCAAAGCTGAAATTGGTGTTAAATTATGGTGACAGCTACATAATATGACTGATGAAAAGCAGCCACGCTGCATGGTAATGTTTTCTTTCTTGCTGGAGAGTGACAACTCGTAGATTGAAGTGGCAGTATGAATTACAAAGGACAGCCCCAATCAGTGTTGTTTCCGTGGTGCTTCTGAACGACTGTCTTTTGATTCAGAAATGGAGCCGACTGGCCAAATTAAACAAGAGCTTGAATTAGATAATGTGAAGAGAGAGAAGGGCACCCATTCATTATGGGAAATATATAATGGGAAATAAAGGCTCTAATCTGTCCAGTGATTGTAACCTGTAATGTGACTGACAAAAAGGACAGTTTCAATTTAGTTTAGTTTAGAGATACAGCAAGGAAATGGACCCTTCGGCCCACTGAGTCCGCACCGACCAGCGATCCCCGCTCATTAACATTATCCTACACGAGGGATCATTTGACACCAAACCAATTAACCTATAAACCTGTGCAGGAAAGAACTGCAGATGCTGGTTTAAATCAAAGGTCGACACAAAATGCTGGAGTATCTCAGCGGGACAGGCAGCATCTCTGGAGAGAAGGAATGGGTGATGTTTCGGGTCAAGACCCTTCTTCAGACTTATAAACCTGTACGTCTTTGGGGTATGGGAGGAAACCAAAGTTCTCGGAAAAACCCCGCGTGGTCACGGGGAGAACGTACAAACTCCGTACGGACAAGCACCACATAGCCAGGACCGAACCCGCCTTTCCGGTGCTGTAAGCGCTGTTAGGCAGCGCCTCTACCATTGCGCCACCATGCCACCCCAACTTTCTTGACATTTCTGCGGCTGGTGGATGGCTGCTCGGTCCATCATCTTTAGTAACAGAGAAAGTATATTTCTAGGGTTTTGTGGTAACTAGAATCCGCCAACCATGGTCACTCACTAGTTTATCTGAGACATTCAAGGCTGCTTGAAAGAGCTAATTCCCCAAAATGCATTTTTCACTTTTTGTGTTCTATAGTAGCTGTTCAAAAGACGCATGAAGTAGATGTCTGCACAGTCAATACAAGAATAAGAATTGGTTTAATTGAGGTGTTTAAAAAGATTACATGATTAAATTTAATTGAGGCGTTTAAAAAGATTGCCTGATTACATTTGACAGGGTGTACGATGATAGAATGATTCTATCCCTACTCTTTGAAGAAATTGTCATATTTGATTTTTTTTTAATTTCCCCCCACCCTTTCTTCTGCAATATTCTTTCCCTAACTATTTACGCAGTTCTCTTTTGAAGTCTGTAGGGTGAAACTGGTGCTGGTGCTGGTTTCTACCAAAGATAGACACAAGGTGCTGGAGTAACTCAGCAGGTCAGACAGCATCTCTGGAGAAAAGTCTTCAGACTTAAAAAGGGTTCTGATCCAAAATGTAACCTGTTCCTTGTCTCTAGAGATGCTGCCTGACTTGCTGAGTTACTCCAGTACTTTGTCCAGTTTGTACTTTGTGTCCTTTTGCAGTTTGCGGACCATCATGTGCCCATTGGCTTGTCATGCAATGTTTGTCCCTGTAACCTGTGACTTCTTGGTACCAAACTTCTACCATTTATTTGTTCTATCCAAGAACTTCAGGTCGTAAAAAAAAATCCCTTCTTGGCCTTCTTTGGAAGGAAAACAACTTTAATCTATCCTTCCTTTACCGGTGATAGACTCAAATATCTGGAGTAACTCAGCGGGTCAGACAGCATCTCTGGAGAGAAGGAACAGGTGACATTTCGGGTCGAGTTCCTTCTTCAGACCAGGGAGATGAAAGACATAAACGGCGATGTAGAGGGATATAGAACAAATTAATGAAAGATATCCAAAAAAAAGTAATGATGCTAAAGGAATCAAGCTGTGTGCCAGGTGAGAACGTGTACAGACATTGGGACTAAACAAGATGATTTTGAAGCTGGGACGACTTGGGTGGAGGAGGGATGGAAAGAGAGGGAATGCAAGGAATGAAGTTAGAGAAACTGAATCCCCACAGACATGGAACCATTTGAGCAAATCTTTTCTTTATCTTTCCTGTCCTGCTAGAACACTGAGCTGTAGAATTGGACACAGCATTCCAGCTGGGATGTAGCATAACCTCTTAGCTTTTATAGCTGTACTTCTCATTGCAATGTCCTGGACCCCATCTTATTCAATATCTGGCTAATGCATTACCTTCCACTATTTGAATAAACCTATTTGTCTCTGCTTCTACTTTAAAACAGGACTGTTTACTTTGTATTGTGCATCTTTTGTGAAAATGTATCGCCTAGCATGTCCCACCTGCTTGCGTTTGGCCCATATCATACCAACTCAATCTTATCCATCCTATCCTATCCTTAAACAAACTAAAGGGTCTGTCCCACTTTCACGACCTAATTCACGCCCTTTTTTACTCATGGACATTTTTTACCATGCTAGAAAAACGCCCCGACCTACTTGATGCCACGAGTACCTACGACTAGCATCACGACCTACCTACGTCCTACCTACGACCTCCTACGACCTCGTGACGACCAGGCTGCGAGTATGAGTCAAGGGCAAACTCGGCTGAGGTCGTGAATTAAGTCATGATAGTGGGACAGGGCCTTTACAAGCCTTTTGAATGCCACAACAAAAATGCCCCTCATCCAGTGAACAACAAAGCAATTACAATGTATGTGGGTGTGCACATGCAATTTAACCGCAACAGTGAAATTTTGGGATAAAACAAAAGGACAGAGCTGTGAGAATATGTGCAATCGGTTTATTCCTCATTGCGGGCAAGTATCTTATATTTGCATGTGACGCACTGATTTCCTTTTTTAATAAGACGGATTCACATTAAAATCCTTTTGATCCCAAAAGAGCTTGTGTTGTTAAGGTGGTCTCCACTTCTTGGCTTGATAAAGGTATTTATTGTGTTATCTCGGTTGTGTCACTTTGGTCTCTGTTTCGATTCTGCAGGAGTGTTGGCCACAGTGGAACGCAGCATCATTCCGCACTTTAACCAGAATATTTGCTGATTGATGTTTCGCTGTTAGGCTTCAGTATCCCCGTAATACTTGCTTCAGTGCTTGATAGCTGACATTGACCTCTCCGTTGTACCGTGTGATGTTGGATGCTTTGATAAAATAAATACATGTGTGGTAGCCTAAAACGAATAGAAATGAATGAAACTGAGGGCCATTAGCCCAGGTGGTTCTCTGGATAAGTACTGATATGTGTTTATAGATCTCAATTCTTCAATAGGGCACTCTGTAGCGCTGGATCTAACATGTTTCACCGCAATGCATTTGAAGTGACTGTCTGTGTACTGAAACGTTATCAATGCCTTTCTCACAATAATCAACGTATCCTTTGGGAAGGTTTCCCTGGACATTTCCATTTCTGACTCTGAATCCATTTTGTGGCTGATGACAATTACCGCTGAAAATATCATGAGCCTTTCAATATATAGGTTATTCTGCAACATATAATATTGCAGTCTAACCTAACTCACTCACTTCCAAAATTCTTGAGTTTGAGCTTAGTTTATTGTCACGTGTACCGAGGTACAGTGAAAAGCTTTTGTTGCGTGTTAACCAGTCAGCGGAAAGGCAACACATGATTACAATCGAGCCATCTACAGTGTACAGGTACATGATAAAGGGGATAAGATAAATAACGTTCAGTGCAAGATAAAGGTAGTAAAGTCCCATCAAAGATAGTTCTCCAATGAGGTAGATAGTAGTTCAGAACTGCCCTCTCGTTGTTGGTAGGATGGTTCAGTTGCCTGATAGCAGCACGGATGCCATTTACCATTCCTTTACCAAATTCCATTATTGTGTCTTTCTTCAGTGACTGATGTAATGATATGTTTTCTGTGGCCAGGTTCAGAGATCTCGCATGGTGCTGAACCAAGCTTTAGAATGATGTTAAGCTCTGTCTTATTTTCACCTCACTTTGAACGACTTAGCAATTGTTTCCAATTTTCTTTGACTGGTTGAAGTCCATTTGCACCTGCCTCTGTCGAAAATATGAACGGATGCTTGCTTGCTTTTAGGCTTTATGCTGTTTGTGTCGCCACCTTAACACTTCGAAGACTTGATAAATTTGACAATTGTTTAATTATTTGGACACACAGACAATGGTTCTATACGTTGCATTGTATTGTCCGTTGTAGCTTGAAAGACTATCCCCAATGATTTTGCATTGTAAGGTGGTTTGGTGTTGTGTTAAAGGCCCTTATTACTGGTGTAAAAACAGAGAATGCTGGCATTTCTCAGCAGGCCAGGCAGTATCTGTTGAGAAAAAAAAGCAACGTCAACATTTCAGATCAGAATTGGAGGAGAACTACTGTTGATTGCAATTCATAGTTAACTATCCTTGCCCACATTCACCTGAGGGAATGAATTTGGCAAATCTATTTTGATGAAAACTAGGGCTCCTGGGAACTCTATGTATAGATCTTGTGAAGTGGTTTAGTTTAGAGGTACAGTGTGGGAACAGGCTCTTTGGCCCACCAAGTCCACACCGACCAATGATCACCCATGCACTGGTTCTGTCTTATACAGTAGGAGTAATTTACAGAAGGTAATTAATCTACAAACGTGCACATCTTGGGAGGAAACCGGAGAACTCAGAGAAAACCCACACAGTCCCAGGGAGAACATGCAAACACTGTATAGACGGCATCTGTAGTCAGGATTGAACTCGGATCTCTGGTGTTGTAAGGCAGCAACTCCACTGCTGCGCCACAGTAGTTAATGGAAATTGCTTATCATCAATGTCCTGGTTCAATGTCACCTTGAACTCACCACACAGTTGACTTGCATTGTTCGCCTTATGTTCTACTATAAATAGTGCTTTTCACTAGATCTCTATTTTGGTCTAGTTCATTGAATCCTGCTTCTGCCTGGTTCTTCGGTGCTTAGAGGTGACAGATTTTTCTTTTTTTTTAAATATATTTTATTAGAAGCATGTATACAAATAATAGTAAGCGACAATTTAATTGGTGATTTCTTACATAGCTTCAGTTAAAAAAAGAATAAGGATAAAGAGAGAAAAAGATGAGAGAGAAAGGCAACGCAAAAGGAAACTACCAATAACAAGATTGTGGAGATAGACCCAGGAAATGTTAAGTATGACTATTCATCCAGTCCCAACTCACGTTTCAACCCTGATTTTGTGCTAAACCAATTCAAAAATGCAATAAATGGAGACATTCTAACAAATAATTCTGGTTTGTCAATTAAGACAAATCTTATTTTTTTCAAATGCAAGGACTCAGTCATTTCCATAATCCACATTTTAATTGTGGGGGCTGCTGGTTTTTTGTGCTATGTTCTGATAATCCCAACATTATTAATTTTTGGCTCCGGGTCCAGTGGATATAGATAACTTCAGAAATAATTTTTAAAATGTCCGCCCAAAAATGTTTAATTTTTATACAAATTACAAAGGTATGCGTTAAGTTGGCTTCTTGAAATTGACATCTATCACAGAGAGGGGAAATATTTGGAAAAATCCTATTTAATTTTACTTTTGAATAATGTAGTCTATATAGTATTTTAAATTGGATCAAGGAGTGTCTAGCATTTAACGAACAGTGGTTTATATATTGTAAGCTTTCATCCCACGTATCTTTTGTTATGGGTTGAGCCAACTCGTCTTCCCACGCTCGTCTGTGTGATTCTGAAGACGGTACCTCAGTATCTAAGAGGATATTGTAGATATAAGATATTTATTTATTTGTATTGGGATGTCTATTCAAACATTCATCAAGGGTTTCTGGATCCCGAAATCTATAGTCTTGCGTGTGTAGTTTTACATAGTCTCTGAGTTGCAAATATCTAAAAATATTATTAGCGAGTAACTCGTATTTCTGCTGTAGTTCCTGAAATTAGAGAAAAATGCCTTTTTGATTAAGGTCTCCCACCATTTTAATTCCAAGGGTTTTCCATTGGTCAAATCCTCTATCTAAAACAGACGGTTTAAAAGAAGGGTTATTTGCAATCGGGAGGAAAAGCGATACATTTTAGAGTGGGTTTTAAACAGATGACAGATTTTTCAATTCTATTAATACAGACATGGTGGTGCAGTGGTAGAGCTGCTGCCTCACAGCGCCAAACACCCGGGTTTGATCCTGACTACAGGTGCTGCCTGTATGGCGTTTGTACGTTCTCCCCGTGACCTGCGTGGGTTTTCTCCGGGAGCTCCGATTTCCTCCCACACTCCAAAGACGTACCGGTTGGTATGGTTAATTGGCTTGGAATAAATGTAAATTGCCCCTAGTGTGTGTGGGATAGTGTTAGTGGGCGTGGATCGCTCGGTCGGCCGAAGGGCCTGCGTCCACGCTGTATCTATAAACTAAACAGATCAGGACATTCTTTTCTTGTAGTCACCATGTATGCATCCTGAGAAACTTACATAGAAACATAGAAACATAGAAATTAGGTGCAGGAGTAGGCCATTCAGCCCTTCGAGCCTGCACCGCCATTCAATATGATCATGGCTGATCATCCAACTCAGTATCCCGTACCTGCCTTCTCTCCATACCCTCTGATCCCCTTAGCCACAAGGGCCACATCCAACTCACTCTTAAATATAGCCAATGAACTGGCCTCAACTACCCTCTGTGGCAGAGAGTTCCAGAGACTCACCACTCTCTGTGTGAAGAAAGTCTTTCTCATCTCGGTCTTAAAGGATTTCCCCCTTATCCTTAAGCTGTGACCCCTTGTCCTGGACTTCCCCAACATCGGGAACAATCTTCCTGCATCTAGCCTGTCCAACCCCTTAAGAATTTTGTAAGTTTCTATAAGATCCCCTCTTAATCTCCTAAATTCCAGAGAGTATAAACCGAGTCTATCCAGTCTTTCTTCATAAGACAGTCCCGACATCCCAGGAATCAGTCTGGTGAACCTTCTCTGCACTCCCTCTATGGCAATAATGTCCTTCCTCAGATTTGGAGACCAAAACTGCACGCAATACTCCAGGTGTGGTCTCACCAAGACCCTGTACAACTGAAGTAGAACCTCCCTGCTCCTGTACTCAAATCCTCTTGCTATGAAAGCCAACATACCATTCGCTTTTCTCACTGCCTGCTGCACCTGCATGCCTACTTTCAATGACTGGTGTACCATGACACCCAGGTCTCGCTGCATCTCCCCTTTTCCTAATCGGCCACCATTTAAATAATAGTCTGCTTTCCTGTTTTTGCCACCAAAGTGGATAACCTCACATTTATCCACATTATACTGCATCTGCCAAACATTTGCCCACTCACCCAGCCTATCCAAGTCACCTTGCAGTCTCCTAGCATCCTCCTCACAGCGAACACTGCCCCCCAGCTTAGTGTCATCCGCAAACTTGGAGATATTGCCTTCAATTCCCTCATCCAGATCATTAATATATATTGTAAATAGCTGGGGTCCCAGCACCCATTCTGAGAAACTTCTTCACATTTTCCCAATTGGATGTCTGCACGATTGTTCTTGGCTTAATATTATCATGTGTACTGAGATACATTGAAGAATAATTGAACCATCCGTGTTGAATTATCTTTCCAGTCCAGCTTCATTTCTCCGAGCCAGTTTTGCCCATGAATACTGATTTATGTTATCAGCTGTAACCATGACTAATTCTGTTTGCTGATCAATACAACACACTCAACATTTCAACTGGCCTACAGTCTTAAATACCCCCTTGATTATTTTTTCCATACTTCCTCTTTGTCAGTGGTTCTTGGAAGCCTGAATGGTATGGGATCTGAATGCTTCTTGACTGAACTGAATTTATTATAAGGGGAAAATCAAACGTCAGGGGAAATTATACGATTAATGTCAAGACCCTTAACAGTATTGATGTACAGAGGGATCTTCGGATCCAATTCCATAACTCTCTGAAAATGGCAACACAAGTAGATAGTGTTGTAAAGAAGGCACATGGTGTCCTTGCTTTCAATGATTGTGGCATCGAGTGCATTGAGAGATTGAATGCAATGAGTGCAGAGAAAGCACGTCAACGCCTCTACTGCCCTAGAAGGCTTAGGAAGTTCAGCATGTCCCCTACAACTCTCACCAACTTCTACATTTGCTCCATAGAAAGCATCTTATCAGGATGTATCACAGCTTGGTTTGGGAACAGCTCCATCCGAGACCACAAGAAATTGCAGCGAATTGTGGACGCAGCCAGACCACCACACAAACCAACCTCCCTTCCATTGACTCCATTTATACCCGACACTGCCTCAGCAAGGCCAGCAGCATAATCAAGGATGACACCAACATGTTGAAAAATCTTCTTGAGTATTCCTGTGCTTACCTGCCGTTAACGAGTCTTCCCGAGTACCTGCCGTTAGCGTTACGAGCCGCTAAGAGACGTCCCCGAGCTCTGACGCTCAAGCTACGTTCATTCTCCGTGCTTACTACCAGTTTGATTTTTTTTTAACTCGGGAGAGCTCTTGGAATGAACTCGTACCGTGGGACAGTGCTTTAAAACAACAAGGTGGGGGAAGGGGGCTGGGGAGGAGGGAAGGGAAGTGTGAGAGAGGTTAATTTGAGAATTCAACACTCATACCACCGGGTTTTAAGCTACCCAAATGTAATATGAGGCACTGTTCCTCCAATTTGCATGTGGCCTCACTCTGGCAATGGAGGAGACCCAGGACAGGAAGGTCAGTGTGGGAATGGGAAAGGGAGTTGAAATGGTTGGCAACTGGGAGATCAGGTGGAGCGAGCGCATGTCTGAGTTGCCCACACAATGGTGAAAAGATTCTGAAACATTTACAGCAGATATCCTGCCCACCTCAACCACACTTTGCACTTTCTGCTTTGGAACTCGTGCCTTGGTTAATGCTTTGTTAATGCACGTCACATTTTGTCTAACTTTACTCAACTTGTTTCATTTTAATTAAGATCGCACTAAAACAGGACACAACGGAGTAACGTATCAACTGCACTGATATCACCCAGAGTAATTTTTGGTTTCCTGAGCAACACACTGAGAGAAATAATCCTAACTACAATACTGAAATTGACACAAGAGATTAAATGTTTTAAGTGAGAGACAGACTGGGAGAATGAAGGAGTTTTATTTCATTCACACACTGTGTTTTCTATGTTCAACACTTTAATGGTTGCTCAACACTTTAAATCCCCCTCCCAGTTCCACATTGAACTTTCTGTCCTGGGCCTCCTCCATTGTCAGAGTGCGGCCCAGTACAAATTGGAGGAACAGCACCTCGTATTTCGCTTGAGCAGCTTACACCCCAGTGGTATGAACGTCGACTTCATTAACTTCAAGTAGCCTTTGCTTTCTCTCTCTCTCCATCCCATCCCCCTTCCCAGTTCTTCCACCAGTCTTACTGTCTCCGACTACATTTTATCTCTGTTTGCTCTGTTGTTACCTTCTCCCAACTAACAATGATCTATTCTACATTTTGAAGAAGGGTCGCGACCCGAAACGTCGCCTATCTCCTTCGCTCCTTACATGCTGCTGCACCCGCTGAGTTTCTCCAGCCTTTTGTGTATCGATTCTCCAGCATCTGCAGTTCCTTCTTTAAAACTCTATTCACATTTTCATTTGATCTCCATTTCCTTTGTCCTGTTTTCACACCTTACACTTCCTTATCCATGTACCGCCCACTCCCCTGACATCAGTCTGAAGAAGAGTCTGGACCCGAAACGTCGCCCATTCCTTCTCTCCAATGATGCTGTCTGTCTTGTTGATTTACTCCAGCATTTTGTCTAGCATCTGCAGTTCCTTTTCTATGTAGTTGGAAGAGCCTGTGTTATCCTTGAAATATTGGCAGAGGGGGTTTCGTTTAGATATAGTGCAGAGACAAGCCTTTCGGCCCACCGAGTCCCCACCAACTAGAGATCCCTGTGTATTAACACTATCCTACACACACAAGGGTCAATTTATACTTATACCAAGCCAATTAACCCTACAAACCTGTACGTCTTTGGTATGTTGGAGGAAACCGATCTCGGAGAAAACCCACGCGGTCACGGGGAAAACGTACAAACTCCGTCCAGACAGCACCCGTAGTCAGGATCGAACCCGGGTCTCCTGCGCTGCACCACAGTGCTGCCGAGGTTGTATTGGTAAAAACGGGAAGAAAAATATTTACACTCTGGCGCAGGTTTTGTTGAGGATAATCCAGAGAGGAAATTTTGAACGTATTTGTGCTGCATTAATGTTGTAGGGGTACAGGGAGATACAGCAAGGAAGCGGGCCGTTTATTCATCACTCTTTGCTGATCAACATAATCCCATTTTTAAAAAGTTCTGCTCACAATCCTGTCAATTCCTCCCAGAATCAACCATTTACCTGCACACACGAGGACATTTTTAGGAGCCAATTAAAGTACTGACCTGCGAGATGTGAGAGGAAGTGCATGTGATCACAGGAAGATCGTGCAAACCCTATGGAGATAGTGCCGGTCAGGATCGAACCCAGTACAACTGCACCACCATATGTCTAAGTGAGATACATTAGTGGGAGGGAAAATGGGAATTAACCTTGGAGCGCTAGAGACCTAGATTCGATCCTGATTACGAGTGCTGTGTGTACGGAGTTCACCAGGCACTACGGTTTCCTCCCACGCTCCAAAGACATACAGGTTTGTAGGTTAATTGGCTTCTGTAAAGTCAGAAACTGGGAAAGGCCGGGAACACCATGAATGGGTCAATGTGTACAGGCATCTGAGTGGGGTTGGAAAAGTCATCTAACTAAGTGTCGGCTCATTCATGTCTCATATTTTTAGTTGGAAGTGGGAGAAAATCAAAATCATCTTTGCAATGAAACTTAAATCAGTTAACATTTGCAATGGACACTTTCATGAAGTTATTCAAGAAAAGCACGTTAGTTCACATTTTGCAACTTCATGGTAAAGTAATCTGTCGGTATTCATCGCCCAGAGACAAGCATGAAGAATGGGCATCTGGCTTAACTATCAGTGGCCGACATGTAACCATGGAATTCTTCCCAGCAGAGAACTTAACACCTTTAGAATGCCTGGAGATAAAGTTGTGGAGGGAAGTGGTGCTGAAATGAACAGTTCTTACCAGTAGTTTCCTACTGCTAACTAAACTTTTATGGAGCGTAGCAAGGCCTTTTACTTTCTATTTATTGTTGAGTTTATTATTATATGTCCAAGTACGGTGAGGTACAATGAAAATGTTGCTTGCGTTGCATCATAGGCACACGGGGTCAGACAACACACAAAAGCATAAGTTATGTGGGTAGGAAGGAACTGCAGATGCTTGTTTAAACTGAAGATAGACACAAAAAGCTGGCGTAACTCAGCGGGACAGACAGTGTCTCTGGAGAAAAGGAATAGCTGACGTTTTGGTTCGAGACCCTTCTTTAGACTGTCAGTGCAACATAAATTATCCATGTTCTACACGTGTTTTATATGGCGGTGAAAAGAAAAATATGAGTCAAGAGTGTTATAGGGTCATGTGCTCCATAAAGGAACAATGACATTCTTACTTGCAACAGCACAATAAATACCTAAACATAGCACGCAGTGGACATCATAACAAACCACAAAAGTTTCAATTAAAAAAACCCAATATGGTGCAAAAACAAAATCAAAGCCACACGTCCCTAACGCAGTCGAGGCAATTCATAGTTTGGAGTTTCGTTTGTAATGTTTAATAGCCTGAAGGTTGTGGGGAAGAAGCTGTTCCTGAACATGGACATTACAGTTTTCGGGCTCCTGTACTTTCTTCCCGATGGCAGGCGTGAAATGAGAGCGTAGCCAGGGTGGTGTGGGTCCTTGATGATGTTGGGTGTAATTTTTGAGGCAGCGCCTCCCAAGATCTCTTCGATGGTTGGGAGTTCAGTACCTGTGATGGGCTGGGCAGTTGCACCACTTTTTTACAGTCTCCTTTGTTCTTGGGCATCAGGCGGTGATGCACCCAGTCAATATACTCTTTTCGACAATAAATAAGACATTGGTACAATAGACAATTAGACATTTAGACAATTAGTGAAAGAAGTGGTTTGTAGTGTTCTCTTGCTGAGGAGAGGATTAGGTTTATATATGAGAGGTAATCGATAACATCAGATGCATGAAATTTAACATAAACCTCCTTCCTTCATGCATTCACCTGAACTGTTAACAATTATGAATGAATCAATGAATACTTTATTGTCACGTGACATGTCACAGTGAAATTCTTTGTTTTTCATACCCTAGGTATGCAAAGAGTCACCACTTAAAGGGCGTCGTAAAAGTTACAAAGTATCCCATGGCAGGTCCTCCTTTGTTCTCTCCCCCTCCCCCTTCCTAACGACAGTCCCTCCATGCCGGGTCCTCCTTTGTTGTCTCCCCCTCCCACACGTGTTGGTCCCTCCACGCTGGGTCCTCCTTTGTTCTTCCTCCCCCATCCCTCACGACTCAACCCTCTCTCCTACTCGCATGCTACTCATCTGCACCCTCTTTTAAATAAATACGCGTGGATTGCCGACTGTCTGTAAACAATGTCAAAGGGGGATCCTGGTAGCACAAACTTCGCAGTGTGTAATATT
Source organism: Okamejei kenojei (assembly GCA_035221665.1). Classification (NCBI taxonomy): domain Eukaryota; kingdom Metazoa; phylum Chordata; class Chondrichthyes; order Rajiformes; family Rajidae; genus Okamejei; species Okamejei kenojei. Next base: position 36,080,466 of record CM069149.1, read on the forward strand.
AAAACACAAAATGCTGGAAATGCCAAGCTGGTCGGCCAGCTTCTAAGAAGTGGAAACAAAGCTACTTTTAAAAGGTTGATGACCTTTCACTGGCTGTTCCTTTCTCCACACACACAGCCTGACCTGAGTATTTCAGTTTCCCCTGTTTTACTTTAGAATTGCAATGTTAAGGTGTAATCATGTAATGTCTGTTGAGATCATAGACACCTTTCTTGGCAATGTGGAAGAAATTGGCAGGTTAAAAGAATGTTATTATATAGCCACTCTCCATTTCCTGACTAATTTGTGCAAGTCAAGTTCTTTACAATTGGAGACAAAGCACGTTAATCAGAATAGACACCATCTCTGGAGAAAAGGAATAGATGACGTTTCGGGCCGAGACCCTTTTTCAAACATCTTGACCCGAAACGTCACCTGTTCCTTTTCCCCAGGGATTCTGTCTGACCCGCTGAGTTACTCCAGCTTTTTGTGTCTATCTTCAGTTTAAACCAGCATCTGCAGTTCTTACATACGCATGTTAATCAGAAGATCTCATTACTGTTAAATGTGCTGGTTGGTGATGGTTAGATAATGTTTAATATAACATTTTACAGTGAAAGACAGGAAATTGAATTTACTTTTGTGTTTATCGTTTTGAAAGGATTGAACTAATTGAGTCAATAAATTGTGTTGCAGTTTGAATATACATCAGACACAGTGAGATCATAATGCTGGCTTATCACAATCACTGAAAATGAAATACCTTAATAAACATGGCTTAATATTTCAACCGAGTGCAGACTTTACATTATCTACCATAGTGATCCATGATTATTGTAAGATTTCGTAACTCATTGGAATTTAGTAGGATGAGAGAGGATGTTATAGGAACATATAAAATTCTTAACGGATTGGGCAGGCTAGATGCAGGTGAAATGTTCCCCCATGTTGGGGGAGTCCAGAACTAGGGATCACTGTTTAAGATTTAGGGGTAGGCCATTTAGGACTGAGATAAGTAAGTAAGCAAGTAAGTTTATTGGCCAGGTATTCACATACAAGGAATTTTCCTTGGTGCGCCGCCCACAAGTAACAACATGACATACAGTGACAGTTACGGATGACTAAGAAAAACGTTTTCACTCAGAGAGTTATGAATCTGTGGAATTCAAGACCAATTCACTGGATGTTTTCAAGAGAGAGTTAGATTTAACTGTTAGGGCTAATGGAATCAAAGGATATGGGGAAAAAACATGAACGGGGTATTGATTTTGGATGATCAGCCATGATCATATCGAAGAGCTGAGTGACCTACTCCTGCACGTATTTTCTATGTTTTCTATGTTTAAGATGCTTTCATGTGTATGAAAAAGGGATTTTAAAATGCAGGATGACATTCAAAGGAAAGTTTTGCCCATCTGGGTGAAATGGAGGTTTGTTGCACCTCATCTAATCTGATGTGGTCCCAACCCGAAACCTCGCTTGTGCATTCCCTCCACAGATGCTGCTTGATCCGCTGCGATCCTCCAGCCCTTTGTGTTTTGCTCAAGATTCCAGCGTCAGCACTTTAGACTTTAGCGATACAGGGTGGAAACAGGCCCTTCGGCCCATCGAGTCCGTGTCGACCAGTGATCCTCGTACACTAACACTGTTCAACACTATAGGGAAAATTTTACAAGTTCACCAAAGCCAATTAACCTACAAGTCATTGGGATGCGGGAGTCTTCACATAACTATTTAAAATAAAATTTACACCAAAGGCAGATTGGATTATTTTCGGAATAACGGAAGGTAGCCCTGAATTAAATGTGTTTCAAAAGAATCTATTTGAATATGGCTTAATGATAGGAATAAAGCTAATCTTAAAATTCTGGAAAAATGCCCCTATACCAACAGTAAATATGTGGATTTCAACTATGTTTGTAACACTACATCTGGAAGATATGAGACTCCGCCTGGCAGGAAAATCAGATTGTTTCTATCAGACGTGGCCTGCATTTATAGAATTGCTACAAGGATAGGGTGCAAGACTACCTCAAAAAGGTACCAATGTCGGGTCTTAGTAAAGGGGGATGAAAAACTATCGAGTTGATAAATTCCCTTTGCGTGATGTTTATAATATAGTAACTGGCTTTTCCTTTTTTCTTCTCTTTTTTTCTTTTCTAGGGTCTGTCTCTTAATCTCCTTTCTCTAACTCTTTGACCAAGGGCTCTTTTTTTTTTCCTCTTTGGCACGCTTTTTCACTTTCACAACTCTTTTCACTTTCTTCACTCTCTTTGTTTCTATTCCTTTTCTTTAAAAGCCTTAAAATTAAGGGGTACAATGATTGTAACAATATATACGGGATGTGCACTGATGTATTTACCTCTAATGAATAAAAATATATTTTTTAAAAAGGAATGTGGGAGGAAACCAGTGGAGAAAACCCACGCGGTCATGTGGAGAATGTACAAACTCCGTACAGACAGCGCCCGTAGGCAGGATCGAACCCGGGTCTTTAGCACTGTAAGGCAGCGATTCTACCACTGCTCTACCATGCCGCCTAGTTCCTTGTCTCCTGTTTACTTTCATTCACTGACACAACTTCAAAAGTGTTATGAGTTGTAAGGACTTTTGCAGAGTCATACAGCATGGAAACAGGCCCTACCCGATCTATTCCTCTCTTGAGTTTGTACACACGAGGAAGCCTTGGCTAAACTAGACATGGTTTCTCTGAGCGCTTGTGCTCTCCATTAATGATTTAAAATCTCATTGTGGACACAAAGCTTGCAAATGTTGAACAACTTTCGTGAGCCGCAAATAAAAAATTGAAGAAGACTGCAGATGCTGGGAAGCTGAAATAAAATCAGAAAATGACCGACCCACTCTGTGAGTCACAGAGGGAATGTTGAACAGTACAGGAGATGCGTGGGTTAAATGATGAGCACTGTGCAGGTCAGATACACCACCTTCTTGAATTGCTAGTGACGGGGCTCACACCATACCATTAGAGAAGGAGCTTTCAGGATTTTGATGAATGAAGAGCAATTTAAGTTAGACAAAAATGCTGGAGTAACTCAGCGGGTGAGGCAGCATGTGTGGAGCGAAGGAAATAGGCAATTCAAGCTCTGCTAAGTTTCTCCAGCATTTTTGTCTACCTTCGATTTTCCAGCATCTGCAGTTCCTTCTGAAGCAATTTAAGTTATGCGACTTAGAGGGGGATAGAGAGGTGAAGGTGTTCCCATGTCATTGCTGCCCTTTTGCTTCTCTCTGTGTTTTGCAACTGAGTGTACTTGGCATTGTCTTGTAAAGTATTCAGGGCATTCCTGATTGAAAACTGTATAACCTCCCTGTTCTGCTCTGTTCAGTTCAATTCCCGCACAACTAAATTGTTTGTCATTGTACCTGCAGAATGCTGAAAGGTGAGGCTCCATTGACCATGAATAAAAGAACCAATTTGAAAGGATTCTGAAAGGAATTTAGATCATTTTCAGCCTGTGTTTACAGCTGAATGGACGTGAATGCTTTAAAACTGGAAAGAAAAATGGAGATTAATAAAGTATACACGGATAATTTCATTCTGGTTTGGGTAAAGATTACTTGGCATGACTGCATCCAGGTGCTTTGACAGTTCACTGTTGCTTTCTGGCAGGCAGGTTTAGATGGGTCTGTTCGAAGGTGAGCAGTGTTGTTTCGGTGGGTGGGTGCCTTATTTCCCTCTCCCACTCCCACATAAACTCCTGCCCCAGCTGGCGGGTGAGAATGGATGAATCAGTGGATGGGACGGCATGGTGGCTCAGCAGTAGAGTTACTGCCAGAGACCCGGGTTCGATACTGACTATGGGTGCTGTCTGTATGGAGTTTGTACATTCTCCCCGTGACCTGCGTGGGTTTTCTCCGAGATTTTTGGTTTCCAAAGACGTACAAGTATTGTGGATTAATTGGCTTGGTGTAAATGTAAAATTGTCTCTAGTGTGTAGGGTAGTGTTATGGGCCTGTCCCACTTAAGGCGATTTTTCAGCGGACTGCCGGCGACTGTCAAGTTGCCGGCACTCGCTTGAAAAACCGGCAACTGGAATGGCGACTGTCAGAGTGGAACACACGCACATGCACAAACACATCGCATAGGAGGGGGCCAGGGCAAGCGGGGGCGAGCGCTGTCTACAAATCACACGGTGCAAAGCCAAGATGATGCGGGGGGGGGGGGGGGGGGGGAAACGAGGGAGAAGGAGTGGAGACACCTTTTAAGAAGCCAGACAACTTTTTAAATAAGCCAGAGATACACGGCTGTGAAGTTTGGCGGACATTTAACATTACCGGCCGGTTATCCTTGGCTCTGAAAACTACTGCTTACGTTTTTTTTCCCCAATGAAATTCACCAATCAGCAACCAGCTACAACGTACGAGAACCTAAGAGAACCTTCGACCTCCTGGCAACCCGCTAGGACCTTCTGGCGACCCACCTACGACTCGAGAATTCTCGCTACTCTCCATGGCGGCTTCATTCTAGACGGCGCTAATTTTTCAACATGTTGAAAAAATTTGCGGCGACCATAATGAGGCCGCGACTAGCTCCCAGAATGTAGGAACTCCTCACGACCATGAAGGCGACTCCCCGGCAACCACCCGCGAACATGTGGCGACCGCATAGTCTCCTGCAGTCGCCTAAAATGTCGTAAAAATGGGACAGGCCCATTAATGTGCGGGGATCGCTGGTTGGTGTGGAGTCGGTGGGCCGAAGGACCTGCTTCCGTGCTGTATTTCTAAACTAAACTGAACTAAAAGTAGGGGTGCAATCACAGTTCTGACTGACTCCCAGGAGTCGAGAGTGTTTAATTGACATATGTGCCGACACCAGAACAAAAAAACAGGCCCACAAGCACTATACATGTAGACGATAAATAATAAACAAAAATTCAGTAAACTGATAACCCCATTCCTAGAGCCAAAAAAAACCAGACCACCTTGGTGCAACCACAATTCATAATTGTGGTTAGTATTGTATAGAATTCATGAGCCTGATGGTTGTCGGGAAGAATCAGTTCTTAAACCTGGTGGTCAAAGTTTTCAGTTTGCTCAACTTACATCCCGATGGCTCGAGTGAAATGAAAGTGTGGAGTTGAGTGTATTTTATTGTCACGTGTAACTCAGGACTGCTCTCCAGTTGTTAATAGAATAGGTCAGCTTCCTGATAACAGCTGGGAAGAAAGTGCCCCTGCATCTGGACACGTGCGTTTTCACACTTTTATACCTTTTGCCTGATGGTGGAGGGGAGCAGAGGGAGTGGCCAGTGTCCGACTAGGCCTTGATTTTGCTGGTGGCCCTGCCGAGGCAGCGTGAGGTATAAATGGATCAATGGAAGGGACGCCATCAGTTTGTGTGATGGTCTGTGCTGCGACCACAAGTCTCTACACTTTCTTGCTGTCTTAGACGGAACTATTCACAAACCATGCTGCAATGCACCCTGATAAAATGCTTTCTACAACGCATCCATGTGGCCATGTTTTTGTAGGCCTCTGAAAATACTGGCTTTTTGAGGCAGCTCTGCCAATATAACCCTTGAATGGAGGGGAGGTCAGTACCGTGATGGACTGGACATTGTAGTACATCAGTTACATAGTTAAAGTCCAATATCTGCAATGGAGCTGAGGTGAATTGGAAAATACCCTAGCTTTTGGAAGGTTTAGTTTAGTTTAGAAATACAGTAGGGAAAACGGCCTATCGGTCGCACCGCCCAGCGATCGTGCACATTAACACTATCCTACCCACACTAAGGACAATTTACACTTATACCAAGCCAATTAACCTACATACCTATACGTTTTTGGAATGTGCGAGGAAAGCGAGGATCGCGGAGAAAACCTAAGCGGTCACGGGGAGAGCGTACAAACTCCGTACAGACAGCACCCGTAGTCTGGATCGAACGCGGGTCTCCTGCGCTGCGAGCGCTGTAAGGCAGCAACTGTCCCGCTGCGCCCCCGTGCCGCAGAGATCTATGGCTTGCAACATCAGGCGAATGCAAGACCCCAGAAAAAATAGTTGCAGGAGTCATGATCTACATTTTCAGTCAGTGATTTATATAAAACATTTTTTAAAAAAAATTAGGATGGGCGACACAAAAAAATGAATACCAGCCAAATCCAATTTTGAGGAACTGCAGTCAACGGGTGTGAGAGGGGATCGCATTCAGTTAGGAAATGCTTCTTTATCGAAAGAATATCTATGTCTAGTAAAGGACAATATGAGAATTATAATGTAGATAGATTAACAAGGAAGTCTTATAAGGAGATGGGTAGACAGTGGAGGAAGACGGATGAAAAAAAAAATAAAAAGATGATGGGAAGCGCTTACTTGTGCAATGCTTCCAGTATATTCTATAATATTTGTGATTGGTTTTGGGAGGAGGGAGGAACAAACAAAAATAGTGCAATTAGTGATGACACTCGACTCTGGATCAATTAGACCTCCCAGTTACTTCTCCGAATTACATTTGCCTGTTCTCCTGTGAGTCATCAATAACTTGCCTAATTCAATTGCTGTCACTGATCCATCTGCTGTTCGTGATGGATTTTATTTGAAAGGCAAATCTTTAAGGGCGCCATTTAAAAACTTTGCTCAGTGCATTAGTAAGGCAGCAGCAGGAGTGCGATAAGACGTGGTTGCATTGATGAGAAAGACTTGGTGCGGGGGGGGAAGGGTTAAGTGGAGTTGGGGCTGGGGGTTGTGGCGATGAGTGCAGTAGCAGGGCAGGAGCGGGTTTAGAGATGCCTCAAGCCAAAAGCAAAATATTGAAACATGAAAATCTGAAATTAAAACACAAAATACTGGAAATACTCAGCAAGTCGAGCAGCATGTGTGGAAAGAGAAACGGAAGTGATCTTTCGACTTGACAATGTTAGCAACCTAACTCAATGGTTCCCAAACTTTTTGAGCTCAAGGAACACGGGTATAATAATGTTAAACTTGCACAGTCGTTTGACTTAGCAACCAAAGCAGAAATGATGTCAGCGCAAGGCTTGGGCCTATTGCCTGTGTGCAAGGCTTCTGTTTGCTTTCACTGAATTTCATACTTAAATGTTTTATAAATATGAAAGTGTTGACATTTTAAAATGTGGTATTTCATTTTCTCATGTATATACATCAATTTAAAATGGCTTCGGACGCACACAGAATGACATCACTGCACACCACAGTGCCGAGGCTCACCGCTTGGGAACTACTGACCCAAACCATCAACTCTATTTTATTCTCTGTTGATAGTTTTTTTTTAGTTAGGCTGAATAAAGGATACAGAACCAAGGCAGTCATGGAATCACACAGCATGGAAACAGGCCATTCGGCCCAACTTGCCACCTCAAATCCACATGCCCCATCTACACTAGTCCAATCAGCCCACGTTTGGCCCATATCCCTTAAACCTATCCTATTCATGTACCATCCAGGTAGAGAAAAATGCTGGAGAAACTCAGCGGGTGAGGCCCGAAACGTCACCTATTCCTTCGCTCCATAGATGCTGCCTCACCCGCTGAGTTTCTCCTGCATTTTTGTCTACCTTCGATTTTTCCAGCATCTGCAGTTCTTTCTTAAACATGTACCTGTCCGAATGTTTTTTGAACGTTGTGAAAGTACTTGACTCAACTACCACTTCTGGCAACTTGTTCCATATACCTAACACCCTTTGTGTAAAAAAACAAATTGCCCTTCAGGTTCCTATTGAATCTTTCCTTCGCAAAGCTTTCTTGTTCTTTCCCCATACACCTGTCACTATCATTTTGTGAATGGGCAGAGATCTTGTTCAATTGTTGATTCCTACCTCTAGTTTAGTTTTGTTTAGTTGAGTTTGGAGTTACTGCGCGGAAACAGGCCCCTCGGCCCACAGAGTGCGTGCCTACCAGCGATCCCCACACATTAACACTATCCTACACGCACTCGGGAAAATTTACAATTATACCAACAAACCGGCACCTCTTTGGAGTGTGGGAGGAAACCGGAGATCTCGGAAAAACCCATGCGGTCATGGAGAGAATGTGCAAACTGCGTGCAGACAAGCACCAGGATGGAGCCCCATTCCCTGGCAATGTAGGGCAGTAACTGGCAATGTAGGGCAGTAACTCTACCGCTGCGCCACTGTGCCACCCTAGTTCTCATGTTACTCTGCAAGGCTTTTGGTCGGTTAGAACTAATTAATCTCCCAGTTCTCTCGCCCCCCCCCCCCCCCCCACCCCCACCTTGGGCCTTACTGCCACCCTTTCCCCGCACCTCAGGTAGAGGTGGTGAGCCCTGTCAATGCGGTTCTGGCCAGCAGATAGGCTGCCAATCTACAGGGTCCAGTTGATGAAAAGCCAGCTAAAGGTCACTTTATTGTTTCCATCCCACAGGTGGGCCCTTTGAAATGAGTTTATTTGATTGATGGAGCCCTGTTGAGTGCAGATATCGAGCTGAAGTTGCTCCCAGGTGCCAGGGGGACGGCCAAGGAGAGCGGCCAGCCTGCCATCTGGTAAGAAAGATTTGTATATTTACATGGTGATTTAAATCGATTTGCATAATGTGGGCGATTATTACCACATCACGACGTTGCCTGGCGACGGCAGGTAAAGATGCCATGTGCACACGCTCAACCTGATGATTGACTGTGGCCTATCTGTGGTGCACAGCCATCTTCTCTCTGAACATCTGTGTCTAGATGCTGAGGAGGTGGTTCTGGAGCATCTCGAGTTGGACGGGATCTGGCCTGTCTGCAGGCAGTGGCTGGAGTTGATAAGGGAAGGATGGCACCAGGTCAAACTCTTGTGTAAATCAGACCTTGTCAGTCCTCGACACCTGGAGTCCTTGAATTAAGTTTTGTTGAAAGAGCGAAAGGATTGGGATTATTGTACATTTTTAGAAACAAAACAGAGCCATTGATGGCAATTATGCAAACGTTATTGAGAGGCTTCTGCCAATGGTCATCGTTGTTCAGCCTCACAATGTGGGATAACATTGAAAGATTGTGTTTTTAATGAAAAAGACGTAAGAGTAGCCAAGATCAGAACTGAGCTCCATCATTGATGGGGTCTTTAAGAGTCGCTGCCTCAAAAAGGCAGCCAGCATCATCAGAGACCCACACCACCTTGGTCACACACTCCTGCCATTGGGAAGAAGGAATAGGAACCTGAAAACTGGAATGTCCAGATTCAGGAACAACATCAGGCTATTAAACACTACAACCTCCAGATAAGCTCCAAAGTACATAGACTTTGGGGAAATATATTTGTCTTTGCACTATTATTGTTTGTTTATTGTTTTGTTTGTTTATATATATATGTGTGTGTATATGTGTACATATATGTATGTGTATATGTGTGTATATGTGCACACACACATATACATATACACACATATGTGTGTATGTGTAAATATATATACATTTACACACACATATATAATATATATGTAGACAGAAAACTTTGTTGTTTATTATGGTGTTTACAGAGTACTAAAGTTACATATCGGTTGTGCTGCTATAAATAAGAATTTCATTGTTCCGTTTTGGGATGTATAACAATGAGTGCTGGAGTAACTCAGCAGGTCTGCCAGCATCTCTAGAAGATGTGGATAGGCAACGTTTTGGGTCGGATGTCTATCTTCAAACTATAGCTTGCGTTCTGTCTCCTCTCTTTCACAATTCCATCCTCTTCTGCACACTTTGTACCTCTCCCCTGAGCTTGGATACGTTAGCAGTTCTGGCATATTTTTTTCCCCCTCGGGTCTCGTCTGACTGATTTGAGCACAATTGGCTCTCGGCAGGCTGCTCAGCCGCAGAGCGAAGCAATGGCCAGACGCACTTTCGTCCCGCACCCCCCCCCCCCCCCCCCCCCCCCCACCCACATCGTCAGTGAACCAAGTTTCTGGAACTCCCTCTCCCCTCCAATGCCTTCTCCAAGGGGAAGGTTCGCCTTTGCCTCCCGCCTCTCAAGGCCGCGGGCGACGGGCGTAAGTAGCGGCCTCGGCAGCTAAACGAACCTTGTGAGGGCCATTTTATGGGATTGCATCAGATAGATGTCTGTACCCTGCCTCCCCCACCCCCACCCTCCCCGCGATCACCCAGACCGGTGATGCTGAGTACAACAACAATCGTTCTGCTGCGGTTTTCATGAGGGACAATCCAACTGTGCATGACTGAGGATCAAAGCTAAGCACTGCTTTTCTGTTAAGGAGCACGGCAGACAAGGCAGTGACTGACTGTGTTGGTTTATTTTTCACTGAGCTTCCATTCAATTTAAGAACCCAGTCTACCCCATGCTCTACAAAGCCGATATTCGGTGTCTGCACTTAGCTTGTTCTTGTCAGTGAAAGCAAATGGAAACTGTGTTATCTGCAATGCAGCCTTTCACGCTGAGCTCAAAGTATTTAAATTATTGATATCCCGACACGGTAAGTTAGTTGTGCTACAGACTTCAAAAGACAAACAGCAACCTAGCAGATGCCTGCCTGGTGTAAGGCAGGCGGCAGTGTTTTGAAGCTTTTGCAGAGGGCAGTGTTTGGGTCAGTGGAGGTTGCCGGCATGCATTGAGGATGTAGCAAGTGAGTGGAGATTGCACCGGAATAGTTAGAGTCATAGTGTCTACATTAGTCCCACCTGCCTGCCTTTGGCCTATATCCCTCTAAACCTGCCCAAACCATTTAACCGGTCCAAATATTTCTTAAATGTTGCAATAGTACCTGCCTCAAGCAGCTCCTCCGGCAGCTTGTTCCATACACACACCGCCCTTTGTGTAAAAAACGCACCCCTCAGTTTCACATTAAATCTTTCCCCCCTCGGGGTGTGGCATGCTGGTGCAGCGGTAGAGTTGCTGCCTGACAGCGACATTGACCCGGGTTCGATCCTGACTTTAAGGGTGCTGGCTGAACGGAGTTTGTACGTTCTCTCCTTGACTGCAAGGGTTTTAACCAGGAGCACCGGTTTCCTCTCACATTCTAAGGACGTACATGTTGAAGGTTAATTAGCTTCAGTAAAAATTGTCCCTAGTATGAAGGATAGTGCTAGCGAATAGGGATCGCTGGTTGGCATGGACTCGGTGGGCTGAAGGCACTGTATCTCTCGACTCTAAACTCACCTTAAACCGATGTCCCCTGGTTCTCGATTCTCCTACTCTGGGCAAATGATTCTGTGCGTCGACCTGATCTATTCCTCTCATGATTTTATCTATCTCTATAAGTTCGCCCCTCATCAACCTGCGCTCCAAGGAATAAAGCACCAGCCTGCTCAACCTCTCCCTGCAGCTCAGTCCCTCCAGTCGTGGCATCAGCCTGGTAAACCTTCTGTGAACCCTTTCAATTTTGACAACATCTTTTCTATAACATAGTGAACAAAACTGAACACAATACTCTAAGTTGTGTCCGGCCTTCTCCTTGCCCAAGTCCCAGGCCGCACACTGCAACCAGGATGACGGGCTATGTGGATTGGGTGAGGAGGACAGGCAATTCCTCTGGCTTTGCAGACACTTTGGTGGATTAGTGGATCACTGGGATATCTTGCTTGATAGGCTATGGATTGGCAAGGCTTAGGTTCATGCCCCAGTCCCCAAAAGGCTAAATCTTGCACAGATAAAAGACAGACACTTGGGTAAGACCTTGAAGGCTCTGATGACCCATGGAATACGACCTGAGGTACTACCAGTAAACTGTGCAGGAATACTGTCACTGCAGATTGACAACTGGATAATTTGAATGAAGATGAGGAGCAATTTCTTTAGCCAGAGGGTGGTGAATCTGTGGAATTCATTGCTTCAGATGGCTGTGGATGCCAAAACATTGGGTCATTTTAACGCGAAGATTGATAGGTTCTTAATTAGCAAGGGCATCAAATATTATGGGGAGCAGGCAGGAGAATTGGGTTTGAGAGCGAAAAATAGATAAGCCATGATTGAATGGAGTACACTCTATGGGCCGAATGGCCTAATTTTGCTCCTATGTCTTATGGCCACACAAAACATTGAATGAGGAGATCACGTCTTTGCAATTGTGTGCTATTCATTGAGGGGAACAATCAAATGTTGCCAAAGAAATAACCCTGAGCATACAAACGCGACATCACAATGATGATTACTTGGTAAAGGGCTGCCACTTGACGGTGTTTGTTGGCGAGAGGCTTCAAGCAGTACATAGCTGACAGTGTGGCATTGTACGTCTGTCTGCAGCGCCGTGCCTAACTGGCCCACAATGGTGGGCAGCACTCAATGGCCTTCCTTCCTTTAGTGCCATTCATCCATGTGCTTGATGTAAAGGAACGTACGAGGGGGCAGCTGAATAAGCCAAACATTTCTGGGCTTTTATCAGAATCAAAAGAGCTCGGAGTTTGAAGTGCGGTTTGAAGTTGAGCCAAACCCCTTCCCCACTCCCACCCTCCAGCCAAGTCTCCCCACTGGAAAAGTACCGTGGAACAATCAGGAGATGGAACATCGAGTGACCTGGTTCCTGCTTTGGAACAAAGATTGATAACAGGAACCAAGTTCCCATTCTGGCACTGGCTGGCAGCTCCCCTAAACCTCCTCATGCCTCCACTTCAATAATACCAATCCAAAGTTCCCCCACAATATCACAGTCAGACTGTTTAGTTTAGAGATGCAGCAAGGAAACAGGCCAGTCAGCCCAACCTGTCAACGCTGACCAGTGATCACCCGTACCCTACTTCTATCCTGTACACTGGGGAGAATTTACAGATGCCAAGAAGCCGTCTAGGAATAAAGGCACAGACTATTTTCTAAATGGGGAGAGAATCCAGAAATCGGAGGTGCAAAAGGTCTTGAGAGTGCTGGTACAGGATTTCCAAAAAGTTAACTTGCAAGTCGAATCTGTGGTAGGGAAGGCAAACAAAATGCTTGCATTTATTTCAAGCGGACTATAGTACAACAACAGGGATGTGATGCTGAGGCTCCACAAGGCTTTTATCAGGCCGCATTTGGAGTATTGTGAGCAATTTTGGGCCCCATATCTGAGGAAGGATGTGCTGGCTCTGGAGAGGGTCCGGAGGAGGTTTACAAAAATGATCCAAGGAATGAGTAGGTTAACATATGATGAGCATTTGACGGCACTGGGTCTACACTGGCTGGAGTTTAGAAGGATGAGGGGGAACCTCATTGAAACTTACTGAATAGTGAAAGGTCTGGATAGAGTGGATGTGGAGAGGATGTTTCCACTAGCGGGAGAATCTAGGACCAGAGGTCATAGCCTCAGAATTAAAGGATGTTCCTTTAGGAAGGAAATGAGGAGGAATTGCTTTAGTCTGATGGTGGTGAATGTGAAATTCATTGCCACAGATGACTGTGAAGGTCAGTCAATGGATTTTTTTAAGGCAGAGATAGATAGATTAATGATTAGCACGGGTATCAGGGGTTATGGGGAGAAGGCAGGAGAATGGGGTTGGGAGGGAAAGATAGATTACCCATGATTGAATGGCGGAGTAGACAATGGCCTAATTCCGTTCCTATTACTTATGAACCGACAAACCTGCACGTCTTTGGAATGTGGGAGGAAACCAGAGCACCCGGAGAAAACCAACGTGGTCTCAGGTAGAACGTACTAACTCCGTATCGAACCTGGGTCTCTGGCTCTGTAAGGCAGCAACGCTACCCTTGTGCCACTGTGCCGCCCCTATCTAAAAACCAAACAGCGAAGCTGATACTAAAGCAAGTGATCAAGGAGTTAAGTATTAGAAAGTGAATTCAAGGATGCTCGGAAGGTAAAGAGCTCCTGGAAAGGGATAACAAAAGAGGCAGCTGCCGTTTCTGAAGCAATGGAAATCTGGGTCCATTAGAGACCAGAATTGAAGAAATGTGTTTCCCAGAAGAATGTAGAGGTGTGAATGTTGATGTGAATTTGAAATTTGATGTCCTGTTAGACTAGGAAAGAGGATTTGCATTTACAGAACATCTCTCATGGCCTTCAGAAGCACTTTAAGCCATTGAGGAAATCTGGATGTGGGAAAATTGGAACACAGTCATACAGCATGGCAACAGGCCCTTCGGCCCAACATACCCATGCCGACTAACATGCACCATATACATGTGTCCCACCTGCCTGCCTTTGGCCCATATCCCTCTAAACCTCTCCTATCATGTGGATAGGATTGGTTTGTGTGTACAATGTGCGAAAAGCAAGCTCCTATAAACAGCAATGTGGGGATGGCCTGATAATCTACCTCCAGGTCTTGGTTGAGGAAGATGTCTTGGTCACTGGAGTCAGACTGCATCTATGATCTTCCAACTCAGGAAGCACCAGGGAGGTAGGAAGGCTGAATCATGAGGGGTAATTTGCAGTTTGCAACTCTCAGTGCATGTGGTCACAGAGACGTTTTTGTCAACTACAAGTCCTCTCCTTAAAACGGCTATCATGCACACAGTCGGGATAATTTCTGGATCGGCTATTTGCATTTCTGGAAGGGAAGGATTCTCCTACATCTCTGACCTCAGCCATTTCAGTAGAGTGGCATCTCGGGTCAGAGTCATGCCCAGAGGGGCCAGTTTCAACCACAATGGACCTCTGTCACTGCCCTGCTCTGTGTATTGTACCAGGGAATGTACAAACGTCCATCCCGCAGGCTATAGCTACAAATGCTCTCTGATTATCCTGACGTCTCAAGAAGAGGAACATTAATCTCCAGGACGCTGTTGTAAATAACCATGTAATCATGAGAAATGTCATAGGAACATAAAAAGGAAGTTTTATTATCCCTTTGCAGTGTTTGAGTGCTTTGGGCATATTATAGATCCACCACCGATTTTCACGCACCCTTGGTTCCAGAGCCTTTGAGATTATTCGTTTTGCCGGGGTCAACTGAGGTCACGGCCTCCGAGAGGTGTCCATCGGTACCGAAGCGGTCCACCTAAGCCGCTGCGGGGCCGAGATACCGGCCTGCGAAGTCGGCCTTGGAAGTCGGCTATGGGGAGCGTATCTGCCGGCTCCAGCCGGACTGGAGTTCCAGAGCCCCGGCCACAGGGGGCAAATTCAACTCCCTGATCAGCTGCCTCACCCTGCCAAGGCCCCATATTTTCCAGGGGACTGCTGGGGGGGGGGGGGGATTTCAATAGCACTCTTGTAATTTTGTCCGAATTAAAGGAGGTGCCGGACCCCATCAGTTGCCGGAAAATCAGTGGTGGGCCTGTGGTTGTAAACGTGTGGACATGAGATTGGAGATGTTTGGAACTGGAGCAAAAAAAACAAACTTGGAGGAACTCAGCAGGTCAGGCAGCATCTGTGGAGGGAAATGGACAAACGGTGTTTTGGGATGGGACCCTTCCTCAGATTATGGTAAAATAATCCATATTAATCAATGGTGCTTACCTGGCGACATCTTGGTTGGCATGGATGAGTTAGGCCGAAGGGCCTGTGTTCATGCTGTATGACTAGGACTCTAGCTTGTACCTCACAGGAAAAGGACCTAGGATTCTCTTCCAATGAAGGATTCCCTACATTCCACCAATTGTCAACAATATATTGGTTTGCTATTTCTCTTATGTAGATTTGTAGATTGAACCTGAAGAAGGGTCCCGTCCCGAAATGTCACCCATTCTTTTTCTCCAGAAATGCTGCCTGACCCGCTGAGTTATTCGAGAACTTTGTGTCCATCTTCGGTATAAACTAACATCTGCAGTACCTTCCTACACAAGTTCAGATAACCATCCTTTCCAGTTTGTAAAGAATTGGCTATTTCTGATGAAAGGTTGTCAATCTGAAACAGTAACTCTGTTCTGTTCTCCACAGATGCTACCTGAATTGAATATTTCCAACCGTTTCTGTTTACATTTAACATTTCCAATATTTGCTGTGCTTTGCATCTCTCAATTCAACCTTTTTGTCTCCTTATTGAGTTTAGTTTAGTTTAGAGATACAGCACAGGAACAGGCCCTTCAGCCCACTGAGTCCGCGCCGACCAGCGATCCCCGCACATTATCACTATCCAACGCACACTAGGGACAATGTACAATTTTACCAAGCCAATTAACCTACAAACCTGTACGTCTCTGGAGTGTGGGAGGAAACCAAAGCTCCCGGAGAAAATCCATGAAGGTCACGGGGAGAATGTACAAACTCCATACAGACATTACCCGTAGTCAGGATTGAACTTGTGTCTCTGGCGCTGTAAAACCCCTGTCTCACGGTGCGAATTGACCCACGAGTGACCCAGAGTTGTCACTCGCGGTAATCATGTACACTAAACGTAGCGGGAACGTCGGAACTCTTGCGAGCAACTTAGCGACTCGTGGCGCTAACGGCAGGTACCCGTTAAACTTGGTAACTCATGAAAAAAATCAAACATGTTTGATTTTTTCCACGAGTCAAATTTACAGTTCAAGTTAAAAATCGAAACATTTTAAACTCGTTTATAACGTGGTGGCCCGTGCGTTTACCTTCGTGATTCGTGAGTCTACCGTGGGAACTCTTTTAACTCAGCGGGCAGGCAGCATCTCTGGAGAGAAGGAATGGGTGATGGGACGACATTTCCAAATTTCTCCAGCCCCATGTGTTCACTTTTTTCAACCAGCATCTGCCCTTTCTTGTGTATGACATTATTTGTATCTACAGTGCCTTGTGTCTTGGCAATTCATGATTCACACACACACAATGCTGGGGTAACTCACACACACACACACAATGCTGGGGTAACTCACACACACACACACACACACACAATGCTGGAGTAACTCACACACACACACGAACAATGCTGGAGTAACTCTCGCACACACACAATTCTGGAGTAACTCAGCGGGACAGGCAGCATCTCCGGAGAGAAGGAATGATGATGTCTCAGGTTGAGACCCTTCCTTAGAACACTACCCAGAGATGCTGCCTGTCCCGCTGAGTTACTCCAGCATTTCGTCTATCTTTAAACCAGCATCTGGACTTCCTTCCCACATAATAACCAATGAGATTCCCCACTAAATTTCCGTGTCCTCATTGTTCCCCTCTCTGTCTTCCCCAGACCTGTGTATATGTATATGTGTATGTGTATATGTATATATACTTTGAGTGGTTCCTGTGTTGCCTATATATATATATAGAGAGAGAGAGAGAGACACACACACACACACACAAATACACACATATACACACACACACATATATTTATACATATATAATAATATATATATATATATATATATATATATATATATATATATATATACATACATATATATACACACATGTCCATGTGCTGTATATATACTTTGCGTGGTTCCTGGGTTGCCTACTGCTGGGTAACTCCGCGAAATATCATCCCCCTGCATTTCAAATCTAAATCTCTCGCCAATATATATATATATGTGTGTGTGTCTGTGTGTATCTGTGTGTATCTCTGTGTGTGTGAGTGTGTGTGTGTGTCTGCTGTCGGGTCCCGGCGGCCGCTCAAAGTCAGTCACCCGAGCTGCTTCCTTCCTCGGAAGTGGCGGCCAGTTCTGCTGTCCGTGCCCGGAGCGCTGCGGCAGCCACCCAAGCTAATTCACTCCCCGGCCACAATAAAACCATATAGCAATGACAGCACGGAAACAGGCCATCTCGGCCCTTTTACTCCGTGCCGTTTACTGTCACCTAGTCCCATCTACCTGCACTCAGACCGGAGCGTGGCAAGTGGGTTACTGACCCCAATCCCCTCCTTCACAACGCCAGACTCCCCAAATACGATGAACTGAGCTCTCCCCCCACCCCGGGAAATACAGTATTTAAAAACATAAAGCACCAAGAAATGCACTTACCATGTTATTGGTTGCTGGAGGGTGCGCATTTTCCCTTTGTAGGTCGTATCAATAGATGCGGCCACGCTGAAATAACTCAAAGCCACAGGATGGAGATGTCTTTTAACATTGTTGCTTTATTAAAACATACCTTCATTCACGGTTGGCTCAAGAGTAACGGGAGAGGAACTTGGTAACTTGGAGGAGGAACTTGGAACATCGCAGAAATGACATACCCGTGGGAACTCGGTTAAACACTTGAACATAAACTTGAAGTCTCGTACACAACCACGAGTCTTTCACTCGGGTACCTCGTGGGTCAGCTCGCACCGTGAGACAGGGCCATAAGGCAGCTACTCTACCGTTGGGCCACTGTGCATTCACCGTATTATTTTCTTTGATTTCATTTTACTCTCTCTGTGCTTCTTCTTCAGACAGTAAGCTGTGATGAACAATCAGTCACCATCCCCTCTCCACCAACACCACCACCACCACTTGTATCTAAAAATCCCAATCAATATCCACTTCACCACCAATGCTCTCTCCACCGTTTGCCCTTCCCTGCAACTAAAAGACACCTGATTCCTAAGTGTCCTCAGTTGTGATGAAAGGTCATCTGCTTTTAAATTCCAACTCAATTTCTCTCTTCACAGATGCTGGGTGACCAGATGAGTATTACCATTATCTGACTATTTTAGATTTAAAACATTGCTTTCCCACCGTGGCGCAGAGCTGCTGCCTCATATCGCCTGCGACCCAGGTTCGATCCTGACCTTGGGTGCTGTCTGTGTGAAGTTTGCACGTTCTCCCTGTGAACGCGTGGGTTTGCTCCGGGTGCTCCGGATTCCTCCCACATCCCAAAGACGTGTGGGTTTGTCGGTTAACTGGCCTCTGCAACCTTGCCCCACGAGTGGATGGAAGTGGGTGAGAAAGTGGCATAACATAGAACTAGTGTGAACAGTTCGACATGGACTCAATGGCCGCAGGGCCTGTTTCCATGCTGCATCTCTGAACTAAACATGTGTGCAGCCCCATTAGCTTTGTTGGGTTGGGACTATTTCTTGGCAGGCAATAATCGCAGGAAATTTGGTGGATTACTGGATAGGGGATCAAGTTGAATAATTCCACATTAGCATCTGCTGAATGAATTGGGCTGTCTCGTTTAGGTATTAGACTGACTAGTCCCTTATGTACCCAGGCTACAGCGGCATAATGCTGCACTTAATAAAGGATGGCTTTCTGCTGATTAATCTGCAATGACAATAACAGCGATAAGGCCCAAAAAAAAAGTGCCCCAATTCTTTCTTGAATCAAAGGCATCAAGAATCACGTTATGAAATGCTGATCGTCTGATTGTCAGGTAATTGGTGGCACTTTCCTGCTGATGTTGAGAATGTTCCAGTGCAGTGATACCAAGACTATTGTCCGTGTCCGATTTGACTTCACTGCTGACACCGCCGATCTCCCCAAAACCCTAATCCCATGGAAAAATAGGAGGGGTGGGGGGTGGGGGGACGACAACGAGGTGGGTCAGGCATTGAACTCTGACAGTGTTGGGATAACCAAAGGGGAATGCACACAGACTGTTGTTTTTAGAATTGATTTGTTTAATTGTTCCCCAAACAAAAGCAGTGAGCCGACCATTTGTGCCTTTGTTGTCCCCTGTACTGTGGCAAGCAAATGCTTCAGTCATTCCATTGCGTACAAGTGCATTTTCAGCAATTTGAGGCTGTGTGAGATCCTTTGCCCCTGTAAGCCCTGGAGTGATGTCAATACTGTAGCAATTATTGTGCCGGTGTGAGAGGACATGCAATTTTAATGACCTTAAAATGACTTTTACATCTTGCATTTGCAATGTGCTGCATACATTTCAGCGTGTTTTGCAAATCAGTTGCTTTAAATTATTATGCAGTTCAGTGGGGCACCATTTGTGTGCATTCTGTGACCAGAATGGATTTGTGGTGAAAGAGGTCAAGCAGTGTGTCATGGACTCATGCAGCTATACAGCATACAAACAGGCCCTTCGGCCCAACTTGCCCAGACTGACCAACATGCCCCGTCTCAACTAGTCCCACCTCCCTGTGGTTGGCCCATATCCCTCTAAACCTATCCTATTCATGTACCTGTCTAAATGCTTCCTCCCCCCCACCCTTCCTCCCCCCCCACCCTCTCTCTCCCCTCCCCCTCCCGCCTCCCCCTCTCCCCTCTCCCTTTCTCTCTTGCTCTCTCTCCCTTCCCCCTCTCTCCCCCTTCCTCCACCCTCTCTCCCTTCCCCCACCCCTTTTCCTAACCCCTTCGCTCTTCCTTGCCCCCTTCCTCTCTTTTTCCTTATCTCTCTCCCTATTTGTCTCTCTGTATGTTTTCCTTTCCCTCTCCCCGTTCATGGCTGTTTATTTCTTGCTGATTCTGTCTCTCTCTTTCTCTCTCTGTCTGTCTCTCTTCACGCTCTGTGTTCCTTTCTACCTTTCCCCCTCTCATCTGTCTATTTTTCCCCTCTGTTGCTGTTCCCCCCCCCCCCCCGTGCACTTCTCACCGTCTCTGAGATACAACTGAACAACACAACTGAGTTGTCCAACCCCTCCGAGCCGATGAGACTGTGGCCCCTGGTTGGGGCAGGGAGAGGGATGATGCACCTGCTAGTCCTCGGGATGAATTAATCTCTTCCGGAGTTGGAGATTGCTTACAAATTACGCAGCTGAAGAAGCTCTCGCATTAAAGTGCAGGGTGCCAACCTCTCGGCTATTTCTGAACATTTCCTGCTGCTGCCTCCCGCTGAGTTTGCAGCAGTCATCTTCACTGTGCTCGAGTGTAATCATGACTCTGTGGAGTGATGAGCTCAAAATCAGAAGCGTTGTTTGTTTATTTTGTATGTTCTTCCTTGCAGTGTGAGATTTGCTGTCCGACATTTCTTCCCGTGGTCACCCTTCATTAACAGGCATCTCACAGGGTGTTAAAAAAAGTAAAAGAGTAATACAGATTGGAAACGGGCCCTTTGTCCCACCAAGTCCATCGCAATCATCAAGCGTCTATATACAAACTGCTGTACACTAACCCCATTCTACTCTCCACGTTGTCATCTCTCTGTCCCTCACTCGCCTTCTCGCCCTCACTCCCTCCCTCTCTCTTTCTTCCTTTCCCCCATCCCTTCCCCCCCTCTTCTCCCTCCCCCCCTCTCTCTCTCATTTCCTCTTCTTCCTTTCTCCTTTCTCTCCCTTCCCCCATCTCTCTCCCTCCTTCTCTCCCTCCCTCCCTCCCTCTCTTTCTCCTTCTCTCTCTCTCTCATTCTCTCCCTATATGTCTCTCTGTATGTTTTCCTTTCTCTCCCTCCTGAATTTCCTCTTGTTCACCCCCGCTCTGTTTATGTCTGTTTCATCAACCATTAAGCACCTATTTGCAAACTGATTCTACACTAACCCCATTATATTCTCCCATGTCATCATCCCTAGATGGTACCACGCGTGCGCACACACACACACACACACACACACACACACACACACACACCCACACACCCCCCCCCCCCCCCCAATTAACCGTCTGACCCACACAATGCCACAGTTAGTGGAGGTGGTGCCCCACAATGCCAGAGTCCCGGGTTCAGTCCAATGTCAATGTTAAGGGACAAGGAATGACCCAAATTAAAGCAAGTGTTGACTGCTTTATCAGCATGGTGTACATCCCCATTAAATGGACGCCATTTGTCATTGGGAAGACTGGTGTGTGTCGCGTCCAGATACAACAAGATAGTCAAATTAGAGTCAATGGGTTATGGAGAGACTCAACGTGGAAACAGGTGTACAAGATTCCAGGTGTACACTGGCCCTATCCCTTGTATTTGAATTTCGGTGAAGACGATGAAATGTGAGGAGGTTGGAAGGTATTCCACTCTTGTAAGATTTGACATTTCACTGCAGAATGAGCTCCTTCCTCCTCCACACCCCACAACCATCAAGTAGACAGTGGAGAAGACTGCCTACAGTTTCACGCTGTCTCACTCTATAACTGAAGTAGATAAGAGATAGTGTTGACATCATGTTTGGCACAGACATCGTGGGCCGAAGGGCCTGTTCTTGTGCTCTACCAATTCTACGTTTTATGTTCAAACGTGCTGGACCTCTGTATCGTGACACAGTATAATGTCATGGTTGGAACTGAACACCAACATATAACATTCCATGTAAATGAGTTCTTATATCTTGCGGCAATCTCATCCTCCAAACGACCCTTAGCCAAGCTATTACCTGTCAACTAAGGAAAAACAAATCTGCACCTGCATGTGAATGCAGCAACTATTCATGCACGTTGAAAGGAGAGTGACTGTTCATATACTCTTTCGTTAAATCCAGAGTGGGTAATGCCAGCACTGGATGGAACCACAGAGTGTTTATTGACTGACTGCCCTCCTCAAGGTATCAGAACGTTAATGATTTTGGTTTAGAGATGCAGCGTGGGAACAGGTTCTTTGGCCCACCGAGTCCACACTGACCATCAGTCACCCGTGGACTCGCTCCATGTTGTCCCTCTTTCACATCCTACACACGAGGAGCAATTTTACAGAAGCCAATTAACCTACGGACCTGCACGGCTTTGGAGCGTGGGAGGAAGCCGGAGCACCCGGAGAAAGCCCACGCGGCACAAACTCCGTATAGACTGCACCAGTGGTTGGGATCGAACCTGGCTCTCTGGCGACTCTACCGCTGCGCCACCGTGCCGCACACTGGAGTTGCCCGTTTTGCCTTGCCCCTAGACAATGGACCTGATAACAATTGTAAACTGTCTAATCACTGCAACAGCTCTGGTCAGATTCAATTATGGATGGAGCAAAGCCAACAGGGAAGTCTTCTCTCGGTGGGATTACTGCACTGGGCAGGGAGGTCTGCTTCCCTTTTTGTATTCATTCCCACTCGTACCAGGTTTCGATGACCTGGCCTTCCCAGAAACTCAACACCACTCTTTCCAAATCGGTTCCTTTTTCCTGTTCATTGGATTAACCAGAAGGGTTGCCGCAGAATGAAAGCTAGCATTGTTTTGTTTCATGTGTTGCATGAATTGTGACACCCAATTGAATTTTGGTCTGAAGTTGTCTTCTGCACTGCAGTACATAGCCTTGGCAACTCACTCCTGTGACTTTTGTAATTGCACCCACAGCAGCCACAGTGTGCCAGTCGTGAAGGGAGGGGCGGTGGGAAAATAGTTTAAAATGATGAATAGCACACTGATCAAGCTGACTCCCCCAGTGACTCAAACCTGTAGACTTTTCTTTAGACTTTAGGTATACAGCGCGACAACAGGCCCATCGGCTCACCAAGTTCACGCCGACCAGCGATCACCCTGTACACTCTCACTATCCTACACACCCAGGGACAATTTACAATTTACACTTGTATTTGTAGAAGCCACGCTGTCGCAGGGAGAACGTACAAACTCCATAGAGACAGCACCCATAGTCTGGATCAAAGCCGGGTCTCTGGTGCTGTATGCAGCAACTCTATCACTGCGCTGCCCTGCCCCTGTACCTCTTGAAAGTATTTCCAGATCACCAAATAGTTTACAATTCTGCGATATGTAATATAAAGGAACTGCAATTGCTGGTTTATATCAAAGGTAGACACAAAATGCTGGAGTAGCTCAGCGGGTCAGACAGCATCTCTGGAGAAAATAGATGGGTGATGTTTCGGGTCGGGACCCTTCTTCAGACTGTTCAATTCTGCGAACCCCACTATGTGCAATATGTTTAATCACTATCCTACGTTTTATTGTAATCTTCACAGTAATGTTCGTATTTGTACGTGCAAACTCTGCACAGACCGCACCTGTAGTCAGGATCGAACCCGGTGTGAGGCAGCAGCTCTACTGGTGTGCCACCCTGCCGCCCCAACAGGGACAGCAGAACAGTGGATCCATTTCAACAACAGACAGATGTTGCTGTGGGGAGATGTTTAATGTTTTGGCATATCTTCATTTTCTGTACGTCCGACAAACTGACATTCCTCAAACAAGGGTCCCGACCCGAAATGTTGCCTATCCATGTCCTCCCGAGATGCCGCCTGACCCACTGGGTTACTCCAGCACTTTGTGTTCTATGCAAGATTACAGCAGAGATAGAACATAGAACAGCATAGTGCAGGAATAGGCCCACGGGCCCACAATGTTGCCGAGTTAAACTGCTCTCTCATCTGCCTGCACATGTTCCATAATCCTCTAATCCCTATGTCTGTCGAAAAGCATTTTAAATGTCACAATCACATCCACCTCCCCTGGTAATGAGTTCCTGCCCCCCATAATTCCCACTGCAAATACTTGCCCCACACTTCTCCATTAAACTTTCCCCCTCTCTTCTTATAGTTATGCCCTCTAGTGTTGGCCACTTCCACCCTTGGCAAAAGGTTCTGACTGTCTACCCTATCTATGCCTCTCTTAAGTTTGTACTCTTCCATCAAGTCTTCCTTCAATCTCCCATGTTTCAGCGAAAACAATCTTGTCTATTCAACCTCTCCCTGTAGCTGAAACTCTCTGATCCAGGCAGGATTCTGGTAAACCTCCTCTGCACCCTCTCCAAAGCCCCCACATCTTTCCTGGAATTGGGCGACCAGAACTGCACTCAATACTCGGCACAAAGTGCAGGAGTAACTGAGCAGGTCAGGCAGCATCTCTGGAGAGGATGGGTTGAAGAAGGGTCCCGACGTCACCTATTCCTTTTCTCCAGAGATGCTGCCTGACCCGTTGAGTTACTCCAGCACTTTGTGTCAATCTTTGGTATGAACCAGCATCTGCTGTTGCTTGTGTTTGCACGCAATACTCCTGTGTCAAACAAGAATTTCAACAGAGCTAATATTAATCGTGTTTTTGCTTATGAGCGTAGACTTTGCAGGGCACGATGTTACTGATATCGTAGCAGTGAACATTCAAATTTGCCCACCACAGCTGCGTGCTCAAAGCCAAGATCATGCAGAATATGTGTGAAGATGTGGGTAGGACTGAGTGTCCTTTGTTTCTGCTGGAACTCGGTGTAATAGGATACTCCAGTAGGAAAAATAGGTGGGAATTCTGGTGGTGCGTTGAAGTGGCAAGGATGGAAGGATGCTATTCAGCTAGAAAGAGTGCAGACGGATGGCACTGTGGCGCAGCGGTAGAGTTTGCTGCCTTCCAGTGCCAGTGACCCAGGTTCGATCCTGACTGCAGGTGCTGTCTGTATTCTCTCTGTGACCATGTTGGTTTTCTCCGGTGCTCTGGTTTCCTCCCAGGTGCAGGTTTGTAGGTTAATTGGCTTCTGTAAATTGTCCCTAGTGTAAGAGAGAACTAGTGTATGGGTGATCGCTGGTTGGCGCAGACTCGGTGGGCCTGTTTCCACGCTGTATCTCTAATAAAAATGATTTAAGGGGATGTTGCCAGTACTCGAGATCTTGAGCTAGAGAAAGGTTGGGCAGTCTAGGACTTTACACCTTGGAGTGCAGAATGCTGAGGGGCGATCTTATAGTTGTATAAGATCGTAAGGGGAATAGACAGGGTGAATGCACAGTCTCATACCCGGAGCAGGGGAATCAACAACCAGAGGACATAGGTTTAAGGTGCAAGCGGAAAGATTAAATCGGAACCTGAGGGGCAACCTTTTCACTTAGAGGGTCTTCTTCTTCTTTCGTGTGGCGTGCACAGCCTAAAGTTGTTGGACAACTTGTTCTATTTGATCTTCAGTTTGTGCACGTCAAGTTGATTGCATTAGTCGAAACAGGGCAGACCACGCTAAGGTTGCAATCTTCCACCCCACAGAGGGTCTGTGGGTATATGAATCGAGCTGCCATAAGAGGTTATTGAGGCAGGTACTAAAATAACATTTAAAAAATATTGGATAGTTACATGGATAGGAAAGGTTTATAAGTCTGAAGAAGGGTCTCGACCCAAAACATCATCCATTCCTTCTCGCCAGAGATGCTGCCTGTCCCATTGAGTTACTCCAGCATTTTGTGTTTATCCCAAGGTTTAGAGGGATATGGGCCAAATGTGGGCAGGTGAGACTGGCATAGATGGGGCATATGGACAAGTTGGGCCGACGGGCCTGTTTCGGTGCTGCTTGACTCTAAGACTCTAACCCACTCTCAGGAATACTCTCATGTGCAGGGTTCTAATGCAACCACTTAGCCCACTTGGAATAAGCAGGTGGCAATTTTATTGAGCAAATGACTTTGTACAAACGTACAAGCTCGTGCATTTTATGAGAAAGTATTTGGAATATGCCGAAGGAACTTGGAAAACTTTCAGTGATCTAAGTTTTCAAAGTAATGCAAAATGAAATGCAACTTGATCAGATGTTGCCAGCAGCCCCCTCCTAATCAAACAATGGGCTTTGAATCTTTCAAATCCCCCTCCTTAATTGCTGGCTGCATGCTTACTCCAGTGGGCCGATCAGATGCTTGGCTGTGTGACGTCCTTTATTCTTGCTGCTGGACGGTGAATGCTTTGTTCCTTGGTTCTGGAGTGGGACTGCGGAAGAACAAAGTGGCACAGTGTAACTGTCATCTTTGTGCAAAGCTTCTGCCTGAATGAACTGTAACAAAACGCTCTCCCTGGCTTCTCTCGGGCAGCCAACGCAGTCTGACGCAAGGCTTTGCACTTCCACCGTTTTATTGGCGCAGTAGGAATTGACAAAAGATTTACAATTACAGTAAAAAATATCATGCAAGTTTCTCCAACTAATGGCCGGATTGATTAGATACAGTTGCCTCAGGACAGATTTACCATTTTGCAATCGGTTATAACTTCACACATCCAGCCATGAGGTTGTCATACATTACGACTGTATACAATACTGCTACTATACACGTACTGTATCTGAGATGCCTATCTAATATGTATCTACCTGTGTACCGTGATACTTATACTGAACTGTATACAAAAATGAACTTCACTGAACCTTAGTACATGTGATAAATAAAGTACCGTACCATTCCATTCATCCACGGATATAGAGTTCTGGCAAATAATTAAATTGTTAATGGGCATTTGAAACTTTAAGAGTAGTTTCCTATTCCAGGGGAAAAAAAATTGTGAGAGCTTCTCTCTCCCTAGAAGATGGGCCATATGCAGGCAGGTAGAACGTGTAGATGGGGGCATCTTGGTCACCACGGGCAAGTTGGGCCGAAAGGCCAGTTTCCACGCATGCTGTATGACTGACTCTAAAACATAGTTTTTCATTCTCTGCTTGGAATTCCAAGAAGAACAGGGTAATTTGCCATGTTGACATCTCACCCCGTCGTCCTCTTACCCGTATCCACCTATCCTCACAGACACAAAATGCTGGAGTAACTCAGCGGGTCTGGCAGCTCCAGTCTCTGGAGAAAAAGTGTGGGTGTCGTTTCAGGTCAGAACCCCTCTTGTTTCTACATTTTGTCTGCCACCTATCACTTGCCAGGTTTTCCCCAACCCTCTTTTCCAGCTTTCTCCCCAACTCCATCAGCCTGAAGAAGTGTACCAAACCAAGACATTGTCTGTCCATTCCATCCACAAATGGTGCTGACCTACTGAGTTCCTCCAGCACTTTGTATTTTTTTCTCAGAATTCCAGCATCTGCAGTCTCTCGTGTGTCTCCATTTTACTTTTTGTTCTTTCCCAGTTCTAATGAACAAAAACAAAACAAATAAAGACACAACATGCACGAGTAACTCAGCGAGTCAGGCAGCATCTCTGGAGAACATGGATAGGTGCCGCTTCGGGCTGTACCCTTCTTCAGACTGATTGTAATGGGAGGGCTAAAGGGTGGGACAATGCCAGGCAAGTGATAGGTGGATACTGGTGAAGGTGAGGTTTTAGCCTTCTTAATGCTGTTAAGTGTGAAGTGCTACATCTTGGCAGGACAAATCAAAATAGGACGTACATGGTAAATGGTAGGGAATTGATATATGCTGTGGAACAGAGGGATCTAGGAATAACTGTGCATAGTTCCCTGAAGGTGGAATCGCATGTAGATAGGGTGGTAAAGAAAGCCTTTGGTGTGCTGGCCTTTATAAATCAGAGCATTGAATATAGGAGTAGGGAAGTAATGTTAAAATTGTACAAGGCATTGGTAAGACCAATTCTGGAGTATGGAATACAATTTTGGTCGCCTAATTATAGGAAGGATGTCAACAAAATAGAGAGAGTACAGAGGAGATTTACTAGAATGTTGCCAGGGTTCCAGCAACTATGTTACAGAGAAAGGTTGAACAAGTTAGGTCTTTATTCTTTGGAGCGCAGAAGGTTAAGGGGGACTTGATTGAGGTCTTTAAAATGATCAAAGGGATAGACAGAGTTGACGTGGATAAGCTTTTCCCATTGAGGGTAGGGAAGATTCAAACAAGAGGGCATGACATGAGAATTAAGGGACAGAAGTTTAGGGGTAACGTGAGGGGGAACTTCTTTACTCAGAGGGTGGTGGCTGTGTGGAATGAGCTTCCAGCAGAAGTGGTGGAGGCAGGATCGATTTTAACATTTAAAAGTAAAGTGGATAGGTATATGGACGTGAAGGGAATGGAGGGGTATGGTCTGAGTGCAGGTAGATGGGACTAGGGGAAAACAAATGGTCGGCATGGACTGGAAGGGCCGAGAGGGCCTGTTTCCGTGCTGTAATTGTTATATGGTTATATGGTTATATGGTTTAGCCTTTGGTGAATTTAGGGGCGGCACAGTGGAGCAGTGGTAGAGTTGTTGCCTTATCGTGCCCGAGTGGACAAAGGCCAGGGATGAGAAGAAGATAAAAGGCTGTAAGATAACAAGGAGAGGCGTGGAATGTGAAGCCAGAGGATGAGATATAGGTCGAAGTAGGAAGGGGTCAGTCGAGTAGGGGAAATGTGTGCCCATCCAGGTGGGACAGAGGAAAGAGAAGGGAAGAATAGGGGAAGGGTGCAGTTGTTGTAGGTTAGTTACCTAAAATTGGGGTATTCTATGTTGGTTTGTAGGTTACCCAAGTGGAATATGAGGTGCTGTTCCTCCAG
Source organism: Okamejei kenojei (assembly GCA_035221665.1). Classification (NCBI taxonomy): domain Eukaryota; kingdom Metazoa; phylum Chordata; class Chondrichthyes; order Rajiformes; family Rajidae; genus Okamejei; species Okamejei kenojei. The sequence goes on from CM069149.1 coordinate 36,109,099, forward strand.
ATTGCATGTGGTCTCAATCTGGCAATGGAGGAGACCCATGGCAGAAAGGTCACTTTGAATGGAATGGAAAGGGGAGTTAAAATGGTGAGCAACCGGGAGATCCACTTAGCCTTGGCAGACCAAGCGTAAGTGTTCGTCGAAATGGTTGCCGGGTCTACGTTTGGTCCAAGCACTTTGTGACCCTTTATGTAAATCAGCATCTGCAGTCCCTTGTGCCTGCAAAAATTTTCCCAGTTCCGACTGATTGTCTTCTACCTGAAACATTACCTCTGTTTCTCTCTCTGCAGATGCTGCTTGACCTGCCGTGTGTTTGCAGCAGTTTCCGTTTTAATTTGTTGTAACCATTCATTTATTATATCACTGATCTTTAGGATGAAAATCAGCCATCTTATCCGGATTGGCCTGTGTACGTTTCCAGATCCACTCTCTGGAATGGCAAAGACGGCCATTCAATTACAACAGAGCAAGAGGATATGTTCCTATGAAGAGTCATGTACTCTTATTTAAGCTTCTGCCTCAAGGGCCTGTTCCACTGTATGAGCTAATTCAAGAATTCTCCCGAGTTTGCCCTGATTCAAACTCGGAGAATTATGGTAATAGCTGCTCGTAGGTACTCGGGGCTCTCGTGAACATTTTTCAACATGTTGAAAAATGTTCACGAGCTTCACGAGCTTACCGCGTTTCCCGAGTCGCTGCCGTTAGCGTTACGAGCCGCTAAAAGACGTCCCGAGCTCCAATGTACCCGCTACGTACATTCTACGTGCTAACCATGACTTTGATTTTTTTTTTAAACTCGGGAGAGCTCTTGAATTAGCTCGTGCAGTGGGACAGGCCCTTTACTCCGTAAGCGGATGTATGTTGGAAATATGTATATATATTGGGTGTTGTTCCTTCATTTTAAACTCGGGAAGTAATATTAATTGAAGAAGGAGCAATTGGAACAGACCACATATCATTTTTTTTTAGTTTAGTTTTGAGGTGCAGCAAAGGTCCTTCGGCCCACCGAGTCTGCGTTGATCAGCAATCCCCATACAACTGGCATTATCCCACACACACTGGGGACAATTTACAATTTTACCAAGCCAATTAACCTACAAACCTGCATGAGTGCGGGTGGAAAATGGACCATCTGGTGAAAACCCATGCAGATCATGGGGAGAACGTACAAACTCCGTACATACAGCACTCCCAGTCAGGATCGAACCCGCGTCTCTGGTGCTGTAAGGCAGCAACTCTACCACTGCGCCACTGTGCTGCCCCTTTTAAAAAATGTATTTACGGGATGTGAACCTTTCTGGATTTATTCTCAACATAATACTCAGCGAGCTGTCAAGTTCTTTGCTGACTTGTTGCGACAGGACAGCGTTACTGAGGTAGTAATACTGATTATCCATATTTGGCATTGCCAGGTGATATGTTTTTTTATGCATGGTTAGAGTGGTAACAAGATCAGAGAGAAAGATTAAAAGAAATGGACCTGGAAGAAAACTATCTTGGAAGTAGAACTCCCAGTGATAAAAATGTTTGGAAAATGAAAATTAAAATCGCAGGAGAAGTGGAACTAAGTGAAGGTCATGTTATTTTCCTGGTTTAACATGATTAAGGTATCATAACATTACAAAATAAACTTCCACTCATGTAATTCTTAAACATCTTAAAGTGCTTTGCAGCCAGTAACATGGGTTTGATATGGAATTATGGAGTCATGTAGTGTGGAAACAGGCCATTCAGCCCAATTTGCCCATTGACCAACATGTTCCATCCACACCAGTCCCAGCTACCTGTGCTTGGCCCATATCCCTCTAAACCGGTCCTATCCATGTACCTGTCTAATTGCTTCTTTAGCATCATTGTGGTAAAGGGAGAAACAATTTTAGGTTCCACAAAGTTAAATTACAGGAAATGTGTTATCTTTGGTAACTTAATTGTTTTTCAGGTCAATAGGAAGCTTTTCCTCTTTTCCTGAAATGGTCCCACAGGCTGGTCAATTTCTGGAATGGAGACAAATCTTCAGTTTAATTTCTAATCTAAAAATATCACCCAGGACACTGAATTTAGATAAGGTGATTAATTTTGCAGGCAAGGTGACATAAACAAGCCATTGTGAGAGGTCTTTGTGTCCAAACTCGTAGAGTACGCTATCAAATGTAAATCAATACTTGTGATGCCATACAGATTTTGGCCCTTAATATCCACACAAACTTCTCTATAGCAACCATAGTAGACGGTTCACTGTCACTGGGATGTTGAGATTCCTTACGCTACGCAGACTCCTTGCAGCCTGGGATCATTGGGCACAGCACTGGCAATCAAGTGGCTGTGCACTCCTCTGATCTGCTTATTTCAATGGGGAAACCGGAACAACGCCACCACAGAGTCTGCTCTGCACAATCTTCCAGTCACAAACTCAGCAGTTTTGTTGCACTCCATTAGGTGCAGTTTGATTCCGACCTTAAACGGAGCGAAAGATACTGAGAGGCGAGAGAAAGTCGGGGAGGCACGGTGGCACAGCGTTAACGTTGTTGCCTGACAGCGCCACGGTTGTCTACGGGTGCTTCTGTACAGAGTTTGTACATTCTCCACGTGACTGTGAGGGTTTTCTTCAGGTGCTCCATTTTCCGCCCACACTCCAAAGATATAAAGGGCTTGTAGGTTAATTGGCTTCTGTAAATTGTAAAATGTCCCTTGCATGTGGGATGGTGTTAGCATTTTAAAACATAGAAACATAGAAACATAGAAAATAGGTGCAGGAGGAGGCCATTTGGCCCTTCGAGCCAGCACCGCCATTCATTGTGATCATGGCTGATCGTCCCTTATCAATAACCCGTGCCTGCCTTCTCCCCATATCCCTTGATTCCTAGGGATTCCTTATTTTCCACTCTGAACGCTGGTCAGCACGAACTTGGTGGGCCGAAGGGCCTGTTTCCACACTCTATCTCTAAAGTCTGAAGTTTATCCTTTGCAGAGAATAAGAGCGGTTTCAGAATGAAGGAACAAGGGCCAAACACGGGCTAATGGGACTCGCTTGTACCGATGTTTTTCTTGTTTCCGTGCTGTATGATTCTAAAAGACTCGTCTCCTCCCATCCTGATTATTATCTCCATTAGAGGAAAGGTTGAGATTTGCCTTTGGGGAATGTGGCCCTTGGACTTTCAGGGCCACTGCCTGTGACTGTTCAGTTTGATTAGTCTGCTGGGCCTGAGCCTGCTATTCTTTGGGGGTGAATCTAAACCGTAATGTGCTTTAATTGATTTTTTTTAAATCCGAAGCCTTAAAATTGTATCATTAGACATTTAAGAATGGAGTAATGCCTTTAATAGTGTTCCATTAACATTAATGTACTGAGCATCAGCATAATTTAGGAATCGGCATGTGGGAAAGTGGGTTGCAGAGGAAACAATCGATGAATAAAATTCAAGTCATTTGCTCTGTGTCTGTGTGTGCATGACGGTACAAGCTTATCAATAGAACAAGTGATTTGACATGATTGGAATCATTTAATTTCCCTGGAGAATGAAAGAACCTTGTGTGAGCTCAGTATTTTCTGAAGTCCTTTACAGCTGATGAAATATTTTGAAGATTTAGTCACGGTTAGAACAAAAGAAGTGTGGAAATCTATTAGCTTACAGTCAGGTTCAACAATAGCAAGGTACGGATGATCTCTCTTAGTTTGTTTGGAGACAAAAAGCAGCCTGAACACTCGGGAGAATTCCCTGTTCTTCAAATGATGTCTTAGGATCCATGACCAGGCACAGTGGCGCAGCGGTAGAGTTGCTACCTTACAGCGCCAGAGACCCGGGTTCGATCCTGACTACGGGTTCTGTCTGGATGGAGTTTGTACCTTCTCCCTGTGTGGGAGATGGTACATGATATAATGAGACTATGTTTCCTTATCTGCTTTGTTCTATCAGAATTGCAAGACACTTAACTACATATCTCATCCCCGATTCCACCTCACCGCTCTCTGGCCATCTGAGGTTCAAACAATCAGTTAGCTCGGCAAGTGCCCAGCACATCTGCTTCAATGCAGTGCTAGTATTTGGAGTGAAGTCTGTAGCAGCTGTTTAAGCAGCTGTTTAATAATAGCTGGAAGCTTGCTTCAGCGGCAGCAGGGTTGATAGCTGAAAGGAGGGATGGATTCACAACAATAGCGCTCAGCAAACCACTGATGATTGAAGCCCCATGGACATAACGTGCTGGCGTGACTCAGCGGGTCAGGCGGGATGCATGGAGAATATGGATGGGTGGCGTTTTGTGTCGACCCTTCTACAGACCTGATTGAAGTTAGTTTGTGTTTGTGTTTGTATGTGTGTGTATATATGTGTGTGTCTGTGTGTACACATGTGAACGTGTATTTGTACAAATGTATGTGTATATGTGTGCACACGTGTGCATAACTGTACGTGTGTGTATAGGTGGTAGATATTTGTCTTATGAGACTGAATTTTTCCCCCAAGATCTTGCTCACAAGATGCTTGCCTCGAGTAATGTTTTGGTGATGTGAGGTTACTGTTGACAAACTGTGAAAAATAAACTCCCTGAACCTGGCCACTTGAGCAGCAGGAAGAAGGAGAAGTCAGTGTCAGTGGGACGAGGAGGCTTTCCATTGGGCCTACATGTGACTCTGATCCCACACTTTGTTCTACATTCTCATAAGATCTCTGAATTAGCATTTCTAAAAACAAATCTCCACTGTAGCCCAGGCTGACAATAAATGTGAACTTGTTGATGTACCCACCTCATCCGTGAAAATATGCTAAAGTTGTGTGTAGGATGCAGACCGAACAGGAGAAAGCCATTCTGCTGCTTGAACCAACATTTCCATTCAAGTCCCTCATGGTATCAGCACAATTATCTCCTGCTTTCACTCCTAAGAAGCTCTGTTGTATTTTAAAAGTTGTTTCCCTTTGTTTTGTGGAGGAGACTCCCTGTATCCACCAAATCCAATGAATATTCTCAACATTTTAGACATAGTAATTCATGCATCGTGCTAATTTTTCCATTTAAGTATAGCATCATTCTGCAAAATAGTTTAGTTTAATTAAGTTTAGTCTCGTTTATTTCATTTTAGTTTAGTAATAAGTACGTTTATTGGCCAAGTATTCACATAAACACCTCCGCTCGGTCCGCAATAACCAAGCCGACCTCCCGGTGGCTCAGCACTTCAACTCCCCCTCCCATTCCGTATACGACCTCTCGGTCCTGGGCCTCCTCCACGGCCAGAGTGAGCAACACCGCAAGTTGGAGGAACAGCACCTCATATTCCGCTTGGGGGGTCTGCATCCTTTGGGCTTGAACATTGAATTTTCTCAATTCTGTTAACCCTTGCTGTCTCCTCCCCTTCCCACCTCAACCTCAGCCCTCGGGGCCTGGCATTCCCTCTCTCTCTATCTCCCTCCCCCACCCTAGTCGCACTAGCTTCTCATTTTCACACCACAAACAGCTTACCATGGCTTGTTCCGTTTATCATCGATACATTTTTGCATATCTTTCATTCATTGTTCTTTATCTCTCCACATCACCGTCTATATCTCTCGTTTCCCTGATCCCTGACCAGTCTGAAGAAGGGTCTCGACCCGAAACGTCGCCTATCTCCTTCGCTCCTCAGATGCTGCTGCACCCGCTGAGTTTCTCCAGCCTTTTGTGTACCCTCGATTCTCCAGCATCTGCAGTTCCTTCTTTAACACTTCACATAAAAGGAATTAGTTTAGAGGTAAGGAGTGGAAACAGGCCCTTCGGCCCAATGAGTCCATGCTGACCAGCGATCCCGTACACTATCACTATCTTACACACTGGGGACAATTTACCGAAGCCAATTAACCTACAAGCCTGTACTTATTTGGAGTGTGGGGGGAAACCGGAGCAGCCGGAGAAACCCCACACTAGAGAACGTACAAACTCCATACAGACAAGCACCCATGGTCAGGATCGAACCCGGGCCTCTGGCGTTGTAAGGCAGAAGACTCTACCACCGCACTACCCTAGAATATTGTCACATGTATCAGGATGCAGTGAAACGTTTATTCTGCATGCTATCCAGTCAAATCATAGTTTACATAAGAGCATTCATACACAACTATGATTGCAATTCAATCATCTTCTGGAACAGCATGCAAAGGAAGACCTCTCCTTACTAATCAATCATTGTGCCTTGTGAAGTACTCATTAAGAAGCTTGACTACATCAGCTCCACACATAAATTCCCTCCATTATTCTTGAGTGGCACCTACCCAATCCTTTGCTCTCCTCTTCCTCAAATAATACATAAAATGCCTTAATGCTACTTACCAAGGATGTCATGTTCCATTTATAGTCCATTAAGTTCTTTCCTGCTTTCTTTATAATCCTCAAAGAGCTTCCTTTCTCTTTTTGATTAAACTTACAATATCTCGTCTACTGAGCTTCCCAAATCTTGACATCCTTCTTTCATCTTCATTGGGAAGTTACATGCATAGATACATAGACAATAGGGGAGTAGGCCATTCAGCCCTTCGAGCCAACACCGTCATTCAATGTGATCCTGGCTGATCATCCACAATCAGTATCCCGTTCCTGCCTTCTTCCCATACCCCTTGATTCCGCTAGCCCTAAGAGCTCTATCGAACTCTCTTTTGAATGCATCCAGTGAATCGGCCTCCACTGCCTTCTGAGGCAGATAATTCCACAAATTCACAACTCTCTGTGTGAAAACAATTTTCCTCATCTCAGTTTTAAATGGCCTACCCCTTATTCTTAAATTGTGGCCCCTGGTTCTGGACTCCCCCAACAACAGGAACATGTTTCCTGCATCTAGTATGTCCAATCCCTTAATAATTGTATATTTTTCTATTAGGTCCCCTCTCATCCTTTCAATGCTGGCCCTGAACTCAAACCAACTGGCCTTTTAAAAAAACTCATGTCAGATGTAGATTTATCCTTGAATTGCCTCTTCCCTCAGTCTCTGCCTAATACTTTTGTAATTTCCCCAATTATCACTTTTGTCATTATTTACGACTACCTCATAACTTCCAGAATAATGATCAATGTTCCATAAATGCCCCCCACCGTAGCTTTGATCAGTTTGGTCAAGCACATTCCACTGTATAAGTGTAATAATAAGGAATTGCAAATGCTAATTTATGCCAAAGAAAGACAAAAAGTGCTGGAGTAACTCAGTGGGGTCAGGCAGCATCTGTGGAAAATATGGATTCAGAAGTCTGATGAAGTGTCCCAACCTGAAACGTCACCAATCCATGTTTGCCTGTGATACTGCCTGACCCTCTGAGTTAGTCCAGCACTTTGTATCTCTCCCCAGTATAAATTGAGTACAGTCTAATCCCTAGTTGTGCAACATGTATATTGTTTCAAGAAATCCTCGTGGATGCACCAAATAAATTCTTCCCATTTAACCCACTGGCACTAAGGGAATTGCGGTCAATGTTAGGGGAGTTAAAATCAGCCACAACAATAATTTTAATGTTTTTACATTTTTTTCATTTTCCATATTTGTTCTGATTTGCAACTTCCCCGCCTCTGTTGAATCCCTCTCTATCGCAACTGAATCGTCTGACCTGCTGGATCGTTCAGCTGGCAATCCTGCTCTTCCTTCAACCAAGTTTCTGCAATGGCTACATTATCGTAGTCTCCATGTTACGAATCCAGGTTCAAAGCATAGCTACCTTACCCGTTATGAATTTAGATAGCGACTCTGGGCATTTTATCCAGTTATTAACTCAAGCACACACAGACACACACATGAAAATCCATGCACACATTCAAAGACACACACTGTACACACTGGCGACCAGTTACTCTGTAATTCCCATCTTTATACACATACAGAGAGGCATGCACACAGCAATGCACGGACACTGAATCACAGATCTTATTGGAGTCTGAAGATATGTCCCGACCTGAAACATCACCTATCCATGTTCTCCAGAGATGCAGCCTGAGCCGCTGAGTTACTCCAGCACTTTGTGTCCTTTTTTCTTAATGCAGATAATCTCTCTCAACATGCACAGACACATATACACACAAAATATTTTGTGCTTCGTATTTCAAAATGACGTCCTGTGGTCCATGCAGGTCTGAATGTGTTCCCTCTGCCGTCCTACTGACCCAGTGTAGGTGATAACAGTTGCACTGCACCCAATGAAGCTCTCAAACCTCTCTATTTTAATTGTTCTAACAAATAATTATTTGCGTCGCTGAAGCATGGCAGATTTAATGAGAAAATACCACACCTTTAATGAGGTTTAAATGATGTAATTTAATGAGTTTTGAAGCATCCTTTGTACATGACTGAAGGGAGAGAAGCATTTCAAATCACAGTGATTATCACCAACTACAGTGAAAGAAGAAGCTGAGGATCTGGAGATGAAACGTAACCATTTCCTAAGTCTAAAACTGATGAAATATGAAAGCAAGAAATAGACAAAAAAAACAAGCATTGATTTTTTCTTTCCAGAAGGCTCTTTGCCATCAAATATTAGAAAATAGGTGTAAGAAGGAACCACAGATGCTCGTTTAAACCAAAGATAGACACACAATGCTGGAGTAACCCAGCAGGACGGGCAGCATCTCTGGAGAGACGAAACTGCAGATGCTGGTTTACACCAATAATAGTCTGAGAGTCGGGGAAGGACAATAAGTGCTAGAGTAACTCAACGGGTCAGGCAGCGTCTCTGGAAAAGTGAATAGGTGACGTTTCGGGTCAAGACCCTTCATCAAACTTATCATATAATAATTGCAAATCTATTACATACATTTAATTTGTAGCATTGTTGTAACTCACACACAGAGCTGTACACTGATTCAATTATTGCAGTTGGATTTAAAGACACATGCCACGCCTTTATGGAAGAAGAAAGCACAAGCCGAATGTTCGCAGGGATTTCAATATAGGAAATGGTTAAATGTTAGAGCGAATGAATACAAAGGCCTTCACTCCTGTGATGATGAGGCGATGACAAAGGGTTATGTTCAGTATTTTATAACAATTTTTGTTTTGTAGAAGGTTATAAAGTGTACAACAAATTAATTAAAAATAGTAGGGCTCTTCTGAAGAAGGGTTTCGGCCCGAAACGTTGCCTATGTCCTTCGCTCCATAGATGCTGCTGCACCCGCAGAGTTCCTCCAGCATTCTGTGTACCCTCGATTTTCCAGCATCTGCAGTTCCTTCTTTAACAATTAAAAATAGTAGTTGAGATTAGTTTAGCTTAGAGATACAATGTGGAAACACAGTCAACCATGGCTTTGCCTGTTTAGTTTACTTCAGAGATACAATGTGAAACAGGCCCTTCAGCCCACCGAGGCCATGCCGACCAGCGATCCCCGCACACTCGCACTATCCTACAATTTACAATTTTACTAAAGCCAATGAACATACAAACCTGTAGGTCTTTGGAGTATGGGATGAAACCAGAGCATCCAGAGAAAACCCACGCAGGAAATGGGGAAAATGTACAGACTCTGAAAAGACAGCCTCCGTGGTCAGGCCCCGATATCTGGCATGTAGGGCAGCAACTCTACCATTGCACCACCATGCTGCCCCTGTATTCAGTAGGATTTCCAGAATTGAGGAAAAAAAAGAGAGAATCCAATGTCGATTCACACCAGTTGACGTCTACTTGAAGACATTCGTTCTCATTAGCACTGAGTGGGCTGATGGAGTCATCCGTTCTCTCAATTCATTGAGCATTGTGTCACTTTTTCAAATCTCCATTCTCACATCATATTCTCACTCTAGGTTTTGAAACCACAAGGGGGATGGCTGTGTGCTTTGTCACACCCTGCACCCTTCAGTATCCATGTGGCTCATGATTCAAGAATTATCCCAACACTGTGTCTTTGTGGCTAAGTAGGATATGCCAGCTCAGTCCCCCTTGGCCTACGCGACCTCCTGGTTGCCAAACACTTTAAATCCTCTTTCCATTCCCATACTGACCTTTCTGTCCTGGGCCTCCTCCACTGTCAGAGTGCGGCCAAACGCTAATTGGAAGAACAGCACCTCATATTTCACTTGGGGCAGCTCACACCCCAGCAGTATGAGTATTGACCCTTACATTCCCTCCCTCTCCGTCACTCCCCCACCCTAGTTGTCCTGCTAGTTTCACTGTCATGCCGCTTAGTTTCACAGTTTCAGTTATTACTTTCGCTCGTAATCACCTTCTTAACAGCCAACAATGGACCATTGTGGACTCCTTTCCTTGATTGTTGTTGTTGTTGGCTTTGCTTGTCCTTTTGCCTACCCTTCATCTTTTGTTCTTTGTACCCTTTCATATCTTTAGCTTCCTTCTCCCCTAGCAATGTCTGAATAATTGTCTTGGCCCAAAACTTCACCTATTCTTCTTCTCCTGAGATGCTCCCTGACACGCTGAATTACTCCAGCATTTTGTGTCTATCTTCAGTGCAAACCGAAATCTGCAGTTCCTTCCTACGCAAAAGACTTCCGACACAAAATACTTCCTACACAGTATATTGACAAGTTCATACTACAACTAGTTTGGTGGGTTTGGGGATCTAAATGTACAGCTGGTTCGGGAGGTAGTTTGTGTCGATACAGTTGAAGTGGCAAATATTGGATTGGTACATTTAGTGGAAAATGTTGCAGTCGCGATGGTAACGGCAGGATGGCACAGTGGCACAACGGAAGAGCTTGCACTACAGTGCCAGAGCCGTGAGTTCGATCCTGACAACGGTTGTTGCCTGTATGGGGTTTGTACGTTCTCCCCGTTATCTGCGTGGGTTTTCTCCGAGATCTTCGATTTCCTCCTGCAGTCCAAAGACGTACAGATTTATAGGTTAATTGGCTTGGTATAAATGTAAAATTGTTTCTGGTGAGTGTCGGGCAGCGTTAATGTGCAGGGCTCGCTGGTCGGTGCAGAGTTGGTGGGCCGAAGGGCCTGTTTCCGTGCTGTATATCTTAACTAATCCAAACTAAAATGCAGACATTGCCTTTGTAATTTCAACCCAGTGGATGTCTTTGACAGATTCTCACAACTGACTGAACACTAAGGGTATGGAACATTTCAAATAAAGAAGAATTCAAATAAAAGGATAGAAAATGCTGGAAATACGCAGCTGATCAGGCTGCACCTGTGGGAAAGAGGAGCAGATGGAAGAGCCATTGTCAGAGCTGGTCATGAAGAGTGGTCATAAGGAAAAGGAGTAGAATTAGGCCATTTGGCCCATCAAGTCTACTCCGCCATTCAATCATGGCTGATCTATCCCTCTTAACCCCATTCTCCTGCCTTCTCTCCATAACCCCTGACACCACATACTAATCAAGAATCTATCTATCTCTGCCTTGATGGTGCCATGAACACTAACATTACTGAGCATGTGCCCTATACAACAAATGTATAAGAAGCACTGGAACTGTACCCGCTGGAGTTTAGAAGGATGACGGGGAACCTTCATTGAAAGTTGACGAACACTGAAATGCCTGGATAGTGTGGATGTGGATAGGATAGTTCCACTAATGTGTGAGTCTAGGACCAGAGACCATAGCCTCAGAATAAAAGGACATATCTATAGAAAGGAGATGAGGAGGAATTTATTTTGTCAGAAGGTAGTGAATCTGTGGAATTCATTGCCACAAACAGCTGTGGAGGCCATCAAAGGATATTTTTAAGGTGGAGATTGACAGATTCTAGATTATTAAGGATGTCGGGGATTATGGGGAGAAGGCAGGAAAATGCGATTTAGAGGGAAAGATAGATCAGCCATTATTGAATGATGGGGCAGACTCGATGGGCCGAATGGTTTAATTCTGCTCCTGGAACTTATGAACTTGTACGTTTAGTTCAGTTTAATGTATTATCTCATGTACCGAAGTACAGTGAAAAGCTTTTGTTGTGTGCGACCCAGTCAGTGGAAAGACAAGATCTGATTACAATGGAGCCATCCACAGTATACAGGTGCATGATATAGGAAATAATGTAGAGTGCAAGATAAAGTCCAGAAAAAAATGAAATGAGCGGGAAATGCTAAAGTTAAGCAAAATGTAAAACCTGCATCTCTGGTTGCAATAATGAGTATTTTTTCCACTTTGCCCTTAAGCTTCAAATTAATGGCATGTGGAAATAGATTCATGCAGTCGGAACTCAGTAATAGTCTCGATCCTGTGGGTGAGCACAAAGGCATTCTGCTCCATTGCTTCACAATCCCAATAATATGAATGTGGCATCTTTCCTGTTTTCCTTTGTCTCGTGATTGACGTCAGATCCCCCCCCCCCCCACCCCCCCTACCTCTGCAGTCGTTGGTTTACATTCCTGGACATCTCAGCCAGCAATGGGTAAACTGTCCATGAAATTAATGATCCAGTCTACTTATGAAAATGTATTTTCTGCACAGTTTTTGTTATTTGATGAAACTTCTGTGTGGACAAAAAGTAGTCCATCCCAGAGTAATATGTTATTGTTGAAAACAAGAATGTTTAAGGTTTTTTGCATTTTGTGGATAGCACAGTGGTGGAGTTCAGTTTAGTTTATTATCATTTATTATTGTCACAGATACAGCGAAACGTGCTATCCAGTCATAGAAAAGACTATATATGTAACTCATTTTCACCGAGCCCACAGCCAGTAATGGCCGGTTTCCTTTATCATTGTTCCTTTTTTTTGCATATCTTTCATTCATTTGTTCTATATCTCTCTATATCAAAATAGACAATAGACAATAGGTGCAGGAGTAGGCCATTTGGCCCTTCGAGCCAGCACCGCCATTCAATATGATCATGGCTGATCATCCCCAATCGGTACCCCCGTTCCTGCCTTCTCCCCATATCCCCTGACTCCGCTATTTTTAAGAGCCCTATCTAGCTCTCTCTTGAAAGCATCCAGAGAACCTGCCTCCACCGCCCTCTGAGGCAGAGAATTCCACAGACTCACCACTCTCTGTGAGAAAAAGTGTTTCCTCGTCTCCGTTCTAAATGGCCTACTCCTTATTCTCAAACTATGGCCCCTGGTTCTGGACTCCCCCAACATCGTGAACATGTTTCCTGCCTCTAACGTGTCCAAGCCCTTAACAATCTTATATGTTTCAAATTCCCCTCTCATCCTTCTAAACTCCAGAGTGTATCACCTTCGATATCTCTCGTTTCCCTCTCCCCTGACTCTCAGTCTGAAGAAGTGTCGCGACACGAAACGTCACCTACTCCTTTTCTTCACAGATGCTGCTGAGTTACTCCAGCCTTTCGTGTCTATCTTCAGTTTAAACCAGCAACTGTGGTTCCTTCCTACACAAAAGACTATACATGTTTATTTGTCTGTTGATTTCAAGTAAAGTAAGGTGAAGTAATAAACGGATGAAAAGGGTGTTGGCTGAAGTAGGAAAAATACATCAGAGAAAATGTTACTGACGAGAAACAGCAATGAGGAACATTTTAATCAATAATCAACAGAGTCCATGAGTATATATCGTATTAAATGCCGCCAGTAATAATGCAGCGTAAATGAAAAAGTAATTAAGAAAAGAACTGAAGCAAAAAAGGCTTCAGCTGAGTTTATAAGCATCGAATAACTGGAGGGATTTATAGAGTCATGGTCATAAAGTGATACACGCCCTTCGGCCCAACTTGCCCACACCGGCCAACATGTCCCAGCTATACTAGTCCCACCTACCCGAGATTTGTCCATATCTCTCCAAACATGTCTAACTGTTTCTTAAATGTTGGGATAGTCTCAACTACCTCCTCTGGCAACTTGTTCCATACACCACCCACTCTTAGTGTGAAATTCCAATTAAATATGTTCCCCTTCACCTTAAACCAATGTCCCCTGGTCCTCAATTCACCTACTCTGGGCAAGAGACTCTGTGCATCTACCCAATCTATTCCTCTGATGATTTTATACACCTCCAAAAGATCACCCCTCATCCTCCTGCACTCCAAGGAATAAAGTCCCAGCTAAACCAACCACTCCCTATAGCTCAGACCCTCTAGCCCTGGCAACATCCTTGTAAATCTTCTCTGTGCCCTTTCCAGCTTAACAACCTGTTTCCTATAACTTGTAGAATCTCTCCGCTATTGAAGACTTTGTCTAAGGAACTGTAGCGTTGTAGCGCATCAGTTCCTTAGACAAAGTCTTCAATAGTGTACAGATTCAATAGGGTAGAGGTGAATCAAACAATACCCTAGCTTATGGAAGGACCATTCAGAAGCCTGATAGCAGAGGGGAAGAAGTAAATAGTAGCATAAAAGTAATAAAAGAAGAATTAAGCAACGCCATTAAAGAAAATATATGATAAAAACACACGGATGATGATAAAAATAGGCATATATTGTAAATTACGTCCTCTAGTATATGCAGATAAACAAGATAGTGAAAGAAACTCAATAGCTGTAAAGGCATTTGAAATAATAAGTGAATCATAAATGATAAATTAATCAAATGAATCTAGATGGATTGCATTGAAAAAGGTCAGGAACGAGATAGTGGGACTGTTACATTTGTACAGTGTCAGGGGACTGCAGAAAGGCTAATGCCATTCCTCTATTCAATAAGGGAGATGTAACAACAGACCAATTAGCTTTTCAGTGATGGCAGGATAGCGGGAGAATCCTTAATCAAAGATGTCATGGAAAAAATCTCGGAATTGAAAGTACATTAAAGAATAGATAACATCATTTCAAAGGGCACGATCATGCTCGAGTAACCTTATTGAATTCTTTATGGAAGTATCAGAAAGGTTAGTTAAGGGACACAATATACTTTGTAAAGGGTTTTGTGGAGTCGTTGCACAGCAGAGTGATAAGGTCAGAACATGCAGTCAGGGGACAAGATTAAAAATGATATGGAATTCAAACTCATGATGAGGTGGCAAATCGTAAGAAGTGGTGTTACTCAAGGGTTTGATATTGGGATTTAGACTTAGATTTAGACCTAGTCTGTGCTGACCACCGATCACCCGTTTACTAGTTCTATCCTACACGTTAGGGGCTAGTCCATGCCGACCAATAATCCCCGTACATAAGTGCTATCCTGCACATTAGGGGCAATTTACAGAAATCAATTAGCCTACTAACCTGCACGTCTTTGGAAGTGTGGGAGGAAACTGGAGCACCCGGAGAAAACCCATGTGGTCGCATGGGAACATACAATCTCCTTACAAATAGTACCCATAGTCAGATAGATTGAGTTAGAGAGAGCTCTTAGGGATAACAGAGTTAAGGGATTATGGAGAGAAGGCAGGAACAGGGTACTGATTGGGGATGATCAGCCATGATCACATTGACTGGCGGTGCTGACTCGAAGGGCCGAATGGCCTACTCCTGCACCTATCGTCTATTGTCAGGATCGAACCTGGGCCTCCCACGCTGAAAGGCAGCATCTTTAGTTTAATTTAGAGATGCAGCGCAGAAACAGGCCATTCAGCCCACCGTGTCCGCACCGACCAGCGATCCCGCCGTACACTAACACTATCCTACACACTAGGGTCAATGTTACAATTTTGCCAAAATCAATTCACCTGCAAACCTGCACGTCTTTGAAGTGTGGGGGAAAACGGAGCACCCAGAGGAAACCCATGTAGTCGCAGGGAGAATTTACAAACTCCGTACAGACAGCACTTGTGGTCCGGATTGAACTCGGGTTTCTGGAGCTGTAAGGCAGCAACTCGACCGCTGCGCCACCGTGCCACCCGTCACACATACAATTCTGTGATTCCGTAAGTGATTCATTTGCACTGCCACTTGCGTTAATTTTTGAACATGTCAACCCAGATTCTTTTCAGATTACCTTACGGTAGACGATAGGGTGCAGTTCATAAGTAAGAGGACAAAATGAAGGTACATTTTCACCAAGGCACTGAGTTGGCAAATAAGACATGATAGAAGTTAGTTTATGTGCGTTAGGGGTGTTCCCTCCTCAGTAGAATTGACTGCAACACTGTACAAGCTGCCAGAGTCGAACTGTAGAAGCCTTTGGAACAAGTGTTCCCATCCATTGCTGCTCCTGAGTCTTGTTAAGCTTGTTCAGCATGCCACACCATAATTATGGGTTGCTTGGAAGAATATGGCGGCCAGGTACGCCTTGGCAATAAATGTTCAAAGGCGGAGAAATCTGGGATGACAGATTCGGAAATTAATGCAAGTTCCTGTGCAAATTAAGGCAGCCACGAAAAGAAACAGGCAAGCGGCTAGGTTTCACAGTCCAGGGATAGAGTTGTAAAACAGAAGAATTGTGTTACATTGTGGAGAATGTTAGCCAGACCACACTTGGAATATTGTCAACAGTTCCAGTGTGTGAAGTGAAACATCAAGCCAAGATCCTGTCTCTTAACTTTAGTTCTTAGTTTTAAAGATACAGCATGGAACCAGGCCCTTCAGCCCATCGAGTGAACCCCAGCCGCTGATCACCCATTTATACTAGTGCCGTGTTATCCCACTTTCTCATCCACTCCCTACACATGGGGCAATTTACAGAGGCCTGGTAACCGACAAATCCGCACGTCTTTGGGATGTGGGAGAAAACTACGGCACCCAGAGAAAACGCATGGGGTCACAGGGAGACCGTGCAAACTCCACAGAGAGAGCATGCAAGGTCAGTTTCAAATGAAGGTCTCTGTGAGGTAGCAACTCCACCAGCTTTGCCACTGCGCTGCCCTCTGTTGATTGTGTGAATGTACAGGCCCCCCCCCCCCCCCCCCGGCTCCATTTGATGTTGAATAAGACATTTCCTTGTGTTTGATTGATCTTTTCTCACTCGCTGCCCCACCTGGTTCAATCTGCCTGTCATCCTTCTCTCCGCCTTCATTCACCTCCATTCGCCTCCACCAACCATCCTCTGGCCCCTTGTCTCTCCCCTTCCCCTCTCTTCTTTAAGCGGGCTATCTTCCCTCACCACTCTTCATCCTGATGCAGGGTTTTGACTTAAAATATCACCAATTTTGTTTACCCCACACAAATGCTGGTTTGCCTGCTGTATTCCTCCAGTAGATTGTTTGTTGCTCCAATACCATTGAAACCTGATCACGTGGCTATTTATTCGGTTGTGGAAGATTATCTGAAAAAAAACTATTGGATCTGTATTTTATCCACTACAAATATACGCTGGCACAGGAACGCATCCGAGCTGCCTGCCATTCTTATGTGCAGCACACCAAGGCTCCCTTGACATCTGTAATTTCCTATCTTTGACCATCCATGCTCAGAGTGGACACAAACCATTAAGTAACAACAAAGAACTGCAGATGTTGAGAGATGAAACTAAAGAAAGAATCAAAGTGCTGGAGTAACTCTGCAGGTCCGGCACCATCTCTGAAGAACATAGATAGGTGATGTTTTGGGTCAGGAGCCTTCTTCAGACTCACTAAGGCTTTAAGATCAGTTTTCTAGGCCCAACCTAGAACGAGCCTGCAACACCCTTAATTTAACGATCCCTGGAATTCCCTTTCTCCTCTACCATTCCGGGTCACCTCCTTTCCTGCCGTGGCCTCCGATCCGCCATTTTTCTCCTGGCACTCGCACCAAAGCCTCTGCCCTCCTCATCCTGAGTTCTGGCTGCTTTGGCTTCAAGAGTAGAGTTGCTGCCTTACGGTGTCAGACACCTTGGTTCGATCCTAACTACGGGTGCCGTCTGTACTGAGTTTTACGTTCTCCCTGTGACCATGTGGATTTCCTCCCACACTCTAAAGCCCGTACAGGCTTGTAGTTTAATTTGCTTCTGCAAAACTGTAAATTGTCCCTAGTGTGTAGGATAGCGCTAGTGTACGGGGTACTCGGCGCGGACTCGGTCGGCCGCAGGGCCTGTTTCCGTGCTGTATCTGTAAAGTGTGCCGTTTAAAGTAAAGTTAAGAGTGTTTAATTGACCTGTGCACCCGAAACGGAACAACACCATTCTTATTTACTAAGGTTTTACTGACACATTAGCACACAACACAACAAATAAATATGCAGGAAAAAATAATCCAAAAAATTCTCAGTTAATCTCTGTAACATAACAGTGCAAGCCAAAAGTATGCAGTGCTTATATCCTTTGTTGGGCTCAGCTCGGCTGAAGTTGACATGTAATTGGACTGTTTTTGACAAGCTGAATGCAGGCACTGTCAGCTCTAATTAATTGTTACAGAGGATGCATTCCCTCTGTGTGTTTTACAGCAGATTCCTGTAAAAATGGGAGGTTGCAGAATCATCTTCCCCAGCTTCTACCTGATGGGTCCCTGGTGATTGCATCTGGGACTTGTAAGCCTCTAAATAATCCCACTTGCTTTCGCTTCAGATTGTGGCCGGAAGGGAGGGCAAATGTTTAAGGGGTATAATTCAGTGATTTTACAGCCCTTGTCAAGAATTTCTAATATTTTCAGAACGATAGCAACTGCATTTTTATAAAATTCACACACACACAAAGAACAGTTGCGATACTCTAAAGGACGCAACATGCTGGAGTAACTCAGTGGGTCAAGCACCATCTCTGGAGAACATGGATAAGTGACGTTTCGGGTCGGGACCTTTCTGCAGGCTCCAAGTGCACCATCTGATTCTAACCATTGGCCGTTATTAATAATAAGGACATCGATTGAATTGTGCGACTGGATTACAGTTTTTGAACTTAACCTCAGTTCAGCCAAACCAAGTCCATTAGTATTGCCCTGTTAATATTGCCTGGGCTTATGTCTATTGTCCACCTGGTGCCAGAAACCAGGTAAAGGGGAGCTCACCTCTCTTTTCTTAAGCGATTGGTGTAAAATTAGGCCATTCGGCCTATCAAGTTTACTTTGCCATTCAATCATGGCTGCTCTATCTTTCCCTCTCAACCCCATTCTCCTGCCTTCGCCTCATAACCCCCAACACCCGTGCTAATCAAAAACTCCGAATGCATTCTTAGTGTGTCTGTACATTCAATATTGATAACACTCTGTAGTGTTTACACCGGCCTTGGCCAGCACCGAACTGCTGAACCCAAGTCGCCCCACAGACCACGGCTATTCCCAATGTTGCCAGTCAAATCCACGCCCTCCCTATAGATATTGTTTTTTTAAAGGGAAAAAATCATTCCACAAACACGCCTCGAAATGTTAGTTTCCTTTCCATTTTATAGCTGGACTAAGAGTGGCTATTGGAACTTAACCCAATCCTGTAAGAAACAGCCAGGTTTTACAAAAGGGTATTGCCTTCTTTTGGACTGGCTCAGACGTGGAAAAGCTAGGCATGGAAGGTCTATTCCAAAATTAACTGGAAGCAATTAGGAAAGCAATTGGACTTCTATTGACATGGAGACATTTTGCTCCATTAAATATTGGACCCTGATGATAGTGCATACATGGAGTAACTAAGCATCATTCTGCTCTGATCCCTGAGATGGTAGGTTTGTCTGATGAGATGAGATTAGACAGGCTTGGTCTATTCTCTAAAGCGTAGAAGAAAGAAAGGTTATCTCGTTGAAATGTACTAAATATTTGTCGGTGAGATATGGAATTCCTAGTTGAGGTGTCTGGAAACAGGGGGTCACTGTCACACGATGGATGAGAGGTCAGCCATTCATGTCAATATCGAAAATAAATGTACTCATCCAGAGGATGGTGAATCTTTCGGATTTATTAAACAAGAGAACTCTGGAGGTTCTGCTTTTGTATCTGTTCAAGACTTGGATCAAAATTGTTTTGAATGATGAGTGGATCAAAGGGGTATGGGGGGGGGAGGGCGTGGGGGTGGTGACGGGTGCAGGAGTCGGGCAGTGAGTGTAGAGATCAGCCACCGCTCTACTGAATTGCGCAGCAGGAATGATGGGGCCAAGTGGTCCATTCCTCCTCCTACTTCTTGTACTGTTTTCCTTATTCCCCGAATGCTTGCCGAAAGCCACCAAATCCTGCTGCAATATGGTCTGTTAACAGTGAAAAGTTCCAGGTTCTACATTCAAGCATCGATCTTTATGATTGAGTCAATCATAAGCCCTATAATAAGCCCACTTTTTTTAATGAGTGGTCTTAAGCAACATTTAGACAGTTAGATTTAGATCTCAGGGATAATAATAATAATAATAATAGTAATAACTTTATTGGTATAGCACTTTTCATACAATTGAATGCAACCCAAAGTGCTTCCCACAAAAACACAGGTCTAAGCAATTGGAAATGGTGGAATTTACGATTTAATTCCTACAATGTGTAGGAAAGAACCGCAGATGCTGGTTTGAACCGAAGATAGACACAAAAAGATGGAGGAACTCAGCGGGACAGGCAGCATCTCTGGAGAGAAGGAATGGGTGACGTTTTGGGTCTCGACCCGAAACGTCACCCATTCCTTCTCTCCAGAGATGCTGCCTGTCCCTCTGAGTTACTCCAGCGTTTTGTGTCTATCTTTGATTCCCCCAATATGCTACTCCCAGCTACTCCTGAAGTGCAGCCTTGACTGGAGGTGGGGGTTGGTGGGAACGAGGTCAGGTCAGTGAAGATGGATTACAGTGTGTCCACAAGGGGATAATTATAAAAGGGAAAAGAGCAAATCACAAGGGCACATTTGTTCTAAGATCTAAGGCTTGGATAAGAGATAATTTGGCATCGGGTCATGTTGGAGTGAACAGTCCATCTACTAGCTGGGCTGGCCAAGGATTCTGCATTGGAAACCAACAGTATTTTCCGATGAAGTACAAGAATAACAGTGAGTGAGCTGGAAATGTGTACATTTCTTTCTTAAAACATTATGTATTTTGCTGAGCAAATGTTTGAGACCTCCTGTGAATATTGCAAAACTTTGTTTGGGCTCAATTCTGTTTTTTTGCGAAAGGGTGTAACGTTTAATGCAGGATAAAGTCCAGTGTGGACGGATTAAAGATAGTTCGAAGGTTTCCAATGAGGTAGATGGGAGGTCAGGACCGCTCTCAAGTTGATGGGGGCACGTTTCAGTTGCCTGATAACCACTGGGACTATTCTGCCCCTTCATCTGGAGGTGTGCGTCTTCAAACTTCGGTCCCTCTTGCCTGATGGGAGAGAGGGGAAGAGTGAATGACTGGGGTAGGACTAACCTTAATTATGCTGGTGGCATTGGCTTATTAGTGTCACATATAAAGAAAAAACAAAAACATGTAATTTTGCTGCTATCCAGTTCGATCATACTGTGCATGAGTACCATTTAACCATATAGATGTTTAACAGGTAGTGCATACTGTAAAAGACAGGAAACATGGTGCAGAGTGTAGTGTTACACACAGAGAAAAAAATGTAGATAAAATAGAGCAAGGGGTGCAAAGAGGTAGTTTGAAAAAATGCAATTATTGCAATTTTAATTGGTCTTCATTGTATTCAATGACATTTTGTAATGTCGCTTTAAAGTTTGTTCCACTGTTGAGCTGCTTTTGGTCCGCTTTTGCAATTGTAACGAGTTAAAACTACCGTCCTATTTACCTTCCCTGATTGATGGTGACCATGAAAAAGAACTAGCATCATAAAGTCTGAGCTGTGAAGCAAGCAGCTGCTGCCATTGCCAAGTCTGTATAAAGGTTTCTGTAGGTGGATGGGAACAAGGGGTTGGGCCTTGATCTTATTACCATTGTGCAACGGGCTTAATGTGCCTAGTGGCCACTTTAGTGACGAGATACAGCGCGGAAACAGATCCTTCTGCCCACCAAGTCTGCATCCACCAGCGATCCCCGCACATTAACACTACCCCACACGCACTAGGGATATTTGTTTTTTCCATTTACACCAAGCCAATAAACCTACAAACCTGTACGTCTTTGGAGCGTGGGAGGAATCCAAAGATCACGGAAGAAAACCCACGTGATCACGGGGAGAGCGTGCAAACTCTGTATAGAGTGCACCCAAAGTCAGGATCGAACCCAGGTCTCTGGCACTGTAAAGCAGTAGCTCTACCCCTACACCACCGTGCCGCCTTCCGAGTCTTACTCTGAGTCATGTGTTTATAAGTTCACCCTGCGCTTGTCCTCACTTTACGCCTCACTGGTCCTGCACCAGCATATCGTCATTTGACAGTTTCAACAGCACCTCATCATCATCTTCTTTCCTCAGGAACCTCAAGGGACCAGTCTCCTTGACTCATCGCTTCTCACCCACCCCTCCGCATCTCCAGACACTTTCCCCTGCAAATGATAGGATGTGTGATCACCTTGTCCCTTCACCTTCTCCCTGACCACCCTCCAGGGACATAAACCGTTTTTTTCATGTAAGGCAGAGGTTCACTGCACCCACCCCAACCTGCTCTAGAGCATTTGGTGTGGCCTCCTCTATAGTCGCGAGATCAAGCGTAGCCTGTGACTGTTTAGCAGAGCACCTGCACTCTGCCCCTCTGTCCACCATAGGCATCTTCAGATTCCAGTTGCATACGATTTAAATTTCTCTTCCCTTTCCCACACCTGTCCTCCACTCCAAAGACGAGGCCAAGCGCAAACTAGAAAAACAACAGCTCATGTTTCACTTGAGTGAGTAGCTTGCAACACAAATAAATGAACATTGACAGACACAAAGTACTTGTCGGGACAGGCAGCATCTCGGGAGAAAAAGGATGAGTGACATTTTGTGTCGGGACCCATCTTCAGACTGATGAACATTGAATTTTCCATTGTCAGGTAACCCACATTCCCTTTTGCTTGAGAATCTTACACCCCAGCAGTATGAACATTGACTTCACTAACTTCAAGTAACCCTTGCTTTCCCTCTCACTCCATCCCTCCCCCTTCCTAGTTCTCCAATCAGTCTCACTGTCTCTGACAACATTTTATCTGTTTGCTTTGTTGATTTTTCCTTGATCTCCATTCCCTGTTTTCACACCTTACACTTTCTTGTCTATGCATCACCCTCCCTGACATCAGTCTGAAGAAGGGTCTCGCCCGAAACATCACCCATTCCTTCTGTCCAGAGATGCTGCCTGTCACGCTGAGTTACTCCAGCATTTTATGTCTATCTTTGGTTTAAACCAGCATCTGCAGTTCCTTCATACACATCCCCTTGTTCCTTTCTCTCTCCCACCGCTCCCCCAAGATTCTCCCTACCTTCGTTCTTTCCAATCCTTCCTCATTCCCTCACCTGGTTCATCTGCCTGTGATTTCCACCCCTCCCCCATCCCCCTGCTCAAATGGTTCCACGTACCTGCTGCCAGCCTCCAGCCCACCCCTCCTCACACCTTTCCTTCTTCCAACTTATCCTTTTTGCCTCCACAGGTGTTGCTTGACGGCTGTTGGCCACTTGCTCCTTTGACTATCTTTAGATCAAGATATACAGGAATCCATTGTCCCTTCATGTAGGAATGAACAGAAGATGCTGGTTTTTACCAAAGATAGACGCAAAATGCTGGAGTAACTCAGCGGGTCAGGCAGCGTCTCTTGAGAAAAGGAATAGGTGACATTTCGGGTTGGAGTCTGAAGATGAGTTCTTACCTGGAACGTCATCTATTACTTTTCTCCAGAGATGCTGCCTGACCAGCTGAGTTACTCCAGCATTTCAGGTCAATCTCCATTGTCCCATCCGCAGATTGGAAGCAGGCCACTGCCTCAAAAATAAATGTTCTGTTTTACCATGAGGAGTGTGATAATTGTACTGTGAGGGAATATTTAATATTTAGTATTTATACATTTGGGATCTTACTGATAGATGAATGACCCTGGTTGAAATATAATAACCAGCCAGAGAGGCAAAGGAAACGCTATAAATTATGTGAATGTAAAATAAGTCTCAAATATGATGAATTTGCCCCTAAAGTTTGTTTTATTTATTGCTGGTTGGACTGCATGCCATGTCATTTTGAAATAATTCATAATAAATTAAATAAGGAATCATTGCATGAATGCAGGGAGAGAATGGTGGCACAGCAGTCGAGTTGCTGCCTTACAGCGCCAGAGTTTGTACGTTCTCCCCGGTTTTCTCCGGGTGCTTCAGTTTCCTCCCACACTCCAAAGACCTACAGGGTTGCAGGCTAATTGGCTTGGTAAACATTCTAAATTGTCCCTGGTGTGTAGGATAGCTTTAGTGTGCGAGGATCGCTGGCCGGTGTGAACTCGATGGGGCCGAAGGGCCTGTTTCTGCACTGTATCTCTAACAACTAAACTAAACAGGGCAAAGAAACTAGCTTGGGTTGTTCTTCCAAGAAGCTAGATTGGAAGGGGTGGCTGAATGGCCTCTTCCTCTGTTATATTATACTGAGACGCAAAGCTAAGATTCTAAAATAAGGCAGGCACAACGTGGCTCGACTTAGCTTGTCTAATAGGATTGCATTCTTGCTGTTGCCATTTTTTCAAGAAGCTCAGAAGTGAATGAGCGTTTTATTGGGAATGCCTCACTGTCAGCAGAATCGAAGGATTTGCCTGACACAAATCACGCACAGACTATTGGCCTCGGGCTCCTTGTTGCAGTGGACAGCAGCGCGGCTACTAATTAGCCCTCTGAAAGTCTCAGTACCTCAGCCGTCATAGATTTGCTGTCACAAGCCTCCCACTCTGTGCAGCAGCCTCCGTGTTGCTGCCATTTCACAATGGATTATGCCCGGTGTCACTTCATTGCAAACTGAGCTGGCAATCTGTGCGTAAGCTGTGCACCGCTCAGCGGTTGCCGCAGGTACAGTATGTTCTCAGATTTGTTTTCTTTGTATGCCAGCTCTTTAAAACTGAGTGACTTACAGTGGATAATGGTTTAAAGTTTCCGTGGATTGCCTAAGTGTGTGGTTGAGTTACTGAAAAACAGTATATGAATGAACTGAAATTGACTTCAGCATTGAATTGTGGATTTCCGTGTTTTGGGGTCTTTAGAAAAAGGAATATCTTTTCAATCAGTATTTGTTTTGTTTTCTGAAGGTAATGGAATATACTTGTCAACATATTTAATTGGTGCACGATATTTTGGTTTGGGATTTTATTTCATTCTTCGCATGTTTAAATTATAATGTTTTATTCTTAATTGTTTACTGTATATCGTGTTGTTACTTGCGAGCAAAGCACCGAGGCAAATTCCTTGTATGTACACATACTTGGCGAATAACATTTATTGAATTCAATTCAATTAAAGTCTGTGTGAACTTGTTTTAAGCAGATGTTGTTCAGTGTAATGTAGAGAGGGGGACTTTTAATCATTTAATTTGAGGATAATTCACAATTTATCTTGTGGTTTGTACTGTATCCCTCACTTAACCTCTTGGTTTACAGACATGTACAATGTTGGTGCTCAGAAAATGAAACGTTTCTATTCAAGGCAACTAGTTTCAACGTATA
Organism: Okamejei kenojei; assembly: GCA_035221665.1. NCBI lineage: Eukaryota > Metazoa > Chordata > Chondrichthyes > Rajiformes > Rajidae > Okamejei > Okamejei kenojei. The sequence goes on from CM069149.1 coordinate 36,134,236, forward strand.
TTTTAGAAAACAAAGCAAAAATTGTTCAGCGTTTAATACCATTGATCTCTGCAAGGTGTATGACTGCTATGGGAATGGAGTTAAAAGTGTTCAGGGCTTTTGAAGTAGAAACATGTTTTTAGTTGGGTGAAGATAGACACAAAAAGCTGGAGTAACTCAGTGGGTCAGGCAGCATGCTGGCCCGCTCAGTTACTCCAGCTTTTTGTGTCTATCTTCGGTGTAAGCCAGCATCTGCAGTTCCTTCCTACACTTTTTACTTGGGTGCTTTGTTTCATGAATGGACTTCCGTGCCACAATGCAGAGTAAAGTTCATTCACCATTGTCTTGTTCAGGACTCAGGCATGGCACGTTTGGAATTAGTCTTGTCGAATATTTCGGGAGTTATTTAGATTCAGGGTGAAGCTCATTGTTTGCCTGTCAAATGAACCCACGTCAGGCATAGCACATCTGGAGCAAAAGCGAAGCTCTTCCATTACTCCGGTCAGTGCTTCCAGGTCAGGTTATTGCAGAGTGAAGCTCTCTAGTCAGGACTCTCAGAGAGGGCTACTGTTTAGAGATACAGTGCGGAAGCAGGCCCCGCAGCCCACCGAGTCCGCACTGACCAGCGATCCCCGCACATTAACACTAGCCTACACACACTGGGGACAATTTTACGTTTATTCCAAGCCAATTAACTTATAAACCTGTACGTCTTTGGAGTGTGGGAGGATACCGAAGATCTCGGAGAAAACCCACGCAGGTCACGGGGTGCACGTACAAACTCCATACAGACAAGCAACCATAGTCAGGGTCGAACCCGGGTCTCTGGCGCTGTGAGGCAGTAGCTCTACCGTTACGCCACCGTGCTGCCCACTGTCCTCTGTAGCACGGTGGCCTTTGCCTTACGTTGCCAGGTGCTGTTTCTGGCTAGGATTACGAGCAGTTAAGAGCAACACTGTCTCTGCAGGTTCACACCTCAATATAACTTAGACAGCAACTGTTCAGGGCTGTTTCTTAAGGGACCTGTCCCCATGGAAAAGACTAAAATTCTCACTTTTAACTCGACTCAATAAAGATTGTGAAGCCATGCCAAATGTGAAGCCGAACGGTGATTGCTGTTCCACAGTACATGGGCAGCAAGCAGGGTCTCACACCAGCAGCACGTATTAAGGCAAATCAGGCCAAAATGCAACTGATTTTGTCCAAAGTGACTTGCATTTTGACTCCCCGGCAACCACCCGCGGACATGTGGCGACCGCATAGTCTCCTGCAGTCGCCTAAAGAGTCGCCTAAGTGGGACAGGCCCATTACCGTGCCAGAGACCCGAGTTTGATCCTGCCTACGGGTGCTGTCTGTATGGAGTTTGTACATTCTACCTGTGACCACGTGGGTTTTCTCCGGGTGCTCTGGTTTCCTCCCACACTCGAAAGACGTGCAGGTTTGTAGGTTAATTGGCTTGGTGTTAAAGAAAAGTTGTAAATTGTCCCTAGTGTGTAGGCTAGTGTTAGTGTGCTGGGTGATTGGTGGTCAGCACGGACTCGGTGGGCTGAAGGGCCTGTTTCCGCGCTGTAGCTCCAAAATGTAAAGCACAGAATTTAACATGGCGTTCTAGAGTAGCAATGAGTGAATGCACATGTGCTGGAGGATCTAGCCTAATATTTCAGTGGAGCAGTGAGGGATCTCAGCACTATCAACGGATACAGCCTGATGTCCCTGTATCCCCTGAGGGATCCTTGCACTGTCAGCAGTGATAACGTCTGTAGCCTTGCCTGCCCTCTCATGTATGACTACCACAGAACGGTTTGAAGCGTGAGTTATCCCCAGTATTCTGTCTGGTAGTTTACTTATAGAATCATACAGCTTAGAAATAGGCCCTTCGGCCCAACTGGTCCATGCTGACCAACATGCCCCATCTACACTAGTTCCACCTGCCTGCGCTTGGCCCATAACCCTCTAAACCTATCCTATCCATATTAGTTTAGTTGAGAGATACAGTGTTGAAACAGTTCCTTCAGACACTTAGTCCACGCTGACCAGCGATCACCCGTTTACGAGTTCTATCCTACATGCTCCAGGCAAGCCCACGCTGACCAATGATTCCCCCATACACGAGTGCTATCCTACACACCAGGGACAATTTACAGAAGCCAATTAACCTGCAAGCCTGCACGTCTTTGGAGTGTGGGAGGAAACCGGAGCACCCGGAGAAAACCCACGCGGTCACAGGGAGAACGTGCAAACTCCACGCATACAGCACCTGTGGTCAGGATCGTACCCAGGTCTCTGGCGCTGTAAGGCAGCAACTCTACCGCTGCGCCGCTGAGCTATTTCATAAGCGACTTGACATTTAGGGGTGAAACTTGCTGAGATCCAGTATGGAGCAAGGGGTCAGATCATCCCTTGTGCTCCCAATTTCACAGTCAGTTTGGCTGGGAAGATGGAGTGCGGCAAAAATGCCTGTGATTGATTCTCTACCCTTGTTACCGTCGAGTGAGGCCCGAGAAATGCTCTAACCTTTCTCCAAAGGCTGCTGCGATAAGGTCAATTGGAAATTTCGGGGCTGCTGATGAATTCTTTTCAGGAAAGGGTATGGAAGCGGGGCGGGAAAATGCAGTTAAATACAGATCAGAGATGATCTAATGAAATTCAGTGTCTGACTTGAGGGGTCCAAGCCTACAATCTTATTATCAGGAGGAACAGATTGATTGCTGAACAGATTCTAGATATTAAATGAATTGGATTCTTGGTTGCCCTGTGTGCTGGGTTTAAATATACTGTGGAAATATAATTTGACCGTTTCAGAGCAAATGGTAAGTGCAGCAAGTGGCTCCCTTCAATTGTAGAGTAATTCAATTGCTATCAGGATCCCTGAAGCAATGGGTGATCCTGCCTTGTGTGGAGTGTGGTTATGTGTAGCCCCTGATTGCCGGTTAGTTGCAGTCGTGAGATGAAAGCTGGGAGTTTGAGGAGGATCATTTGCAAAGTGAGATCGTTCTAGCTTCCGTGTTCCGGATGTGATTGATACAGCCTGGTGGCGCCTCAGCTGCCAGAACCCTCGTCCGCGATTGTGCGCACGTCAGGCTGGCTGATTCCCGTGCACTCTTGGGTGCTCCCAACTACTGCTCGTCAGTAACGGGCTCAACCACACTCGATCGCTCCTGACGCGGCGTGCTGGCGTAGCTCGGCGGGTCGGGCAGCATCTCTGGAGAATATGGATAGGTGACGCTTCTGAGTCCGATGGAGGGTCTCGACTCGAGGCGTCGCCTGTCACCTGTTCTCTGGGGATGTTGCCTGGCCCCGCTGAGTCCTTCCAGCATTTTGTCCACTTATGTGTATTAACCAGCATCTGCAGTTCTTTGTTTCTACATATGGAACCTTCGGCCCACCGTGTCCACTTGTCCTTCAATCACCCATTCATACTGGTTATAACGGTATATCTGTTCAGATTGTATAACAAGCTTTTTGCTGTACATCAGTACACGTGATAATAGTAACCTAAACCTAACATGCACCAAGATGCTTTCCCATGTTCTGGTACAGATTGACCACATTGGTCCCATCAGCCACCTTTGGTGGGATCATCCGGAAGAAGTTGGTGGACTTTTTCTTCTGGGGCAACAGAAAGCACTGGGTCTCTGCAGCGGTCCTGAGTCTCCCGATCGAGGAGGGCGGTCAGTCGCTGGTGTGCATTTGCACCCAGTTCGAAGACTCTCCGTGTGCGGACCCTGCAGAGGTACCTGTACTCAGGCATCTGCCCAGGTGGCACGTGCTGGTGACGCACTATTTCCAACGAGGCCGCTGCCTTCTAGGTGGTACGCGGATCCCGATGGTGGGCGTCAGCCATGCCGTCCTGCTGGAGATGCCCGGCTTCTACCGGGTCTTTTTGAGAGTCTTCAACCTGGTTGCCGTTGACTGGACCCCCCCCCCTCCTCTGCCAGCAGAGTGAGAGCAGCCGGCCCTCCAGGTGTCGGAGGGGCTCAAATGTGTGGAGTACTTGGGGCTGAGCTAACCCCCACTCAGCCGGAAGTACTCGTCGAACCCAGGCACCGTAATCCTTCCCGGTAGCTGGTCCAACACAACCTGAGCCTCCTTTCCACTACACCCTTCATCTCCCTCCGAGACGCAGGGAGGCGTGTGTCCTGTACGGGCTCCTCCTCCACACCCTGCACTTCCTCGCCCTGGTCCAACGTCCGGACACTAAATGGCGGTCGGTGTTGCCCTCCGGTCACGAGGGGGGCCCCCGGTGGGGTCCTTCTATGCAGGGGTTCTCCCCCTCTACATCAGTCCCCTGGGGTGGAGGGTATTGCACCGAGGAATTCCCTGCAACCTGTCTCTCTCGCGGTTCACAGACTCGCCAGCCGCCTGCCACATTTGCGGGCTGGAAGAGTCTGTGTGCCACGTGTATATGGAGTGTGTGAGGCTGCAGCCCCAATTCCAATACCTAAAGGGGCTGCTCCCTGCTTTCTGGCATTTCACACCCACCATCATCTTTGGACACCCAGTGCGTAGGGGAGACGGTAGGGGCGAAGTTGCTCTTGGGCCTGGCCAAGCTGGCCATCCGCGAGTCGGCTGCCTGCCCCTTATCCGGGGGTTACGTCCGCGCCCGGGTGGCGTTAGAGAGGGACTACACGCTGTCCACGGGGAGATTTCCATGACCGCGGGGGGGTTGAATGCATCCTTGACAAGGATTGTAACAGAGTTGTATAACAGTTTATGCTTTATGGATGCTTTCAAGAGAGAACAAGATAGGGCTCTTAAAAATAGCGGAGTCAGGGGACATGGGGAGAAGGCAGGAACAGGGTACTGATTGGAATTGATCAGCCATGACCACATTGAATAGCGGTGCTGGCTCGAAGAACCAAATTGCCTACTCCTGCACCTATTGTCTATTGTATATTTATTTAGTATATTTGTTTGTCTTGTATTATGGTGGTGAGTTCTGTTTTGTTTTATTGTATTGTAAATATTATTTTTAATAATTGAATAAATGTTTTGATCAAACAGCTCACTGACCTGTGTTGACTCCCAATCCAGAAATGCTTTGTGTATTTGAAAACGTTCAGAATTGTGTTAATGTCTTTTCATCTTCTCCTTCTCCAGTCCATTCCACTGCCGGAACATTCTGTATTTTAATCTGTCTACGGACAATCTGTGGCTTTGACTTGGGTTTTAGGAATCTTCGCTCTCTTCATTGCTTCTTCCTTTGATAATCTGATTACAGATTTCTGAAGTCCCTTGAGTCTTTTCTAGTGCCACAACATTAACTGCCTGATAGTGTAGCTGCGAGCTGTATTTCAAATTTTATGGCATATTTATACTATGCAGGGTGCACTGCATCTCAATTGACCACAAGATAGACGCAAAGTGCTGGAGTAACTCAGCGGGTCAAGCAGCATCTCTGGAGAAAAAGCATGCGTGAACGTTTCGGGTCGGGACCCATCTTCACACTGAATGTTGAGGGGAGGGAACCACCCTTTCTTTACCTCCAGTTCCCTCTCCCCTGCTTTCAGTCTGAAGGAGGGTTCCAACTCGAAATATCACCCATCCTTTTTCTCCAGAGATGCTGCCTGACCTCAGTTCAGTTTAGTTAATTGTCACGTGTACCGAGGTACTGTGAAAAGCTTTTGTTGCGTGCTATCCAGTCAGCAGAAAGACAGCACATGATTACAATGGAGCCATTTACAGCATATGGATACATGATAAGGGAAGAACGTTTAGTGCAAGTTAAAGCCAGCAAAGTCCGATCAAGAATAGTCCGAGGGTCACCAAAGAGGTCGGTAGTAGATCAGCACTGCTCTCTGGTTGTGGTAGGATGGTTCAGTTGCTTCATAACAAATGGGAAGAAACTGTCCCTGAATCTGGAGGTGAGTAACTTGCTGAGTTACTCCAGCACTTTGTGTCCATCTCTGGAGATATCTCACCAGTCTTCAGATGACAAAGGCGAGCAATCTGCTACTCACAAACAGAGTTGTCTTTGGTATAAGCTAGCATCTGCAGTTCCCTTCTGCTCCATGTTTGGCTGCACAGTGAAGCAGCAAGTGGAGCTGCTGCCTTGCATCTCCTCCTCGGGTTTGATTCTGACGGTATTATATCACATCCATCCGTGATCACGTCAGTTACAATCTGACTGATGAGGGCCAATATGCCGAAAGCCTTTCTGACCACGCTATCTACCTGTGACGCCATGTTCATGGAACTGTATACCTGCACTCCTAGATCCCTCTTGGTTTATAGACAACATACAATGTTGATGATCAGAAAAGGAAATGTTTCCATTCGACACAACTAGTTTTAATGTATATTTTAGAAACCAAAGCAAAATTTGTTCAGCGTTTTCAGCATAAATCCCTTTGCTCTATAACACACTCCAGAGTCCTACCAATCACTGTGTAGGTCCTGCCCATGTTAGATGTATATATTCCATTCAACTTTATGTTGCTTTTCTTGTCAATTAGTTATTTAAATAGTTTAAAACAGGGTTAAACATTTAGTTGAGTTTAGTTTATTGTCACGTGTACCGAGGTACAGTGAACAGTTACTAACCAGTCAGTGCAAAGACAATATGTGATTACAATCAAGCCATTCACTGCGTACAGATACATGATGAAGGGAATAATGTGAATAAGTCCGAACACAGTTGTGAACTGTATCACCTCATAGCTACAATTATGCCAGGTACTTTTCACTGATAACACACAATGGTTGCATTCTGTATTGGAAACATTGTAAGGGAATCTGAGATCTCAGGGGCACTTGTGTCTTGTTCACCTGTGAAGAGGTATAAAGGGATCGGGGGGGTGGGGAATAGAAAATATTTGTTGATTCCGGGAATGTGACAGCCAATTCTATAGCCAAGCCAGACCTATGCTGAAAGACAAACATTAGTTCCCATTCTATAATCCATTTGTTATATCTTGGCTCAGGCTTTCAAATACATTCTTTCAGTTATAGATTGCTTCAGTGCAATTACATTTCTGCTGTATGTAGTAAATTATTTAGCAAGGCTGCCCTTCGCTCTGCAGTTTATAAATGGATTGCAATGCAGCTGAGTGAAACCAAAGCAAATCACTAGCCAGGAGAAACAGAAATAGTCCAATGGACAGTAAATCCTTGCAATAATGGACCTCTGTATGGTGGGTTTCGGTTATAGCGGACCGAGGCTCCTGTTGCATCGCCCACCCCCCACTTGCGCCAGTCACCAAATCAAATGGCGCTGTGTGACGTACAGTACAGTAGGGGAAGCGGAGACAGTGAGCAGCATGAAGGAGGAGTGAGTACCCGGCCTGTCTCTGGCATCCCCAGCCTGTGAATTCTCACTTGTTTAAACCCCCCCCCACAATTCCACGTTTCTACCCTCTCGGCCTTGGGTTAAACTTTAACCCCCTCACTTGGTTATAGCGGACAATCGGCAATAATGAACACCATCCTCTCCCCCCCCCCCCCACCCGTCCGTTATTATGAGGGTTTACTCTAATTGCTTCATCTGGTTTCTGCCCCTGTCCATTCAAAATTATACGCTCATCTCCCTTTGCATGCCACCTACTGAAGCTCGCAGTTTAACCCTGAATTTCACCACGTCTCATCAGAGTTGGAAATCACAGTCCAAAATGTAGGCAAAAATATAAACTCTGCTTTCAGACTGAAAAGCGGTAAAGTAGTTAATTTAGCTTGTTGTTTAAGGAGGAACTGCAGATGCTGGAAAATCGAAGGTAGACAAAACTGCTAGAGAAACCCAGTGGGTGCGAAGGAAATAGCCAACGTTTTGGGCCGAAACCCTTCTTCAGACGGCTTAGGTTGTTTATTTTTTTAACTAAATTGTGCAAAAATGCAGATCGGATAAATTTAGAGTGCTGCCTGTTTAACCATTCAATGTTAATGACAGGAGATCTTGTTGAACACGCCCTGAAGCAGGCCCTTCGGCCCACCGAGTCCGCGCCAACCAGCGATCCCGGACAGCAGCACCATCCTACACACTGGGGACAATTTACAACATTTACCAATTAACCAAAAACCTATACACGTTTGGAGTTTGGGAGGAAACCGGAGCACCTGAAGAAGTCCCATGTAGTCACAGGGAGAACGTACAAACTCCCTACGGACAGCACCCGAAGTCAGGATCGAACCCGGGTCTCTGGCGCTGTAAGGCAGCAACTCTACCGCTGCGCCACTGTGCCGTACTGTATTCTTCCTTTATTTTGTGAAAACACTGAACGATGCCAAAATTCATGCAAACGTGTCAGAACATTGCAAACTAATTAGATGTATCTAAGGAACAAACAAGTAAAAGAATAAAAGGCTTATTCTATTTAAAAATCTGAATTGCATGCATTTCCTGTCAAATAGTAGCTCCAATGTACATGTTTTTATTTTGTCAACTGATTTTGCTTGTTTTGACTCTGGAGAACATAAATAGGTGACATTTTGGGTTGGCACCAAGACTGTTGACCTGAAATATCACCTCTCCATTTTCTCCAGAAATGCTGCCTGACTTTGGGCGGCACAGTGGCGTAGTGGGAGAGCTGCTGCCTGACATCGCCAGACGCCTGGGTTCGATCCTGAATATGTCTGCATGGAGTTTGTATGTCCTCCCTGTGACTGCATGGGTTTTCTCCAGGTGCTCCAGTTTCTTCCCACACTCCAAAACTGTACATGTCTGTAATTGGCTTTGGTAAGTTGGAAAATTGTCCCAGGTGCGTGTAGGTTCGGGTGCGGGGTGATCGCTGGTCGTCACGGACTCGGTTCCACACTGTCTCTCTAAAGTCTAAAGTAAAGTCTGAAACTAGATGAGAATGTGTTATAGCGCATCCCAAAGACATGCAAGTTTGTATGTTAATTGGCCTCTAAAGATTGCCCCTAATGTGCAGCGAGTGAGATCACATGCCACTAATTTGAACGGGTGATCGATGGTCAGCATGGGGTCAGTGGGCTGAAGGGCCTGTTTCCACGTTTTATCTCTAAACTCTAAATAGTGCAGGGTGGGGGAGGGTTGTGGAGAGCAGGAAATGTTTGTGACAGTGTGGAATGACACAAAAGCGACTCGCTTTACTCCACACATTACATCACTGGATGTTCTTCCTCTTCATGACTGCATCCCCTGTGTCGTCAAGTTGAGTGTGCCTTGTTCCATCGATCTTGCTGTGATTAACCATGCTGAGTGTCAGTGACTGACGGATGTCTGAAAGCTTCATTGCAGTGCGGCTCATGCAGCACTGACATCCAGACACCTTACTTCTCCATTATTGCTGAATCATAGGACTAGATTTAAGCTCGGCTTTTTTTTTCAGCCTGTTCAGCAGTCAGAAGAAGGGTCCCAACCCGAAACGTCACCTAACCATGTTCTCCAGAGATGCTGCCTGACCCACTGACTTACTCCAGCACTTTGTGTCCTTTTGTGCAAAGCAACGTCTGTGGTTCCTTGTTTCTACTGTTTTCCAGCCTTTGCATGCATCGTGAAATAAGAGACTCAATGAGTGTTCGTATGATCAAGAGTGCAATGCCATTTGTCTGGCTGGAGATTAAGACAGTGGCTTTAAGCTCACGGTGTAAGAAGCTTTTAAATGATTGCCAGGCAGTGACTGGTAATAATATCGTCTTGGTGTACCGTTCAACGAACTGTGAGCTGCATATGGAACCTCACTTTCCAGTGCTGTCCCTTCCAACATGTTTCTATATTCCATCGTGTCAGTCCAGTCTTCCCGAGATATAAGATCAGTTTATCAGCTAGTGCACATTTGGACCGTTAAGATTGGAGAGTTAGCTTCAAACGAATCCTCCAGGCCACTTGTCCACTAATCTGCATTATCTATCCCTCACACCGGCCGGCCTGCCACTGTTTCCCTTGCAAGCGAACTGCGAGCAAATGTGATTTGTTTGTGATAAAGTGGATTTTTTTTTTTTTACTTTGCCATCCAAAATCAGTGAACTGTTCCCGGGCAGCGGCTAAGGTTAAGCAGCTTTGCAGTGGCTGATGAAGTGAAGGCACCATATCTTTCCATGCTTAACCATAGACAACAAGGCTGAAGCTAGTCTGAGCTTCTGACAGCAGGGGGATGCAGGTAGGGCTTGCACTGAGAGAAGCAGAAGAGGACTCCAACTAAACAAATGTGCTGTATTATATCACATCCATCCGTGATCACACCAGTCACTGCAAATCCAAGGGGCAAGAATTTTTTTATTGTCATATGTCCCGAAATGGAACAATTAAATCCCTACATGCAGTAACATGACAGATATGTAAACATAATACTCTGTAAACACCAGAATAAACAAAGTATAAAAGTATTATTTTTTATTTAAGAATAAAAAGCTCAGTGTATATTGTTTTCCAGTTTTTTCTAGATCTTTCTCTTCAAAAGCATTTGACTCAACTGGAAATGTTGAATTGGAGCTATTTATCTTCCGACATAAGGAAAAGCTCCTTTTCCAGTACAGGGTATACAAAAGGCTGGAGAAACTCAGCGGGTGCAGCAGCATCTAAGGAGCGAAGGAGATAAGCGACGTTTCGGGTCGAGACCCTTCTTCAGTCTGAAGAAGGGTCTCGATCCGAAACGTCGCCTATCTCCTTCGCTCCTTAGATGCTGCTGCACCCGCTGAGTTTCTCAAGCCTTTTGTGTACACTCGATTCTCCAGCATCTGCAGTTCCTTCTTTAACACTTTTCCAGTACAGGTGTTGGTTTGTAGGTTAATTGGTTTCAGTAAAATTGCAAATCGTCCCTAGTGTGTACGATAGAACTAGTGTATGGGTGATCGCTGGTCGGTGTAGACTCAGTGGGCCAAAGGGACTGTTTTTCCTCTGCATCTCTAAACTCAACTCAAACTAAACTAATCTAAACTGAACTGACCTAAACTGAATACAACACAGTCCTTATAGTCAACCATACCAAACATAGTACCAAGATAACTAATTTCATCAGCCTGCACATAGCTCTCCATTCACATGTCATAGGAACAAGCCCAGATCCACAAGCTTCCAAATTTGCGACTTTTGAATCTCTGCTGGAACTTTTGTTTTGGTGGAGGAGATGGAATATTGCTTCAGGTTGATGTTGCTGCGTTTGAAGAAAGCAATTGTCTGAGGCATTTTCATTCTCTTTTGGTTCAAGACCACTGGCTTAGGCCTTGCTCGTGTTAGCTGTGGCTTAGCTGGCAAATGTGTTGTCGCTGAATCAGACAAGCCTGCGTTCCCACCCACCTCAATCTCTCACACAAACCCGGGCTCCAGACTCCAGAGTACCACCAAGGAAGTGATGCTGTGTCTGAAGAAGGGTCTCGACCCGAAAGGGCGCCCATCCCTTCTCTCCAGAAATGCTGCCTGTCCCGCTGAGTTACTCCAACTTCGGTTTAAACCAGCATCCTTCTTACTGTGTCAGAGGTGTCTGGTTTCTGTTAAGACTTTGGTTAAAGTCATAACTGATCTTCCAGGAATGAAAATGTGAGATTTTGTACCATATTTATCCCCCAAGCAAGCCCATTAAACTCTCTTTGCTCATTTATCACATTGTTCTCTTTGGGAGGTGGGTAATTGCAAAGCGGCTGTCATCAGCAATGAACCAGCAATTAGCAATTAGGCTGCAAGGCTTTACCATGCCACGGAGCTGCGCTGACGTTATCAACTGTATGGTGGCACCTCCAATAGATAGCAGATAGATCCAATTGATATCTAAAAATAGATATCAAGCCTGCACTGGAAGTTATGGCTAAGATTTTGTAATGGATTTGTTATGTTGCAGCATGATATCTGCTAATTAAGCTATGGTACTTACTGTCCATATTGATGTAAGGACAGTGTAATTGGGTATTTTTAAGGCGGTGATTGGTAAGGGTGTCAAGGGTTATGGGGAGAAGGCAGGAGAATAGGGTTGAGAGGGAAAGACAGATCAGCCATGATTGAATGGTGGAGTAGACTCGATGGGCCAAATGGCCCACTTCAGCTCCTATGACTCATGAACATGAGCTGAGGAAAAATAGAACAGATCTAATTTTTCCATACCACAATCTTTTCACTAATAGATCAGTCTCAAGGAGGGGAACGCAGTTTCAAGGTAAGGGGCCAGTCGTTTAAAACCAAGGTACATAGAAGGCGCGGCACGGTGGCGCAGCGGGAGTGTTGCTGCCTTACTGCACCAGAGACCCGGGTTCGATCCTGACTTCAGATGCGGTCTGTACAGAACGTGGTGCTGTGGCACACTCCAAAGACTGCAGGTTAATTGGCATCGGTAAAAATAAAGTTGTACATTGTCTCTAGTGTGTAGGATGAGCAGGCCCTGTCAGAGGGAGGGCAACGAGTGCCATTTGGCATGATCCTCATGCCTGTCTGCTTCAAAGGGATCTTGATTTGGGGACCTCTAAAATCGAAATTGACCTGGGCCTGAGTTCATCTATGAGAGGGCCTGAGGATAAATGCTGGTGCACGTGGTGATCACTGGACAGCGTAGACTTGGTGAGCCGAAGGACCTGTTTCTGTGCTGTCTCTCTAAAGTCTAATGATTTATCTCCCCCACTGAGATGCAGAGGCTGGATCAGTAGAAGTATTTGAAGTGGAGGTAGATAACTTCTTGAAAGATTGGGGGTTGAGGGCTGTGGGGATCTTTGCATGGTGGAGTAGATGAGACCTAGAGTATATTAAATAACAGGTCCATGTAGTCTACTCTTGTTCCTATTTTCTTGTGTTCTTGTTTGCTCAACCTGATAGTATATTTTACTTTAAGTTCATAAGTTATAGGAACAGAATTAGGCCATTCTGCCCATCAAGTCTACGCCGCCATTTAATCTTTCCCTCTCAACTCCATTCCCCTGCCTTCTCCCCATTAACCCCATTATCCTTTCTTCAAAGATGCTGCCTAATATGTTTTAACATTGATAATGATGTTTTAAAGGCAAAATATTTTGCTGATTATAATTTGATTTTTCTTCTCACTTTAGCTTCTTGCAGATTCCAGGATCCAAAGGGACTTGTCTTCCAGCAGTTCTGCGCTTCAGGGCTGGAGAATGGCAAGGATGAAGTTGAGTCGAAGATGCAGTTGCTCTGTACTCGTTCTCCTCCTGATCCATCTGGGTGCTGCGTTGGAAGTGCCCCTTGATCGTGAGTGAAAATCTATTCCATCTTCATTGTCCAACGGGGCTCAACCCCTTGACGGGGGGGGGGGGGGGGGGGTTGTGGGTAGGGAGGGGTCCTCCGGGTGTTCCCGCTACCCGCCGCAACCCAAATCTGTGTGCAACCCAACCCAAATCCTTCCATTAGGAAGGAACTGCAGTTGCTGGTTTACACCGAAGATAGACACAAAATGCTGGAGTAATTCAGCGGGTCAGGCAGCATCACTGGAGAGAAGGAATGGGTGACGTTTTTGGTTAAGACCTTTCTTCAGAGTCTGAAGTAACAGGTCTCGACCTGAAACGTCTTTGTGTCTATTTTTGGATTATTCTGTTAATTGACGTGTAATTGCCATCAAGCTCATGGGTGAGTGCTGCAACCAGGAGTAGTTGATGAGATATAATAAAAAAGGAACTACAGATGCAGGAGGGAGTTGATGATAATTTGGAATTAATGTGGAATTAGGTAAAATGGATGGTTGCTGGTTGGTGCCGGATTGTTGGGCTGAGGGGTCTGTTTATGTGAGTCATACATCTCTAAACTCCTGGAAGTCTTGAAATTGGTGCTCTTTGGATGGCTCGTTTGTTTTCCTGTTTAGTCTTTTAATGCCCAATTAAGCTGCAAGCCAATGCTATACCTTGGTACCTTGAGACCCCTATGATTTATTTTGGTTTAGTTGAGAGATGCAGCCTGGAAGCAGGCTCTTCAGCCCACGTTGACCATCAATCACCCGTTCACACTAGTTCAATCTTACCTCACTTTCTCATCCACTCCTTACACACGAGTGGCAATTTACAGAGGCCAAACCCGCACGTGTCTGGGCTGTGGGAGGGAACCGGAAGAGAGACATGCGGTCACGCGGAAAACATGCAAACTCCACTTAGGCAGCATCCGAGGTCAGGATCGAACCGGGGTTTTATGCCACTTTGAGGTAGCGGCTCTACCTGCATTGTCAGCTGGGGCAGCCACCCTGGTTTCATGCTGCAGAGCTACTGTTCCCAGATAATGCTGAGGGATCTGAGGGGTATCTATTTCAAAGGATGGTGGGTGTATGGAAAAAGCTGCCAGAGGAGGTAGTTGAGGCTGAGACTATCCCAACGTTTAAGAAACAGTTAGACAGGTACATGGATAGAAACATAGAAATATAGAAGCATAGAAAATAGGTGCAGGAGTAGGCTATTCGGCCCTTCGAGCCGGCACCGCCATTCAATATGATCATGGCTGATCATCCAACTCAGTATCCTGAACCTGCCTTCTCTCCATACCCCATGATCCCTTTAGCCACATCTAACTCCCTCTTAAATATAGCCAATGAATTGGCCTTAACTACATTCTGTGGCAGAGAATTCCACAGATTCACCACTCTCTGTGTGAAAAATGATTTTCTCATTTCGGTCCTAAAAGACTTCCCTCTTATCCTTAAAATAGGACAGGTTTGGAGGGATATGGACCAAGCGTAGGCAGGTGGGTCTTGTGTAGCTGGGACATGTTGGCTGGTGAGGGCAAGTTGGGCCGAAGGGCCTGTTTCCACACTCTATCATTCTAATACTCCATGACTCGAATGCTGCCACACTGAACTGAAGGGCCTCGGCTAGAATTGAGCTGAGAACAATCCAGTGTCACAGTGGCAGGGTGCACGAGTTGGCCCACAGCTTGTAGCATGGAGGAGTTTGCCCATGAATTGTAAGCTGGTTCAAAGTGCTGACACGTTTGCATGACTCTGCTCTTCGAATTACAAAGCAACCTCACTGGGATTTTCTCTAAACTTCGTTAATAGCCCATTAAATTCAGAAAGTTACATTTAGTCATTATCAGCATGGGTACCCTCTAATTACAAGCTAATTGTAAGTGACTGTCAATAAACTCTCACGCCAAGAAAGTAAGCAAGGAAGTTTTGTTCACACAGTCGAATAATTTGGGAAATATTTTCTTTTCATTTTTGTTCAATTTTCTTTCTCAGTCTAACTCTTTAATATTTTTCTTGCTTTCTCTCTTTGTCTCTCCACTTATTTAATATAATTTAGACTTGATCAACTCTTACCCTCCTCAGTTATATTGATCAATCCTTTAACCCTCGTTCTTGAAAGAATGGTCTGTTTGTTCTCATGTTTTCCCTCAATACGCACCGCCAGTGTGCTCTTTTCTCAGCTCTGTGGGCAGAAGTTGAAAACCTAATTGTGCAGTTGTAAACTGAAGTTGTAAGCTGAATGGGACAACCTGTGTCTCCCCCCCCCCCCCCCCCCCCCCCCCCCCCGGCTCAAGCGACACTTCACGCTGGTTCCGCATTTCTATACAGAATTACCCAGACTGAGTCCACGCGCAAATTGGAGGAACCGCGCCCTATAATTCTCCTGGGTAGTTTACAACACAGCGGGATGCACGTTGAATTCTCTTTATGTTAAGTTACTTCTACTTACACTCCCCTCCCCTCTCCCCCCCATTGCCCCTTCCTCCACCCTGGTCGTTTTACCAGTTCCGCAGTTCTCCACATTGTTTCCCTCTTGAGATCACGCCTGCCCTAGCCAACAATGGGCCCACCAGGCACCTCCCTGCTTCAGCTCGTTTGCAGCCGGCCTTGATTGTTCATGGGCTTTTCTCTCATCTGGCATGTGTGGGTATTCTCCGGGTGCTCCAGTTTCATCCCACTTCAAGTCGTGCAGGTTTATAGGTTAATTGGCTTCAGTAAAAATTGCAAATTGTCCCTAGTGTGTAGGACAGCGTTAGTGTGTGGTGGGCCAAAGTGCCTGTTTCTGCGCTGAATCTCTAAACAAAACTAGAAATTTGACCCTCTCACTCAACCTAAAATATCTTGTTTTAAACGTGTGCCTTTGCTCTACAAAACTTGTGGAATAGATCCAAAGTTGCTCGAAAAAAGTCGCGAGTGAGGCATCATCTCTTGAGAAAAGGAATTTTTGATGTTTGGGGCCGGATCCCTTCATCAGACTGAAAGCAGAGGTGGTGTTGGGGAGGGGGGGGGGGGGGGGGGGGTGAACAGACGGGGGTGTGTGAAAAATTATCCTGATCATGAACCTGACAGAATAAAATGCAGTAAATATTTAGTTTAATTTTGTTTTGTTTAGAGATACAGCGTAGAAACAGGCCCTTTGGCCCACCGAATGCGCACAGACCAGCGATCCCCGCACATTAACACTATCCTACACACAGTGGGGACAATTTTACATTTATATCAAACCAATAAACCTACAAACCCGTACTTCTTCGGAGTGTGGGAGATCTCATGGAAAGCCCACGCGGTCACGGGGAGAATGTACAAATTCCGTACAGACTTAAACCCTTAGTCTGGATCGAACCCGGGTCTCTGGCGCTGTAAGCGCTGCAAGGCAGCAACTCTACCGCTCCACCCCAGTCAGTCAGTATTGTGGTCAGTAGAAAAACAACCTGTAGTTGACATTCATGTCAATGGATGTCTCCGAGTGCTTTGCACAGATGGCAGAGAGCATGGATCAGACAGGAAGAGTAATGGCTCTCCAGTAATCTGATGTACAATTACTGAGGCGTTTGAAGATGAGCAGATTGGTGGGAAGGTAAAGAAATTTTGCAGCACAGAGTGAAGGGAAGATCGCTGTAGAGCAGACAGCACAATTAAGATGCAGACAGTAGCTCCCCTACATCCGTCCCATTAATATACTTCAGCCGTGCGCCGAGACATCCGGCTGCATCAGTGTGGCATCCTTCCATCTCGTCTTTGATTAATCTGTTGGCCTCCCTGAGTAAGATTAACAATTCACTGTCAAATTACATGTGGTTTTGTGCTGTGGCAACTGTATCAGGTCTCAGATTACCCCTCTGAATGCTTGCACCAAACTCGTCAGTGTTCGAGGGCAGAGCCAGCCATTGCTAATTTATTGGAGTTTATCGAAGGGAGAAAAAATATGGTTCAAGTGTAAAAGTCTCTGATGTGCAAAACAATCCAGTCGGGCTAATTTGCTTTTTAATTTGTCCTCATTTACAACAATGGGGGATCCATTGCCGTGTTGTACTTCATTTAACATGCGGGCAGGACAGACAATTTCCCGAGATGTAGGAGTATGGTGCGTAATTTTCTGATGAATTATGTCAATTATTTACAAGGCATCTAAGTGAGCAATAATTTTTTTTGTCCTAAATTCATGATGTTTAGCTACTTAAACAGGAGCAAACTGTCTCATCTCAGGATTGGGTTTGGTGGGGTGAGGAGACGAGTGGGACTGTGAAGGGTTGTTTAAATTGAATATTGTTTGATTAAAGGCAAATAGGAAGCAACGGAATTTTGGTAACTGAAGCAGAACTGAAACTGCAGATCTTGGACATATGATGTGGCCTTTCACAACAAAATACATGGGAATAAATTATCATGGAATGCTTTCTTTGCCTTACAAATATTGGGCAGAGGGGGGCCTTTAAGGGCCTGTCCCACTTGGGCGTTATTTGCGCATAATGCAGATGGCGCGCAAAGATTTTGTACGTCCCAAAATCCCGCCACTCGTCACTCCCTACATCACCAAGCACGTGTAATGCGCACCATGCGCGCATCACGTGCGTGTCACGACACGCGCGTCGTGCATCGTGACGCGTAAATGATGTTGCGAAAATGGCACCCAAGTGGGACTGGCCCTTTACTGTGTATCTAACTCATGTCTGGATGTGTGTGGTGGGTCAGTGTCAAGGGAGTATTTTGTGTGTATCTCACTCATGCCATGGGACAGTGTGGAAACTTTACTATGTATTTAACCCATACCCTGGAAGTGTGTAGAAGTACAGTGTCCAGAGAGTTTTACTGTGTAATGCATGACCTGACAATGTCAGTGGGGAGGTTTTACTGTGTCACTAATTATTTTGCTTATATATTTTAATATGTGATCAATTTATTTAATTACTTAAGTTTAGTTTTAGAGATACAGAGCGGGAACAGGCTCTCTGACCCACTGAGTCCGCAGCGAGCAGCGATCTCTATACACTAGCACTATCCTACCCACACTAGGCACAATGCACATTTTTTTTATTGAAGCCAATTAACCTACACACCTGCACGTCTTTGGAGTGTGGGAGGAAACCGGAGCCCCAGGAGAAAACCCACGCGGTCACGGGGAGAACATCCAAACTCCGTACAGACAGCCCACATAGTTATGATTGAACCCGAGTGTCTGGCGCTGTAAGGCAGCAAATCTACCGCTGCACCACCATGCCGCCCCTAAGTATTCTCCTGTTTTTATTGATCCCTAGGTTCCATTTTTTTTTTTTGTTGTTAAATTATTTTATTAAAACATTGTAAAAACCTTTGAATCAAAACATTGTTTTCTGAGTCCTGGATGCACTCTAATACATACTGTACCAGTTTGTCCAGAAGGGGCAGTGTAGAGGGAGCTTATACTCCTGTATATCGGCGAATCCAAGAGCAGGCTTGGCGATGGTTTCGCTGAACACCTCCGCTCAGTCCGCCTTAACCTACCTGATCTCCCGGTTGCTCAGCACTTTAACTCCCCCTCCCACTCGAAATCTGACCTTTCTGTTCTGGGCCTCCTCCATTTTTAGAGTGAGGCCCAGCGCAAATTGGAGGAACAGCACCTCATATTTCACTTGGGTAGCTTACACCCCAGCGGTATGAACGTTGACTTCTCTAACTTCAAGTAGCCCTTGCTTTCCCTGTCTCTCCATCCCCTCACCTTTCCCAGTTCTCCCACCAGTCTTACTGTCTCCGACTACATTCTATTTCTGTCCCGCCCACACCCTGACATCAGTCTGGAGAAGGGTCTTGACCCGAAACGTCACCCATTCCTTCTCTCCAGAGACGCTGCCTGTCCCGCTGAGTTACTCCGTGTAGTTCGTGTCTACCTTAGAGAGAGCTTTACTGTGTATCTGACCTAGGCTGTCCATGTGCAAGGAGTATGTGACAAGGATAATTTAGAGGAGGTACATGTGATACCTATCCCAGGGGTGTTTGACTGGGTAGAGGAGGGTGATTTGCTTGTGAGCTGTCTAATGGAGTCGAGATGAAGTGAGTTTAGCATTTTCCACACAGAATGACAGTCTGTAAAGTAGGGGCCAGGACAGGTGGGGAGAGAGAGTTCAGGTCTTGTAAGGGGAGGGCTTTAGTTATTTAGGTGCCATTGCAGCATGTGGGGATGAGGACGTAGTAGAGACAGGGGGTGGAGATACAGCCTCCAATGTTTTAGTTTTTAGTTTTAGAAATATGGCGTGGAAACAGGCACCGCCCACTGTATCTATGCCAACCAACGATCACCCGTACACTAGTTCTAGTCCTACCCACTAGAAACTATTTACAGAAGCCAATTAAGCTACAAACCTGCACATCTATGGAGTGTGGGAGGAAACTGGAGCACCCAGAGAAAACCTACGCGGTCACAGGGAGAACAATAGACAATAGACAATAGGTGCAGGAGTAGGCCATTCGACCCTTCGAGCCAGCACCGCCATTCAATGTGATCATGGCTGATCATCCACAATCAGTTCCCCGTTCCTGCCTCCTCCCCATATCCCCTGACTCCGCTATCTTTAAGAGCCCTATCTAGCTCTCTCTTGAAAGAACCAGACTCCACACCCTCTGAGGTAGAGAATTCCACAGACTCGCAACTCTCTGTGTGATAAAGTGTTTCCTCATCTCCGACCGAAATGGCTTACCCCTTATTCTTAAACTGTGGCCCCCAGTTCTGGACTTCCCCACATCGGGAACATGTTTCCTGCCTCTAGCGTGTCCAAACAGTTAATAATCTTATATGTTTCAATAAGATCCCCTCTCATCCTTCTAAATTCCAGAGTGTACAAGCCCAGTTGCTCCATTCTCTCAGCATACGACAGTCCCACCATCCCGGGAATTAACCTTGTAAACCTACGCTGCACTCCCTCAATAGCAAGAATGTCCTTCCTCAACTTTTGAGACAAAACTGCACACAATACTCCAGGTGTAGTCTCACTAGGGCCCTGTACGACTGCAGAAGGACCTCTTTGCTATGCTCAACTCCTCTTGTTATGAAGGCCAACATGCCATTTGCTTTCTTCACTGCCTGCTGTACCTGCATGCTTATTTTCATTGACTGATGAACAAGGACCCCCCAGATACCGTTGTACTTCCCCTTTTCCCAACTTGACACCATTTAGATAATAATCTGCCTTCCTGTTTTTGCTACAAAACGTACAAACTCTGTAAAGACACCACCTGTAGTCAGGA
The DNA here is from genome assembly GCA_035221665.1 of Okamejei kenojei. Classification (NCBI taxonomy): domain Eukaryota; kingdom Metazoa; phylum Chordata; class Chondrichthyes; order Rajiformes; family Rajidae; genus Okamejei; species Okamejei kenojei. The sequence continues at coordinate 36,154,491 of CM069149.1, forward strand.
TCGAACCCGGGTCTCTGTCGCTGTAAGGCAGCAACTCTACCGCTGCGCCAACGTGCTGCCCCTTTTTAATTTTCTTTAGTTGTGAGTTCTGCATTCGTAGGTTTTAGTAAGTGTGAGCGTCATGCTTTAGTCGGGACTAGGCCAGACATGAAGCCACTTTAAAAGGGTTGTGTAGAAAGTGCGAGAGTGAAGTGGAAATATCCTTCATGCTTAAACTGTTTTTTTTCCCTCCTTCTCTTGTTTACTCTCTCAATTGGTGATTCTGGGGAGTAAAGCAAAAATTCTGGATGAACGTAAGTCTGTGACACACAGGATGTGAGGTGCAGTGTGTGTGTGTGTCTGTCCCTCTTGGTTTTCAAGTGCTGTTGTGTTTGCTGTGACATTCTCTCCCTGTGTTGCACCCATTGCATGTGCACGAGTTGGTTTTTTGCTGTGATTGTGTGTTCTGGCACTTTCCGCAGTGTCGCTGACTCTTCGTTGGCCCATCCGATGGGGCTTGTTCAGCCAATCGCAGCTCACCTCATGCAGCCAGAATCTAGCTTGGGACGAAGGACAAAGGAACTGTGAACGTTTGGCCTTCGATTACAGAAACAATGGTACTTATTGGATCTGTAGGAAGGAACTGCAGATTCTGGTTCACACCCAGGATAGACACAAAAAGGTGGAGTAACCCAGCGGGTCAGGCAGCATCTCTGGAGACATGGAAAAGGTGACATTTTGGGTAGAGCCACTTCTTCACTGAGAGTCAAGGGTAACCAGAGATATGACGACTGACTCCCAGTCTGAAGAAGGGTCACAACCCAAATTGTCACATATTCCTTTTCTCCAGAGATGCTGCCTGTCGCGCTGAGTTAATCCAGCTTTTTGAATATCTTGGACCCCCGGCTGCGTTACATTTGCGTTGTCCAACATTGTCTCCTTCGAACAACAACAAAAGAATCTCCAAATCAGGATTTTGGAGTGAAAATCAACTTCTGGCCACATCACAGCCCGGTCAATGAAGGGCTTGACCAAGGGTGAGCACTACAGTTGCCTGAGCAAAGTGAAGAGTCTTCCCCAAACTCTAAGGAGCATGCATGGATTCAAATGGTGCTGAGGTTAAAAAAGAACTTGACCTCCTTCATTTTGGCTCCAGATCTCTTGACCAGTATCTGCATGCGTCCTGGATGCAACCTGCTTGATGGTGTAGCAAATTGGCATGAACAATGGTTGACATTTTGCTAATATTTATCGATTTAGTCTTACGCTCTGTGCCCTCTAATGCAGTGCCCCAGCCTCCAACCATCACCAACCAGTCTCCCAAGGATTACATCATCGACCCCAGGGATAACATCCTGATCCAGTGTGATGCCAAAGGGAACCCTGCTCCCAGGTACGTACTCATTGAATTCAATGGTTCAGTAGTTCTTTATTTTCAAATGTACAGAGATGCAGTGAAATTATATTTTTGCACGCTGTTCAGTAAAGCGTTACCATAGCTAAGCACAATCCCTGATAGCACAAAGTGCAGAGAAATGGTCCACTGAGACAGTATACTGGAGTTGCTAGGTATTGGCACCATTTTCAAAGTCCAGAACTTGGTCTTCTGGAGTGGTGCCTGATGCAGGCGAGTCCCAGGCTGCTGTAGGGCCTATGTCTGTCCCTCTCCTCGCCCGACCACCTTCATCCCATGTGCCCCAGGAATGCCTCCCGCAGCGGACCTTGAGGGCGCGGCAGGTTAGACCCCAGTTCTTCTTACCGGCTCATTATTCTTTCATCTGCCATCGCCGACTCCCTCCACTCTACGCTCCTAATTCATCTAAAGGCCATGGCCCACCGGTCCTTCCCTCGACCATGCAGCTCACTTGTCAAGGAGAGACAACTGAGGCCCATGATGTTTGTGCCAACCATTAAGCAGACTAAATCCAGCCAAAGTCATTTGACTCTCCCCATATTCCACCATTCACCAGCTGCCATTTCGGATCCCCCTCATCCATGCCCTTGCCCCTGTTCCACATTCCTCCCACATCCCTCACAGAATGTGATCAGGAGGATATATTTAAACAAGAACAATGGAGGCTCACTCAAATTGAGGAGAAAAGTTTGAGATACTCACACAGCGTCAACTTGTTCCTTGGGTACACAATTACTGGAAGGGTTTCGGCCCAAAACGTTGCCTATCTCCTTCGCTCCTTAGATGCTGCTGCACCCGCTGAGTTTCTCCAGCTTTTTGTGTACCCTCGATTTTCCAGCATCTGCAGTTCCTTCTTTATCAACTTGTCCTTGATGGCTCCTCACTGCTCGTCATTGTGTCTCCCACCATATCCCAGCTCTCTTCAACTTAGTTAATCCCATTGTTTAGTTTAGTTTAGAGATATAGTGTGGAAACAGGCCCTTCAGCCCACCTAGTCCATGCTGACCAACAATCCCTGAACACTAACTCTATCCTACACACACTAGGGACAATTTACATTTATACCAAGCCAACTAAGCTACAAACCTGTACGTCTTTGGAGTGTGGGAGGAAACCGAACATTTTGGAGAAAACCCACGTGGTCACGGGGAGAAAGTACAAACTCCGTACAGACAAGCATCCGTAGTCGGGATCGAACCCAGGTCTCTGGCGCTGTAAAGCAGCAACTCTACCGCTGCACACATTCCTCTACGTGACACGTTCCTCTACGCTTTCCTTTTTACGATATAGTCTTGGTGTAGACTTGCAGAGCATTAGCCAAAATACTCTTGAAACACTGTCATTTTCCCAACTGACGTTCCGGTCGTACTTCAGCCCGACTCTCCTGATTTCTGGTTACCCAGTGCATAGATGGGTGGCGATGGGCAACTTTAGTGATGTTAAAAATTCTCCAAAAGTTTTGAAATATTTAACATGAAACATTAGACTGCGTCACAACACTGCCTTGGAATATATATATGGCACAACTATATTTGATTGTAATTTGTACCTTAAACGTTTTGCGTAGGTTTTCATGGACACGCAATGGGACCCATTTTAACATTGACAAGGACCCTCGGGTGATGATGAAGCCCGACTCCGGTACTCTGCTGATCGATATCGTTGGCGGGGGGAAGGCAGAGACCTATGAAGGAGAGTACCAGTGCACGGCAAGAAATGATCGCGGAACAGCCGTCTCCAACCAGATTGTCATCCGCCAGTCCAGTGAGTATTGTGTCGGGAGGAACTGCAGATGCTGGTTTAAATCGAAGACAGATTCAAAAAGCTGGAGTAACTCAGCGGGTCAGGAAGCATCTCCAGAGAAAAGGAAATGGTTGACATGCAAGTTTGAAAGTTTCTACTTAGAGCACTAGGAAGGAACATTCACAAGACTGAATTAAGACTGTTTTCAAGAGAGTGTTAGATTTAGCTCTTAGGTATATGGGGAAAAAGCAGGAACGGGGTACTGACGGTGCTAGCTCGAAGGGCCAAATGGCCGACTGGTGCACCTATTTTCTATGTTTCTTTGTTTCTACGTTTAAGTGAAACTAGAGTTATGGGTGCAAGAAAGACGGATTGAGATAAAGTTCAGTCGTGATCCTTATGGCAAACAACGAGCAAGAGGCAAAATAGTCCATTTCTGGTTTAATTTCTGAAAGGAGATACCTCATACTTTGAAGGGAGCAGTTCAACAGTTGGTGAACTGATTAAATAGCAGGCAATGAAATGGAATAAAATGTAATGACGTTCCGAAATGAGATTTGACCCCATTTTGTTTTCCTATTTGCCAGCAAATAGAACCCATGCACTTTGGGACATCTTGAGGTTGCAAAAAGGCACAATATAGATGCAGATCTTGTCAGTGTATTTGTTCCATGAAATATTTAATTATATTTCTTTAACTGTCTTGTTTTCTTTTTCTTTCGAACTAAAGACCTCTTTTTAATCATCAAATTCATCCTGATGGAAGGTAACTGCGGCTGGCACTTGGTTCCAACCTCGCATGCACTGGTTCCTTTGTTTTATTCCCTGATCCCCATTTTCCCTCAGTCTACCTAACCCCAGCGCTTCACCTGTCACTGCCCCACTGCCTCTGGGAAAGGCAAGCAGCGACTGTGCTGAATGGGGCAAAAACAGTAACGTTTACCCCTTTTGAAACTATCCCCCGTGTCAGCATGGTACAAGATTGTCTTTTTCTGACATCATGTTTTCAGGGATAGAGGAGGGGAGGGTACACTGTTGTCTGGGCCAGCTTCAGAAAGACTGCGCAGATTGAGTTTTGCATAAGCAACCCACCAGCTCTGGATGTTCACTATTTCAAGACCTAAGCAGGTTTGAATGTAGGGTGACACAAAATAACTCAGCGGGGTCGGGCAGCGTCTCTGGAGAAAAGGAATAGGTGACGTTTCGGGTCGAGACCCTTCTTCAGACGGAGAGTCAGGGGAGAGGGAAACTAGAGATATGAACAAATTAATGAAAGGTATGCAAAAGGACAAATTAAATCCAGCATCGATGCGTAGAGCTGGAGAGATGGAATCACAGAGGAGGTGCAATGAGAGAGGGTGTTGCAGAACTCTCGCCGGAGGGAGGAGGAGAACTTCTTCATACCTGTTGGGTGACTGTGGGAGTGTCCCGGTTACAGATGGAGACAGCTTCATTCACTCCTTGGATCAAACATCGCTCCATCAAGGCATGGTATGTCTGGGCCAGACAACGTTGACCTGGCACTGTGGTTCTGAAGCAGATGCACTGTTATACTCATTCCCACGGTTGACCCTTCTCCACATTGTGAAGACTCAGGTTGCCCAACATAAGTACATAAAAATCTCTTGGGGGCTGAGGTGAGCAATGTGGGCACTTCTGTTTGAAGTATCAGTGGACAAGGGCCAGGTCTTTGATGGTCCATTATTTTAACAGAGTTTCCAACCTGCTCAATGTCCACAGTGTAAACCCCTCTATTACAGTAGACACAGGAATGCAATACACTTCTTGTTTCTCCCTGGTGTTGTCCCTTGCGATTATTGCTGCTTTGTACTGAACAACCAATTCCCATTAGTTCCACCCCACAGCGTTACTTTTAAGGAATGGTTTGCCGTTGTTAAAATGCGTTCTCTTCTGCATCCATTTCCAGGGTCTCCCATGTGGGCCAAGGAGAAGATCGAGCCTAAAATGGTCCAAGAAGGAGCTCCGCTGGTTCTCCACTGTGATCCACCGTCGGGCCTGCCCCCACCTATTATCTTCTGGATGGATAATTGTAAGTGCGGAGCCAAGCTTCAGGGCAAGTCTTGGAAGAGAGCAGCCATTGTGTCATACAGCACGGAAAAACCTAACTCCTCGATGCCTACTGAGATGCTAGTCCCATTTACCAGCATTGGAACATCTAAACCTTTCCTGTACATATACTTGTCCAAATGTCTTGCACCTGCATTGCACCTGCCTCAACCAGTTCTTCTTCTTCATCCGTGTGGCGTGCACAGCCTAAAGTTGTCGGACAACTTGTTCTATTTGATCTTCTGTGTGTGCACGTCGAGTTGATTGCATTAGTGGAAGCGGCGGACCACGTGAAGGTTGCAATCTTCCACCCCCCTCAACCAGTCGCTCTGGCAGCTCGTTCCACATATGCACCAACTTCTGTGTGGAAAAAGTTGCCCATCTTTCTCTCGCCTTAAACCTATGCTCTCGAGTTCCCAATTCCCCAACCCTGTGAAAAAGATTCACCTTATCTATGCCCATCATGATTTTATACACCCCCTTAAGATCGCTCGTAAGTCCCCTGCGCCCCAAGGAATGATGGCCGACCCTGCCCAACCTCTCCCTACAACTCGAATCCTAGCAACATCCTCGTAAATCTCTCCTGCACTCTTTCCTGCTTAATGGCATTTTTCCCACACCAGGATGACAAAAGCTGAAGCCAATACTCTTGTGTGCGGAGAGAAACTGATTTCACCACATTGTGACGTCTGGCCACATCACTGAGGCTAAATGCTTGAATAAATCTCTGCTGTTTTTTTGATTTCTGAAATTGTTATTCTCTGTGGTGTCTTCCAGCAATGCAGAGGTTTACGCAGGACGCCCGGGTTTCGCAGGGTCTCAATGGAGACCTCTATTTCTCCAACGTTCAACCAGAGGACACCCGGGCAGATTATATCTGCTATGCCAGGTTCAATCACACTCAAACTATACAGCAGAAGCAGCCAATCTCTGTCAAGGTCATGACCCGTGAGTATTGCCTCACTCCTTGTGTGTTTGATTGCATAAACATTGGCGCTGTGACCAGCGATAAGATATGTTGATGCCGGGGAGGTTAAATGCTCCATTCTGGTTTACAATCAAAAGGCTGCGGGTTCCAAACTTAAACACTGCATTCAGTTTGCCGATCTTCTCCGGGATGCTCTGCTTTCGCCCACGGAGCTTCCAACCCTGGCTCTCTGCTGCCCTCCACTGGGAAGTGTTGCTCTGTACGCCTGGAGCAAGATCAGGAGGGGGTCCCAGTCTCAATGTCCTCCTTGTCGGCTCCTGCCATTGAGCTAACAACTGAGCCTTGATCAAATCGGGTGAGGTGAGTCGAGGAACTCCAGCCCAAGAGATTCAGTGAATGAATAGAAAGGCAGAATAGTATTTAAATAGTCTAAGCCAGCTTCATATTCAAAAAAATAACTGGTTATCGTCAAACAGAAAGTTAGCTTGCAGATACAGCAAGAATTAAGAAGTAAATATTGCCCGATGCACTAAGGGAATTAGAGTGCATGACTAGGAGCATTTTGCAACCATTGTATGGGTTGTTGGTGAGACCAGGGGTGAATGACCATGTATATTAGAAACAAGGAACTGCAGATGCTGGTTTATAAAAAGGACACATATGCTAGAGTGACTCAACGGGTCAGGCAGCATACTTGGAGAACATGGATCGGTGATATTACCTATCCACATTCTCCAGGCATTGCTGCCTAACCTGTTGATTTACTCTAGCACTTTGTAACCGCTTTTACCACGTACTGTAATAGTTTCCTTGTATCAGGAAGGAAGTCCTGGGCGGTCGGTGAGAGAAGTTTCACCTGATTCCTTTTCTTAAAAAGGAAAATAGAGCATAATATCTGATATTCTGTGGTTTGGAAGAATGAGAGGTGGTTTCATTGAAAAATATAATATTCTTAGAGGAATGGACAAGGTCGATGCCACCTGTTTGTACAGTGGGAAAGTCTGTAACAAGTCCTCAGAATAAGGAGTCAACCATTTCAGGGTGGTGTTGAGGTGGGCCTTGTCTCAGAGGATTACAAATCTTTGTAATTCTCTATCCCAAAGAGTTGCAGATGCTGAACCCCTAAATACTGAGCCCGACACAGTGACGCAGCGGTAGAGTTGCTGCCTTACAGTGCCAGAAACTCGGGTTCGATCCTGACTACGGGGGGGGGTCTGTATGGAATTTGTACATTCTCCTTGTGACCACGTGGATTTCCTCTGGGTGCTCCAGTTACCCTTTTTATACATTTTTGAAATTTTGGGGAATTGAGGGAACTGGCACAGAAGAGGAACTGAGGCCAGGAGCAGATCAGTACTGATCATTTTACTCTTTCGACTTTAAAGATACCGTGTGGAAACAGTCCTTCCGCCCTCCAAGCCAATGCTGACTAGCGATCACTCCTTTCACTAACACTATCCTACATGCTTGGGACAATTTCCATTTCTTACCAAAGCCAATTAACTAATTAGCCTGTACGTCTTTGGCGTGTGGGAGGAAACCGGAGAACCCAGAAAAAACCCACATGGTCACAGGGAGAATTTCAAAATCTGTACAGACAGCACCCGTAGTCGGGACTGAACCCAGGTCTCTGGCGCTGTAAGGCAGCAACTCTACTGCTGCGCCACTGCACTGCCCCCTGTGGGGGAGCTGATGGAAATGTGGGGAGAATATAACATGGTTCATGTAAGATTGCTGTAAGTGGATGCTTGAATCCTTGCAGTGTGACTCCATGACTCTTGCATTGACGAGACTTTGGAATCAAACGCTTCTGGAAAGTATTCAGTGGGTGCTCAGATATACAAATGAGCAAGATGCTGAATTACTATCTCTGGAATGGCAATCTGTTTCAATAAAGCCTTCAGCAAAACAGCAGTGAGAGAAATTTGGGGCCAGAGCATTGAGCATCTGTCCAACTGTTTTCCCCAGAGCTTATGTCAAAGCCAGAATGTAAATGTAGACTTGGCTATTATCTGTTGATTGATGTAGGTCTGTGTTGTGAAGGAGTTTACAATTTCTGCCTCAGGTGTTGCAATGTGCTTCATGTTAAAACAAAACAACACACATGGCCATTGGTATTCAGATAAAACAAGCCACAAAGCGGGAAAACCAGTAATCCCGGCCTGGGATAGGAATATATGAATATGCAGTTAAATTACTGTAGTAACGAGGAACTGCTGGTTAATACACAAAAGGACACAAAGTACTGGAGTAACTCAGCAAGTCAGGCGGCTTCTCTGGAGAACATGGACAGCTGACACTTCAGGTCGAGACCCTTCTTCAAACTGATTCTGTTCTTATCCCCAGCCTTTGTTCCAACCATCTACCCCCCCCCCCCCCCCGCCCCGTGTCGACCTATTACCTGCCCCACTTTGTCCTGTCTCTACCCTTTCCCAGCTTTCTACTCCCCCCCTCCCCTATTATCAGTCTGAAGTAGGGTCTCGATCCAAAACGTCATCAGTCCATGTTCTCCAGAGATGCTGCCTGACCTGCTGAGTTACTCCAGCACTTTGTGTCCAGTTAAATTATTTAAATGCTAAAAACAGTCTCAAAAATGCATTGCTTCCTTTTAAGATCTGAGATATTTTAGCTAAGAGGGTGTAGGATAAGAATGGGTAAAGGGGAATATCTAAGGCATTGGGCTGTAACTTTTACAGTTAGTTCCAGAGATTTCAATGTTATTGTCAGAAAGCAGCTCTTCAGAAGGAGATACCTCTCCACTAGTGGGAGAGTCTAGGATCAGAGGGCATCGCCTCAGAATAAAAGGATGTAGCTTTAGAAAGGAGATGCGGGAGGAATTTCTTTAATCAGTGGGTGGTGAATCTGTGGAGTTCATTGCCACAGATGGCTGTGGAGGCCAAGTCATTGGGTATTTTTAAGGCAGCGATTGACTGATTCTTGATTAGAGAGGGTGTCAGGGGTAATGGGGAAAAGGCAGGAGAATGGGGTTATGAGAGAAAGATAGATCAGCCACGACTGAATGGCTGAGTAGACTTGATGGGCCGAATGGTCTAATTCTGCCCCTATGACGTATGAACTTATGAACCTTACTGAGTCTGAGTCACGTTAGACATTGATAGATTTTGAAATAAAAGAGCAAATGCTGGAAACATCCAGCAGGTCAAGCAGCATCCATGCAGGGAGAAGCTGAGCTAATGTATCAGGAAGGAGATGTAGTCAGAACTAGGAATGGCTCAGAATAGAAAATGGTTTAAGGTGCTGAAAAAGTGGAGAGAACTGGAGGGAATTGATGCAGGGGCATGGGAATCTGCAGGAGGAATTGCTGGTTTGTGGTTTGGTAAGTGCTTTAAAGGTCACGGAGCCAAGATGTGTAGAATTAGCCACAGATTGGCCGTGGATTATGGAACCCGGCCTGAGGGGCTGAGTGGCTTAGCCCCTTTCTTACATCTGTTTTGCCATTTTGTGTACCAAGTGTGTGAAGTTCTTCAGCTCCTCCTTGTTTTATCCTCAACGTGGACATACTCTTGTGTTTGTTTCAGTGAATGCGGTCAATGAGACTTACGGAGTTTACTCCAATGGCACTGAGCTGTTTGGTGGTGAGTTACGGTGCCTCCTGGTTTTATGTATTAACACCAGCAGATTCTGTCATCCAACCGTAACCATTTCCAGCCCTTTCCCATTCCCAGTCACAGGCCCTCCTCCTGTTACTAAACCCCGTCTCAATGCTCACTTATTGCTTGTGTAGCAGCAATAATCCTAGTGATAACATTAACTTGGTGCTTGTTCTCGGGCTAACACAGTAACAGCGCGATCGTGCAAATGTATGTCCCTCTTAGGTTCCCTTACGTACACCAGACTGATTCCTGGGATGTCAGGACTTTCATATGAGGAAAGACTGGATAGACTTGGCTTGTACTCGCTAGAATTTAGAAGATTGAGGGGGGATCTTACAGAAACTTACAAAATTCTTAAGGGGTTGGACAGGCTAGATGCAGGAAGATTGTTCCCGATGTTGCGGAGGTCCAGAACAATGGGTCACAGTTTAAGGGTAAGGGGGAATTCCTTTAGGACCAAGATGAGGAAAACATTTTTCACACAGAGAGTGGTGAGTCTCTTGAATTGTCTGCCACAGAAGGTAGTTGACGACAGTTCATTGGCTATATTTAAGAGGGAGTTAGATGTGGCCCTTGTGGCTAAAGGGATCAGGGGGTATGGAGAGAAGGCAGGTACAGGATACTGAGTTGAATGATCCGCCATGATCATAATGAATGGCGGTGCAGGCTTGAAGGGCCGAATGGCCTACTCCTGCACCTATTTTCTATGTTTCTATGTTTCTATAAACTATCAGAGATAGTGTAACCCATGTAACTTGATTGGGTTTTTGTGGAAATGTGGAAGATGATTGAGGAGAGTGGGACAGTGGGTGTTGTCTACATGGACCTCCATCAAACATCCAACTAAATCCCTCATGGTCAACCGATCCAGAAGATGAAGGCACGTGAGATCCATGATAACTTGGTAGATTGGATTCAAAGTTGGCTTGGCTATAGTGTAGCTTCCAGACACTTACGATTGTATATGAGGTCCATTGTTGCTCTCAATGTCTGTTATCAGATGGACGGGATTCAGGTAGCGTGCCCAATCCTGATCACTGATCAACACTCCCAAAATGTGCCCAAAGGAACCAGGATCAATGTCAGCGACGAAGGCCTCTGTAGCCAAATAGATTGCCAGTGTTCGTGGTGTGGGCTCATGAGATATGAATTGGGCTGAGACAGCTGACCCTTGGTCTGACCCTGATAGTGCTGAGCCTCAGGAACCTAGGAAGGTGATGAGGTGGGGGCTGCCTGAGACTGAAGGGTCGGGAGCATGAGCAGAGGGCAGGCATTTGTAGATAAAGGATTGGAGCCAGGAAGTTGAGGGGTTAGTAGCTGAAGTGGGTGATGGTAGAGTTTGCGGCCTCCGTCAATGGCTTGAGATGTGGAATTATTTGGAGTTGAATAGGTGGTCAGACCTTGGACATTTGACCTGGCAGCAGTTAAAGGATTGAGAGTGGTCAGGCAGCTTCTACAGAGAGCGAAGCAGAGTTAAAATTATTGAGTTGAGGGCCTGTCACGACCACACTGACAGCTATCTTAAGGTAAGTTGGTGGCAGAGGCTTTATCATTGAGGGAAACGTGCTTGCGGTAAGAGTGCAGGTTATGAATGGCGGTTCCCCTTGCCCCAGTTGGAATCGGGAAGAAGCAGTAGGTGTCATCTTGTCAGCTTAGTTGTTTTTAAGCTTTGTTCGGATGCGAAACATTGAGCAGCGCTGCCAATTGATTCCTTCAGAACCTTGTTCTCCAATTGCCCTCTGGCTGTGGCTTGGTTCAGGAAGTTGACCTCTGACCACTGATTCTGTGGCTTCCTAGAACGCCGAGGGTCAACGGTGGTACAATGATCTTCTTTCATCTCCGGCCTTTGTCCAACCATCTGCCTATAACCTCCCCCTCCCCCCTTCCCCCTCGCTAGGTTCACCTAAGCTTTGTCCTCTCTTCCAGCTTTCTTCAAACCCCCCCTTCCCCCCACAATCAGTCTGAAGAAGGTTCCCAAGTCAAAATGTCACCTATCTATGTCCCCCAGGGATGCTGCCAGACCTGCAGAATTACTCCAGCACTTTTGTGTTCTTTTTTGCACCACCCTCAGATGCTTATTGATTTTGCATGGGCTCTTCCCCTCCCCATAACAACCCCATCCTTGAGCGCATCCCTAAGCAGAGCACTGAGGCGGGAAGGAAGGTGAGAAGATGCTTCATTTTATCTGGAACGTCTGCAGACAACATGACAGAGTAATTAAACTTAATTGCTGGCAAACTGTCATTGTCAAGTCATCGGAGCTGAAGAACATTTGCCCTGTTGCACCGTCTGCATTTTTATAGCTTTGTTGTTTGCATAAATAAATAGACAGTGGCAGAGCTACAACCCTAATCCTTTGCAGCAGGCAGTAGCTCTCAGCCAGACTGCCATGTCAGAATAAAACAACAGGTTGAGAGTCATTGCATGTGATACAGACGGCTTCTGAAAAGAGTAAAGTCAACAGCGTTTATTTGTTAAATACACCAGATCAATGTAATTCTTACTTGCTGCATCTCCTCTATAGACGCAAACCTACCCTAAAAAGGAAATACATCCATACTCTGTGCAGGAAGGAACTGCAAATGCTGGTTTACACTGACGATAGACACAACATGCTGGAGTAGCTCAGTATCGAGAGAGAGAGAGAGAAGGAATGGTCGAGACCCGAAATGTCACCCATTCCTTCTCTCCAGAGATGCTGCTTGTCCCGCTGAGCTATCCCAGCATTTTGTGCAGCTTGCTTTTCCCCCCATCCTTGCAATCATTCTGAAGAAAGGTCCTGACCGGAAACGTCACCTATCCATGTTCCCCAGGGATCCGATGAGTTACTCCAGCATTTTGTCTCTTTCCTTGGTAAACCATCATCTGCAGTTCTTTATTTCTACAAATAAATCTACACAATCTAATATAGCATTTACACAAGCAAATTTGTATATTCAATTCACTGTTTAAATTAATATATTGCTATACGTTCACTCAACCCCTTTGCATCTGTTACTGTTAACTGGAATTATCCACTCCTGCTCCAGCACTTCTCCTGGATTGCTTCTCCAGATAAGCCTCACGCATCGGGCGTCTCATCCTATTTTTCCAATACTTGCCTCAATACAATTCCCTTTCATAACTATGAGTATGTTATGTAACAGTTTCAAATCCCTGTCTTCAGTATGGGGAATTGATGCTCTCCCATTGAAGAGCTCTCTGCATAACACACAACAGTCTTGTCCATCACCACCATTATATATTGTATGTGGTATGTTACTAGATAACATGAGCAATCTCAACTTTGGTTGCTTCTTCTAATGCCTCTGTTTCCATACCATCTGTACCCTGATTCCCACTTTGACTCACTGTGGACCCTAGACCGTTTCCTCCCCCTTCTGTTGCTGATGAGAACGAGAGTTTGTCTCCCCAGACTTTCTTTTTGTTGATCATCTCCAACTCTGCCACATATGTTTCCAGTCGGTTGCAGTCTGCTGTTCTTTATAGGGCTGAGTCCATATCTCAGTAATATCCTTCAGATGAGCTTTGGAACGTTTGAGTTTTTCCCTTGAAGGACAGTTGGAAAGAAATAGCATCATGTTGGGAGACAGGCCGAGCCTTTGGTCATGGGTGGCTGAGGTAGTCAAGGGGTGGAGATCGAGGTGCCCACCGCGGACCCCGGAGGATTAATCAGTGGGGCAGAGATTGGGGGTGGGGCCGGATGGGGATGGGTTGTGGAACTCGGAGGTAGAAGGAGGGGGGAGAGGATGAGGAGAATATTGTTGCTGGGGTCAGGATGGGGAAGGGCAGGTGATGGGTTGACTGAGGCAGTGTGCGAGTGGTGTACTGAGTTGTGAAGACACAACGTAAGAGGGATGTACTTGCTTAGGGTCCCCGTCTAGTGCTGCTCTGGATAAACCAAAATAATTAACACGTTAATTACTCGTTATATGCTGAGAGAATGGAGCAGCTGGGCTTGTACACTCTGGAGTTTAGAAGGATGAGGGGGAATCTCATTGAAACATATAAGATTGTTAAGGGTTTGGACACGTTAGAGGCAGGAAACATGTTCCCGATGTTGGGGGAGTCCAGAACCAGGGGCCACAGTTTAAGAATGAAGAGTAAGCCATTTAGAACGAAGACGAGGAAACACTTTTTCTCACAGAGAGTGGTGAGTCTGTGGAATTCCATGCCTCAGAGGGCGGTGGAGGCAGGATCTCTGGATGCTTTCAAGAGAGCTAGAGAGGGCTCTTAAAAATAGCGGAGTCAGGGGATATGAGGAGAAAGCAGGAACGGGTTACTGATTGGGGATGATCAGCCATGATCACATTGAATAGCGGTGCTGGCTCAAAGGGCCGAATGGCCTACTCTTGCACCTATTGTCTATTGTCTATTGAGTATTCCCAGGATAACATGATCCAAATTCCTGCAACACTTCAGAATGGGTAACGTATCTCCCCCGGTTTTCAAAGGAGTTTTTTTAGATCATTTTGCCTAATGTCCATCTTTGATGTCTGAATTTCAGCCCTCGATGCTCAGTTTCCAATGGTGACTCCCACCTGGAAGCAACAGGTGGAATTTCCAGAACAAATGCAAAATGACCCAGTAATGACCGTTGCTGCACCTGGCAATGCACCAATTATGGTTTTTAATTGTGTAACATTGAGCAACACAGGGTATGCAATTGGATTTCTAGGTCTTGTGTTTAGGATTTATAATCCACAGTTTAGACTGGAATGCTTCAGCAATTAGGGAAGAGGAAAAAAAAACAGTTTAGAAATAAATACTTTTGACTATGGAAGTGAAAATCTCAATTGCTTGTAAGACCACAATTAATGACCAATATATCAACCTACTAATCCTACTGCATCTGAGGTCACCAGCTCTCCTCAGGTATATTCTGACAAACCTCGTCCCGTGACTTCCAACCACTCGATCACCCATCTCCAAAATCTGTTATGTGTTTCCTTGCCTCCAGGTGAAGTAGTTTCCCATGACGTTTGGAAAGGCAACGTTCCTCTGTTGTCCAATTGAATAAGTCTTGACTTTCAATCAAAGAGTCCCATCTCTCCAAATTTTAACGAGGGAATGTGTTTAAAGATAGTGCTGCTCCTACCTCCCTTGTCACCACCGCCTCCCGGCATCTTGGAGATTAATCTTCCATTCTTGAAGACTCTAAGCCTAACCTGAAGGGTTGGTGACCGTAAATGTGCCTCATTGTCCATGCTTAACCTCCTCTGATCAGTACTAATACACCGATACTGCCTGAAGCAGTTTTCAGATCATTTTGCCTGCAGTCTACCTTTGATTCCTGCATTTCACCACCGAGCGCTCACTGTTTAAGTTGCAATGATTGATCTGCCAGTGGTTTTTGCTCTTGCAGACAGCCTTGTGGGTGAACGAAGGCCCAACATCCTCACCCCCAAGGGCTCAAGCAGCAGGAAGACGGTACTGAGAGGGCAAACCCTGTACTTGGAGTGCATTGCTGAAGGCCTGTAAGTTGACCTGGCCCTTTTGAGGGTGACTTGTTCTCCTTACGTTGCCTCTTTCGGAGGAGAGAGTACATCAGTTCCTCTTGGGAACACCTTTGGATTGAGGAGATAGTTCTGAGAGTCCTCATAAACTCAATAGACTGAATGGTTTCCTCCATGTCATGTGAGAATATGAGATTCTCTACACAGGAGAGCTTTATATTAGTCATACTGTGTGCAAACAGGCCCTTCGGCTCAATTCATCCATGACGACCAAGATACCCCACAGGAGCTAGTTCCATTTGCTGACATTTGGCCCATGTCCCTCAAAACCTTTCCTCTCCATGTATCTATCCAAGTGTTCATATGGGAAGATAGACACAAAGTGCTGGAGTGCCTCAGCGGGTCAGGCAGCATCTCCGGAGAAAAGGAATAGGTGATGTTTCGGGTCGAGACCATTCTTGAGTGTTTAGAGACAGTGTTGGTCCCAAATCCTTCTTCCCTACAACCAAGGAAAAATGTTCTTTGGGGTTATGGAAGCCGGTTCTGAAGAGGATGGGCCTTGTACAGGTCAGATGGTTAAACCTCATCAGAAGCAAGTCAAGGGTCACAGAGAGGTTTACATGGATTTAGTGAGGAACAGGTACAGTAAGGTCGCGCTGAAAAGGAGAAAATAGGTGGAAAAACGATTGTGAGAGTAAAATAGCACTAGATGAAGATTTTAGGCAGAATCAGATGAAGAGAGAATACAAAGGTTTTTGGATAGGTCTGCGGTGTGTACATGTAAATACAAGATGTATATTAACCACGTTGGATGTCCTGCATGCACAATTAATCGTGTGGAATTATGATGTCAAGATAACAGAGGTCTGGCTAAATGATGGCAGGGATGGGTTCCAGATATTCCTGGAATTAAGATGTTCTTACAGGGAAGGTGTGAGGAGGGGTATTTATTAAGGGAAATATGGCAGTCCTGAAGAGAGAACAGGTCCTGGAGCAATCAAGCTCAGAATAGAACTGTTTGGATTTTTAATTTTGTTTTTTTAAACGTCCCATTAACCTCTGGCATTAAGCTACAGGTTGCCAACTTGGTGGGAAGGATGTTGTGTACATTTGCATTGAAGTGGCAGATATGCAAAATTCATAATATAGTGACAACAGGGAACACCAACGGTGCACACATAAACTCAGCGAGCAATAATATTTCTGGCAAAGCAGTGGAGGAGTTTCTGAAGGGTGTTCATGGAAACTTCCTTCAACTGAACTTTTCTGACCCAAAAAAAATGTTAATGCAGGGCTTGGTGGTGGGAAATAAGACAGGCCCAATGGAGCTGGTGGAATGAGTGGCAATATGCCAGATTAAATTTTATGTTGATAATTGTTTAGTTTAGTTTAGAGATACAGTGTGGAAACAGGCTCTTTGGCCCACCGAGTCCACGCCGACCAGCGATCCCCGTACACTAACACTATCCTACACACACTAGGGACCATTTACTGTTAGAGCAAGCCAATTAACATGCAAACATGTACATCTTTGGAGTGTGGAAGGAAACTGGTTGATCCCGGAGGAAAACTACGCAGGTCACGGGGAAAATGTACAAACTCCTTACAGACAACACTCGTGGTCAGGATCGAACCCGGGTCTCTGGCGCCGTAAAGCAGCAACTCTACCGCTGCGCCACCGTGCCGAATTTTGTGAAGCATTGATTTTTGGAGGGACGAATGAAAGGCGACAATATAAACTACAGGACACAATTTTATAAAGGCTACAGGAACAGTAAAGAGTTATACATGTGCACAGTTCATTGAGACGGGCAGGACAGGTTGAGAAAGTGTTCAAGGAAGTACATGGGATCCTGGACTTTAGAATGGAAGCGTAGATGCCTTGCTGACGCTTCACATGAGCAGCTGACTTGTGGACAGCGACATCTGTAATATGACGATGAGATAGTTGCCAGGTGAATAATTCCTTCAGTGATGTTGGTTGATGGACAAAGTTTGGTCAGAGTACTAGGTTGAAGTCTCCTGCTCTTCCCGTGATGTCCAGCAATCCTTCATGTCCTTTCAAGGGGCAGAGTAGAAATCTGATGAACATCAGGTGTGAGAAACAGGACATGGTCCTGTGCTATGTTCACTCACCACTGTCCTGTAGGGTGGAGAACATTTCCATTCACATTTCCCGGTAGAACCTGTTTATTCTCCTGGGACTGATATATATTGTTATGAACACTTGTGTCCTCATGAAAGACATTTTCACCTGAGGCTCACCTATTCCATTACATCCAGGCCAACTCCAGTGATCTCCTGGACCAAAGAAGGGGGAGAGCTGCCTGCTCACAGAGTCTTCGAGATCAATTTTAAGAAGACCCTGAAAATCATTCGCGTATCGGAGGCAGACGCAGGGAAATACCGATGCACTGCAAAGAATTACTTGGGAACCAGTTCACATGTCATCACAGTAAACGTCAAAGGTTTGGCTCCACTCGCTGCAATCATTCACAAGTTCACAAGTGAGAGGAGTAAAAGTAGGCCATTCCGCCCATCAAGTCTACTCCGCCATTCAATCACGGCTGATCTACCTCTCCCCCTCAACCCCGTTCTCCTGCCTTCTCCCCGTAACCCCTGACACCCATACTGATGAAGAACCTATTTTGTCACATAGGAGATTGTACTATGTACACTGGGCCAAGAGAAAAGGGTATTTATCTGCAAAGGAAAGAATGACAGAATTAAACTTTTCTGTTTTTTCTCCTATCCTGAAACATTTTAGTGTGATAATATCTAAAGACCAGCAACTAGACAAACATGGTCTTCTGTTAACATGTGATGGTGAGCTAAATAATCAGTTAATTTGTCATCATTAATATTGGTCAGAATAAGTTCATAAATTCATGTCAGAGGAGCAGAATTAGGCCATTTGGCCAATCAAGTCTACTCCATCCTTCTATCATGGCGGGTCTTTAGTTTAAGTTTAGAGATACAGGCTGGAAACAAGCCCATTGTGTCTGGGCCAACCAGCGATCCCCATACACCAACACTATCCACACATGAGAGACAATTTACAATTTTTACTGAAGACAATTACCCTACAAACCTTTACGTCTTTGGAGTATGGGAAGAAATTGGAGCACCCGGGAAAATCCATGCGGCCACAGGGAGAACGTACAAACTCCGTACGGACAGCACCCATAGTCAGGATCGAACCTGGGTCTCTGGTGCTGTGAGGCAGCAACCCTACCGCTGAACAATAAGTGTGAGGGTTGCCGGCTGTCCATGGGGGCAAAACTCTGACAATTTGCTTTTCCGCAGCCGCACCGTACTGGATCAATGAGCCAAAGAACCTGGTCCTGGCTCCTGGGGAAGATGGGAGACTAATCTGCAGAGCTCACGGCAACCCAAAGCCCACCATCACTTGGATGGTCAACAGTTTTCCCATTGATAGTGAGTATGACGTCTGTCTGAATGATTTCTTTTGCTGTGAAAGCTTTGTCGGGGAATGCTGACTTCTTTGTGTTTGACAGATGCCCCAAGTGATATCAGCAGGAAAATAATGGACGACACCATCAGCTTCACCAAGGTCCAGGTCTCATCCAGTGCCGTCTACCAGTGCAACGCTTCGAATGTGCACGGTTACTTGTTGGCAAATGCGTTTGTCAATGTCCTCGGTAAGATATCCGGCTGCCTTGTCTGCGTCTGCAGTTCTCTCACTTTATAAGCCCTTCTTGGACTAATGAAGTGAACAGGTCCCTACGAGAAACAATGAGGTAGACCAAGCAGGAACAGTTTATTGGGGGTTGGAGGGGAGGTGAGCCGGAGTGCAAAATAGGCATTAACAACTGTGGAAGACCTGATTGTCGATCTATTAATCTCAACCTTAAACGTTCTCATTAACCAAGAACTCTCAATCCTTTCATAAGTTAGTTAGTGATAGGAGAAGAATTAGGCCATTCGGCCCATCAATTCTACTCCACCATTCAATCATGGCTGATCTATCTTTCCCCCTTAACCCCATTCTCCTGCCGCCTTCTCATAACCCCTGACACCCGTATTGGTCAAGAATCTATCTATCTCTTCCTTCAAGGTATCTATTGACAGCTGCCAGAGCCTTCTGTGGCAACTTCACCACCTTTTGAGGCAGGAAATTCCAAAGATTCAAAATCCTCCAAAGAAACGAATCCTCAATGCAGCCTATGAGAATGGTCTGTTCTCCGGGGACTGTGCCCCCAGCTTTAAATGGATATGGACTTCTGCCATTTATTGTATACGTTCCCCTTACATTTGACCTCTTAAACTGCAATACCTTACATTTGTCTGCATTGATCTCTATCTGCCATTGGTCCATCCATATTTGCAACTGATCTTTATTCTGCTGCATCCTATTCTTCACTATAGTCCATTTATTTAGATATTCTGTTGTGCTGCAGCAAGTAAGAATTTCATTGTCCCATCCGGGACATATGACAATAAAACACTCCTTGACTCTTGATTTGTCTTGTATGCAATTTTCCTAAGCATCACATCTACTTTTTCTTCCAAGTCACTTATATGTATCACAAGCAACAAAGGACCTGGCACTGAACTCAATGGAACACCGCAGGTCACAGACGGTGGGAATATTTTTTGACGTTGTTAGTTCTGTTCAAGGAAGAACAACAAGGGAAGGACTTGGAACTTTATTTTCGCCTTCCATCACAGTGAGGAATGTGTAGGAGTCACTGTGGTGGATGTTTATGTCAAAATGTGTTTTTTGAGTCGGTTGCTTTTTTAAATTGTATGACTGAGCTGGCCAGTGAACATCACAAGACCAATTGGTGTATGTGACAATAAATGCACATGACCTTATGAACTTATGTTGTAAGAATCTCGCAGAACTAACTACATCGACAAACAATCATGCGTAGGAAGGAACTGCAGATGCTGGTTTAAACCAAAGATAGACACAAAAAGCTGGAGTAATTCAGCGGGTCAGACAGCATCTCCGGAGAAAAGGAATATGTGACGTTTCGGGTCGAGACCCTTCCTCAGACTGGCTGACTCTCAGTCCGAGGAAGGGTTGAGACCCAAGACGTCACCTATTCCTTTTCCACAGAGATGCTGTCTGACCCGCTGAGTTGCTCCAGCTTTTTGTGTCTATCTTCAACAAATCATCATTGCAGGTTCTTAGCCATGTGAGATTTTGGAAGCAGTTAACAATAGAAAAACAGAGAGGATTCAGTTGAAAAAAAACCCCATTTCTTTTCCTTTTGTGGCCCTCTTTAGCTGAGACACCCAGAATGCTTTCTGAACCTGACCAAGTTTATCAGGTAATTGCCAACAAGCCTGCATTGCTGGACTGCGCATTCTTTGGATCACCAATTCCTCAGATTCAATGGTAAGGATGCTAATTTATTTGCTTTCCTCCTTGTATTTTATGATTGTTATCTGATCACTGTGCCCTGGAGCATTTTCAATTTTGCTTTAAGAATTGTTCTAGGATTATTACATACCCCGACGTATTGCACAGTAAATCTCCATGGTTTACCTATCAATAAATACACAATCAATAAGAGCTGGCTAAAACAAACTTTTTCAACAATCCAGTGAAAACACTGCAGTGTTCAATATAACCAACTATTATTAATACTAAATGCAAAGAATGAGATGCAGAATGACAAAATTGTGTTTATACACGGTGGGTTCCCATCATGTGCAATGCATTGCTCGGTGGAATAGTGCAGGCGGATTTGGTAGAAATTTCTAAAACAAAATGGGGTTCATAGAAACATAGAAAATAGGAGCAGGAGTAGGCCATTCGGCCCTTCGAGCCTGCACCACCATTCAATATGATCATGGCTGATCATCCAACTCAGTAGTGAATTCCACAGATTCACCACTCTCTGTGTTAAAAATGTTTTTCTCATCACGGTCCTAAAAGATTCCCCCCTTATCCGTAAATTGTGACCCCCTTGTCCTGGACTTCCCCAACATCGGGAACAATCTTCCTGCATCTAGTCATCTAACCACTTAAGAATTTTGTACGTTTCTATAAGATCCCCCCTCAATCTTCTAAATTCTAGCGAGTACAAGCCGAAAAGTACTTTGTTCCTATTGGAAACTAAGAGTGTTGCCTGCCTTTGTACAAGAAAAGGCTGGGTAGTGAAACCATTATGAGTGCAGATACATTGGGAAGCACTGTGGTGCAGCAGGTAGAGCCGCTGCTTGGCAGCACCAGCGGCCTGAGTTCAAACCTGACCTTCGGAGCAATCTGTGTCAAATTTCCACAACCTCTCTGCGACCATGTGTTTTTCTCCTGGGTGCACCAGTTTCCTCCCGCATCGCAAAGACAGACTGGTTTTGAGATCAATCGATCACTCAAAGATTACTTCTCATGTGGGTGGGTTGTAGGAGAATCGGATGGGGCGTGGTGCGGAGTGAAGGGAAAATAGGTTACAGGGAAAATATGGGGAGGAATATAATTGGTGAGATTGCTTTATGTATGGCGATTATCTATATTGTAAAGAAATATGACCTATCTCAGGTTCATAGTTGAATGCCCTCCTCTATAAGGTTCTATGCGGCATAATATGTGGTTGGGGGACAGTGGTAGAGTTGCTGCTTGACAGCACCAAAGACCTGTGTGCAATCCTGACTATGGGTGCTGTCTGTATAAATTTGTACATTCACCCTATAACTGTGTTTTTTCCTGAGTGCTCCGGTTTTCTGTCACATTCCTAAAGACGCATGGATTTGTTGGTCAATTGGCTTCGGTAAATTGTCCCTAGTGTGCAGGATAGAACTAGTGTACAGGGTGATTATGGGTCAGCACGAACTCAGTGGGCCAAAGGGCCTGCTGACACATTGTATCTCTAAAACTAAAAACTCTAAGCTATCTGAAATGAGGAAGGAAATTTCGGCAGCAATGGGCAGGGAATGTGCATTGCCAGTGAAGCCACTGAGAATTGGGAGGCACGGTGGCGTAGCAGCACAGCTACTGTCTAACAGCGCCTGAGACCCGGGCTCGATCCTGACTACGGGTGATTGTCTGCACGGGGAGTTTGTACGTTCTCTTCGTGACTTGCGTGGGTTTTCTCCAAGATCTTCGGTTTCCTCCCACACTCCATAGACGTACAGGTTAGTAGGATCATTAGCTTAGTATGAATGTAAATTGTCCCTGTTGTTTGTGGGATGGCGTTAGTGTGCGGGGATCGCTGCCTGGCATGGACTCGGTCGGCTGAATGGCCTGCTTCTGTGCTGTAACTCTAAATAAAGCTAAACTAAGAAATGTGTTCCATTACAGGTTCAAGGATAACCAAGGCAGCGTACTCCACGGTGAATCTTATGAGCAGCATGAAAATGGCACTCTTAAAATCGCCTTTTCCCAGAAGAATGATAGCGGTATTTACACCTGCGTAGCAACCAATACTCATGGAGTGGTCCAAAACCAAGCCATTCTGCAGATCAAAGGTGAGCTCCTTTATGTCATCAGATGGTAGTTACGAGAGCAATTTATTTTCATTTGCCAAGTTGGGCATCATGAACCTGTGTCGCTTCCAGATCCGACGACCATTATTAAACAGCCGAGATATCAGTCTGTGCAGACAATGGGCACGGCTACCTTTGAGTGCAAGGTGAAGCATGATTCAACCCTCTCACCGACAATTATATGGCTGAAAAATAACGAGGAGCTGCCTGATGACAGCAGGTACCGTCGAATCTTATTTTACAAAATATAGGACGCGGTTGTGTGCAATTTCATGAATCGAAACCTGTGGGGTGTAGACTATCTCCATACGTAGAGACTGGAATCTTGACTTGAGCAAAGCACAAAGTGCTGGAATAACAACACGTCAGGTAACAATTGTAGAGGGATAGATGACTTTTCTTCAGACTGATGGTAGTAGGGGAGAGAAAGATGGAAAAGAGAGGCAGGGGCGGGACATAGTTAATGGCAGGTGGATGTGTGAGGGGATGTTTGATTGGGAGGAAAGTGGTGTAATCAGTCAATATTTCAATATTTCTTTAAAACTCAACAAGAGGCCATTCAGTATTTCGTCTTTCCAATTTGCGGAATAATAGCAAGTTTTCCTCGTAACATAATCTCTTCACATTTCCATCAATTCTACCACTTTTCCTCGTAACATATTCTCTTCACATTTCCATCAATTCTACCACTTGCCTAAACTATAATGGACAACTACCCTACCGACATACTTAACATTGCGATGCAGGAGGAAACCAGAACACTTTGGTACCATTGTGACTGCTGGTACCGAACAAAAATCTCTCCCCACAATCCCTCCCCACAATCCAACACGGTGGCGCAGTGGTAGAACTACTGCCGTACAGCGCCAGAGATATGGGTTCGATTCTGACTACAGGTGCTGTCTGTACAGCGTTTGTACGTTCTCTCCACAACCTGCATCGGTTTTCTCCGAGATCTTTGGCTTCCTCCCACACTCCAAAGACGTACAGGCTTGTAGGTTAATTGGCTTGGTATAAATGTAAATTGTCCCTAGTGTGTGTGTAGGATAGTGTTAGTGAGCGGGGATTGGTGGTTGGTGCGGACTCAATGGTCTCTAAACTAAACTAAACCCCAACGCTTTGACCTTTGTCAAATGAACACTGCTGAATGCTGGAAATATAAATAACAAGAGAGGGAAAAAACAGATAATTCACGTGCAATTCCTATTTCAGGCACCGGCCGTCAGGAGATGTCTTGACTATTTTTGATGTATCTGAAGAAGACCAAGGTTCCTACACGTGCGTGGTGAACACCACACTTGACACCAACTCTGCTACAGCTGTCCTCACCGTCCTAGGTAATGCGTTCTCATTCTTTTGCTGTCCATATTTTCAGACGTCAAGTTCATGGCTACAGACATAAGGACTTACTGTCGGGTGTTTAGGAACGTGCTGCTGCCACTTTTCCCCCACCAAATCCCCCCCACCCATTTAACCACCCACCCACCCACCCACCCCTTGCATGCCTCTGTTCAACAATCGTGTCTACGCCACACAGTATAAGCACCTTTGACCCAAGTAAGCTACACCGCTAACACCACTTGCCTTGGACAACCATCACCCCATTTCTTCAATCACTGGCTTCTTGTATTAAGGTAAAGTACTTTGTTCCTGTTGTGGGTTTAGCTGGTGGAGGCAGACGCCAGGGAACAATGCAAGTCCATTATGTCCCAGCAGCAGCAGTGGTGCCTGTGCTGAGCTGGATTAAGGTGGCAGATGCACGGTCGACTGAATTCTCTCTGCGATTCAACACCGAACCCGCACAGCAGAGGATTGGAGTTCAGAGTTCAGGCCAAGGGCACCTAGGGTCATGAGGGTCAGATTGCATCGCAACAGCCTGGTGATAGCAAGACTGGAAATTATCTCAGCTTGGGCTAGTAGCCTTCCTTTGTCAATACTGGGAACCCCGTCATCACAGACAATGCCAGGCAGACGAGGGCTCTGCCCGAGCTGACTGCCTGCCCCTTTTCCAGCGTTATGTCCGTGTCCGGGTGTCCCTCGAAAAGGAACAAGCGGTGTCCACGGGCACCATGGGGAATTTCTGGGAGTGCTGGGCACCGCGGGGGAACGAACGCATCCTGGACCTAGATTGTAACATAGTTCATTTAATA
This sequence comes from Okamejei kenojei, assembly GCA_035221665.1. Taxonomy (NCBI): domain Eukaryota; kingdom Metazoa; phylum Chordata; class Chondrichthyes; order Rajiformes; family Rajidae; genus Okamejei; species Okamejei kenojei. Next base: position 36,179,300 of record CM069149.1, read on the forward strand.
TTTGGTATTAAGAATACTTGGTAACTTTTTGTCTTAAAGTGGTGGTTGCGTTGCTATTTGTTTTGTAAATATTGATAATTGTTAATAATTGAATCGATATTTTTGTTAAAAAAAGAGAAAAATAAATAAATAAAACAAGCGAGCAGCAGCATCCATTTTGGAAATGGCCAAGTCTATATCAGGCACTTGCTGGCTAACTTCTGTCATTTTCCAATTCCAGCCCTAACGCCTGTCACTTGCCTTCTCTAGCGGGACAGCTCTTGAGCTCATGGATATCAGGCTTGTCTCCTCTGCTCCCCTGGGACACGCAAAATAACCTCTCCCTCCCTGGTCTGGTTACCTCATCCCATCCTCTCTGGGGTTTCTCTCGACACCTCTCACAGCGGTTGGACCTTTCTCTCTCCAACTTCCAGAGAGGTGCACCAACTATTATCGAAGCCCTGTCACATCCATGGCAGCAATGTAATTAGTTTGGTGAGGTTTGAGAACAGTAAAAAGACCCCATGTTCCTTTGCTGATTGTGTGTGCTCTGTGCATTTTAGTTTAGTGTAGTTTAGAGACACGTCGCGCAAATGGGCCCTTCGGCCCACCGAGTTCGCGCCAACCAGCGATCCCCGTTACTCTAGTACACACTACACAATAGGGATAATTTACCATTTTTTACCTAAGCCCATTAACCTACAAACCGGACATCTTTGGAGTGTAAGAGGAAACCGGAGAACCCAGAGCAAAACCCATGCAGTCATGGGGTGAATGTAGAGAAAACTCTGTACAGACTGCACCCGTAGTCAGGATCGAACCCGGGTCTCTGACGCTGCAAGGCAGCAACTCCACCTCTGTGCCACCGTGCCAACCCATTCTGATTCAGCTTCCCAAGATCAACAAGGACTCATAAAGTGTTCAAAAGTAGAATGCTGCAGAAGTTAGAAATCTGAGATAAATATCGGAACACTCAGCAGGCCAGGCAGTATTGGTTGGAGGGAATATCAGAGCTCAAGTGTCATGTGGATAACATGGTAATGAAGGGTAACCTTCGCAGACTGAAATGGCCATCCAATCTGCCTTTATGACAATGTGGCATCAAATGCAATGGACTAAACGTTTCAGGAATGGGTGGGATCATCCCATGCTGGATGGAGGGAAGGGAGGTGCAACAAGAACACATGTTGCATGTTCTGACATTGACAGAAAGGCATTGAGTGTTGAAAGAGAAGAATGAAGAAACCAAAGTTTCCTGGAACATGATCCCTTTGGGATGCTTGAAGAGCAAGGTAAAGTTGTCTGGTGGCAGCATCACGTCGGAGCCGGAGGACATTCTAAAGGAACATGGAGGCTGGTGGGGACTGGGGGGAGCCTATCCTTTCTGTGGCTGAGTGGAGAAGTCGAGGGAAGGGGACAGACTTAATTGCGAGGCGTGTCAACCGCCGAGAAGCCATGTTTGAGTAAAAAAGGATACAGGTCGCAAAACCTTATGCGGAAAGTGGGATCGTCAGCGGTGAAGGCTGGGGGAGTGGCCAGGTCCCAGGCGCCGTGAGGTAGCAGCGCCACCGTGCCGCCGTGCCATTAGTATGAATGTCGGCCGACACAGTCAGAAAGGGGAAGCCTTAAAAATGGAACTTGTGGGAAAGCCGGCATTACGTAAGCGATGCTGACATTTTGTTCCGTGTCTTAAGTATAAAAGTAGGAGCAGCAATGCCAGATTAACGTTTGTTCTGCTGATCAGATAGCCTGACCAGTTGCCATTGTGGGTCCATAGATGTGAACAATGCAGAGAGAATGGGCTTACCCCATTATTATGTGTTGAAGGGTTTTGAAATGTATAAGATAGCCTCCTTCAATACAATGTGCTAGCTGCAAACCATTTTGGGATGTTTCTGGGGGTTTGGCCAATTTTTAAATATGTTTCTGGCTGAAAAGATTGTAACTCTTTCACTTGTGCAACTAAACCCTCAACTTGCTCTTTACTTTCCAGCACGCCCCTCAACTCCAGCTAGCACACACGGTAAACTAACAACTGTTTGTCTCAGCACATTTCACTCTTCCATTTGTTTTTGACTTTGCTCTCGTAACTTCATCTCCAGCAGTGGTTGTAAGCATGTTCACCGGCATCATGTTTCAGTCAAACATCATCTGGGGTGGAGCATTGTGGAGACTGACGTTTACGCATCTCCACACTGCCCCTGTATAGGTAGTACGAATTCGCCCTATCATCAACAACATTCGGCGAACCCTGATGTGTATTTCTTTGGGTGTTTTACTTATTTAGAAGGTGGACGCGTATATTTCTGTATCGTGTAGCTAGATTCGTGCTTTGTTCAGCTTCTGGCTGAATGTGTGATCACATGTTGTGGAACATCCATTACCAGAGTGGGAGCAGACCAAAACCTGGTGCCGGCGTGAATAACATTGTTCTTTTGGTAGCATGAACTGGATTAGCTTCCGTTCCTGATTGGATTTTATCCTCAATTCCATGCCTAGGGCTTGGCTGTCAGTGCCTGGAGGTGGTCTATCACTTGGGGGGGTTTAGTGTACCAGTGCGATCTCCTCCATTCTAGCTGGTGATGGAGCTTCCACTGAGCGATTCCCTCCATTGAAAGCTGCAGGAAGAGCCGTTCTCTTGCAGGGTCTCCACACGATGCACCACCACATCCTTTCAAAATGTTCCTGGGCTTGAGTATATCTCCAGACTTTTCAGGCGTTATTGTGGCTTTGCAATGGATATTATATCTGTGGGCCAACGGGGAAGACTAACACAGTCTGATGTGACTATTAGCTATTGCCAAATATATTAACATACAGGCAAAAAATCTTCATCACTCCAAAAAATCTTCATCACTCCAAATCTTATGGATGCCCATTGCTGTTTGTATCTGTTCAATGTATCCACAAAGAGCGTCAGTGATGAGTGCTGGAAGTGAGAATAGAAGATGTGGATGAGTATGTGTATGTCTGAAGATTCTGGATCAGTTCCTCTGGACTGGAGGGTAGCTAATGTAACCTCACTTTTTAAGAAAGGAGGGAGTGAGAAAACAGGGATTTTTTGACCAGTTAGTCTCACATCGGTAGTGGGGAAGATGCTTGAGTCGATTATTAAAGAAGTAATAGCAGCGCATTTGGAAAGCAGTGACAGGATCGGTCAACGTCAGCATGGATTTATGAAGGGCCAATCATGCTTGACTAATCTTCTGGAATTTTTTGATGATGACACAAGTAGAATGGACAAGGGAGAGCCAGTGGATGTGGTGTACCTGGACTTTCAAAAAGCCTATGGCAAGGCCCTACACAAAAGATCAGTGTGCAAAATTAGAGCACATGTTATTGGGGGTAGGGTATTCACGTGGATAGGGAACTGGTTGGCAGACAGGAAGCAGAGTAGGAATTAACAGGTCCTTTTCAGAATGCCAGGCAGTGACTAGTGAGGTGGGCCAAGGCTCAGTGCTGGAACATCAGTTATTTACAGTATGTATATTAATGATTTAGACGAGGGAAGTAAATGTAACATCTCCAAGTTTGCAGATGACACAAAGCTGGGTGGCAGGGTGAGCTGCGAGGAGGATGTTATGTTATGAGGCTGCAGAGTGACTTGGATAGGTTAGGTGAGTGGACAGATGCATGGCAGATGCAGTATAATGTGGATAAGTGTGACGTTATCCACTTTGATGGCAAGAACAAGAAGGCAAATTATTATCTGAATGGTGTCAGATTAGGAAAAGGGGAGGTGCAACGAGACCTGGGTGGCCTTGTACATCAGTCACTGAAAGTAAGCATGCAGGTACAGCAGGCAATGAATAAAGCAAATTACATGTTGGCCTTCATAGCGAGAGGATTTGAGTATAGGAGCAAGGAGGTCCGACTGCAGTTGTACAGGGTCTTGGTGAGGTCACACCTGGAGTATTGTGTGCAGTTTTGGTCTCCTAATTTGAGGAAGGGCATTCTTGCCATTGAGGGAGAGCAGCCTAGGTTCACCAGGTTAATTCCCGGGATGGCGGGACTGACCTATAATAAAAGAATGGGTCAACTGTGTTTGTATTTACTGGAATTTAGAAGGATGAGAGGAGATCCTTTAGAAACATATACAATTCTAAAGGGATTGGACAGGCTAGATGCAGGAAAAATGTTCCCCATGTTGGGGGAGTCCAGAAACAGGGGTCACAGAATAAGAATAAGGGGTAGGACATTTATGACTGAGATGAAGAAAAACTTTTTCACCCAGATTTGTGAATCTGTGGAATTCTCTGCCACAGAAAGCAGTGGAGGCCAATTCGCTGGATGTTTTCAAGAGAGAGTTAGATATAGCTCTTCGGGCTAAAGGAATTAAGCGATCTGGGGAAAAAGCAGGAATGGGGTACTGATTCTGGATGATCAGCCATGATCATATTGAATGGCGGCGCTGGCTCGAAGGGCTGAATGGCCTACTCCTGCACCTACTTTCTATGTTTCTATGTTAAAGACTGTCTGAAATGTTGATCAGTGGTAGGATTGTCCAGTCTCTTCCTGAAACGAGTGAGTGTTTCTTGTAGCAGGGTGTGAGAGAGTCTGACATGTCAGTGTCAAAATGGCGTGACAAATGTGTGGGATCATGTGGTGTGGATGCTGGGAGAGTGAGACAGTCTGACATGGGCAACATATTCAAACAACTTTGGCCATGTCAAGAACATGAATATCTGCAATGTGTGCCAGGAGTGTTAGTTGAAATGCTTCAGGTGTGTGAGAGGATTTGACACATTTTACAACAGCTTAAGAATGACTGACATATCTTTCAGGAGGCTGAAAATGTGTGGGAAGGAACTGCAGATGATGGTTTATACCAGACATAAAATGCTGGAGTAACACGGCGAGTCAGGCAGCATCTCTAGAGAAAAGAATAGGTGATGTTTCAAGTCAAGACCATTTCTCAGGCTGTGTTCAGTTTGAAGCAGGGTTCCGACCTGAAACGTCACCGATTCCTTTTCTCCCAGAGATGCTGCCTGACCCGCTGAGTTACTCCAGCATTTTGTGTCCATCTTAGGAGGCTGTAAATGACTGATATATGCCTGGAGTCTACAAACAACTGGCACAAGTATCAGGAGGGTGGGAGAGACTGACACATCTGTTGAGGAGTGGGAAGGAACTGCAGGTGCTGGTTTAAACTGAAAATAGATGCAAAAAGCTGGAGTAACTCAGTAGGTCAGACAGCATCTTTGGAGAAAAGGAATAGGTGACGTTTCGGATGTTCCAGTCTGAAGACGCTCCAGAAATGGTGAATGACCCACTGAATTACTCCAGCATTTTGTGACAAACTTCGTCGCATCTGTTGAGTTTGCCAGAGTGACTAACACACCACTAAGGAGTGCAAGATTAAGTGTCATTTGTTGGGGAGTTTGAGTGGGACTGACACACCTGTCCTGTGTGTGAGAGAGAGTTGGGCACTGTTGATGTGTGAGAAGCTGCCACACCAGTGAGAGGGTCTGCGTGTGTGTAGGAGTTTCCATCGGACAAGAAAAAATGATTGTCTCCAATCTTGTTTTCGATCAAATTTGGAATCCTAATTCTGGGAAAGACGTTTCAACTTGCCTGCTGCACTTCTATATACTTTAATTAGCACGCACAAACACAGGAGACCCTGTAATTTAACACTCAAATCCCACAGCTTTCCAGTGGAACTGATCTCTCTGGCGCGTGGTGGGGCTGTCAATCGACAATCTACATGACACTGTGGACTATTCTACATTGAGCGGATGTTACGTCCACCCTTTAAACTGCTTGCATGCAGGATCTCGCTGTGAAATATGTTGTGTTTTCACTGAACTCATACTGAAGGTAGGTGGACAGCTAATGGCTATACTGGGAGCATCTTCTCTGCACGTACCTGTTATCTGTGACTCGAATAAATCGTACACCTTACGCTATCTCCTACACGATCTCCCAGTAGCCAAACACTTTAACTTCCCCTCCCCATTTCCACACTTAACCCTCTGTCCTGAACCTCCTCCAATGTCAGAGTGAGGTCAAACGCAAATTGGAGGAACAGCACCTCATATTTCACTTGGGCAGCTTACAACCCAGCAGAATGAATGTCGATTTCTCTAATTATAATCAACCCTTGCATCCCCTCTCTCTCCATCCCTCCCCCTTCCTAGTCGTCCTACTAGTTTCACTGTCGTCCTGTTTGGTTTCACTGTTCGTATCCCCTCGTTATCAACTTCCCCACAGCCAACAAAGGACTATTGTGGGCTCCACCTTCCCTTGATCATCGGTGCTGGCTTTGATTTGTTCTTTTCCCTCCTTCCATTTCATTTGGTCTTTGTACCTTTTCACAACTTTAGTTACCCTCCCCCCAGACTCCCAGCCTAAAGAAGGGTCTCGAACTAAAAGGTCACCTATTCCTTTTCTCCAGAGATACTGAGTTACTCCAGCGGTTTTGTGTCAATCCCCAGATCTCCCAATGTATATACATGTCTAAGCCTGAATTGGCTGCGTTCAAATCTCTCTCTGGAAACCTGAATGGCTCGGTGACATCTCAGAGGAGAGCTGAGGAGGTGCACACCATTGGAGGGTTCATCCTTCAGGATCTCGCAATGGTTAGCATGGATGGGGGCGGATGAGCATGGATTCAGCCCATCGTGTCTCTTCTCTAAGACCAATCCAGCCTGTCCCACTCACTTACAGCTCAGCAAATTCCAGCCTTTCGGATGCTTGTCCAGTTCCCTCCTGAACCTTACAATTGAACCTACCTCCACTTCTGCCCTCGTTTGACCATTCCAAAATTATGTTCAGAAGTTATAGGAGCAGAATTAGGCCATTCAGCCCACCCTAGGTCTACACCAATCAATCATAGAAACATAGAAACATAGAAATTAGGTGCAGGAGTAGGCCATTCAGCCCTTCGAGCCTGCACCGCCATTCAATATGATCATGGCTGATCATCCAACTCAGTATCCCGTACCTGCCTTCTCTCCATACCCTCTGATCCCCTTAGCCACAAGGGCCACATCCAACTCACTCTTAAATATAGCCAATGAACTGGCCTCAACTACCCTCTGTGGCAGAGAGTTCCAGAGACTCACCACTCTCTGTGTGAAGAAAGTCTTTCTCATCTCGGTCTTAAAGGATTTCCCCCTTATCTTAAGCTGTGACCCCTTGTCCTGGACTTCCCCAACATCGGGAACAATCTTCCTGCATCTAGCCTGTCCAACCCCTTAAGAATTTTGTAAGTTTCTATAAGATCCCCTCTTAATCTCCTAAATTCCAGAGAGTATAAACCAAGTCTATCCAGTCTTTCTTCATAAGACAGTCCTGACATCCCAGGAATCAGTCTGGTGAACCTTCTCTGCACTCCCTCTATGGCAATAATGTCCTTCCTCAGATTTGGAGACCAAAACTGCACGCAATACTCCAGGTGTGGTCTCACCAAGACCCTGTACAACTGAAGTAGAACCTCCCTGCTCCTGTACTCAAATCCTTTTGCTATGAAAGCTAACATACCATTCGCTTTTTTCACTGCCTGCTGCACCTGCATGCCTACTTTCAATGACTGGTGTACCATGACACCCAGGTCTCGCTGCATCTCCCCTTTTCCTAATCGGCCACCATTTAAATAATATTCTGCTTTCCTGTTTTTGCCACCAAAGTGGATAACCTCACATTTATCCACATTATACTGCATCTGCCAAACATTTGCCCACTCACCCAGCCTATCCAAGTCACCTTGCAGTCTCCTAGCATCCTCCTCACAGCGAACACTGCCCCCCAGCTTAGTGTCATCCGCAAACTTGGAGATATTGCCTTCAATTCCCTCATCCAGATCATTAATATATATTGTAAATAGCTGGGGTCCCAGCACTGAGCCCTGCGGTACCCCACTAGTTACTGCCTGCCATTGTGAAAAGGACCCGTTTACTCCTACTCTTTCAATCATGGCTGATCTATCTTCCCCTCTCAGCCCCATTCTCCTGCCTTCTCCCCATAACCCCTGACACCCTTACTAATCAAGAATATATCACTCGCTGCCTTAAAAATATCTATTGACGGCCTCCACAGCCTTCTGTGGCAATGAATTCCATAGATTCACTACCCTCTGACTAAAGAAAATGCTCATCTCCATTCTAAAGGTATTTCCTTATTTTCTGAGGTTGTGTCATCTGGTCCTGGACTCCTCTACTAGTGAAAACATCCTCTCCACTTCGACTCTATCCAGGCCTGACCGCTCAGTGTGGTGACTGAAATCCTCGTGTCGTTTTGTCCTTTTGACAGTCCCCTTTATTCTATGTCCATCTGTTCTTGATCCTTTTGCTAAAAGGGAACACTTTCTCCCTGCCAACTTTATCCATATCTTTCCCGATTGATCTCACTGCACCTTTCCCCATTGCAAGAACAATCACAGCTTCCCCATTCTGTCCACATAACTAATCCTCGGAATCTCTTCGGCACCCTCCCTTTAGCCTTTACTTGCTTAAGTAAGGCACCTGGAGCTGTACACAAAACAGGGCAAGCATTTGAAAGCATGGAATTCGCAGGACTATGGGACAGGGCGAGTGAGTGGGGCAGGCTGGATTGTTCTCGGAGCATAGACACGATGGGTCGAATAGCCTCCATCCAAGCTAACCCTTGTGAGATCCAGCTGTGCCCAACCAGTGCTTGATAGAGATTCACCATGATTTTATCCTTAACCTCTGCACTACCGGGAATAACTCTCCAGTCTCTCCTGATGTGAACCCTATATCCTCAGTGTTGTTAGCTGAGTTCCCCCCCCCCCCCCCCACTCCAAACAGTGTTCAGTTCTTTGTTACTGGCTTATTGGAATTTATGTAAGGATGTCAATTAAATATGGAGTTCTCAAGTGACATAAAATCATAACTCCTACAATAATTATTGTACTCTGCATATAATTACATGTGACCTTTATCATCCAATTCTGAGGTTACACATCAGAGATGAGCAATCTTTGACCAACATTTAGTAATTCTTCCAGATCAGCCTGAGATGAGCTCTATTTCCTCAGTCAGTATTTTTATTCATTACCAAACGTCCCTTTGATTTAACCGATCAATCAATGTCAAATTACTATAAAGGTCACGTAATTTTATTTGTATCCTCCATTTAATATTTGTGTTCAAAATGCCATAAACTATATCTCTTCCTGAGAATGAAGAGATGAAAAATTGTAGGCTTGCTCCAAAAATAATTAATCAATGGACAATTAACCTGCACGGGTCAATTATTTTCGGGACTAGTTTGTAATTAATTCCATCCTTAATAGAATATTCTACTCAGCCGCAAGTTCTGATCTTTATTCCCACATCTGCTGGTTCAACTACACGACAAGGTTCAACCTGATGAGATGCAATTCTATCATCTAAGGCTTGGTCAGGATGATTTATTAGCTGTGCCAACATCCTGACTTAAAATATACCCGACAGAACCCACATGGTTAATCTTCTCTGCACCCTCTTCCACCTTGTCATTGCAATGTAGGAAAAGTGATCCTTGACTACTTCAGGTTCAAGTTACTGAAAACCGCACTCGGACTGATGTTAAGTGACCAGTTCCACCAACCCAAGGTGTCTGATTGCAGCAATTCAGACTTAGACGGTTTCAATTAGTTGAGTTGGTGCGAGTCCGTCGGGTGACTCTGGGCAGATGTTCTTGCTGCTGACTCTCATGTTGAACTTTGACTATCCTGTTGTCTGTACTGGGTGGACATTGGGCCTCATACAGTTTCACCTCGCAGTCAAGAGGAGCAGCAGTGGGGGCTTTTTTGGTGAGCAGCGATGCATACCTTCACTGTGAACAGCTGCAATGCACAGCCTGGCAAGTCTGCATGCTGCTGTTTTGCTGAAGCCGCACATAACGCAACTATTGCTGCCAAGCCAAGTAGAAATACCATACCACTGGGTTTGAGAGAACACTGAATGCATGCAGCCACGTCACCCATCACTGTGCACCTCCATCTGCCGCTCAGTTTGTGACAGAATTTCAAGGGTTTGCGCTTGCGAGTCACTCTGTGTTTCTAATGGTACTTTTTATCCCATAGATCGTCCCGATCCACCAGCAGACCTGGAATTGACCAATCCTCGAGACAGGAGCGTTCAGTTGTCATGGATACCTGGAGAGGAACATAACAGTCCCATTCAAAGTAGGTTTTGGAGAGTTTATAGTTCTTTAAATTTCAAGGAATGTCATCGGAACTGATTTTACCTTGTCTAACCCACAAACCAAGATTACTCTGATTGACTCTATGACTTAATAAAACACATGATATTGTTTGGTTCAATATACAATAGACAATAGGTGCAGGAGTAGGCCATTCGACCCTTCGAGCCATTCAATGTGATCATGGCTGATCATCCCCAATCAGTACCCCGTTCCTGCCTTCTCCCCATATCCCCTGACTCGGCTATTTTTAAGAGCCCTATCTAGCTCTCTCTTGAAAGCATCGAGAGAACCCGCCTCCGCCGCCCTCTGAGGCAGAGTATTCCACACTCACAACTCTCTGTGAGAAAAAGTGTTTCCTCGTCTCCGTTCTAAATGACTTACTCCTTATTCTTAAACTGTGGCCCCTGGTTCTGGACTTCCCCAACATCGGGAACATGTTTCCTGCCTCTAGCGTGTCCAAACCCTTAACAATCTTATATGTTTCAATGAGATCCCCTCTCATCCTTCTAAACTCCAGAGTGTACAAGCCCAGCTGCTCCATTCTCTCAGCATATGACAGTCCCGCCATCCCTGGAATTAACCTTGTAAACCTACGCTGCACTCCCTCAATAGCAAGAATGTCCTTCCTCAAATTAGGGGACCAAAACTGCACACAATACTCCAGGTTCTGCTGTTTGCACTTTACCAACCCATGTCCAGAGACAACCAACAACCCAGGCCAAATACTTGGAGTCACACAAGAAATACAGCACAGAAAATGGCCCCTTGAGTCTGTGTTGATTATCAACCATCCATTTAAGAAAATCCCAATGTTTTTCCTCCCACATTCTCATCACCTCCAACAAGGAGCAATTAACAGTGGCCAACATTGACCCACCAAGACACACATCTTTTACAAATTCCACAGACTGCACCCGAGGAAAGAATTGAACCTGAATCTCTGATGTTATGAGGTATCTGCGTTATTGGCTCTGCCACCGTGCCACCCACATGATGTCAAGTGACTTGATCAGTAGTGAACCCAGGGATTAACAAAAGATAATGATTGTACCTCTGGTGAATGGGGGATTGCAGCAAAATGAAGCTATTGGACATTGGACCGTTTGCATTTCTGCAGCAGAATAAAGCCTCATGCAATTCCCGCTAATGTATTTCTCAGAGTTTGTCATTGAATACGAGGAGGATCAGTTTGAACCCGGAGTGTGGCGCCACCTGACTGACGTTGAGGGGATCGAGACCACGGCGGCACTGCAACTCTCGCCCTTTGTCAACTACATCTTCCGGGTTGTTGCCGTCAATGAGATCGGCCGAAGTGAGCCGAGCCTCCCGTCTGAGCACTATTACACGCAGCCAGCAGGTAAGACAGCATTGAAGGGCAAGCAGCAAACTATGCACAGCAGTCACGCAATGTGTGTGGGTTTGCTCATCTGATATATGTCAGATCATGAAACTAAATCCTCTCACTGTTAGTGGTCTTGCTATTAGTTAAGGGCCTGTCCCACTTACGCGAGCTTTGCAGGCGACTGCCGGCACCCGTGATAGGTCGCCGAAATTTTCAACATGTTGAAAATTCAGCGGCGACCAGAAGGACGCTACGACCCTTTGGAGACCTCTCAAGACCATAGGAGACCTCTCACGACCATGGTCGCGAGAGGTCTCCAAAGAGTGGTGGCGTCTTTCTGGTCGCCGGGTGCCGGCAGTCACCTGTAAAGATCTCGTAAGTGGGACAGGCCCTTAAGTCTTTGGACAACACAGTGAGTGTGCAGGAATGGTGTGCAACAGAGAGAGAGTGGAGCACTGAAGAGGGAAAGATCAAAGTGAACGTGCGGAACTGAGAGGACAAAGGCTTGGTAGAAACCAGCTGATGGACGTGCTGTTTATGAATTGCTGGAGGTTTTTTTTAGTCAGTGAAATATCTTTGAGGGTTGCACCATCTTTGAGGGATTCTCCAGCATCTGCAGTTCCTTCTTTAACACAAAGTATCTTTGAGGCTTCCTCTGAAGTGCCACTGTCAGCCCCTCCCAACTGCTGATGCCCTGTGGTTAGCTGAGCTGTGCAGTTCAAGATTCCATCTCCACTCCACTGATTTTTGTTCCTCGCCATTGTTTGGGATCTGTAACGGTTCGGTGCCCGAACAATAACGGGAGGGAAATACTGGCCTCCTGCTTCCGCTCACTGCTTAAACAGCTCGATCTTTACGTGGCCTTGTGTGCTTGAAGCATGAGGACGCAATGACATGGCAGCCATACAACAAGCCTGTTCTTGCCTCCATCCAGCTCGACTTGCACTGGAACCAGTACTTCAATATGAGTTTGAGTTTAGTTTATTGTCATGTGTACCAGTGTACAGCGAAAAGCTTTTGTTGCAGCAGGAAGACAATACATGATTACAATGGAGCCACCCACAGTGTACAGGTGCATGATAAAGGGAAGAATGTGAATAACATTTAGCGCAAGATAAAGTCTAGTAAAGACTGGTTAAAGATAGTCCATCGCCAATGAGGTAGATAATAGCTCTGGACTGCTCTCTAGATGTTGGTAGGATGGTTCAGTTGCCTGATATACATCAGATCATGAAACTAAATCCAATGCCTGTGGTCTTGCTATTAGTTATTCATGGAATGAAAGCCAGTGCTTCAATCAGACATGCATTGTATAAATTAAATAATGATGCAGGGCAGCATTCCTGCTTGTCTTTGTGCTAATCATTAACCTTGTTTCTTTCAGCTCCTGATAAAAATCCCTCAGGGGTTGAAGGGCTGGGAACTGACCCCAATAATCTTGTGATAACGTGGGAGGTATGCAAACTCTCTCTTGCGATGGCTGGAGCTGTGTGTTTGAATGGATTGGTGTGTTTTTGGCTTGGAACTGCACGGAACCACAGTCAATGTGAATTTTGACAAGGAATGAGCAGTCCTGGGCAGTTCCGCTGCATCTGGCCCACATGTGAACATAAAACCATAAGATGTCTGGGGAATAGACACGGAAAGCTGGAGTAACTCGGTGGGTCAGGCAGCATCTCTGGAGATAGGGAAGAGGTGACGTTTCGGGTCGAGACCCTTCTTCAGACTGAAAGTTAGGGGAAAAGGAACCGAGAGATATAGACGGCGATAGAGAGAGATGTTCAACAAATGAATGAAAGATATGGTCAATGAAAGGTGGAGCCCACAATGATCCATTGTTGGCTGTGGTTGTAGGAGATAATAAATGATACTCAACAGGATGATAGTGAAACTAGTACATCAACCAGGGTGGGGGAGGGATGGAGAGAGAGGGGATGGAAGGGTAGATGTCTGGGGGACTTGATGAAGATTGTATGGTGTCCCCAGAACCGTGCCTGATGCTCAGTAACTGGCCCTTCCATAGCCTGTCAATGGCATTAGGGGAAATACTCCTTCCATTATGCACTAAAAACATTAGTAGCCTGTTAAATATAGGTTTCTTAAATGTGTTATGCTTGTGTGCACTTTGGGGTATCCCCGAGTTTCTGGTATCTTGAGATGACACAGCGACCCCAGTGTTTTTGATCTGGATAGGATTAAAGATAACGGAGTCAGGGGATATGGGGAAAAGCCAGGAACGGGGTACTGATTGGGGATGATCAGTCATGATCACATTGAATGGTGATACTGGCTCGAAGGGCCGAATGGCCTACTCCACCTATTATCTATTGTCTATTGTCTATTGATTCATTGCAACTGCATTAAATGTTATTATATCGGGGGGTTAATAGGCCCAGTATTTTAGATGTGTAGAAAGGAACTGCAGATGCTGGTAAATACCGAAGAAAGACACAAAGTGCTAGAGTCAAAGAGCCGGGGCGGGGGGGGGGGGGGGTCAGGCAGCATCTCTGGAGAAAAAGGACACTGAATAAGGTTCCAGACCCGTAACATCACCCACCCTGTTTCTCCAGAGATGCTGTCTGACCCGCTAATATTTTAGATGTTGACCGTTTACCCTGAAACACAGGAAAGGCCCTTTAACCTCTTGATCCAACATTTGTGAGTTAATATTAAGATTAAACGAGAACTTACCAAGTTCGAAGGTTGATCTTTATTTTATGAGGAGTTGCGGTGAGGGATTTTGTGAAGACCCCGCCAGCACGCATGCGTGACATTCCTCAAAGCAGCGGTGTGGAATCACAGAACGCACCATGACTGGAGATAGTAAGATTAAAGACGTAGAACATACCAGTTGACCTTATGATAGAGGGTTGGGAGTGGAGGGTCCAAAATCCCTCACCGCAACTCCTCATAAAATAAAGATCAACCTTCGAACTTGGTAAGTTCTCGTTTAACCTTAATATTTTATTTCGGAGTCACGTGAGTGACTTCGTGAAGATTTCAAAGCTCTGTGCTTTCACGCCCTGGACAACGTCCATGCTATCACACTGCCGCAATACTGATGGACGAAGGTAGTTAATGCATTCCAGACTGAACAAGCTGAAAAATAATGCACATTCATTAACACAAATAATAACAAAGCAAAAGACCCTTAATTCGGGGACAAATCATTCACGGAGCGGCTCCCAGCACGACTTCCGCGAAAGTTGCGGGGGCGACCATTGGCTTATTGTAGAACCGCTGGAATGTTGCCTCACTGGCCCAGCCCGCGGTGGCGAGGATGTGGTCCATGGGCACCTCCATGGCCCTCGCCGCTGATGTAGATGCAGCCCTGGTAGAGTGAGATTTTAAAATGTTAGTATCTACTCCTGCTGCACCCAACACCGCCCTGAGCCACCTGGCGATAGTCTGCACAGTCACCCGGTGATGTGGTTGCTTGTGGCTGATGAGGGGCCCCTGCTCCATCTTCCAGATGGTTCGTGTTGTTCTGATGTAGTGGTGGATATGGGTGGCTATGCAGAGGGTGGCATCAGTGGGGTACGCCCGGAATTCCAACTGCAGCCCAAAAAACTCAGGTCTGAGCTGCTTCAGCATGTCCTCTACAAAGAAAGTTAACTTAGCAGGGGTGGAGACCATTCTATCCAGCCACAGCTTCTGTAAGGCCTGGACTCGTTGAGCTGTAGTCAGTGCCATCAGCATCACCACTTTGAGGGTGAGCTTATCGAGTGGTAACCCTGTCATAGGGGACCAGCTCCTCAGTAGGGTCAGTACTATCCCTACGTCCCAGGTGATGATGTATCTGGGTCGTGGAGGGTTGGTGTTAAACACTCCCCTCATGAATTTGGACACCAGGTGGTGTGAGCCCACACCTATGTCCAGGTATGAGGACAGTTCACTCCTGGCGCTGTTGATGGCATTGAAGCTGAGGCCCGCATCGTAATGAACGCCCGCTAGGAATTCCAGGACATCAGGGATCGTGGCAGAGATGTAGGTCGTATTGGTACGGGAGCAGAAGGCCTCCCACATCCAGACCTGGGTGAGGCACTGCCTCCCTGTTGATGCTCTGCATGACACTGAGATGAGGTCCATGGCCCTGGGTGATATGCCGGCCTTGATAAGCAGCCTCTTTAGAACCTGCAAGACAAGAGGTTTAAGTGACCATGGCACGGGTGACTTTCCCCTGTAATGGGGTTGGTAATCAATTTGGGGAGTCAAAATCCACTTGATGTTATCATTGAACACTCGTGACCCGGTGTCCGCCACTGTGTTGAGCTTCCCTGGTAAATAGGTCGCTGGTATACAAATATTTCTCTCAATGCACCAGTGTCAGATTGTGTTTGCCAATTCGTCACAAGATAATGACCTGATACCACCCATATGATTTATATAAGCCACCACTGTTGTGTTATCTATTTGGAGGCGGACATATAAATGCTGTAAGTTTGTGCAGTATTCCCGCAGCCCATGGAAAGCCCCTAACATCTCCAGATAGTTGATTCCTTGTGTCTGGAGGAGGGTAGACTCGTGAGGGTCCCATCTGCCGCCACAACTGGACGTGGTGTCAGTTGCACCCCAGCCTTGTGCGCTTGCGTCAGTCTGTAGCACGACTGATGGGTTGCTAACAATAATGGGTTTGTGACACTCCCTAATATTGTAGCGCAGCTTTAGCCTTAATTGGCAGCCGGATCGGTCTGTCAAAGTGCCCAGCATTCGCTTTTAATGCTGAGATCTTTGCTCTTTCTAGGTTTTGGTAATACAATGGTCCGAATTGCGTAGCTGGGAATGTAGCTACCAATTTCCCAATTACCTTGGCCGTCTGGCTGATAGTCGGTACCCTGGCGCAAGCAAGGCTGTTGCATGCTTCTTTTATGTCTGACGCTTTGTTGGTTGGGATAGTGATCATCATTCGGTTTGTGTCAATGGTGAAGCCCAGATAGTCCATGACTTGAGACGGGGTTAGTTTGGATTTGTCTGGATGGGTTACGAACCCTAAACTCGAATAAAGATTTGGTCGCTGTGACTGCCAGCTTTGCCAATTGGAGGGTCTGTCCCACAATAAGTATATCGTCCAAGTATGCCATGACGATATAATGCTGTTGCCTGAGGATTGCCAATATTGGTTTGACTATTTTGACTATTTTGACTATTTTGGTAAATAGTCTGGGGGCTGTGGTTAAACCATTGGGTAAGGCTTTGTATTGCCATAACTGTCCACTCCAGACAAATTTTAGGAACTTCCAGTGAGATTCTGTGATGGGGATGTATAGTATGCATCTTTTAAATCGATGCAAGCCATAAAGTACCCCTGGTAAAGCAGCTGCTAAGGTTTCCATTTAGAAATGGGTATATTGTACAAAAGTGTTCAAATGGGCTAGGTCTATGATAATCCGACATCCACCATCATTTTTAGTTTTGGTAAAGACGTTGGACACAAACTCAAGGGGTTCATGTGTCATTTTCCCTTTCACCCCTTTGGCTGCTAGCCGTAGAATTTCTGCATGTCCCTCCTTTATCTCTTTTAGAGCGAGCGCAAATGTGCGCTGAGGTTCATGCTGTGTAGGGGGAAGTTTCCCATTAATAAATTCTATGACATAACCGTGAACACTTTGTAGAATAAACGTGTCTGTGGTTATTGCATCCCATGCACCCCGAAATGCCCGCAACCGTCCCCTTACTTGTGAGGTTATAATTGCTACTTTCTTAAACGAACCAGACCCCGTTACCTCCATGGTCAACGGCGGGTCTTGGTATATGGTGTTTTGGGGGGACGTTGTGTTGCTTGTCGTGGCTGTGTTTTTAGGCCTTGCCCTAAAAAAGGCCTCTGCTGTTGGAGACGGATAGGGCCTTGGTGTCCTATCCGACTTGCGAGGTTTCCAGGTAACCCTGCAAATTGTGGGTTGAGAGTGGGCCGGATGGAGCTCGTACGAAGACAGTTTGTCTCAAACTGTGCATTTCAGAGAAGTGCCAGGGCATCCTGCTGCACACTGGTCACGTTATCCCCATCGAGGGTCTTGGCATATGCCGTAATGCCCGTCGACAGGAGTTTTAGGATTCTCTGGAGACGTACGTCCTGCATCTTGGTGGTGGTACTCAAATTACCCCAGATTTGGGCATTGACCGTGGGTACGCTCGATGCAGTTTTCGGGCGGCTTGAACTTCTCCATGGTTTCATTGATATCCTGACCACCAGTTTGGGGTGCAGCGGCTCCCCTGTGTGGGTAGCTGTGGCAAATTTCCCCACTACGTCCAGCAGTTCAGCACCTTCCTCTGGAGCTGGGGCCTCCTTCATCTCTGGTTGTTCATCGAAGTCAGCGTCCTGCTGACTTCTGGCACTGCAGGCTGAAGAAGACGAGATGCTGGGCGGTCTCCTGGAGTGGCTTATGGATGCCCAAGACCCCCGTTCCTCCCGGTCCAGATCCCGCTGGACTAGTTGCTCCACCAAGAGCTCCAACCTTGCCATGCGACCGTCCCCGCTACAAGCGGCGGACAAGCCGACTTCCCCAGGCTCTGCAATTCCTCTGGGGCTTCCACCAGCGGACCACACCTCCATAAGGTGCAGACTAGGGACCGGTGGTAGGTCGTCGTGGACAGCTGCTCCTGCAGGCCCGTACGACTCCCGCACGGACATACCGCTAGTCGGCCTTCGAGCGGACTGTGGCGGTCCCCCTGCCTGGTAGGAAGGCAGTGGAGATGAGTCGGCGCCGGCCCCCGGTACCTGGCTCCCCGAAGTCCGTGCAGGCTTACCTCCACTTCTGACCTTATGTCTCTGTGGAGGCGCACGGTCGGCAGCTGCCAGTGCTAAGCTGGTTGACCGTTTATGACCACGACCGCAGCCTGACCCGGTGTTATGTCGGCAGCTCCTGCTCCTGCAGGGCTGCTCGACGCAGCAGTAGCTCTGCCGGCCTGCACTACGGCAGATATCCCCGGCTGCTTTACGAGGCCTGCCGCGGCTGCGGGGCTCGTCTGCGGCTATCCCCAGCTCTGCCCCCGTGGGACCTGAAAAACACAGGGTGATGCCGCCACCGGTATGTGAGGCACTTTGCCACGTACCTGCTTGCTCCCCCCCTTCCTGGGGGATGGGAGCACAAAGTCAGGGTCTGCCATACCTTGCTCCAGTGCGGACGTCCATTCCGGAGATAAGTAGGGCGCTGGTGTCACTGACGCGCCCAACTTCCGCACCTTTTCCCCCGGCCATACGGGTGCTGCCGGTGTTTCAAGCAGCTCCGGAGAAAGTGGCCGCTGGCCTGTTGGCGTCCCACGGCCCTTGGGAATCTGCCCCTTCCCTATTCCTTCCATATTCTGTAGGTAGAAGCACACATCCTACCTCCAACCAGCTTAAGGTTAGTATACTTACCTTCAGCGTTCTTGTTGAAGGAGCTGTGGAGAGAGCGCACTCCCCCCCCCCCCCCCCCCCCAGCTTGTCGACAGCAAATGCGAGCGACGATATGTCGCGCATGCGTGCTGGCGGGGTCTTCACGAAGTCACTCACGTGACTCCAAAATAAAATTCCATGCACCCACCGTTGCCACAAACAACTCCAAGTAAGAAATCTCAGCTGAAAATTAATAGTGGACATAAAAATTAATTGGCAATTGTGGGAGAGAGTAATACCCACAATTGTCCTATGCATGCATTAGGTTGCCTTTCCCAATCTTGGAAAAATCTTGTTCTATTCTCAGATTCCTCAGCCCAATCCTTGATTTTGCAATTATCAGAAAGAATTTCCCTTCACCTACATTATCATTGCCATTTACTACCTTGAAAACCTTGATGAAATCGCCCCTCAACTCACAGATGAGTAATCTCTCTGACCAACTCAGGGCAGCCGGCCTACTGATAAATCTACATGGGCTGCGGAACCGGGGGGGGGGGGAGGGGGCTGGGGGGGCTGCAGCCCCCACAGTATTTTAGCAATGCTTCCCCTGGGAGTTAACCGCCAGCCCAGCGGATGTACTTTAGTGACCGACACAGACGGTTCAGTGTCTGCAGGGAGCACCAACATCACCTGTAACACACCGGGGGAGGAGGGGTCAGCAACTCACCACGGTGGGGGTGGGCTGGCGGGCCTGTGAACATGAAGGGGGGGTGGGGTGGAGGGAGGGAGAGTGGAGGCTTCCCACACTCACACACGGAACCGTGTGGAAGCAAGCGACGGGAGGAGGGGCCCGGGGTCTGAGGGCACAAGGTCAAGGGGTCGGACTAATGGAGAACGCTGCTGAACAACCCAACCTTCCTGCTCCTATTTATTGAAGAGTCAGGAACAAAAAACACAGAGCGCTACAATGCCAAACACTGGCTAACCCCGGATAGATTCCAGCGTCAGTTCTGGTCTCACACCAGGAAGGGTGTCAAGAGTTTGTAGGGAAGCCAGAATGGGTCATGCGTAGACTCTCGGGCTATTTACGTTGCAGGGGAGGGGAGTAGGTGACTGAGAGCATGTTCACAATCCTGTGGTGGAACAAACAAGGAGAACTTGTTCGAAGAGACTAACAACATGGACTTTGGGTGATCACACCAGAGGCAACGGCAGACGACAAACTCGGCAGAGACTGGAGAGACTGCGCTTCAGGAGACCCTTCACAATGAGGGCTGGGGGAGTGGGGGGGCATGCTCGCTGGGCACCCCCGAGATCAGTGATCAGTGATTGCTCAGCCCCCCCACTTTCAAAAAAGCTCCGCGGCCCCTGTTCTACACTGTATTCCCACCAAGTTTCATATATTCAACCTTAGGTGAAATGTCCAGAATTGCTCACAATACTCCAGGTGAGCCAGGGATTTGTTTGGTTATAACAACATCCTTCCACTTCAACCTCCGAAGGCATTATTCAATTGGACTTTTGCCTATTTTGTGCACCACCAATGATGTTTTAATGAACTGAGTATTTAGACTCCTATAAATCCTTGCACCTCCAGCCTCTCACTATTTTTGCTCTCTCATTTTGCATATTCATACATTTCATTTCATACATTATGCATGAAGGCCAGTTGCACTATTTTGCCCATTCAAACTATTTGTACATTAATTCTGGTGCCATCTGTACCACAACTCTATTGTATCATCAGCAAACTTGGACATAGGAATATCAGACAATTCTGCCCCTATTTAATGATATATAATCATATTTATCTGAGGTTATCTACGCCAATACACATCTCATCTGAAGGAACCTTGTTAGCAGTATGGTGGCGCAGCAGTAGAGCTGCTGCCTTTCAGTGGCAGAGAACCAGGTTCGATCCTGACTACAGGTGCTGTGTGCATGGAGTTTGTATGTTCTCCCAGTGACTGCATGGGTTTTTCCCGAGTGCCCCGGTTTCCTCTCACACTCCAAAGATGTGCAGGTTTGTCAGTTCATTAGATTAGGTAAATTGTCCCTAGGATGTAGGATAGTGCCGGTGTACGGGGTGATCATTGGTCGGCGCGGACTCGATGGGTCATGGATACATAGATAATAGGTGCAGGAGTAGGCCATTCGGCCCTTCGAGCCAGCACTGTCATTCAATGTGATCATGGCTGATCATCCACAATCAGTACCCCGTCAAAGGGCCTGTTTCTGCAAAATATCTTTAAAGTATAAAGTCTAAACCCAGTGAATTAGTGTTGACTCCCAACTTGCTGTGCAATTCTACGATTCCATGTAAAGAAACAATTCCTGGCATCCGACTTGGTTCTATCTCTCCACGACTGAGAATTTCCATTTGTTTTTTCAGCCGTTGAAAGGTGTCGAGCACAATGGACCCGGCCTAACCTATAAAGTCAGCTGGAGACAAAAGGTCGGTGATGACGAGTGGACCTCTATGATGGTTGCCAACGTTTCAAAGTACATCGTCTCGGGCACGCCGGAGTTTTCTCCCTATGAGCTGAAAGTGCAGGCGTTCAACAGCTTCGGAGCTGCTCCCGAGCCTGAGATTGTGATCGGATACTCTGGAGAAGACCGTGAGTTTTGCTACTCTTCATTTCACTCGTGCCTCGCACTTG
Source organism: Okamejei kenojei (assembly GCA_035221665.1). Taxonomy (NCBI): domain Eukaryota; kingdom Metazoa; phylum Chordata; class Chondrichthyes; order Rajiformes; family Rajidae; genus Okamejei; species Okamejei kenojei. Next base: position 36,200,751 of record CM069149.1, read on the forward strand.
CTTCAATCATCCAATTCTAATGATCCGTCACGATGGCGCAGTGGTGGAGTTTCTGCCTTACAATGCCAGAGACCCGGGCTCGATCCTGACTACGGGTGCTGTCTGTACGGAGTTTGTACGTTCTCCCCGTGACCACGTGGATTTACTCCGAGGTTTTTGGTTTCCTCCCACAGTCCAAAGACATACCGGTTTATAGGTTATGTGTAGGAAGGAACTGCAGATGCTGGTTTAGACCGAAGATAGACACAAAATGCTGGAATAACTCAGCGGGACAGACAGCATCTCTGGAGAGAAGGAATGGGTGACGTTTTAGGTTGAGGCCTATTCTTCAGGTCTGTCTACATGTGCTGGCTGAACAGAGTTTGGATGTTCTCCATGTGACTATGGACTACATTCTCTCTGTTTGCTAATAGCTATCATGGAGGGTTGGGTCTTGTGTAGCAGGGAGTAATAAATCATGATGATAAAATCAACAAGAAACAACAACTGGAATTGAAAACCAGGGGACATAGTTTTGAGGTAAGGGTTGGAAATATTTAATAGGAACCTGTGGTGTAAATTTTTCACATGAAGGGTGGTGGGTGTATGGAATGAGCTCTTGGAGGAAGTAGTTGAGGCAGGTACTATGGCAATGTTTAAGAAACATTTAGACAGGTACATGCATAGGACAGGTTTAGAGGGATATGGGTTAAACACAGGCAGGTGGCACTAGTGCAGATATGGGACATGTTGAATGTTGTGGATAGGTTGGGCCATAGTGCTGTATGACTCCATGACTCTAACTGAATAACCAAAACCTGTTGTGTTTGTAAAGGTTGAAATGGATGACAATTCTGTTGGTGTCCGCGTGGACCTGCAAATTCTATTGCAATTGTTAATTATTGGAAAATAATTGGAGTGTTTCGTTTCCAGTGCCGATGGTGGCTCCCAGCAATGTTCGTGTCCATGTGGTCAACAGTACTTTGGCAAAGGTGCACTGGGATCCAGTCCCACCAAAAACTGTCCGCGGAATCCTCCAGGGATATAAAGTAAGTGGATCAACTGAGCTCTCAGCTCTTGGTACCATTTCCGGTTACAGATAATCAGCCAATCTTGTCACTCAGCTAGTGAATCTGATATGTTACACGTTGCTTGACAAAGACCATGGAGATCACTGCAGCTTCTGCTAACTTGGCTGGTCCCAGTCGGCATGGTGGCAAAGCAATAGAGTTGTTGCCTTACAGCGCCAGAGACCCGAGTTCAATCCTGACTACGCGTGCTATGTGTACAGAATTTGGACGTTCTCCCTGCATGTGACCTGCGTGGGTGTTCTCCGGTAGCTCCGGTTTCTTTCCACACTCCAAAGCCGTACAGGTTTGTAGGTTCATTGGCTCGGTAAAATTTTAAAAAGTCCCGAGTGTGTGAAGGATAGTGTGAGTGTGCGAGGATTGCTGGTTGGCATGGACTAGGTGGGCCAAAGGGCCTGTTTCTGGGCTTTATCTTTAAACTAAAACTAAAAGGCTCATCAGACAGCGAGGCCAGGAGGTAGCTGGAGACAGCCCGGAGGAGCAATGGCCGGTACGAGGGTGAACCACGGTAATGCCTCCAGCACCTTCAAGGTCAGCTGCAGGAGGTTTCCCGGGACATAAAGATGGCCATACGAGGATAGGGACGTCAGTTGGCGGGAACTGCTCCAGTACACCGACCGAACTTTATACTTTGGAAATGGCTCCAAAACATGGTGGAGCCCGCATGTATAATATTTGCAAAAAGGAATATCACTGTGCAGTTACAAATGGACAAATAAAGCTCCGTTAAACCAGTCACTGCTGGAGATGGGACATTTTATAGACCAGACAATGGGCAAAGGATTTCTAAACCTGAAATAAATGCCCAATAAATACTCCACACCTCTGGAGAAAGGATCAGTTTGGGAACGAAAGGCATGATATTGATGCAGTTTATTCATTTTGCAGTACTTCCTGTTCACACCCATATCTATTACAGAAAGCAAGGGAGTCTAATCATATGAGACAATGTTGACCTTTTGCAAAGGCCTGAAAATATCGCAGGTGCATAATCCTTACACAAAGGAGAGGAAATGAGCAAAAGGGATAGGCTGAAGCCAACAGTGGATGAGGGATAATGGTGCAAGTTAAAAGGAGATCATAATGAAACAATGCATGGGTGGGTCCAGAGGAAGGTTGTTTGTAGGAGGGGACTGCAGATCTGGTATACACTGAAGATAGACACAAAATGCCAGATTCACTCAACGGATCTCTGGAGAAAAGGAATAGATGACATTTTGGGTCAAGACCCCTAAATGTCACCTATTTCTTCTCTCCAGAGATGCTGCCTGACCTGCTGAGTTACACCAGCATTTTGTGTCTATCTTGGCCATTGCTGCTTGATCCTCGGAGTAGGCAGTGAAGGCTTGATGCATGACAGGCTGAGCCTGCAGTTGTTGCCTGGGCTTCTCTCTTGAGTGACAGACATCACAGAGCATTGCAGGGCATCACAGCTGGCAATGAGTTCATGTCTTTCGGGAGGGAAAGTGAGAGAAACAGAATAGGGAGATTCCCACACCAGCATTGCTGAGGGCTCTTCAATCTGCCTGGGATGCAATCACATCCTTGTCCCAGACTACAAATCAAATCCTTGCCACCATCTCACCTGAGGTTCCTGATCCCATTTCCACACTGACCTTTCTGTCCTGGGCCTCCCCCACTGTCATAGTGAGGCCAGTGCAAATTGGAGGAACAGGACCTCACATTTTGCTCCCTATTCAGACTCGACTCGAAACGTAGCCCAATCCTTCTCTCCAGAGCTGCTGCCTGACCCGCTGAGTTACTCCAGCATTTTGTGTCTATCTTTGGTGTAAACCAGCATCTGCAGTTCCTTCCTGCACAAGTTATTTATTTCCATCACTTGTACTTTGTTCCACGCCCAGATCTATTACCGGAAGCAAGGGAGCCTCATCAAAAGGAACAAACAGCACACGGAGATGAAGATTCTGATCTTCAGCAAAGACAAGAGCCACGGCATGTTGCCAGGGCTGGAACCATTCAGTCTTTATAAGCTTGATGTCCGTGCCTTCAATGGGAAAGGAGAAGGTCCCGCCAGTGCGGATGTGACACTAAGGACTCCTGAGGGAGGTAAGACATAGAAGACCCAACTAATTGAAGCTTTTGACTATGCCCATCGGCACAGACATTGATGACACAGCACTGGCTTCTCCACTCTCATTCCACCTCCAGGATCTATTGAAATATGCCACAAAGTACTGGGGTAACTCAGCGGGTCAGGCATCTCCAGAGAAGATGGAAAGGTGATGGGACCCTTCTTCAGTCTGGACATCAACTATCCATCTTCTCCAGAGATACTGCCTGGCCCGCTGAGTTACTCCAGCACGTTGTGTGTCTGTTTACAATGTAATCCTGTCCGTGGCATCTGATGTTAAGGGTGTTAATTTGTCAGGTGTTTTAATTCACAAAACACAAAATGAGCCCTTTGCTTTAACTTTGAGGTTAGGATTTAAGGCCATCATTTATTCCTTATTGCAAGTTCCCCTGAAAAGCTCTAACTTTGCCTTGGTGATAGTGTTTCTGTGGTTGAATGAGTGTGGCAGAATGCTGCCAGGTAACTGGAAAGTCAGTGAATGTGTCTTCAAATTAAAATGGTGCTTGACTCCTAACTCATTGTTCATCCTCTTGCAATAATAGATGGTGAGAAAAAAATTCCACCAAGTAGCATGAACCCAGTTTTTCTCTGAGTGTCAACATTTAGCCCCCGCTCTATTCTCCACTTGCAGGTTGCCTCTCTAAATTGACTCACTCCTTTTCCGGTTGCGTCACGCCACCCCCTGCTGACCAGCTGAAGAGCTGCAACCAGTGAAGCTGTTGAAATACATGCAGCATGGGAAATTTAATTTATAAAAAAAATAGGGTACTTTTCCTTTTGTCCAATTATATATATTTTTTAAATTGCATAAAGATATTTTATGAAAGTTTGTCACTCTGCATAGAGTGACAAACTTTCAGAATAATCAAGCTGTTGAGGCATAATACGGGGTTCCTGAAAACCAAGTAATGTTCAAGGAAGGGAGAGTTAATATTAATAATGTGCAAGCATCTCTGAAGAAAAGGAATAGATGACGTTTTGGGTAGAGACCCTTCTTCAGACCTTTCAGGTCGAGACCCTTCTTCATCAGTACAGTCTCTGAAGCCCACTGCACCATTCATCAGGATCCTGATTGAACTACTACATTAACCCTTCAATTTTAATGTTTTATGTATCATTCTTAACTGTCACTGTATGTCATGTTGTCACTTGCGGGCGGAGCACCAAGGCAAATTCCTTGTATGTGAATACTTGGCCATTAAACCTATTCAATCATTCATTCATTCATTCATTCCAAACCCCATTTTTGTTCATTCTCAAAACTCTTGAAAAGCCATCAATCTCACCATTAAGGCAAACAACCACACATGTATAACCACCCGGACGAGAGAATCACAAAGATTCAGAATCACCCGAGTTCCTCCTTTCTCCTGAGCTTAACAAACGACTTATCATCAGAATTGACCGTTCATGAGTTACGCTAATGCAGGGATGTAATAATTGTTGAAGTAAAACTAGCATTGCCTGATTCTGCAGACACAAGGAACTGCAGATGTTGATATCTTCAGCAAAACACAAAGTGCTGGAGTAACTGCTGGAATGGATATGCAACATTTCGGGTTGGGACCCTTTTTACGGTCTGATGCTCGGCGAAGTTTTGGGTTGGGATCATACTTCACTGCTAGGCTTGAATCGGTAAATGTCCTAATTTCTGGCACAAGGCAAGTGAGATAAGATTTCAGAGAAGGAGTCGGCCATCTTGAATCTGCTCCGTCATTCTTCATGGTCACGGTCATGGCAGACCTTCTAACTCTCCGCCACCCTCCTGCGCTATTCCCATGTCCCTTTATTAGCCAATATCCAAATACCCATGATTCACTGTTTTGATAAGCAATGACTGGGCCTCTACAACCCATCAGAATAGATAATTCCAAAGGTTCATCACCATCATCTCCTTGTCTCAGTGCCCCTGGTTCTGCAACTGTGAACCCTCGTTGCCAGGACTCGAGGACATTGAGCTACAGGGAGAGATTGGGCAGGCTAGGACTCTTTTCCTTGGAGCGCAGGAGGATGAGAGGTGATCGTATAGAAGTGTACAAAATCGTGAGAGGAATAGATCAGGTTAATGCACAGTCTCTTGCCCAGAGTAGAGGAATTGAAAACCAGAGGACATGGTTTAAGATGAGGGGGGAAAGATTTCATAAGAAACTGAGGGGTAACTTTTTTAGACAAATGTTGATAGGTATATGGAACGAGCTGCCAGAGGAGTTAGTTGAGGCAGGCCCTATCACAACATTTATGAAACATTATGACTGGTACGTGGACAGGATAGGTTTAGAGGGATATGGGCTAAATGCAGGCAGGTGGGACTGGTGTAGATGGGGCATGTCGGTCTGTCTGGGCAGGTTGGGCCGAAGGACTGTTTCCACGCCGTATGACGAGGATTCTAAAAGAACCTCCTGCGTTGCTGTCAGAATAAGATACAAGATACTGCAAACTCATCACCTCCAACTCCACTAACCTAATTTTACACATTTGGGCAACAAAATGTTGCTGTAATTAATGCACGGCTCATCCTCAAATCATTGCAAACTAATTTAATTGGTTTAAATTATGCATTTAGTAGACAATTAGATATGTTCCTAATTACTCGTTCAATCCAGGATATGAATAATTGGTTCTTATTCACATCAATTTGCTCAAGCCACTATAGCATGGATGAATTGGAAATGCTTATTGGCTTCAGCCGACACCAGTAATATCACGTTGATTAACAGAAAGGAGAACCATGCATTATTTATCAATGTCTCCACATTGCTCATGATCTACTCAGATTAGTTTTTTTGTTTTGGAGATACAGCGTGGTGACAGGTCCTTTGGCCCACCGAGTCCGCGTCGATCGACTATCACCCATATATCAGTTTTATGTTATCCCAGTTTCCCATCCTACACACTTTTGGGGAACAACTTACAGAAGCCCACCGATTCCACACTTTTTTTACTGAGGCAAATTAACCTACAAATCAGCACGTCTTTCGGATGTGGGAGGAAACCGGAGCACCCGGAGGAAACCCATGCGGTCACAGGGAGAACAGTGTACAAACTCCACACAGAGAGCACCCGAGGTCAGGATTAAAACTGGGGCTTTGGCACCGTGAGGCTGCAGCTCCACCAGCTGTGCCAACGAGCTGCCCTCTGCTGCGTTTGCCTTTATAACATAAGCCACTGGATTTTAAGGGTGCAATGATCTAACGTAGTCATATATAATTTAACTGTAGGACTTACTGCTGCAGAGTTAAATTGAGGAACTGTATGTTCACTTCCACTCTTGTCATCTGTTCTGTTCATTGTCATGTGTACCAAGTGGAAAGCTTTTGTTGCGTGCTATCCAGTCAGCAGAAAGACAAAACATGATTACAGTTGAGCCATTTACAGTGTATGATAAGGGAATAAAGTTTAGTGCAAGGTGAAGGCAGCAAAGTCCAATCGAGGATAGTCCGAGGGTCACCAATGAGGTAGATAGTCGTTCAGCACTGCTCTCTGGTTGCGGGAGAATGATTCAGTTGCCTGAGAACAGCTGGGAAGAAACTGCCCCTGCATCTGGAGATGTGTGTTTTCACACTTCTATACCTTTTACTGATGGGCGAGGGGAGAAGAGGGGCTTTCCGAAGCATTGAATTGGCCAATTTAGTTTGACAATTTACACATTTGGTATTCCTGTCTAAGACCTTCCTAAGAAAAAAAAACTAAATGTCATTTATCAATCTAGTAATTATTATATAACGTTTATATTTATATATTGTGTATTATTGTATAATGATAGAAGTTTGTGCTTCTCACTAGTGCCCAGTTTGCCAGAAAACCTGAAGATTACAAGCCCGATGCTCGACTCTCTGACTCTCCAATGGGACCCACCGCTTCATCCAAATGGCATTCTCAAAGGATACACACTCAAGTACCAGCCTAGTGAGTACCTTTACACTTTAGTGATACAGCGCGGAAACAGGCCCATCGGCCCACCGGGTCCGCGCCTACTAGTGATCACTCCATACGCACTAGGGACAATTTACAGAAGGGAATTAACGTACAAACTTGTATGTACTCGGAGTGCGGGAGAAAACCAGAGCACCCGAAGAAAACCCACGCAGTCATAGGGAGATTGTATAAACTCTGTACAGACAGCACCCGTAGTCGGGATCGAATCCGGGTCTCTTGCGCTGCAAGGCAGCAACTGTGCCACCCAAACCTGCTGTACATGAATTGGGCACAACCTTCAATTGCCCACGTTACAATGATAAATATTTTAACCAAGGATGTCATTCTCCCAGTTGACTGATGCTACCCTGAAATGCGTCTGCAACGAGCACGATAAATTCAAGAGATAAATCAGCAGCAATCAAGAGATTTAAAACAAACAAAAATAACCAAACATGTTCCGAACCTGTCTTTGGATACTCTGTGTCCTACAGGAGATTTGATCCGTCAAATAAATAACCAGGTCATCATGGGTACAAGGAAAGGGACTCCATTCACCATCTCATACATGTCCTTATCAGAAGAATTCAAGTATAAGACCGTCCTAATTGATAAAAGTAACCTCCATCCCACCAACACTATGAAAATAGACAATGTAAATACAGATAACCCATCGTTATAACTGGCCACAAGGTGGGAATGGTGTCCATTATTGTCGATTGTCCACTATAACCGATGTGGGACCCTGTCCCACGATGTGAGTTCACCCAAGCGCTCTCCCGAGTTAAAAGGAAAATCAAACTCGTGGTATGTACGTAGCGTGTACGTAGGACCTCGTGGATGTCCCGTAGCGGCTCGTAATGCGAATGGCAGGTACTCGGGAAACGCGGTAACTAACGGCGGGTACTCGGGAAACTCTCGGACATTTTTCACAGTGTTGAAAAAACTTCACGAGTTACCACGTTTCCCCAGTACCTGCCGTTCGCATTATGAGCCGCTGCGGGACATCCACGAGGTCCTACGTACCCGCTACGTACATACCACGAGTTTGGGTTTTTTTTTAAACTTGGAGAGCTCTTGGGTGAACTCGCATCGTGGGTCAGGGGCTTCAGGGATTCGTTCCAAGCACCTAGTGGTCACGCCATGAAACAACGAGTCCTTTTTTCAAATACAATGTCCTTTTTAACATCTAAAATTGTATTTTTGTTACTGCAAGCTAAAAATACTAAATGCTGTTTGTTACGTTGTTTAATAGAGTTTCATTGTGCCAGTATCAATCGAGGCAATTGCTTGTCAATTTCAGTGGCTTCCCACAGTGAAACTGGTGTTCTTAAAGAGACAGTGGTGTCTGATTACTGTGGCATCGCTCTGTTCGTTATAACCAAAATCCATTATAAAGAGGTCCGTAATAACGAGGGTAGATCGTAGTGTGCTTTTTGGCTTTGTTTCAAAATCGGAAACCTGATAAACATCTGAGTTAAGAGCAAGAGTAAGCCTGCTCCACTGTTTGATATCATGTCTGCTCTGCCTGTGACCTCAACTCCGCTTTCCCATCCACCCATGGTCGCCTATCACTCCCTATCATCAGCGATCCATCCATCTCTTTCACAACAGTATTGAAAGACTCTGTTTCCACCACTCTTTGAGAAAGAGAGTTCCAAAGGCTCATGTGAGAAAATATTGTTGGCTCAATTCTGCCTTAAATGGATGACCCATTATTTTTAATGAGTGACTTCCCCCCCCGCCCCCACCCTCCCCCCAAATTGGACGGCACAGTGGCGCAGTGCTAGAGTTGCTGCCTTGCAGTGCCTGAGACCCGAGTTCGATCCTGACGACGGGTGCTGCCTGTATGGAGTTTGTCCGTTCTCCCTGTGACCTGCGTGGGTTTTCTCCAGGTGCTTCAGTTTTCTCCCACACTCCAAAGACATACAGGTTTGTAGGCTAATTGGCTAAGTAACAATGGAAATTGTCCCCAGTGTGCATAGGATAGTGTTAATGTGCGGGGATCGCTGGTCGGCAGGGACTCAGTGGGCCGAAGGACCTGTTTCTGTGTCTGTGCTCTATCTCGAAGCTGAACTAAACTAAACCCCTTCCACCTCATCCTTGGTCTACACTTATCCACAGGAAGAAACATCCTATGTACATCCAACCTGCCAGCACCCCTCAAGATCTTATTACTCTGGCTGTTTCACTTGCTTGTTGATTATCGATGCTGGGCAAGTCCCACAAATGTGAGCTTCATTGATATTCCACACAAGCATCAGTCTGGAGCAGCCTTGAGAACGCTGTCCCGAGCCAGAAAAATGAGCTTTCTGAGCTGCTGTGTCTAAAGCTAAATATATTTTAAAGTAGTTTTTTTCATCTGTAAACTCCACGCAGTATTTTAGCTGTGGCCTATGTTTGCAGTATGACCACCCTGCTCTTCTATTCTGTGCCTCGGCCGAATAACATGAGTATCCTGTCTGCCTTAACCAATTAAAGGCAAGTATCCTAAAGCTAGGCACAAGGTGCAGGATGGAGTAACTCAGCGGGTCAGGCAGCAGCTCTGGAGGAAAAGGATAGGTGACGTTTTGGGTCGAGACCCTTCGTCAGACCTTAATAAATTGGAAGCCACGAGACACAAGATGGAGGTGCAGGCAAGTGCTGAGGAAACACATGTGACTGTGGTGGCGGGTTTGGGTTAAAACATGGTGGTTGAGGTGGAGAGCAGTAGGAATCACAGGGGGGGGGGGGGGCAGCAAGAGAGGGTCTTGCAGAGAGAGAAAGACTGTCTAACATCCATCTGGCCTATTACACAGGGGTGTGGACATCAAGATTCTTCTGTGGCTCTCCACATTTTTCATCCTGTGATTTATTGTGCAATCTCTTACCGTGTTAGTTCTCCCCAAAATCATTGTCACACGCAACTCTGGAGTGAATACCAATTGTGACTGCAATTGAAGGTGGAATTCTTTAAATTTAGGCAACTTGGACAAACATTCCCCCCCCAACTCCCTTCCCCTTGCCCTTTCCCCCGTTCTTCCAATAAAAGTCGGTTAACCAGTTCCATGGTTTGCAACTATGCACCCCTCTTGGGATCACAGCATCCCAGGCTAACAATCGGTCTATCAGGGAACCTCCCTGCCTGAGGTCATTGGTGCTGGCCCTGATTTGTCCTGGTCTTTTTCTTGCAGTTCCCCTGGCCCTACAATCAGTCTGAAGAAGAGTCCCGACCCAAAACGTTCCCTATCCATTTTTTTAATCCAGAAGTGTGCCTGACCCGCTGAGTTGTTCTAGCACTTTGTGTCTACCAATTGCTCCTGTCCTGTCCGCTTAACCAGCCCATTGGTCTCCTGATGCTGAGATTCCTCCCCTCAGTTTAATCTCACAGCCAGTTTCAGTATCATATGCACACATCCTAACCATGGCACCAACACTGTAAAGCAAGTCACTCATTTACGCCACAAAAGGTTAAAGGCCTTGATTTTATCAGGTGATTAAAGGAATTGATAGAGTTGAGTTTGGTTGTGGCATGAAAATTAAGAGATCGTGAGAAATATATTCCCAAATATGATGTGTAGCAAGGAACTGCAGAAGCTGGTTTACACCAAAGATAGATACGAAATTTTGGGGTCAGACAGCATCTCTGGCAAAAAGGAATAGGTGATGTTTCTGGCCGAGACCCTTCTTCAGACTGACAGTTTAGTATTCAGTCTGAAGAAGGGTCTTGACCCGAAATGTTACCTATTCCTTTTCTCCTGAGATGCTGCCTGTCCCGCTGAGTTACTCCAGCATTTTATGACTATTCCCAAATATGACATTCTTGTGCTTGAAGAGCTATTGAGGTTTTACAAGAGGTTATGAGTATACGATTGGAAAATTCACGTAGTATTCTGTTGGGTACGGCCATTGAGGGGTAAAAGAGCCAAGGAAACAGGTAAAAATCAGCCTTGTTCTTCAGCTTTAAGCTGTTGCTTAAAATTGATCGCAAAATTTAAGTTGAGGGCTTGGAAAGAAATTTGCACATCCACAAGTGTTGACAGCTGAAATGTGACAAAACACGCACTATATGCTAATCCAGTGTTTAATATGTGGGATTAGTATGCAGTTCTGTTTGGGGTTGATATGTTGTGAAATTTATGGATGACTAAATGGGTGCACTTAATCACCAGGCTGTCACTGGCTTGCGACGTGACGAGGGATTGCTGCATAGATTTATCTTCCCGCTTTCTCTCAGTTAACAGCACGCACGAGCTGGGCCCTCTAGTGGAGATCACCATCCCTGCGGAAAATGAAACCACATGGACCCTGAGGAACCTCAACTACAGCACCCGCTACAAGTTCTATCTCAATGCCTTTACCAGTGTGGGAGCTGGCAGCAAGCTCACCGAGGAGGCCATTACAGTGATGGATGAAGGTAATCCAATTGAAACGTACAGAAATAGTGAACGGCTTGGATAGAGTGGGTGTGCAGTTTCGTGGGAGAGTCTAGGACCAGAGGTCATAGCCTCAGAATTTAAGGACGTTCCTTTAGGAAGGAGATGAGGAGGAATTTCTTTTGTCAGAGGGTGGTGAATCTGGAATACTTCGCCACAGAAGGCTGTGGAGGCCATGTCAATGGATATTTTTAAGGCAGAGATGGATAGATTCTTGATTAGTACGGGTGTCAGAGGTTATGGGGAGAAGGCAGGAGAATGGGGATGGAAGGGAGAGATAGATCAGCCATGATGGAATGGTGGAGTAGACTTGATGGGCCGAATGGCCGAATGACCTTACTCTTGCACAATAGGCACTCTACAGTCCCATCTTGGCTCTCGGTATCTATATTTAACTCTGCTTTAAACAACAAATCCAAAGCACCTTTGTCCTTCAAATTATTTTCAAGGAACCTACCGAATAGTTAAAGGCCTGGACAGAGTGGATGTGGAGTGGATGTTTACACTTGTGGGAGAGTCTAGGACCATGGGCCATAACCTCAGAATTAAAGGACATTCTGTTTTAGCAAGGAGATGAGGAGAAATTTCTTTAGTCAGTGTGGTGAATCTGTGGAATTCTTCACCGCAGAAGGCTGTGGAGGCCAGTGGATATTTTTAAGGCAGAGATAGATAGATTCTTGATTAGTGCAGGTGTCAGAGGATATGGGGAGCAGGCAGGAGAATGAGGTTTAGAGGGAAAGATTGATTGAATGGCAGAGTAGACGATGGCCGAGTGGCCTAATTCCGCTCCTATCACATATAAACGTGAACTTATGGAAGTTTCATTCCCCAACTGGCTCAGTAGTTCCAACTGTGTTGTAACAACTGATCTGCTACAATTGGTTCAGTGCATCTGGATGAGGGAAAGCAATAACTGTCTAGTGTTCCTTCATCCACTTTTATCAGTTCAGTTTAGTTTATTGTCACGTGTACCGTGGTACAGTGAAAAGATTTTGTTTCGTGCCAACCTGCCAGCCTTCTGCCACCCACAGTGGTCCAGTGCACTGTGTGGGTGATAGGATAGTCATGAGGAAATTCAGTTGCCCTGTCACACGCAATTGTTAATGCTGACTGCTCACTCCACTGGACTCCCCCACACTAGTGGTACATTAAGTAACCCATTACTTCCCCTGTAATAACAAGGAACTGCAGATGCTGGTTTATACCAAAGACAGACACAAAATGCTGGAGTAACACAGCAGGTCAGCCAACATCCCTGGAGAAGGTGGATAGGTGATGTTTCAGGTAGGGTTTCGGTCTGAAGAAGGGTCCCGACCAGAAACGTCACCTACCCACATTTTCCTGACCCACTGAGTTGCTCCAGCATATTGCGTCTGCCATTCCTTCCACTGCTGTCCTGTCAATGATGAATGATCCTACTGTACTTGGCCCATTTGGCCAGAGGGTCTCCACAGGTGATGTTTATAAGATGTTCCAGCCCCCCACCACCATCCTCCCATCAGACGGACAGGTGGAAAGCTCCTAACCATGGCGGCACAGTGGCGCAGCGATAGAGTTACTTCCTTACAGCGCCAGAGACCGAGTTCGATCCTGACTGTGGGTACTCCCTGTACGGAGTTTGCACGTTCTTGCTGTGACTGCATGGGTTTTCTCCGGCTGCTCCTGTTTCCTCCCACATTCCAAAGACGTGAAGATTTGTAGGTTAATTGGCATCTGTAAATTGTCCCTCGTGTGCAGGATAGAACTAGAGTATGGGTGATCGCTAGTTGGCGCAGACTTGGTGGGCCGAAGGGCCTGTTTCCACGCTGTATCTCTAAACTAAACCACCAACCTCCCTGGCCTGGTTACACTCCCAGCAGCATAGTTTTCCAATTCATAGGAGGATGCAATCCTGTACATCTTTGGAGTGTGGGAGTAAATCAGAGCACCCAGGGAAAACCCACTCGGATCATGGGGAGAACGTTCAAACCATACAGACTCCATCCCCGTAGACAGGATTGAACCGGGGTCTCTGGCGCTGTAAGGCAGCTGCTCTACCATTGCGCCACCGTGCCAAGTGGGAGAAATAGTCTGAATGCACCAAGCAGTCTACTAACAATAAAGGCTTGCACCTTGTGCACCTGAGATCCCAGCTTGTAGGGCCCATAGCTGCCAATTCTAAACTCCCCAGCCAGGAGAAGCAGGGTCAGGTAATGTGAAGGGAAAGTCATGGGGGAATGGTTAAAGGTTCAGATATAGTGGCAATTTAAGGGGAAGTCAAAATCTTCCATGTGTGATCAACAGGAGTATGATTGAAAAGCAAGTCTATTACACCAACATTTTAAAAAGTAACATTGCCATTAATTTTCGAAACATATATGTAATATATCCTTTCAATTCTAACACAGATGTTTAGCTTTCACAGGCAAGTGACAATTAGTACAGGGCTTAAAGTTTGTGTTTTGGTTCTGTGCATTAGTATTAAGTTAGAATATGAAGGAACTGCTGGAGTAACTCTGCCCAGGTCAGGGAGCATCTCGGAAGAAAAGGAATAAGTGACATTTCGGGTCGAGACCAGTCTGAAGAAGGGTCTCGACCCAAAGGGTCACTTATTCCTTTTCTCCAGAGATGCTGCTTGACTCACTGAGTTCCTCCAGCATTTTGTGCCCATATTTAATATTAAGTTAGTTTTATGATTTATCCTCATATTGAGAGTGTGGTTTCCATGACATTGACAGGATGATCTCAAGTTCCACTTGTCCCCTAGTTCTCGTGCAGTTGCTTTGATCAAAATGGTTTCCGATGGCCACTTTCTCCTGACCAGTCCTTTGAAAGTTTTCAATGAACTCTTTGGCATCTCTGATTCCCCTACCATCAACGGTGTTGCCTTTGAGAGCAGTGGTACTGATAGGCTGTGGATGGTTACATTTTCCTTACCAATGGGCAGGAAACAATGAGAATGAAAGTCTTCCAACGATCTGGAGAATACCCAGTAACGATACGTCTGAATGAAATCATGGCAAATCTTCCTGACTCCTGAGGTGCAATGACTTGGCCATATTTTCCTGTTGCTTTGCCTGGGAAAGTGCCCTCATTTCTTTACGGTTGCCAGAGAGTAATCTGGGTTCCAATGGTTGACTGATTCAACGGTCCACATACCAACCAGAGGAAGATACTGTGATTGCACTCACTGTCTTCATTCTAAACATGCTTTAAACGCCATTGAAACAGGCTCCAGTCTAGAGAGGAAGCAAGCACTTCCTTCGGGAGTTTAGAAGGATGAGGGGGAACCTCATTGAAACTTACCGAATAATGAAAGGCCTGGATAGAGTGGATATGACGAGGCTGTTTCCACGAATGGGAGAGTCTAGGACCAGAGAGTGGCCACAGCCTCAGAATAAAAGGACATACCTTTCGAAAGGAGATGAGGAGGAATTTCTCTTGTCAGAGGGTGGTGAATCTGCGGAATTCATTGCCACTGACGGCTGTGGAGGGAATGTCAATGGATATTTTTAAGGCAGAGATTGACAGATTCTTGATTAATAAGTGTGTCGGGGTTATGGAGAGAAGGCAGGAGAATGAGGTTGAGAGGGAAAAATAGATCAGTCACGATTGAATAGTGGAGTGGACTTGATGGGCTGAATGGACTAATTCTGCTCCTATAACATAAACTGATGAAATGTCAGCTTTCCTGAAAGAAGATGAATTTCATGCAGGTTGGGGGTAAGGGAATATTTGGCTTGGATAGCCTAATTGATATTCAGTTCTATGGATCAAGTGACCAATTTGATGCTACTTATTTGCCCCAACACCGGGGACAAATTTCGACCTCAGCTGCATTTACAGCTATTAACTCACAGTGCTGTGCCAAGACTTAGATATCTTTTTATGGGATTTTTTCCGATCATAATTTTGTTAAATTTTGTAATTTCTTGATCCCGCTCATAATCGGTTTCAACTTGTTTTTTATAGCATTTATCTTTACCTGCGTTTTCATGATTTGTTCCCACTGTGCTCCTAATCACACAGTTTCTGTCTTTATTGTCCCTCTTCCCCTTCTCTCTCTCTTTGACTATTAACAGTGACTCACCAAATCGCACCTATGGAGGGCAAAGGTAACCCGCATGGTTTTCTGAGTTTGTGGCTGTTTGCCGTGCGTTTGGCTTTGATTTGCAAATATCTGGGATCCACTAGCCGGGCAGTGGAGACCACTGCGGGCGTTTCTTCAGTCATATAAAGACAAATGTTTGAAGCCGGCAAAGTCTGTATGAGCAGAGATTAATTCATGGATTGCATTAGAGGAA
The DNA here is from genome assembly GCA_035221665.1 of Okamejei kenojei. Classification (NCBI taxonomy): domain Eukaryota; kingdom Metazoa; phylum Chordata; class Chondrichthyes; order Rajiformes; family Rajidae; genus Okamejei; species Okamejei kenojei. The sequence goes on from CM069149.1 coordinate 36,216,523, forward strand.
CTGGCTTGGAAGTGCTGGCTGTTTTTGGCCTCTTGCAATATCCCAAACTCGTGTATCTGTGTTGTATATTATAAACATCCATTTCCTGAGATAAGAATGCCGTTATCCTCAAACATGCATGAACTGTAGATTGTAATACAGTCAAAGGCAGCACAGTGGTGCAGCAGTAGAGTTGTAGCCTCACAGTTCCAGCAACCCGGGTTCGATCCTAATTAAGGGCGCTGTCTGTACGGAGTTTGTACGTTCTCCTCGTGACCATGTGGGTTTTCTCCAGGTGCTCTGGTTTCCTCCCACACTACAAAGACATGCAGGTTTGTAGGTTAATTGGTTTTGGTTAAAATTGTAAAATGTCCCTAGTGTGTAGGATGGTGCTCATGTACGGGGATCGCTGGTCGGAGCGGACTCGGTGGGCCGAAGGGGCTGTTTCCGCGCTGTATCCCAAAACTAAAGTTGACTAAGCTAAATGTTAACAACAGTTTTTTTTGCTGATTTGATATTCTTCTTCAATTAAAGCATTCTTTTACAGGGTGACACTCTTTACTCCCTTTATATGTACCGTTGCGAAAGCTAGCCTGCCACTCTGGGAGATGCAGGGACCGCATTGAAAGACTCCCCCGTGTTTCTTTCCTCTGTTGAATGGTGCAGAGGCTTTACTTAGCATCTTCCAGAGAGACACCTATGACAACTGGGGCCTTGGTATGTGAAGGTTTGACAGCCGTACATAATCGTTCTGGAGCCTAAAGGCATAAAAATGTATTTCCTTCACCAATACCGTGATAAGCGGAGTATAATTCATGGGAATGTTAACAAAAAGTGTTCATTTTGTTTTTCTTGAACACTTATGGTTATCGTGATTACTTTGTTTGACTGGGTAGATCCTGTGCAGTCACAACATCAGGCTCCAGAATTAGTTGGTAAGAAGGAACTGCAGGTGCTGGTTTAAACTGAAGATAGACAGAAAAAGCTGGAGTAACCCTGAGGGACAGGTAGCATTTCTCGAGAGAAAGAACAGGTGACGTTTCGGGTCGAAACCCTTCTTCAGTAGTTAGGGATAAGGGAAACAAGAGATATAGATGGTGATGTGGAGAGATAAAGAACAATAAATGAAATAAATGCAAAAATGTAACAATGATAAATGAAACAGGTCAACAGCTTACAATGGCCTGTTTCCTTTATCATCGTTACTTTTTTGCATATCTTTCATTCATTGTTCTTTATCTCTTCACATCACCGTCTATATCTTTCGTTTCCCTTATCCCTAACTAATCTGAAGAAGGGTCTCGACCCGAAATGTCACCCATTCCTTCTCTCCAGAGATGCTGCCTGTCCCGCTGAGTTACTCCAAATTTTTGTGTGTGTGTGTGTATATTTTATATATATATATTATATATACACACACATACACACATATATATATATATATATATATATATATAAATGTGTATATATTGCATATGTACTGTATATATATGGTACATGTATATGTATGGCACATATATGTACATATACATGTTTATAGAAAATATTATGAAGATGTGTCCGTGTTTCGGCACATGGTCCAGAGTGATGCATTCCTCTGCAATTATGAATGTTTTACTGCTGTTTGCAATCTCTTTCTCTCTCTCGCTCTCTCCCACTTTATGTTATTATATTACAATATTATACTGAACATTCCCTCTGCCTTACCTATTGTTTTTCTTCCTTTCTCTGCCTCTGCAGGAGTATCTTCAACATCTCCATTACTGAAAACAGATATATTAATACCAGATAAAAACATGAAGGGTATTGTCTTTCTTGCAAATATAACATCAGTGTTATTCAGTTTTGCATAATTGAACAAAAATAATCTTGTGTTGACTACCTACTGGTTATGATTTAAGCATGAATATTAAGGATGCATAGTCTTAGATGAAATACGTGGTTTGAATTGAATGTAGAATGTCACAAGAATGTCACAAGTATAAAGTGCAGGGCTTAATGTAGTCATTATCTCTACCAGAGTCTAACTCGCTGTAACTTCCCTGTAAAACACCAACGTGATCTTCCATTAATCGCCTGATCCTAACTTTCTTCTCAAATTAATTCTGAATGATTCTGGATTCGACTAACTTCTGATTTCCCTCAGGACCACTTTTCTAGCTGTTGTTTTTTCAGGCTTCTTCACAAGCAACATTAAGAATGCGTTCAAAATGTTGAGCCGTAAATGGTCTGTGACTTGTTACATTATAAAACATGCGAAGAAATTGCACTGCTGCTGAAAACACAAAATAGAAAGATGGGTTAAAGGAATGTAGCTGCACGATATAGTCAATGTAGCTTCCCCCACGCCTTTTGAATACAGGTAGCGAGAACAATCAGGGGTCAAGAAGAGAGATGGGACAAAGAAAAAAGGATTGGAATAGACAACTGAGGTGGAGGATGTATGACTGTCCAAGGTGTGAAAAGTATTTCTACACGTTATGGATTTCATCATCATCAAGGCAATGCATTAATATTGTGGAATTCTTTGCCACAGAAAACTGTGGAGGTTGTCAATGTCTATTTTTAAGGCAGAGATTTTTGATTGGTACAGGAGTCAGGGGTTATGGGGAGAAGGCAGGAGAATGGGGTTTCTAGGGAAAGATAGATCAGCCATGATGGAATGATGGAGTAGATTCGATGGGCCAAATGACCTAATTCTGCTTCGATCACTTAAGAACATGAATATTATGTCAGATCATTATGTCAATATGCATTTATAGCATGTTATACAATGACTACATACATTGAGCAAAACCACCTGTTCTGGGTCTTGCGGTCATTGAGGAAGACAATAGTTAGTAGGGAGGAGGAGAGACAGTCAGATAAAAACTGGAGAGGAGATAGATTATGAAGGTAGATGCACTTTCTGTAAATAAACAAGGTTTATTGTGTCTAAAGGTTTATTCCTCTCAGTTATAAATTCTCATTCTCCTCATCCTTGCATTGGCAAGGCAAGTGACTGAGAGAAGCGAATGGAGAAGCCGGAAGATGTCATTCAGAATTTATTCCTGTAACAATGGAATTGGCTGTGTTGTGCAACATTTCAGATGAGGGAAGATTGTTAACATAGAAAAAAATGGTGCAAAGGAGAAAATGTGGGGTGATGCAAGAATTTATGATTTAAAATCAAAATATATCAGAGAGATTTGTAAAAGATTAGCTGACATCTAAAGGAGGGAAGCAGGGTTGATGAAGCCTTAAGAATTGACTGAAACTCTCCACCGTAGAAATTAATACTAAACAGCACAGAGATCCATGTGGCAATCAGACCTCTGGAAGTTCTCTAATTAGTCCCGTGCCTTACCCTTTTTCACAGTATCTTTTCCCCCTCTTTCTCATAATTATCAATTTCCTTTACAGGATTACCTCTGCGAATATTATCAGATGCAGTATTTTCCAGATCCCAGCAACTTGCTTGCGATGTTAATGCCCACACTTCACCCCTGGCTGGAAATAGGGAGGTGGTTTTGAATGAATATGGAGTCGTAGAGACCACATAAACAGGCCCTTCGGCCCAACTTGCCTGTGTTGACCAAGATGTCCACGCTGTATCTCTAAACTAAACCTAATGTCAGGATTGAACCCAGGTCTCTGGCGTGTTGAGGTAGTGGCTGCTTTGCTACAAAGGGTAATTCCTCACCCTGACCTCTTTACTCCCACTGCATTTCCTAAGGACTACCTCCCAGGTCAAGGCCACCCCCTGTCCAAGTCCAGTCACACTGGCTGGAGCCCAGGAAACAGAAGTAAAATAATTGGCATTAAACCACCGCCTCCACAGAATCCTCTGATCTTCCTCAGCATCCTATTTACTTTGGTGAACAAGGCAACAGAATAGAAAGGGAGGCGTAAAGAATGAAATATAAGTGGGTAGCTTACTTTGTTGCCAGATTGTTGTGAGCTTCGGTCTATGGTAGGCAGGTGTGTGCACATGTTTTGTGCTGTGTTGTGTGTGGGTGTCTGTCTGTGGTGTGCATGTACACACACATTCAGCATAAGCATGGAGGGGAGTAAATCAGTGCAGCAAAAATGTATTGCATGCACTGACAACACAAGTGTAAGGTTCAGCCCCAAGAGAAGTGCCACAAGCATAAACCTTGTTTAAAGCTAAATGTCATTTAATAGTTTTAAAGTCTCAAGAACCCCCAGAGTCTACGCGGACCAGAATTTCATGCTGAATGATTTCCAGGGTTTTAACTTCCTCTGCTGAGAAAAAAAAATGTGCACTGACAGCTCTTCCATCGGCTGCTTATTGTTTTTGTATGGAGATCTTTCTCTGCATTTTCAGCAGCAATATTACCGTATTTATTTTCAGAAGTCATAGTCGTGGGAGCAGTATAGGCCATTCGGCCCATCGAGTCTACTTTGATTTTAGTCCGTGGACCTTGCTTTTTCAACAAAATGCAGAAGAGTGAACTTTAAATGTAGTTAGTAGTTTAAGCCACACGGTTTAACTCCAAGGCTGAAGGGCAGCACAGTGGCGCAGAGAGAGTTGCTGCCTTGCAGCACGGTTACACCCGGGTTCGATCCTGACTATGAGTGTTGGCTGTACGGAGTTTGTACATGCTCCCCGTGACCACGTGCGTTTTCTCCGGGTGCTCCAGCTTCCTCCCACACTCCAAAGACGAACAGGAGTGCAGGCTAATTTCGCTGGTTTCGGTAAAGTTGTAAATTGTCCCTAGTGTTTTTGTTGGCGTATCGTTGGTCGGCACAGACTCGGTGGACCGGAGGGTTCTGTAAACTAAAAAAAAAAAAATGTTACCTCCTGAAACTGAAGAGGAAATTGAAACCCTTGGGCTTGTCACTACCGATGTATCTTTAACATTTGCTCTTGATACTGATTTTTTTCACATGATTCTCTCTTTCTTCTGTTACCTACTTAGTCATGATCCTTCGTCCAGTAATTACGAACATTACATCATCTTCAAACCATGCAAATATCAGTTGGGAGTTTGATCGAATGGATATGCACTTTTATGTTGAATATACCATAGCTGACAGTAAGAGTTCCATTGGTTGGATTCTATGTGTGTCTCGCTAATTTAGGAAGTTCCGTGGCACTCTGAAAGAGACATATTTTTGTTGATTTTGGTTTCATCCGACTGGTTTTTGTGCCGTCTCAGAAATCAGTCCCTCAATGCCAGTAAATGACGCACAGTTCCATCGGGCTCCCGGTTTATTCTGGTATCATCAGATGTGAGAGTTCCTGATCCCATTAACACAAACCCATTTACGCTAACACATCTGAATTGGCATCCATATCATTGAAGTTTGTTCTCCCTAAATTTGGTTTAGCACGACCTGATTTCAACCAAGATGCAGAGGAAAGCATCTCCATGTTGCTTTTATAATCTGACAAAAGGTGTGGTGAGAGTAGCTGTCAGAAAGTCTACCCTGACTGGGATACTTTGGAAGGTCTCAAGCCATGGTTACATTTTCACAGCTGACAAATTTATAGAGATACATGATATTCTGACTGTCCGCAGTACAACACAGTACAGTACTATCAGCCAGCCAAGCCAGGAACTGCCCCTGCACCTGGCATGCCTATTGCCTGGGAGAGCGACATTATGCACCAGTTGTCCTTCAAGTTGCTCTTGGCTGTGATTTAGACAGATATCTCAATTTCTTCATTGTGTGGGAGGGAACTACAGATGCTGGTTTACACCGAAGATGGACATAAAATGATGGAGTAACTCAGCGGGTCAGGCAGCATCTCTGGAGAAAAGGCATAGGTGATGTTTTGGATCGAGGCACTTCAGACTCTGAAGGTCTGAAGAAGGATCTTGACTCAACACGTCACAAATTATTTTTATTTTGAGATGCTGCCTGACCCGCTGAGCTATTCCAGCATTTTGTGTCTTCCATGTCTTAATTGTCGCTCTTTCTAAAATTCCAGAAGTGCCTACGCAACAGCATTGTGGAGGTACCCCCCGCTGTACAGTTGCAGTCGTTCAGGAAGGCAGCTCTCTCTCAGAGACAATGAGGAGTGGCAAATAATTACCAACGATGACTGACATTCACATAGCAACAATTAACCCTGTTGGTGCTGCATGATGCGGCTATGGGCTCTATCTGATGACGTCTGAATGAACTATCATTTTACTGGCATTTTTGCTTGGGATGAAACAAGTACGCTCTATCCTTTTTGTTAGTGTGGTGGCTGGTTAGTCTGTTCAGTGACTGTGGGCCGGCATCAGTGAAGTGAAAGTACGCAGTTGGGTGGAATGATTAAACCTCACCCGCTTCGACGCTTGTGTCTGCTGCTGCTTATTGAGCGGTGCATGTTGCATTCCTCGTTTAAATAAATGCTGCTTTTCACTCGCAACAATGTTCTTTCGTCCTCGTTATGAAGGGTCACCTCGCATTTGCTGTGGCGGTCTGTTGACTTTAGAATTTAGAGCAAATTATAAGAGTAAAGGTCGCCATTACCCATTGTAATGAGAGAGAACTGCACTTTCCTCGCATCCTTTCCACCACCATCCCACGCTGAAGATCTCAAAGAGATATTTTATGCTTTGGAGAAGGTATTTAGAGTGAAAGGGTCATGCAGCACAGGAATAGGCCCTTCAGCCCACCATGTCCCTGCTGACCAGTGGACACCTAATTGTAGATATTGGTTTAGAAAAAAATGGCACAAGGTGACGGAGTAACTCAGCAGGTCAGGCAGCATCTCTGGAGAACATGGATAGGTGAAGTTTCGGGTCAGGACCCTTCTTCAGACCTATCTATACTATTCCTACCTTTCAATTTACCCTCCCATTCCACGTCCCATGCCAATACCCCAGCCACCCACCTACACTAGGGGCAAGTTACAGTGGCCAACTATCCTACCCACCAGCCTGTCCATGGCAAGTGGGAGGAAACAGGAGCAACTGGAATGAATTCACACATAACTGTGCGTTTACCACTTCTACAGAGAAGGAGGCGTTTCCTGTGCAGAATATGGCTGAACTGTGTGTTACAACTGGCCCATTGTGTGAGCAGGGAGCGGCGGGCCCCACCAGGCATCACAAGAATCACACATTTCCCTTGTTATTCCTTTGGAGATCCAACTCAAGATCGGGCTCCTCTGGAAGGTTTCCCATTAGTTCGGCTGTGAGTAGAATTGTCGCAATAAGATTCAACGCGGGTTGGTGAAACCAACCTCAATGCCCCCCCCCCCCCACAGAGAGAAGGATTCCCAATCTCTAGTAGCCAGATAAATATGCAATCGCTGCTGCACTTGCTGTGCTACTGTTATTCATCAGGCTGCCATTTCCACTCATTGTCAATGAGGTTTAGTTGCTGTTGAGTATGAAACAGCAACCCTGTAACAAGAGGAAGGTCAAAAGCGAGGGTAAGGGGTTGTTACTCATAATATGTGATAAGCTATTATTGCATTCCATATGTTTTGAGACCTCATCGGAATCAATAAATGAAATTATTTTAATGGGATATTGGATGGAACAAATCAGTTAGATGTCGGTCATTTAATGCTGATTTTGCCAGCTTTCCTCCCTTGTATTTTGGTGTTCCGCCAAGTGTCTTGCAAACGCGTCCTGACCCCACGCGTGTCGAGCATGCCCGCACCGCCATGCGTCACCGCGACCGGTCCCCGCCGCGGTTATGTCAGCTCTTTGTCTCCGTGCACTTTCCAGGTAACGCGCCTCTGGACAAACTGCAGATGAATGCCTCGCAGGCCTTCATTGTACTGAGGGACTTGTTGCCGGAGACAGTTTACAGAGTGCGTATTGTTGCCGAGAGCCAGGCTGGCCAGGTGCGGAGTAAGGACGAGCGGTTTGAGACCCGTCCACCAGGTGAGGCGGCAACACAAAGCAGTCGGCTTCAAGGGAACTTTCCCCAACCATGTATCTGACCAAACGGCTGTGGAGGGAACATGGAAACAACACCTAATGGCTGCCAATGAAAGGCCAGTGGCCAAGCTCATTAATATTGGTTTCTGCTGGGGTTGTCCAGTGATGCACTGTTCCACTTAGTCTACGAATTCTCAAAACTTTGAGTGATTTAAGCTTGAACTTTTTTTTTCAACAATCATAGACTTGCACAACATGGAAATGGACCCTTCGGCCCCCTAAACCTTGAGCACCCATCTATGGGTGGCGCAGTGGTAGAGTTGCTGCTTTACAGTGTTAGCGACCCAGGTTCAATCCTGACTTAGGGTGCTGTCTGTACAGAGTTTGTATGTTCTCCACTGGACCTGCGAGGGTTTTCTCTGGGATCTCTGGTTTCCTCTCACAAGACATATAGGTTTGTAGGCTAATTGGAGGCTAATTAGCTTGGTATAATTGTAAATTGTCACTCGTGTATAGGAGAGTGTAAGTGTGCGGGGATCGCTGGTTGGTGCGGATTCGGTAGGCCGAAGGGCCTGTTTCCACACTGTATCTCTAAACTAAACTAATCTACACAAAAAGCTGGAGAAACTCAGCGGGTGCAGCAGCATCTAAGGAGCGAAGGAGATAGGCGACGTTTCGGGTCGAGACCCTTTCTCCCCACATTGCCATCAATTCCCCAACCTCCATCTAGGTTTCAGCATTCACCTACATATTGGGGCAATTATAGAGTCATAGAGTGATACAGTGTGGAAACAGGTCCTTTGGCCCAACTTGCCCCTACCGGCCAAAAATGTCCCAGCTACGCTAGTCCCGCTTGCCTGCGCTTGGTCCATATCCCTCCAAACCTGTCCCTATCCATGAACCTGTCTAACTGTTTCTTAAACAATGGGATAGTCCCAGCCTCAACTACCTCATCTGGCAGTTTGTTCCATACACCCACCACCTTTTGTGTGAAAAAAGTTACCCCTCAGATTCCTATTAAATCTTTTCCCCTTCTCCTTGAAACTATGCCCTCTGGTACCCTACCCTGGGCAAAAGACTCTGAGCATCTACCGGATCTATTCCTCTCATGATTTTGTATACCTCTATAAGATCTCCCCTCATTCTCTCAGGACCAGAGGGCATAGATTCAAGGAGAAGGGGAAAAGATTTAATAGCAATCTGAGGGGTAACTTTTTTCATTTGGGATCGCCCGGCGCAGGGAAGCTGAGATCCCCCTGATGCGGGAGCTTGATCGCCCCGACGCGGAGGGCCCAACCGCCAGCTGCGGGAGCCAAGATCGTCCTGTCAACGGAAGGCTCGAGGCCCCCGACCGCAGGAGAACAAAGGAGGGAAGAGATTGAACTTTTTTTTTTCGCCTTCCATCACAGTGAGGAATGTGGAGGAGTCACTGGGGTGGATGTTTATGTTAAGATGTATTTTGTCTTGTTGCTTTTTATTGGTATGACTGTACGGCAAATCAAATTCCTCGTATGTTGCAAAACGTACTTGGCTATAAAATTATGATTATGATTATTTTGAACATCAGCAAACTTGCTAATCTTGCCCCGTATGTTCTCATCCAAATCATTGATGTAGATGATAAACAGTAACGGGCCCAACACCGAACCCTGAGGCACACCACTAGTCACAGGCCTCCAGTCCGAGAAGAAAATCATAGTGTGAAGGGTTTAAATGGGGTGCAATTCCTCAAAATTGTTCAGGAGAGTTTTCTTAAGCTTAAGTTTTTCTTAAGTTTTCTTATGTAGAGACCCCCACATGTGAGAGGGCAATGCTGGATCTAGTATTGGTAAATTGGCATGGGCTAGTTAATGAAGTGTTTGTGGAGGAGTTTTTTGGGACCAGTGACCACAGTTCGATTAGGTTTAAGATAGTTATGGATAGGGACAGAGAGGGTCCAGGTCTTAAAATGCTCAACTGAGGTAAAGCAACTTTGAGGGTATGAGAGAAGGTCTCGCTCAAGTTGACTGGAGCAGGTTATTTGATGGGAAAGGAACATAGGCCAAGTGGGATGTTTTTAAAAGTGTGCTGAAGAAAGCTCAGGATGTGTACGTCCCCGTTAGATTGAAGGGAAAAGCAGGCAAACGTAATGAAGCTTGGCTGATGAGGGAAATTGAGGCATTGGTTAAAAACAAGAAGGATGCATGGGACAGGTATAGGCAGCTGGGATCATGTGTGTCTCTAGAGGAATTTCAGGAGCTAAGGAGTAAACTGAAAAAGGAAGGGCAAAAAGGGGCCAGGGGATAGCTCTGGTGGGTAGCATTAAAGACAATCCCAAAATATGTTATAAATACGTAAGGGGGAAAAGGGTAACTTGAGAGAGAGTGGGACCTCTCAGGAATCAAAGCAGTCACCTCTGTGTGGAGCCACGGGAGATGGGCAAGGTCCTTAATGAATCTTTCTCCTCTGTATTTACCGAGGAGAAAAGTAGAAGGACTGAGGAACTTGGGGCAGTCAATGGAAGTGTCTTGAGAGCAGTCAGTGTTACCATTGAAGAAGTACTGAAGGTACTGTCGTAGATGAAGGTAGACAAATCTTCGAGGCCTGATCAGATATATCAGAGGACATTGCGGGAACCTAGAGAGGAAATTGCGGGAGCCCTGGTTGAAATTTACGAATCGTCCTAAAGTATAGGAGAGGTGCTGGAAGACTGGAGGTTGGCAAATGTTGTGCCTCTTTTAAAGAAGGGCTGCAAGGAAAATGCTGGGAATAATAAGCCGGTGAGCTTACATCTGTAGTTGGAAAGTTACTAGAGAGTATTCTGAGGGATGGGATAAACAGGCATTTGGATGGGCAAGGACTGATTAGGGATAGTCCGCATGGTTTTGTACGTGGGAGATCGTCTCACAAATTGAATTGGGTTTTTTTAACACGTGACCAATAAGGTTGATGAGGGCAGAACTGTGAACATGGATTTCAGTAAGGCATTAGGCAAGGTTCCACATGGTAGGCTGCTCTGGAAGATTAGATCGCATGGGATCCAAGGAGAAATAGCTGAATGGATAGCAAATTGGCTCCATGGAAGGAAGCAGAGGGTGATGGCGGATAGTTGCTTTTCAGACTGGAGGCATGTGACTAGTGGTGTGCCTCAGGGTTTGATGCTGGGCCCATCACTGTTTGTCAGCTACATCAATTGCAGCAGGATCTGGATTGATTGGCCAGGTGGGCGGAGGAATGGTTGATGGAATTTAATAGAGAGTGGTGTGAGGTGTTGCATTTTGGGATGTCGAACAAGGGCAGGATCTACACAGTAAATAGTAGGCCTCTGGGTAGTGTTGTAGAGCAGAGGGATCTAGGAGTACAGGTGCATGGTTCCTTGAAGGTTGCAGGTAGATAAGGTGGTCAAAAAGGCTTTTGGCACTTTGGCCTTCATCAGTCAGAGTATTGAGTATAGAAATTGGGAGGTCATGTTGCAGTTGTATAAGATGTTGGTGAGACCGAATTTAGAATATTGTGTTCAGTTGTGGACACCATGTTATAGGAAATAATTTGTCAAGCTTAAAAGGGTTCAGAAAAGATTTAGGAGGATGTTGCCAGGACTAGAGGGTGTGAGCTATAGAGAGAGGTTGAGTAGGCTGGGTCGCTATTCCATGGAGCGCAGGAGGATGTGGAGGAGATCTTATAGAGGTATACAAAATCATGAACGGAATAGATTGGGTAGATGCACAGAGTCTCTTGCCCAGAATAGGGGAATCGAGGACCAGAGGACATCGGTTCAAGGTGAAGGGGAAAAGATTTAATTGGAATCCGAGGGGTAGCTTTTTCACACAAAGGGTGGTGGGTGTACGGAACAAGCTACCAGAGGAGGTTGTTGAGGCTCGGACTATCCATCATTTAAAAACAGATAGACAGGTACATGAATAGGACAGGTTTGGAGGGATATGGACCAAGTGCAGGCAAGTGGGACTAGTGTAGCTGGGACATTGTTGGCGGTGTGGGCAAGTTGGGCTGGAGGGCATGTTTCCACACTGTATCACTCTATGACTATGATACATGGGATACTCTGATATTTACCCGCTAACACTGCCCTCAATGCAACACAACTGCACAGCTTGCTGTATTTCGTGGGAGCCAGATAGGATCAGCCTTTTCCGTTATGAAGTTGATCTCCTCAGTCCAGTGTTTCTGGTCCTCTTGCAGTGGTTGGCAGCGAGATTTTTAGCCATTGCTTTGAAGGTCATATACGCCGTACAATTGTCCTGATGCCCCCCCTGTGTGGAATCAATCAATCCCGTGTCAGCAGCATAACTCATTAGCCGTGTTGCTTGTCTAATATTTGTTATATAATACTTGGCCGGATCAACATGATAATTGGAAGGAAGGTCTGAATGACTGCAAATTAATAGCTTGGTATCTAGCAAAATGGTTCTGTTGATGTAGTATACAAGACTGTCTCCATGTTTTAAAGAGACTATTTTTTTTTGCTGTGAGTCTACTCGGGTTGAGATGCAATGCTTTCAGATCCAGTCTGAGCTTCTAACTCTTTCCAGCAAAGTGGCCTGGGAGAGTTCCAAAAATCTATTACAAAATAATCCCAGGAAACACAATCCAGTCAACTTTAATAAGCACTAATGGAGCTGCGCTAAAGGGTGCAAAATATAAACATGAAAAAAAGGATGCGTGCCTTTAACTCTTTGCCAGCCAGCTTTATCTGTGTGCTATAAAAACAGAAAAACGTTGTATGCACAGATCAGATGGCAATAGTGGCAAGGAAAACAATTAACATTACAGGTTGATGATCTTTATCAGAACAACTATGTCAGTCATCTACACGAAGTGTTAAAAATGAGGAACTGCAAATGCTGGTTTACAGAGAAAGGACACAAAGTGCTGGAGTAACTAATCGAGTCAGACAGAATCTCTAGCGATCACGGATAGGTGATTCATGTCTATCCATGTCCTCGAGAGATGCTGCCCGACCCACTAAGGTACTCCAGCACTTTGTGTCCAAACGTGAGGTGTTAACTCTATTTCTCTCCCCACAGACAGTGCCTGACCGGTTGAGTGTTTCCAGAATTTTCTATTTCTATTTCAGTTTCCACAGTCAACAGCATTTTGCATTTGGTTTTATTTTTTTAATCTGGGTGTTGTCCGTTAGACATTTGGTCTGATATGTTTGAACCATGTCTCATCCGATGAGAAACACTTGCATTCTGAAGTTGCATTGGAAGTTACATGATGTTGATGTGTTTGTTGATGTGAGCATCAGTTTTGGCCGGGGAAATGGTGAAAGAGAGTAGCAATGAATATAAAGAGCTGGATTTTATCCACAAGCGATACCTTATGTGTAAGTGTGCATAAGCTTGTGTCTTCAGGCTTCACACAAATGTTAAAGATGTGAGATTTGATGGGACTTTTCTGGCATTTTATGTGTGCTGTTGCAGGTAATGCATCCTTGAATTGAGGCTCAGAGGCGTACTCTGTGTGCCTCTGCCTAGCCCATTGGTTTGGTATGTTTAACACTCAGCAAATGCATTGAACACCAAAGTCCAGTTCACTTCTGGGACTTTGCCAGACGCTCTGTTACTGCTGTGCTCCTTGTTTGGTAGAGGATCTTTATCTCGTGTGTCCTTTTGCGTACGTTCTTTGTTTGCATGTTGCTTTGTCATTTTTATGTTGTTTTGAGGTTTGCCTTGTTTGAAACACATGTTTCAATGCAACTTTGATTAGATTGAAGTGGACCCTTTCTCCATTACCCCAGTAGATTATCAGCAAAGCTGAGATTTTAGTGGTGTGAATGAAACCAATGTGATTGCAAAACAAGGCTAAGTTGACCTGGGTTATTGTGTAGGAAGGAACTGCAGATGCTGGTTTACACCGAAGATAGACTCAAAATGCTGGAGTAACTCAACGGATCAGGCAGCATCTCTGGGGAAAAAGAACTAATTCCTCAGTCCGAAACGTTACCTATTCATTTTCTCCAGAGATGCTGCCTGGCCCGTTGAATTATTCCAGCATTTTGTGTTGATTTATGTTATTGTTAGATATTTGATGAAATGGTGTCTCTTGCAAGCCTCCATTTTGTAAATATATGAAAACAATGCCCAAGGTTTTATTTATTTGATCTCCACCACTTGAATTGTCACATCATTAAATTAGGATATTTTTATTTTTTGATTGCTTCTCCATGTTCCTGCATCTTCTGGTTCTACTTCTCTCTATTCCTTAATTACTCTTCCTCATGAACTATGTTGACTGAATGTGTCACATATGCTAACCACTGGTATTACTTCTTTTCTCAGTATGATCCATTTGATTGAAGTATCTACATGTTCATCAAGCTGGGCCCATTACCAGTTTTATGGGCATGGCAGCAATTTGCTAAATATGGCACAAAATCAATAAGCTGATTGTTCTTGACTAATTCCAGAGAACTGGAGAGGCACATTTTTGTGGATGTTACGATCCCTCAGCATAGTGTGATCAATGGTTGGCAATGGACTTGGTGGGCCGAAGGGCCTATTCCCATGCGGTATATCTAAACTCTAAACTAAAGTAAAGGATGTACCAGATCAGGTATATTGTTCATGTTAATTGATTGAGAACTTCCACCTTTTGGGCAAGAAATTATCTTGAACCTATCAGCAATGTTGCCTCTGCATTATCTTCCCAAAGAGTGAAAGGTAACTAGGACGAACAATCCAGCAAGACCCGGGATCAATCAGGTTTGCTCCTCCTGATTGCTGCTCCATAATCCTGCTGGGAAATGGATGTGGAGTTTGGTGGGGGGGGGGGGGGGGGGGGAATGCACGATTTACTTGAAATTAGAGATAACACCATTCCTACCGCTGGGTTGTAAGCTTCCCAAGCAAAGTATGAGATGTTTTTGAACTTTGTCATGTTGTCATTTCCCCTTAAGCACTATCTGTGATTGTGATTGATGACAGATAACGTATTATCTGTTTTGTTATCATTGCCTTTCGTTGCACTCCGAAGTTAACATAAAAGTGCCTTGGGTTACTATCTCCGCCTCCAGTCACTTTAATTCAGGTGGTAATCAGTGTTTTCTCACTCTCTCTTTCAAATAAACAACACCAGCCATGGCAAGCCGTCAGGTGGATATTGCCACCCAGGGTTGGTTCATTGGCTTGATGTGTGCCATCGCCCTTCTGATCCTCATCCTCCTGATTGTCTGCTTCATCAAAAGAAACAAAGGAGGCAAATACCCAGGTAAGACCATCTTCACCCAACAGAGTATTAAGATACCATGGAAAGTTCTAATCAAGTTTACGCCAATAAGCTCTCTTGACCTTGGTGATTCCGAGGACTGGTATTAGTCAGACGTTACGTGGGGAATGAGCTGAGAAGATCTGTCTTTTCAATTTCATACCCATAGCCATGCATTTAGAGAGAACTTCATTGAGGTGGGTTGGAGGATGTAGCCAGCAAAGCTGAAGATGGACACAAAAAGCTGGAGTAACTCAGTGGGTCAGGCAGCATCTCTGGAGAAAAGGAATATGTGATGCTTTGGGTCGAGTCCCTTCATCGGACTGAGAGTCAGGAGAAAGGGAAACGAGAGATATAGACGGTTATATAGAGAGATATAGAGCAAGTGAATGAAAGATATGCAAAGAAGTAACGATGATTAAGGAAAGGTAGAGCCCACAATGGTCCATTGTTGGCTGTAGGCTGGGTGATAACATGTTATGCAGACATTTAAACTCAACAGGATGACGGTGAAACTAGTACAATGACTAGGGTGGGGGAGGGACAGAGAGAGAAGCAATGCAAGGGTTACTTGAAGTTAGAGAAATCCTGACCATACCACTGGGTTGTAAGCTGCCCAAGTGAAATAGGAAGTGCTGAGCAAAGTTAGAAGTAAAGCTGGAGTTTGGATAGCATAAACCTGGAGTTTTTTACAATACCAAATGCGATTTCAATGCTGCAAGAGTGGGAACCTAGACATGAGTACTGTAAAGAGTGTTAAGGAATATGGTTGCACCAGCAACATAAGTAAGTGACACAGAAGGATTAGACCCATTATAAAAGGGAAAACTTTAAACTATCTTTGTAAACAATCTGTATCACCACACATGAAGGTTGTCTAAGGTCACAACAGGATCTAGATCAACAGGAAAAATGGACAAGTGAATGGCAGATGCAATTTAACTCAGCCAAGTGAAAAATAATGTTTTTCAGGGAGTTAACCAGGGGTGGACACACACAGTGAATGGCAGGGCCCTGGGGAGTGTTGTTGAACAGGGAGTCTGAGGGGTACAATATAGAATTCCCTGAAAATGGCAACACTGGTAGACAGGATGGTAAGGAAGGCATGAGGCATGCTTGCCTTCATTGGCAGAAACATTGAATATAAGAGATGTCATGTTAGAGTTGTGCAAAAACTGGTTGGACCACACTTGGAGTATTGTGTGTAGTTCTGGTCACCGCTCGAGAGGAAGGGTGTGATTAGGCTTGAGTGCGTGCAGAAAAGGTTCACAAGGATGTGCCTGAATTGAAGGTCTTGGGTTATCAGGAGATATTTGGTTAGGGTAGTTCTCTTTTCCCCAGGAGACAGCCCCTTTCTGAGAGATAATATGATTGAGGTGTATATGAGAGGCATACTTAGGTTAGATAGCCAGTTCTGTTTACCTTGATGCCTTAAACTAAGACATTGGTTTAAGGTGAGAGAGAGGAGATATAAAGGGGATCTGAATGGTAAATATTTCACACCAAGAATAATTGGTATCTGGAATGAGCTGCCAGAGGAGGTGGTGGAGGCAGGAACAGTAACAATATTTAAGAGACATCTGAACAGGTAACTTGAATGGGCAAGGCCTAGAGGGATATGGATTTACTGCAGGCGTGGGATTTGCTAAAGGGCCTGTTTGTAGAGTGTACAACTCTATGACTAAATTTCATTTAGTTGTGGGGCAACTTCACATTTATACTCTGGCAGGCTTTCTTCTTGGTTATTTTAATTTCCCAACCCTCGTACCATGCTGGTCTCCATTCTTCACACCCTCACACTCCCCTGCCCTTCTGTTCTCTAGCTCTCCTTTACCCTGTCCACATTCCTTTCTCCTGTCCCTCGTCTGATCCCTTGCTGCCATTTTCCCCTTTTCCCCTTCCATTCCCACTCCTCCTCTGCTGTCCACCCTATCACTCTTCTTTTCCTTCTCTTCCATTTCCACCTCCTCCTCTCCGCATTTCTCTCCTCTTTCTTTGTTTCACATCCGACCCTACTTTTTCGGTCACATCTCTTCCTTTGTCCCCTCCCCCTTTCCCCACCCCATTTAACCCCTCTATTGCCTCCTCCTCCTTCTCCTTCTCCCTCTTCCACCTGAATTTGCCTTCCAACCACCCTCATCCCCATCTCCCCAACACCCCATCTTTCCGCTTGCATTCCCCTCACCTCCATTCCCTTCCCGCCACCCCGAGCAGTTTTCCATGCTCGGGAAAAACGGCCCCCTGATGTAACGCCTACCTCTTTCTGATCTCCACCCATGACGTTTACAGTGAAGGAGAAGGAGGATGCTCACGCCGATCCCGAGATTCAGCCGATGAAAGAGGATGACGGTGCCTTTGGTGAATACAGGTGAGCACCTGTCCTCTAGACTGTCACCTGCCTCTCTGTACTGTCTCATTGAAGAGTAATCCAGCTGGTCGGAATTCCTAGTCTTGGACCCGTTGAATGTAGTGAGCTTTGAAACTGTGAATGGTCTGTGTTGGGGCTGTGTCTTTTCCTCTGCAATTCCCCCTTGCCGTTTCTGGATTTGGAGATGTACAGTTTTCTGTAAATCTATCATACTCTCACACGCTGATCCCGACATCCAGGTTTCACGGATTTTCGCACTTTAACCGAAACTGCTTTCAGCCTCTGAACTTCAAAAGCATTGCAATTGTTTTTCTCTTCGGAAAATAAGATCCGATCATTTTAACGTTTTGAACAGGTTGGTTTCTGGATTATTGCACCTGGAATCAGTGGTTAAAAGGCTTCACATGTTACATAGAACATAGGACAGTACAAAACGGGCCCTTGTGCCGAACATGAAGCCAAGTTACACTGATCTCATCTGCCTCTACATGATCCCTATCCCTCTATTCACTGCACTCCATGTGCCTATCTAAAAACCTCTTAAACACCAACATCATATCTGCCTCCATCCCAAACCCTGACGATGCGTTCCCCTCTCATCTCTGTGTTAAAAAAAAAATGCTCTGGTGTAAAAAAAAACAAAACCGCAGTTACTGGAAATCAGAAACAACACCAGAAAATGCTGGAAATCCTTATCAGGACTGACGAGGACCTCGGACCCAAAATGATAACCACAGAGGCTGTCTGACCTGTTGAGTGTATCCAGTATTTTCTGCTTTTGTTTCACATCTTCTGGATTATTTGAGCTGGACGTTGAGGAAAATAACACTGAGTTTGCAGTAACATGGACTCCATCTCATACTGTGGAGTGACTTGAAGCTCAGCTCCTAGAAGAGGCGAATGAAAGGTTAGTGAGGGGGCTGGAGCAGAGGGTGAGAGCATTGTTGAAAGGAGAGCTGTTTTGGGAGTTATAAAGACAAGAGTCATATTGACAAGGAATTTACAAAGGGTGTCAACCCCAAAACATTGACTGCTTCTCTTTCCACAGACACTGCCCAACCTGTTGAGTTTTTCCAATTTTATGTGGGATATGTCTTTGGGAGTTGCATGGTGGCTGGTGGAAAGTGTGACTCAAGGGAGGTATGTGTTTATGAATCAGAGCCTTTCTGTGGTAAGGCCCTTTATCGAGGAAAGTCAGTATTAGAGAACTTCTCGGGTGATTGAGGTCTTTCAAGTGATGAACAGATTCAATGGAGTAGTTAGCCCAGAAGCAAACAGGGTCAGTACAAAACAATTCTGGTGCAACACTAGGTACCACTTTAAACAAAAAATAGTGGAAATTTGAAACGCCCTCCAAAATAAAAGGCGCGTCCACAGAGGCATATCGGGGAAGGATATAATGAGTTTATGAAGCAAATGGGATTGAGTTTGGGTTCAGCCATGATTTAGTTGAATGAGAGAATAGTCACTTCTTGTTTAAATGTTCCACATGTTAATGTGCGGCACAGTGGCACAGCAATAGAGTTGCTGCCTGACAGCGCCAGAGGCCCGGGTTCAATCCTGACTACGGGTGCTGTCTGTGCAGAGTTTCTACGTTCTCTCTGCTTAGGATTCCAGCAGCATCAGTGGCAAACGAATGATCAACAACAAGAATGAGAGAAGCACAGATGTCTCTGAGAGTTGCAGCACTGGACAGCGATAGGGAGAGGTGAGACCTGGCGGGATTTGGGACTGAGGTTGGTAAAGTAGAGGTTTGAGGTCACTCCAGGGCATTGGATACAAGACTGATTGTTGAATGGAACTCAGTGTAAGTTAGGGAGAGGGCTGTAGAACTGATGAAGTGGAAGGTGGGAGGTTGACAAGGATTGTCCTGGGATATTGAGTCTTGGGTTTCAAACGCACAGTCGAGAGTTTTGGCTGCAGGTGAGATGAGGCAGTGGGGTAGTCGGGCGAAGTGATGGATGAAGTTGAATGTAGCACAGGTATCTGGCACAAAGTTGGCTTGATGGTGAAACATGTCATTGAGGTTGTCATCAGCCCAACTCAGCCTTGAACTAAAATGCTGGAAACACTCGACGGGTCAGACTGCACCAGTGGAAAGGGAAGCGGAGTTAATGTTTTAGTGCAAGCACTCTTCATCAGCGTTCAATTGGTGTCAAGAATGTGAAGGCTGTGGTGAGGATTCAATCCAATGATTTCAGTCTTTGCATTCCCAGTACTTGGTGGGAGGGAAGTTCTGTTCTTCCAGGATTGAGTATCAGGCAAGTGGTTTCCCAATGTAGAGAAAGTCATAGTCATGGAATATTACAGCGTGGAAACAGGCCCTTCAGCCCAACCTGCCCACACCGGCCAACATGTCCCATCTATACTAGTCCCACCTGCCTATTTGGTCCATATCCCTCTTAAACCTGTCCAACCAATTGACCTGTGTAGGAAGGAACTGCTGATTTAAACTGAAGATAGACACAAAAAGCTGGAATAACTCAGCGGGACAGGCAGCATCTCTGGAGAGAAGGAATGGGTGATGTTTCGGCTAAGAACCCTTCTTCAGACCTTCAGAGTCTGAAGAAGGGTCTCGACCTGAAACGACACCCATTCCTTCTCTCCAGAGATGCTGCCCATCCCGCTGAGATACTCCAGCTTTTTGTGTTTATCCATTTACCTGTCTAAATGTTTCTTAAACATTTAGAAGGATTTAGAGAGAGGAAGGGTCAAGAAGTATAATGACATGATCAAGCTGGACATTGTCAGCACACTGTGGCAACTGAAGCCATGATTCGGAATGATGTTGCCAAGGACCAACATATAGTTGAGCCGTGGGAGATGGTGAAGGAAGAACCCTGGGGGAAGGGCTTACTAGGAGGAAGAGCAGCCATTGAAACACCCTGGCCACTTTGGGAGCAGATTGGGTCTGAGGTCAGCAATATTTTTCTTTGAGATGCAGTCTCTGCATATTAGCAGTGCCTGGGGCAGCTCACCCACTATCATTGCAACTTAGGGGTATTCAGATCTGAGCAAATTTAATTAACTCTTGTAAGAAAATGAAACCCATGTTGCTTTAACTGCATGTGGACAACAACGTCTACAGCCAAATATCTTTCCAATTTGGTGCAAACCTAGAATTTTAAAACCAGTTAAGATATACTTTGATGAAATTTGATGGAAATTCTCTCCCTGAAACACCACCCTTAGTCTCCCCCTCAGGAGTGACCTTTACTCCCCAACACACTGCTCCACTCTCACCACAGGGTGATCATTACTCCTGGGGCACCCAATCTCTCCCCAGTGACCCTTCACAGAGTGTCCATCTCTCCACAAGCTGACTCTTCACAGCTTGAAACGTTGCCCCAAACCTTCACTACCTGACATGTTGTCCTCACACACTCTATAAAATGATCCTTCCCTCCCTGACATGGGCTGCTTTCCCCTCCACAGTGACCCTGAAACACCACTGCCCCTACTTCCACCCCTGGAGTTACAATTTACTCCCTGACAAGCTGTTCCACTATTTTGTTTTGATTGTTGTGCTAAAATTGTTTCCACTATTTTGCACAATTTATTGCCGTGCATCCAACATCCATCTCGGCATTCAGAGTCTGTTTCCTTATGGGAATGGGATTCCAGGTGCAATCCTAAAGGGGAAGGGATTCTGCATGCGTATGTTGAAACTGAGCTTCAAGGGAATGTGTCTGGGGACTTTGCTTAAAGAGGATGCAGCTCTGATTCATTCAATATGGGGAACTAATGGGGTTGGACTGGATGCAGATTCTTAAATGCTGGGGAAAGGCTTGGGATACGCCAATCCCCTGGCTTAAGAAGGAGGCTCCGGTTCACATTCCTCAAGGGAAAAGGGCATCTTTAAAAGGGGAGTGAGTCTCTAGTTTTGTATCCAGGGAGCAAAGAACTCCCTGGTATCGGATCATGTTTTTTGCACTTCCTGATGTCTGCACACTTTACCTTGTGCATTTGATAAGTTTAATAAAAGCGGCTCCGTTCATCATTGTTCACAAAACCATTGTTCCTTTTAATCCTCAGTGACGTGCATTATCTCCAAAACAATCTCAAAGCAAAATTGTAAATTTGAAGCCTTATGTGTTCTTGTAATTGTTATTATACCTGTACGAAATTCTTTCCTATTGTGTAAGATATCTAATCTGTATGAGCTTTATAAGTTGATGTACATTACCTATTTATTTGCAGAGATATATGAATGTATATATTGTACCCCTTGTTTTGTATAAGTAGCTCTTTGTTGCTATTCATCTATATTGCCTTATTGTTTCTGCAAAACTTTAGGGTGCAACTGATTATCAATTGATAGGCTGCCATCATTAATAAAGGTACTATGGGATAGGGCCACTTGCTTTGAGCATGTCACAGAGGCACCAATGCTGTTTCTAATTCAAGGCAACAGGGGGCTCATTGCAACAGCATCAAGAAAAGATGGAACATTTCTTCTGATTTTTTACCTATTATATTTAATCAAAGGAAAATGTCGCCCCATAGCTCAATGTGGATCTACAGGTTTAGCTCCTTGTGAACAACCTCAGCAGATTTGGCATGAAGAATAATGAGCCAATCTATCCACATTTGATTGCTGTCCTGTGGCTTAGACCCAGGAATGAGCCTACCTGTGTTGTCCCCAAAAATACTCCCACTCCGCACTAGCCAGAGGAATGGGATTGTACTGAGATATTGGTTCGCGTGGTGTCAAATTCAGAAGGAAGAGAGAGTGAGTGGGGGCCGGGAAATGCATTATTTGAAATTAAAATGAAAAGTGTTGCACCCTAATGGAAATAAAAGGTAAATGTGCTTATTACAAAAGATAGTGGATTGTTGTTCTTGGCTAATAATGTCATTTGTCTCAAAAGCTGGAACTCAACTAAATATGTTGGACCTCTAACGTGATTCTGCTGTTATTGATTAAACCTCTAAGAATTGATCCTCATAATTCTTGCAGAACATGAGCTTGTTTTCAACACTTTGCGTCTCCTGCAGTTTGCAAAATAGACTACCAAACTGCAGTCGCACAAAAGGCAACTGGTTTCATTCTCTCCACAACTTGGTCGTCCCCTAACTTTGCATCCTCTCGTCTTTGGTTCCAAGGCTTCGGCTGCTGCCTGCAACACAATTCCATACCCAAACTGAAGAAGGGTCTCGACCCGAAACATCACCCATTCCTTCTCTCTGGAGATGCTGCCTCACCTGCTGAGTTACTCCAGCATTTTGTGTCTACCTTCGATTTAAACCAGCATCTGCAGTTCTTTCTTACAACTTACACAAACAGCCGTCCTTTACTTGTGAAGCCGGATGTTGTCTGAGGCTATTTGACTACAGTAGTATTAGAGTGTGAAGGGTAGAAACTTCGAAAATAGGTGCAGGAGTAGGCCATTCAGCCCTTTGAGCCAGCATGCCATTGAATATGATCATGGCTAATCAACCAAAATCAGTACCCCGTTCCTGCTTTCTCCCCATATCCCTTGATTCTTTTAGCCCGAAGAGCAATATCGAACTCTCTCTTGAGTGATTTGCCTTCCCCCGCAACCAGAGGCAATGAGGCTGATTTCAATCCTGCCCAAGGATATTCAGCTCAGGCTTGCTTCAGCTTCAAACCTGACATTCCTTCGCCTATTTATTTAATGGAATAATTGAAAAGGTTCAGAATTAACATTTTTCTGTGCTCAAAGAGAATATGAAATATAAGCAAATGTGATTTCATCCATTTTACACACAGGAAAGATAGAGTGTGGAGGGCCAGAGAGAATTAAGGTTTCATGCGCTGAGGTTACCAATGGACAGCTGAAACAATAAACAAAACATTAATGGAGTGGTGACCATTACCTCAAGCGGTCTGGCATATAAATATAGCTGCTGATGAGAGCGAATGCGAAAGTGGGATGACATGGAATGAGTGTGAACGGGTGATCGATGGTTAGTGTGGACTCAAGAGGCCAAAACAAGATAATAGGTCCTCTTGTCAAGTGTGCCACAATCACCTTTTTCTTCCTGCATTGTTAAGCCATATTGAGAACCATGCTCAAATGGCAGCTCACCGATTTCAAAGGGACAAAAACGATGGGCCATGGAACAGGCCTGATTGCCGTGACATTCGCTGGTCTCATATTTGTTGCCCAGCCTTAACTGCCCACTTGCCCGCAGGCTACTGCAAGGGCAGCACGCAGGTGCCAGGCTGGGCATGGATGACAGGTTTCATCCCTAAAGGAGATTAGTGAACCAGATAAATGAGGTCAAATCCCACCATGGATCTTAGGCGTGCTAATCTCGTATCAACGTTTCTCTTCCCTTTCCCTTTTCCAAAAGCAATAACAGCAATTCATTTTGTATTGTGAGCTGTTCACCCTTGGCTTAATCCTTTCAGTTCTTGATCCAAAACCCTGTGAATCACATACCAAGTACATGTTCAAATACAGTATGAATAAAGTGACACTGTTATATCAACAACTGCCTATACTAACCCTTCAGGTGTGTAGGAAGGAAACGCAGATGCTGGTTTAAACCAAGATAGTCACAAATTGCTCAAGAAACTCAGCGGGTCAAAGCAGCATCTGCGGAGAAAAGGAATAGGTGACCTTTTGGGGCGAGACCCTTCATCAGTCCGAGAGTCAGGGGAGAGGGAAACTAGGGGTATGAAAAGGTACAGACCAGATCAGAGCCGGAACGGATGGCCAAAGAGCCTACAATGGTCCATTGATGGCTGTGGAGGAGGTTATACGAACCAACTAACAGTGCGGCTAGGGTTGGGGAGGGACGGTGAGAGAGGGAATGCAAATTGAGGGTTACTTCAAATTAGGGAAATCGTTATTTATACTGCTGGGTTGTAAGCTGCCCAAGAGAAATATGAGGTGTTATTCTTCCAATTTGCATGTGGCCTCACTCCGACAGTAGAGGAGGCCCAGGACAGAAAGGTCGGTATGGGAATGGAATATGGGTGTTAAAATGTTTAGCAGCTGGGAGATCACAAAGGCCAGGGTGGACTGAGTGTAGGCGTTCTGCGAACCAATTGCCCAGTCTGCACTTGGTCTCTCCGATATACGGGAGTCCACACTGAGAACAGGTGATGGAACACCTTCAAGTGGTGAATCCAGACACTTGGAATGGGTGAAAACATTTTCATCATCTCCCCTCTAATCCTTCCACAAATTAATTTAACTCTCCACCCACACCCCCCCCCCCCTACCCTCCACCCCTTCCATTTCCTCTAACTAGGCCCCTCAAATTTTGAAACGTATCTATTTTTCATGTCATAGAAGCAGAATCAGGCCTTTTGGCCTATCGGGTTTCCTCTGCTGTACAATCATGGATGATCTATCTTTCCCACTTAATCCCATTCTCCTGCCTTCTCCTCGTAACCTTAAGGGCCTGTCCCACTTGTCGATTTTATCGGCGTCATATCAGTGTCGTCAAAAGATTTTTTAACATTTCAAAATCCGGCGGCGACCATAAAAACGTTGCGACAGTCGAAAAAACACCGCACGCCATACGTCGTCACGCCGCATCATGCCGCGTCACCCTGCAACGTTTCGGTGACCTGATACGTCAGTCAATGATACCAGCAGTCGCAGACAAAATCACCAAGTGGGACAGGCCCTTCAGACAGCCTTATTAATTAAGTACCTGTCCATCTCTGCTTTAAAAATGCCCAAAGAATGCATCCACAGCCATCTGTGGCAATGAATTCCCCAGATTCAACACCTTCTGCCTAAATAAATTCCTCTCCATCTCTGTTCTAAAGGTGCGTCCTTTTATTCTTAGGCTGTGCTCTCTGGTCCGAGACTCTCCCAGTAGTGGAAACTACAAGTCTCCACCATTTAGTATTTCAGTTGACATTAAGGCGCAGGAACTATGGTTGGATGCTCCTTTCCTCCTTTAGTGTAGTTTAGTTTTGTTTAGTTTAGAGATACAGTGCGGAAACAGGCCCTTCGGCCCACCAAGGCCACGACGACCGGCAATCCACACACATTAACGCTCTCCTACACACACAATGGTCAATTTACAGTTATACCAAGCCAATGAGCCTACAGACCTGTACTTCTTTGGAGTGTGGGAGGAAACCGGAGATCCCTGAAAAAACCCACGCAGGTCACGGGGAGAACGTACAAACTCCGTACAGACAAACACACATAGTCAGGATTGAACCCGGGTCTCTGGCGCTGTGAGGCAGCAACTCTATCGCAGCGCCACCGCGCCATCTCTTCCTGAACCCAAAGAAGCAACTTGGTGCCGTTAGCCGAGATCAGTTCCCTGTGTAATGATCTGGAGACAAACTAACAAATTGCTGACTTGTTCCATACTGGACAACCATCTGACCACTGACCCATCCAGAGAAGCGATACCAAACATAGAAACATAGAAATTAGGTGCAGGAGTAGGCCATTCAGCCCTTCGAGCCTGCACCGCCATTCAATATGATCATGGCTGATCATCCAACTCAGTATCCCGTACCTGCCTTCTCTCCATACCCTCTGATCCCCTTAGCCACAAGGGCCACATCCAACTCACTCTTAAATATAGCCAATGAACTGGCCTCAACTACCCTCTGTGGCAGAGAGTTCCAGAGACTCACCACTCTCTGTGTGAAAAAAGTCTTTCTCATCTCGGTCTTAAAGGATTTCCCCCTTATCCTTAAGCTGTGACCCCTTGTCCTGGACTTCCCCAACATCGGGAACCAAAGTTAGGATGCTCATCTGGATGGGCGTTGCTGGAGAGTTTGGAGCAGGTACTTTTAATCTCTGGAAATTTATTTGAACAATCTTTAGAAGTCATGCAGCACAAAACAGCCAATTGGCCCATTTTGCCCATTGTCAACGATGAACCACCTCTGTATACCAATACTACACTAATCCCATTTGTTGTTCTCCTCACATTCTCCCAACCGGCCTGTAGGTTCAGCCACTCACCTGCACACTAGGGACTATTTACCGCAGTCATTTAACCCACCAACCCACATGTCTTTGGGTTGTGGGAGGAAAGCAGTGCAACCAGGGAAAACTCACAGAGTCACAGGGAGAACGTGAAAACTCCACACAAAGGTACCCAAGGTCAGGACTGAAGCCAAGGAGCTGTGAGGCAGTCGATCCAGCAGCTGTGCCACAACTAAAATGAAAGGAATGAGAATTATATTCTCAGCTGATGAGCACAGAGAACTGACTATATATTTAATTTAATAATATAATCCTACACGGCTTGAAATGAGGTTATAAATAGAAAGTGTTCAATATTTAAATAGCTAAACATAGGTTCTTGTCGATTAAAATGTCTTTAAATTCTCTTCATTCATCTTCGCCTGTCTTGTCCGCAGTTAGTGCTCTTCAGCTGATTTACCTGTTCATTGCCTGGTGACTGCTCACTCATTCACCACCTTCTTCATGGACATCTGATTCTCTTCAAATCACTGGCCATCAGCCAGTCCGCAGCCATACAGGAGAACAAGTCCCTGGCTTGATCAACCGCACAGGAATCGCCACCTCTGAGGGACAAGTTTAGTTTACTGTAGTTTATTGTCACGTGTAGCAAAGTACAGTGAAAAAGCTTTTTTGTTTTGTTTTAGTTGAGTTTAGAGATACAGCGCGGAACCAGGCCCGTCGGGCCACCAAGTCTACGCCAACCAGCGGTTCCCCTCACATTAACACTGCCTTACACACACTGGGGACAATTTACAATTTTACCAGGCCAATTAACCTACTAACCTGTATGTCTTTGGATCGTGGGAGGAAACCAGAGCTCCTGGGAAAAGCCCACGCAGGTCACGGGGAGAACTCTGTACAGACATGTACCTGTAGTCAGGATCAAACTCGGGTCTCTGGTGCTGTAAGGCGGCAGCAATACCACTGCACCACCGTGCCTCTGTTGCATGCTATCCAGTCAGCGGAAAGACTATACATGATTACCACCGAGCCGTCCACAGTGTACGGAAACAGGACCAAGTGACTAACGTTTGGGAAGTGTGGGAAGAGTGATAGAGGAAAGGTAAGAGAGGGTTAACAAAAGAAAGAGGAGAGTATGAGGGGAAATCTGGTGAGGAAAATACAAACACCATGACATTTTTTTAGTTTCTTTCTGAGGCAATTGGTGCACACTAAGCCATGTTGAGGCATAAAATCAACAAAGAAATGTTGCTTTGCCTTTATCTGCAGCAGAAATTACACTGCAGCTTATGCGCACTGAAGGTCATCAATAAATGCCTACGCTCAATACTTTGCAGCAACCTTGATCTCCTCGTGTTATTCAACAAGGAATGCATTTTGTGATGTAGTTAGTAGGCCAACATCCTGCATCAGTTCTCCAAACTACACCCTAAGTAAAACCAGCCTTACAAATCCAAATCGGGTACAAATTATCAGTTGAATATCAATGTGGAATACAGCTGGCCAGAGATTTGAAGAGGAGATTGGGGAAGGACGAGGAGGGGAAATGGAGGAGGAAGAGTTGTGGGAATTAAAAGATTGGACCCTGGCTGCATGAAGCACTCAAGCAAACAATATGCAACTCAATCACTAGACATTTCTTTCACTGCTTGACAATACATTTCATAGTCACTGCTCAACTGTTTGAAGTGGCCAGACATTCATATAGCACACAGGCTCTCCGGAGTTCCAACTGAATAAAATCAAGACCAGGCACAAAGTGGGGATAGACACAAAATGGTGGAGTAACTCAGCTGGTCAGGCAGCATCTCGGGAGAAAAGAAACAGGTGACGTTTCGGGTCGAGACCTTTCTTCAGACTTGGAGGGCTGAAGGGCCAATTTCTGCGCTGTATCTCTAAACTAAATTCCGTGGGTCAGGCAGTATCTGTGGTGGGAAATGGACCATTGACATTTCGGGTCAAGATGAAAGGTCTTGACCCGAAACATTGATCTCCACAGATGCTGCCCGACCCACTGAGTTTCTCCAACAATTTACTCAACATTTTGCTCAACGGATTGTAAAGGTGAGTACAGCAGCACAGTTCTGATACTCGAACACTGAGTATCACTGGCACATCTAATAAACAGACCGCTCTCGCTATCATTTTGGGGGGGAGAGCATCCTTGGACCTTTTTATCTGGTTGCAAGAGACCTGCATTAAATAAGGTTAGGTGGCCATAAACCAGATGGGTTTACATTTCAAACTAGGTACCAAAAGGTCAGTGAGAGAAAAGTAAGACAACAACAACTAGCATTTACGTGGCACCTTTATCAAAATGGTTCAGTGTGGCCTTGAGCATTTCACCAATCCACCCTGTGGTAATTTTAGGGATGAAAACTGTGCACTTGTTAAGTAAGGTTAAACAATAAAAGGATTTATATTGTTTCTGGAACATGCCGCCAGAGGAGGTAGTTGAAGCAGATACCTCACCATCAGTTAAAAAATATTTGGACAGGCATATGTATGGATAGGAAAGATTTATAGGGATATGGGCCAAACACGGGCAAGTGGGACTAGTAGAAATGGGATATCCTGGTCAGCATGGGCTAATTGGGTTGGAGGACTCCATGACTGTTTGCATTTCTGTAAATCCTCCAGTGTAAGAAACGTAAGGTAAGTTTGAAGGGCTGCTTTGAAGAAGAGGGTATAGGTTTAAGAAGGGAATTCGAAAGCCTGGGACTTTGATGGGTGAGGGTGTGGGCTGCTCTGGTGCTGTGATAAATAGCAATGTTGCTCACGAGGTCAGACCTGGACCTGGAGCGGAATAAAGATCTCCAATCTCTACGGAGCATTGCAGACCCATAGCATTAACTGTTTCTCATTCCACAGATGCTGCCTGATCTGTTGGGGTTTTCCAAGCACTTTCTTTCTGCTTTTATTCCAATGATCTCAAGGTTGTGTGGCTGGAAGAGATTATAGATAGAGAAGGCTGAGGCCATACAGGGACCTGAGGGGAAAAAAGGATGAGCATTTTAGAGTTGGACCACTGCTTAATCGGAAGCACATGGTTTAGGCCATTTTAGGGTGGCTCAGCGGTGCAGCGAGGTGGCACGATGGCGCAGCGGTAGGGTTGCTACCTTACAGCGCCAGAGACCCGGGTTTGATTCTGACTATGAGTGCTGTCTGTACGGAGTTTGTATGTTCTCCCCGTGACCAAGTGGGTTTTCTCTGGTGCTCCAACTTCCTACCACATCCCAAAGACGTGCAGGTTTGTAGATTAGTTGGCTTCTGTAAATTTAGGATAGAATTAGTGTGTGGGGTGATTTTTGGTCGATGGGGCGAAGCACCTGCTTCTACGCTGTATCTCTAAACTAAAGTAAGCTAGACTGGATTGAAGGGGATCTGGGGATACGGCAACAGAGTTATATATGATGTTATGTTTACGGAAGGTAGAACATTGGTGACTGGCAAGAGGTACATTGAAATAATGTCTGAGGGAAACATTTATTGAGGCTGACGTCTTTAGAATCAGAATGAGAATCAGAATCAATTTATTGGCCAAGTATGTGCACATACACGGAATTTGACGGTGCTTTGTTTGCAAATGGCAAGAACACAATATACAGCAGACAATTAAAAAAGCCCATTATAATTAAAAAATGTAAAAATAAAGTGCAAGTGTAAAAAGTGGCAGCTTTGCCATATATTGCATATATAGATATCTAAAATGTACTTGGAGAGTTCATGTGCTTGGCTTACAGACCAGAATGTAGTGGTGTGGTGCTACTGTTAAGTAGAGCTACCGCTACGTGGGAATAAGCTGTTTTTGTGCCTGGATGTGGAGGTTTTGATAGTGTGGTCGCCTTCTAGAGGAGAGGACTTCAAAGAGCTTGTGGCCAGGGTGAGAGGGCTCAGAGGTGATCTTACCCGCTCGAAGTAAAATTCTGGAAATAGTGAGAAAAGAAATGAGGCAGGAGTTGAGTTAGGCGATGATAAGGAGGATGAACTGAATGATCCTTGTCATAGTATGGAACAATGATCAGAGGTAGTAATTATTGTCTGGTAATATCCCAGTAATTACTGGCCCCCATGCAATGGTAAATAAATTAGATCAGAATGGTAATTACTGATGCCATTGTAAGATCTTAGTAATGTGCTGAGAATTATTCATCCGAGTAATGGTGTGGAAATACGATCAGGTGCTCATATTAGTGTGTCGCCAAGATTGAAACCAGATCGATCCAACCTCAGGTAGTTGGCTGCGGGAAGATGAAATCAATGTGAAGGTTGTTTGTGACAGGGACCGAGGAGAATGGCTTAAGTCTCCCAGATGTTTAGTCGGAGGAACTTTCTGCACACCCTTTACCTGATTGCTGACAAAGAGTCTGGCAATTTTCAGACATGATAGGGTTGTGATGTGGAGATAGGTTACATGACATCAGGGTATCTTGAACACAGTTTTCATTTACTATTGTCAATGGGCTAGATGAGGAGATGCCAGCGGACGTGGTGCTGGGAAAGGGAAAAGATAATTGCAGAAGATTCCTTGGCTTTGATTGTGAGGTCTGGGATGGAGATAGGTGAATCATTTTCCAGGCCCAGAATTGAGGCCTCCACTAAGAGGTAAGAAGCAATTTTGGTAGGGGTGAGAGGGTCAAGGTATGTGGGGGGAGGGTTACACTGCAGGGAGGGAGCAGACCGATAGACTAAATGGACTTTCCAGCAGGCTTCCTCTGGAAAGAACACGAGGCCAGGGAAGGTAGGCTGTGTGACAGGTGAAACAAAATCTGGCAATTGTTATCAAATCAAGCAGCAACTGTGGGATGAGACAAAGCCAAAGTCAATCTTGAGAGTTGTACAGTCACAGCAGCATACAGGACAGAAACGGGCCCTTCAGCCCAACTCGTCCATGCTGAGCAAGTTGCACTCTCCTCCACCACTTCCTCTGGCAGCTCGTTCCATGTCGATACCATCCTCTGTGTGAAAAGGTTTGCTCCTTGGGACCTTTTAAACTTGACCCAGTTATAGGAAGTTAATATTGTCTCAGGAGACCTGAGTTCCTCTGCAAGGCTCCAAAAGGAGCTTTGTATGCCGAGCGACCTCATCCCGCACAGCTCTGATGTAGATCGCATCAGGAGCTGTAAGGATGGGTCCAGCGAATCCCTGGAGTGTTGCAGAAAGACCTGGGAGTGTTCCTCATCGCATTCCACTGCCGATTTCATTTGTGTAACACCGTTAACCTGCAACTTAATCACTCAACAATCGCAAGATATCTTAAATGTGTTTTCCACCAATTAATGTACTTTGGAAGTCTGCCGTTTAGATAGTTTGAGATCTGGAATATTGTTTCACAAAAATATTGAAATAAAAATACTTTTCAGTAAAAGATGTGTCAGATTGTCATTTAAAAACATATTGGTTCATAGAAGACCTTTTTTGGAGAAAATCTGCTGTCCTTTCCTCCTCAGGTCAAAATATGACGGTTCTTTTTGCTTTTGCACAGCCTGGTTTGCATCAAGCCCCATACCCAATAGTTAGAGAGCTTCTTTTCCCATTCATTACATTGCAACCCAGTTATCAAGGGGACCTCGTGAATTCCTCCACAATATGAGTTCACACTAGCAGGAGAAGAAGAGGCAAAAATGTAACAATATTTTTTTGTTTTAACTTAAAACTCTTCTCGTTATTTCCAGCAATATCGCTTGAGCTGTGCACAAAATCCTCTGTTGGAAAATCTGACATTAAAACCGGAAAGGGTGCAAAACATATTTACAAGCATGTTCGCGGGTCTGGAGGGATTGTGCTATACGGAGAGGCTGGATAGGCTTGTCTTTGTTCCCCAGAGCACTAGTGAGAGGCAACCTTAAAGAGGCGTACAAAATCATGAGGAGCATAGATAATGTGAACAGCCACAGTCTTTCCCCCAAGTTAAGGCAGTCAAAAACTAGAGGGCATGCGTTTAAGGTGAGAGGGGAAGGACCTAAGGGGCAACTTTATTACACAGAGAGTAGTGCCGATGGAATGAGCTGTGGGAGGAAGTAGTAGAGGAAGGTACAATTACAACCTTTAAATGGCTCTGAGGTAATGGTCTGGAGGAATATGAGTTGGCACAAGCAAGTGGGACTAGCTCAGTTAGGCAACTTGGTCTGTGTGAACGGGTTGGGCTGAAGGGCCTGTTTCCATGCTGCATGGCTCTGTGATTCTGTGATTCTCATGTTTGGCATTTTCCTATTTTTACTTTTTTTTCACCTCTTTTTCTGCTATTCCCTGAGGCAACAATATTAAGCTCTAACCGAGTGTATGTTCTCTGTAGCAAGCCAGCCATGTTTTAAAATTGGTAGCGGGATTTAAAAATAATAATGCTTATGGAACAATTCTGTAAAAGGCAAAACAAAAAAAAGAGACTAAGGGTAGGAGCAGAGTTCTGGTTATCCCCAGTTCCTGGCACCTCTAAACATGCTGAGGTTGGTTCCGAAGCATCGTAGGAGTCAACCGTAACATTGCAGCATTCCTTCATCTTCTGGTGGCCCCGACTACTGTTATGGGGAAGATTAACACAGGGTTGCTCACCCAATTACACCTGCTTCATCTGCAATCCCTGGAGGTCCTTGTTGTCAGATGGCACAACATTAATAGACAATACAGTCTGCTCCCTCACCACCCCAGCGGTGGCACAGTGGCGCAACGGTAGAGTTCCTGCCTTACAGCGGCAGAGACTTGGATTCGATCCTGACTGTTTGCGCTGCCTGGATGGAGTTCGTACATTCTCCCTGTGACCGCGTGGGTTTACCCCCGGGATCGAGTTTTCTCCCACATTCCAAGGACGTACAGGTTAATTGGCTTCGGTTAAAAAATGTAAATTGTCCCTGTGCGTAGGGATAGTGCTGATGTATGAGGGTCGCTGGTTGGCACGAAGGGCTGTTTCTGTGTGGTATCTCTAATCTAAGCCTTCTTCTGAATGTGCGCTTGACATGAAGTCAATAATTGTACTCTCACAAGTCTTGACTTGGATCATCCAATTCAACTCAAGAGCTGAAACTTGAAACTTAGAGCATCCATCAAGAGCCAACTCTGTGAGGGGAAGTTGCCTCTCGACTACGAAACAATTCTCTTATTCCCATGCATATGGTTGTCTATCTTTCCCTTGCCTCCATCCACCTAATGCATCACTTTCCTTGTTGCTTCCCACGATAAAGTGGATGTGGAGAGGATGTTTCCACTAGTGGGAGAATCTAGGACAAGAGGCCATAGCCTCAGAATGAAAGGAGGTACATTTAGAAAGGAGATGGGGAGGAATTTATTCAGTCAGAGGGCAGTGAATCTGTAGAATTTATTGCCACAGACATCTATGGAGGCCAAGTCAATGGATATTTTTTAAGACGGAGATTTGCAGATTCTTGATTAATAAGAGTGTCAGGTGTTATGGGGAGTAGGCAGGAGAATGGGGTTGAGAGGGAAAGATAGATCAGCCATAATTGAATGGCATAGACCTGATGGGCCGAATGGCCTAATTCAGTTCCAAGAACTTATGAACATAATATGGAAACAGCTTTCTGATAAAATCATTTGAATCCCGTTATTTTGCTTGGTAGCTTAACCATTCAATTGAGTTGATGTTGGATGGCTTTAATATCCTCTAAAACTGACACAACTGTTGGAATTGGTTGCTGTGATTCCTGTTATACAACAGTGACTAAACTTCAAAAGCAGAGCAGTGACACATCTGTAGGCTCACAGTGCCAGAGAGCCTAGCACCATCCTGATCTCTAGTCCTCTGTGTGTGGAGTTTGTATGTTCTCCCTGTGACTGCTTGCGTTTCTTCCAGCTGCTTCAGTTTCCTCCCACATCTCAAAAACGTGCAGGTTATTGGGCTGCTGCAAATTGTCTCTTGCTTGAAAATGAGTGGTGATTTCTGAAAGGAATTGATGAGAATGTGGGGACGCTAATAAAATGGGATTATTGCACAATTAGTGTAAATGGGCGATAGATGATCTGCATGATCGCGGTGGGCCGATAGGCCTGCTTTCATGATGTACCTCTCCATGATTTTGTACACTGTAGAATCATTTGGTTCTCAAAGAATGCTATATTAATGCAACTCTTTTATTAAAAGGGAAAAAATATGGCTGAAGAAATGTATTTAAGTAATTCAGCGTCCTGATGCTGATGCTAGCCAAACTTGCCCTGAATTTTGCTTCTTAATGGCATTATCTCGGTTGCAATGCCGTGGGTTTTGCAGTGCCCGAGAAGTAGTTCAAATGAAACTGGAAGCTTCCCACTTCATTTGGTTGGAGGCTGTCAGGATCCTTGGATACCTGCATGAAATCGCGTGCAAAAATGTAGCGGGTGGTTGAGGGGTGCGGAGCCCTGAACTCTCTCTCAGTGGCATCCAACTTTGGTGGGTTCAACAGTCAGGTTGTTCCCCACTGCCTTGGACACCTATGTGGGATAGTAAGCTTTACATTCAATTCTGCGTGGCTCCCATTGGTTTCTCTTCTTCACTGTTAGCAAAGCAGCTTTTAGATGTGTTCTCCTGGTAAAAGTGGGCCAGTTGTCCGATATCTTTGCACAGTTGACAATAGACTGAGCTTGCCGCTTCTTCTGACTGTTTTCATTTGTTTTTCTGCATTCTATAATGGAAAATGTAGGTCTCTGGAAAGGTAAGGAGGCAACTGAGAGTCTGGCATGCCTAAAGTAACACCAAATGACTCGAATATCCTTGCAACATTTGTTTAACCTCTCCACTTCATTGAATGAGCTGTATACAAACTCTCCATTTCAAAAAAAAAAAATCTCACTTTCATGTACCCCCATTGCTGATGTCGTTTCCTACAAACTAACTTGTGATGAGCTTCATTCCTTTTCCAGCCCAAACGTCCAAAAATGTATCTTGAACCTTGAATTTGTTCCTAATTAGCATCTCTGTTGATGTACAGTGTCACTTGTAAGGTTTGAACATGACAATAACTAACAAAGCAGAATGGAAATGTTGGCAGTTACAATGACCATTCAAATGGCCGTTGAATATCACACATCCACTGTTGTCGGTTTATCCTGGGCTAGAAAAGGATCTTACAAATGTCATTCCCCAGTTGATAAATCCCGCTGTTGTTTCCTTGATAGTGCGACATGTCACTCCTTGAGCTGTTCATTCATTCTCATGATTCCTTCCCATCCATAATACATTTTGAATTGGAATTGCAACTAGTTGTTTGTGAACGAAGCGAGGTATGAGATTAATCAGATTAGATTATGTATAATAACCCTCTGCACCAAGGATGCCATATAATGCAGCCAACTATGTCTTATTAGTACAACTACCTAGTTCATTCAGAGGGTTGACTCTGGTAATGCATATGGCTGCTCGCACAAACGTTGACTTTACTGTGCGTGGATTTCACATTTTGAGACTTGCACTTCTATTAAATGTCACCCTCCTTTCCAGTGACACAGAGGACCACAAGCCGCTCAAAGGAAGCCGGACACCTTCTGACGGGACGGTTAAGAAGGGCGTGAGCGATGACAGCTTGGTTGACTACGGTGAAGGCGGGGAAGGGCAGTTCAATGAAGATGGCTCTTTTATTGGACAGTACAGCGGAAAGAAGGAGAAGGAAACGGTGGAGGGAAACGAGAGCTCCGAAGCCCCGTCCCCAGTCAATGCCATGAACTCCTTTGTCTAACACACGGGGGAGGCCCTGGAATCATCCAACATCCATGCACCAATAAATCGTAGAGTTTATCCATTTTACACTTATCTCCTGAGTTGTCATTACATGCACGTTCAGAAATAAATGAATGATGGGAAGTTGGTGCCTAAAATGTTCAGAGTGTACAGATGAACAAACAAAAAAGGAGTGAGAGCCCAACATGGGTTTTCAGGAACGAAGCTGGAGAGAAACGATTGGGAATTATTGAATACTAATCTGGACCAGAAGTTCATCTACTGTGTGTATTAGCATTCGACTTGGCGCATCATTTGTTGGATTCCACTTCTTTGTGTCCTCTTGGTTTGCGCTAACATAGTGCATGAGAACAACGTGTATCTCACTGCCATCTAAGATAGATGAGTGTATGCTGTGATGACAGTGGTCTGTACAATATTTGTTTATAAAGTGCACAGTGCAGTGACTGAAAATGAACCTCGTTTTGTCGTCAGTGTTCGATTGGTGAGACATTGTTGTGAAGGTGGTAATGACTTTTCTTTGAATGTATAACAACTGTTTGTATCTTTTTTGCAAGACACCGAAAAAAATGGGAGGGGGGGTTGATAGTATTTGGATCCCAGTTGATGATTTCAAATGGAATGTTTTGGAATGGTAACCAAACCTCTTGTTTGTACCATAATGTTGTAGTTCCTGTTCTCTCAAGGGAGAAAACAAGAGGGAATACTTTATCCAATGATGAGAGCATTCTTATAACATCACACTGATGGGCACAATTCACACACAATTGATATGAGCACATTAAACCTCTCAAAGCCTTACACGCCTTTCATTGTAAATTAAACTTGGCCACTTGTTACACAAATAGTTTAATGTTTGGGTGCCAGACACAACAATTCAATATGGAGTTTGCCTGCCATTTCTACTTGTTATTATTGTTAGTTATACTGCCTTCTAAGATCCAAATTGAAAGAAAAAAAAAAATTTGAAAACTAAAAGTAATGTATTTTGTCCTATCCAAATCCTTTGCGGGGTGTTAGTTATGAAACACAGGGATTAAATGAATTGGGATTACAAGCTCTTGGTTGCAAGAACGTTGTCTGTTTTGCCATTTTCTTTCCTTCATAACTTGCATCAAGTTTAATTAAGCTTTTTGTTGTAGATATTGTGTTGTATTTTGTAAATATACTTTGACTTGTCAATGCCATGGGCTTCTAGGTTGCTCCAGTGCAGCTTGGTTTGCGGTGAAATATCGCCAGTCGAGTGCATGGGATTTAGTTGTCAACCTTCCCGTTTTTTCCTGATCTCACCAATTTTTAAATATTAATCTACTGCGTTAACCCTCTCCTTTTTCAATGAGATAAAAGATCAGCCATGATCTTATTGAATGGCGGAGCAGGTACAAGAGTCGGGATGGCATAATCCTGCTTCTATATGTTATGTTCAATGGACCATTCTCTGCCATTTTCACCACCCACAGCGACCTATCACAACCAAACATTTCTTGCAGCATTTCAAGGGGATTGGTCCCTCCAAGACACCATGGTCCACATCTCAGACATGCCTAACGTTACTTTATCTTCTCACAGCATCCTTCCTTACAGGTGATGCCACACCCGACACTTTGCCTCTTTATTACCAATTGTCCAAGGTGCCAAATTCTTCTCCCAGCTGAAACAGATGTGTTCCTGCATTGTAGTTAGTGCGGCCGTTGCAATGTCTGGAAGATCAAACCCAGTCTGTGGGAATATTTCTTGAAGCACTTTTGTTGAGTCCACAAGTGCAACTCCAGCATCTGATCGCCTGTTACTGTAATTCTCAGCCCCCATTCACATTCCTGACCTCAGCCTCTGACATTATCCTAATGAAGCTCCATCCAAGCTTCAAGATCAACTACTCTACTTCCAGTCAAGCACTTTACACCCTTTCAGACTCAACTTCAAATTTTCTGAGGTCATCTGTTGCCGGCCCTGATTTGTTTGGGCCTTTTCTCGCCTCCAGTTTATTCTCCCCCCACTCTTCCCCACCTCTACTTTCAGCGTTCTGACCCAAAACGTCACCTACTCTTTTCCTCCAGAAATGCTGCATGACCCGCTGAGTTACTCCAACTTTTTGTGTCTATCTTCGGTGTAAATCAGCACCTGCAGTTCCTACCTATGCATCATATTTAGCAATTTTGGTGATATCATTTTATTGACAATAGCAGTTGGGGTATGGCTTTCCATTTACACTTCTATTATAATTCCCTGTCTCATTACCACCCTATGATCTCGTCTCTTCCCTTTCACATCACAAATCTTCCCCTCTTCGCCTTCGAAGCCAACAGCAGTCCCTGGCTACTTAAAACTTGTTTATATCGAACTTCTTCCATTTCGGATGAAGGATTACCACTTTATAACACAACCCCTGTTTCTCTCTCCATAAATCCCAACAGACCTGCTAAGCGTTTCCGACATTTTCTCATTGTATTTAACTTAGTGGTGTGCTGAAGTAATTGCTGGAGAATATCATGGGGATTCCATCAGGAAAGTTTTTTTTTGATGCTCTACTTTACTTATTATTAAAAAATATGGGTGGATGTGTCTGTGTTATGGGTGGGTGGATCATTTGGAGATTGAAGCCGATGGGAAGAAATCTCCAAAATATCTAACAGTTTGCTGAAAAGTTTTATTCTCTCACTGTATTTTTTTCTGCTGCTGATTTGTAAAGCTGCAAATTCACTGGCTGTGAAGCAATCTGTTTTTAACTAACCGGGATATCTCACTTCCAAGTTTTCATTCTGCTTCTCCAGGAGCTGCTTACTGTGTGGGAGAAACTAATGTTCACTCCTTATTCAAAATAGCTGCTGCTTGCAAAATGCCTCTTTTAAAAAATAAAAAAAATGTTTTTGGAGCTATCGATTTTTTTTCTCCCAGTTTATTAATGGGGCAGGGCGGGCGCTACTAAATAGTTCATGGGACATCTTATTCTCGGTAGATTCAACATGATAATGGGTGTCATTTGAGAGACTTGTTAATGAGGCTGCTGGAACAAAGTTAATTTTGAGTGCTGGTGATGTGGATGTGAGATTTCTCTTTACATGGGAAGGCATGCAGTCATGTGGAAAGGCATCTGCTATGTCTGACTACTCTGTATCGCCGGTAAGAGTTTACTGATTTTGTATTGGAAAAAAGAAGCAAATGGGAAAATAAATGTGCTCTAGACTTTCACTTGTTTGGCTTTTTTTTAAAGTTTGTTTTTGAAATGCCTGAGATCTGTGCAGTTCGAGGGAACATAGAACAGCACAGCACAGGAAAAAGTCATTTGGCTCACCACACCGAATGACAATACTGAACATGATGCCATTAATATGATCTGCACCTAATCCATATCCATCCATTTGCTGTATTTCCAAATTTAAAAAATGCTCTGCACATCTCTGCACATTCGACCTCCCGAAGTGCAACACCTCACACTCGCGGCTAAAACTGCCATTTCTTCACTCATTTTTGCAGTGAATCTGTATCCTGCTGCGTACTTTAACAGTCTTCCTCACTGTCTATAAATCCACCAATTTTGATGTTATCTGAAAACTTACGAACTAACCCATTGCCATTTTAATCGATATTTTTCACACACACACACACACACATATATATATATATATATATATCAACAACAGAGGTCCTGGCACAGATCCTTGCCGAACTCCACTAGGCACAGACTTGCACCCAGAATAACACATTTCACATATCCCTCTGTCTTCTATGAGTCGTCGTCCTCGTCATGGCTATCCCTCGGGGTCGAGGATGATGGTCTATGTTCTGTTGGTTTTATGGATTCTCAGGTGGTTCATGAGTGTAATCCTGGCTTTGCAGCTCACAGAACGAAGGCGCCAGTGCGTGTGTTTGTTTAACGTGTACTTGATGTTACACTCCAAGAAGCACACGGTCCTTCACAAATCAATCAACTCATTCCAATGGCAAGGGAACCAAGACGATTGGAATTGATAGATCCGTTGCAGCCTTCACCCGCCTTCACATCCATTGAGGCTCACTGCCTTATAATTTCCTGGATTATCTCTACTTCCCTTCAAGCAAAGGAACAGCATTGGCTATTCTCCATTCTTCTGAGACCTCACTTAGGGATAGAGAAGATGCAAAGATCTTTCCAATCTCAAAAACCTGGGCTAGATCCTATCCAGATGTGGGGATTTATCACCTCAATAATCTTCAAGAGCCCCAACACCATCTTCTTCTTGATCTCAAACAACCCTTGAATTCCCCACACTGATCTCTGTGTCCTCAACGTCTTTGTCCGTGTTGGGTACAAAGTACTTAGTTTTAGTTTAGTTTAGAAATACAGTCTGGAATGATGCCCTTCAGCCCCACCAAGTCCATGCTGACTATCAATCACCTGCTGACACTAGTTTTATGTTATCCAACTAGTGTGAGCAGGTGATTGATAGCATGGACTTGGTGGGGCTGAAGAGCTTCATTCCAGACTGTATTTACACACGAGGATAAATATTACCGAGGTCAATTTACCTACAAACCAGCACATCTTTGGTTTGTGGGAAGAAACTGGAATACCCAGAGGAAAACCACACGGCCATCGTGGAGACCGTGCGCACTCCACACATACAGCACCTGAAGTCACGATCGAATCCGCGACTGGCACTGTGAGGCAGCAGCCCTACCAACTGCACCACTCTGCCACCTTACTCATTTAGTACCTTACTTCACTTCCTCGGACTCCAAGCATAAATTCCATCCTTTAAAATCTTTGGGATATCATTGCACTCTGCCAACAATGCATTGGAATCTTGTCCCAGATGAAGTGTTCAAATCTCTAGAAAGAAGCTTGGAAAGACAACCTTCTCAGGGGATTGGCGTTCTACCAACAGAACCATCTGACAATTAGAAGGGCATGCAACGCCTCTAGTTTCTTCGATACACAAGAGGCTGCACGTGTTGGAATCTGGAACAAAAATAAATTATTGGTGGAACTCATCAAAGCAAGCAGCACCTCTGGAGGCAATGAATGGTTGAGCTGATGTTTGACAATGAGAACATTGGTTACATTTAATGCAAGAAAGTAAAGAAAGTAATGCAGAGTAAGGAAAGAAAAATGTTTGTTTATCTAAAACAATGTGGGTGGTAGAGTTGCTGCCTTACAGATACCCGAGTTCAATTCTGTCGATTGGTGCTGTCTGTACCTAGTTTGGAAGTTCTCCCCATGATCACAAGGGTTTTCACCGGATGCCCCCGTTTCCTCCTCACACTCACACGCACAGATTTGTAGGTTATTTGGCTTCGGTAAAGATTGTAAATTGTCCCTAGTGTGTAGGGTAGTGCTAGTGTACAGGTTGGCACGGACTCAGTTGCCGAAGGCCTGTTTCCGCACTGTATCTCTAAACTAAACTGCACAACAGAAGTAGGGTTTGGTGAGCACTGCGATACAAAGATATGATTGCACATTTTGGCACATGCAGAATCTCGGCTATTAGTTGGGACGACCAAATGTAGTGAGGGAACTGGTTACATGACTGGAGCTTGAGTTATTAGGGACCA
Source organism: Okamejei kenojei (assembly GCA_035221665.1). Lineage (NCBI taxonomy): Eukaryota > Metazoa > Chordata > Chondrichthyes > Rajiformes > Rajidae > Okamejei > Okamejei kenojei. The sequence goes on from CM069149.1 coordinate 36,257,992, forward strand.
GGCTTTTCTAACCTTCGCCACTGATTATTCAAGTGGACTTTCATTTACTTTACATTATAGTGGGGCTTAAAAGCTTTCCTGGAAAATAGCCAAATTCTTGCGATAAGCATCCTGAATCAGATATAGGATGACACTTTGGGCCTCTTAAATTCTAGGATGCAGCACAGGTCAACTGACCTCCTCGCCATCGAAGGGATCTACAGGAACAAAGAAGGGATGAGATTGAACTTTATTTTCACCTTCCATCACAGTGATGAAAATGGAGGAGTCACTGTGGTGGATGTTTATGTTGAAATAAATGTATTTTGTGTGTTTTGTTGCATTTTATTGGTAGGACAGCATGGCAAATCAAATTCTTTGTATGTTGCAAAACATACTTGGCTAATAAAGTATGATTATGATTATTATATATAGGCACATGGATGTGAAGGAAATGAAAGTTATGGATCACATGCAGGAAGAGGAGAATAGTTTAGCCATGTTCAGCACAGACATTATGTTCTATCTAATGCCCTGCACCTGTGCTGTACTGTTCTATGTTCTATCTAATGCCCTGGACGCTATCAGATTAACATTAGAGAACATATAGGGCTTCAATGCCTTGTTTGTTAGCCAGCATTCCTAAAAGTACAGCAATTCCTGATACAGGGTAGCTGACTGGAGTAACAGTGTGGGTACTGTCACAGGATTTGAACCTCCAACCTCTAACATAAACAAACACATTCTCCTGTCTCCACTATGATTAGAATGTTAGGGTTTCAGCTATAGAATCCCACTATGTAGCTCTTGGTAAAAACTGCATAAAAGATAATCTTTGATGACCAATTATCTAACCCAGTTAAGTCTGTTCAATTGGATTTTTCAGTGTCCGAAGCATTTGGGAAAATTAGATTGATAATAGTACAATAATAATATTTCATGCATTTGCTATCATTTTCATTAGGATTCCAGCACTAATAACACTGCTGCTATCACCGTGGGTCACCTTGAGCAACCCCACAACAGATCTGTTCTTAAATGATAATAATAGCTCAGCATCAGAGCAGCGTATCTCAAAATGCTTCACACAATGAATTTCCTTCAGAGTGGAATGACTGCCTGTCCAATTATACATTGTGGAATATTTCATGTCTTTTGTAACTGAACTTTACTGACAGGCTTATACCATTGACAATTCATTTGACACTGGATGTGCGCCATCCTGCAATAGTGTGGGAAATCAAAAAATATAGTGAATAACTTATTCCTACAGTGTAGGAAGGAACTGCAGATGTTGGTTTAAACCGAAGATAGATTGGTTTACTTTGTTGGGTAACTGTCAAATCAGTCATGAGCAGGAATAAGGATAGACACAAAATGCTGGAGTAACTCAGTGGGACAGGCAACGTCTCTGGAGAGAAGGAATGGGTGACGTTTCGGGTCGGTCGAGACCCTCCTTCAGACTGATGGTCTCGACCCGAAATGTTATCTGGTCATTATGGGATTATCGTCTGTGGGATCTTTCAGTGTGCAAATTGTGCAACCGCATTTCCTACATTTCCATGCCGGGTCTGTTGCACGTCAGCTTAAATAGATCATATTATTAGGGGTAAAGAAGGAAACGAATTGGAGGAAAAATAATGTTTTTTCTTCTGAATGGTCACAGTGATCTGATTATCATGGAATAATTAGCATCTCAGGGACTAGCTTCAAAAGCTATAAAGTCATTATTCAATTATTGGAAATGTTGAAGGAAAGAATCAAAGAATGAAATAGCACAAAGAAAAATATAATTTAAGAAATGTAAAAAATGTGATCTCAGCAGATGTCTAATTGAGTGTTTCTGATATTCAGGAGTGAAATTAAAGAGCTAACATTTCTTACTATAGATTCATTGGGAGTTCATTACATGGGAGTTCAATACTGCAGTTTTGATTTATTTGTGAGCTTAAGAAGAAAATTCAATAGCTTCATGTATGTATCCAAGCTCTTTGTTAGCTCACTGATGTAACAAAGGATTTCAGTGCTTGGTTAAGTTTTAATCTTTATATACAATGGTGTGAATGGAAGTACAACAATCGCATCCACCTGCTATGCTGACAAATGGCACTTTGATGGACGTTTGTGATAATGAAAATTGAAGAATGTTTAACTGGAGAAAATATTCTCTTTTGCAGCCTTAACATGGAGCCTCAACAATAGGGAGGCACAGTGATGCAGCAGTAGAGTTGTTGCCATACAGCACAAGAGACCCGGGATCAGCATCAGCAATCGCTTGTTTCAGCAAGAACCCCATAATTAGAATTGCAGGCATGAAAGAGAGCTGTTCTGTCAATGGGGCTGTTTTTCTGATGGCCACCAGGTCTGATTCATCACACAACTGGACAGTAAAGATACCAAGGTACTATTTCAAACAAGACTAAGGAGGCTATTCCCTGTCCCTTAGCCAATGTTTATCACCATTGGCAATTCTGATACAAATTATCATGTCATTACTACTTTGATCTTTGTGCAAGCATACAGTTTACAAATTGGCAGCTTGGTTTGGCAGTTTAAATTTTAAAAGTAATGAATTGGCTGCAAAGCCCTGGAACACTCTGAGAGGGATGTGAAAGGTGTTATATAAATGCAAATCTCACTTTCTATTTTTAGCTGTTCCATTTTTTTCAATATTAATTGTCTGTGTCAAGAAAGATCATTTGTTTGAATCAATTTTGGTAACTTGACATTTCATGGGATTTTAATAAAGCAGCTTACACTTTAATCTGCAATCCATTTGAGACTTCAATTATGAATTAGCTCTGCTTTGATCCAATTGCTTCCTTTAATACTTTTACGTGAGGCTGCATACCTCTGGTTTGATTTTATTCACATGCTAAAATCCTGTCAGTTTATAAGAAAGATCTTACATTACGTCTCAGAATTCTTTGCACAATAAAATTAATTAAATAAGATAAAGTAAAATAAAGTAAATTAAAAAAATATTTTTGAACAAAAGTTCCTGAGAGTGGTACATGAATATGGGAGCCATTTTGTACATAGCAAGGGCCCATAAACAGCAGAGAGTTGACTCATTGATTAATCTGTGTCCAACATTAATAAACAAGAATAAGGGCTGACAAAGCATATTATCTCAGTACTTCATCATGCCCTCAAGTCCCAGCTTTCTGTGCGTGTTATCTAATTATCTCACTAATGCAATCTAATTAAGGTTTTATTGTGGCAAATACTGTACACAAATAAGACAAAGTTATTTTCTCTGTTCTTTTCTCCTTGGTGTTAAAGCATGGTTCCTTCGGAAACGGAAAATCAAAATAACTGCAGCACAGCGGTGTAGTTAGTAGTAGCTGCCTCACGGATCCAGTGACTCCAGTTCAATCGTGTCCTCCGGCGTTGTTGATGTTTTCTCTAACATCAAAATGAGTGGGTTGTTATGTTAATTAACCACTGCAAATTGATCCTAGTGTGTAGGTGAGTGGGGCAGTTGTTTTGGGTGGAATAAAATGGGTTAGAGAGGAATTAGTGTCAACATTGGTGCTTGATTGTTAGTACAGACTTGTTGGGCTAAGGGGCTGTTTCCATGCTGCATGCTGGAAAACTGAGTTAAAAGCAGAAAATGCTAAAAATATCAGCTGAATGTTTGCTTGCTGTCAGATGATGTATGTGAGATATTAAACAAGTACTTTGCATCTGTATTCACTAGGGACAGGGAGGATATTGAGATCAGAGTATACTAATATACTACTTTGAGATCAAGAATGAGGTGGTGATGGGGCTTTTGAAGAGCATTGAAGTGAATAAATCCTCAGGGCCTGATTGGATCTATCACGGGTTATTGAGAGAGGCAAGAGAGGAGATTGCTGGGGCTTTGATGGAGATCCTTACAGTAAAAACTATTTAGCCCCAGGCAAGGTCCTAGTCGATTGGAAACTAGTTAATGTTGTTCTCTTGTTTAAGAAGGTAAATAGAGATTGTACAGGAAATTATCTCACGTCAGTGGGAAGCTTTTCAAGAGGATTCTTTGGGATAGGATATACTCGCCTTTGGAAGAAAATGGGATAATTAGGAACAGTCAGAATGGCTTTATCCACAACAGGTCATGTCCTATGAACATTTGAATTTTTAGAGGTAGCAATGAAGGCATTTAGTGAGGGTAGGGCAGTGGATATTATCTACATGTTAGGCTGATCCCAAAGATTAAGATGCATGGGATCCATGGTGACTTGGTAGTTTGGGCTCAGAACAGTTTGCAGACGATACCAAAATTGCTGGACATTGAGGAAGGCTATTGAATGATACAGCGAGATTCAATCAGTTACATATATGAGTGGAGAATGGCAGAGGGAGAAAGATTGAACTGGGCAAGTATGAGGTGTTGCACTTTGGGAGGTCAAATATAAGGGGAAAGTATAGAATTGTACAAGTATATAATTAATGGCAAGACTCTAAACAGCAATGATGTACAGAGGGATCTTGGGACCCAGAAGTTGCTGAAAATGGCAACGGATGAGGGTTAGTACAAGGATATGTTGTATTGGATTTTCAGGCAATCAATAAGGTCCCATGCAAGAGGTTGATAAACAAGGATGGAGCATGTGGAATTAGGGGAAGTATACCAGTTTGGATTGAGAATTGGATTGGTAAACAGAAAACAAAGCTGGAATAAACAGTTACTTGGAGAAAAGGAATAGGTGATGTTTCAGGTTGAAACCCTTCTTCAGAAGAAGGTCTGAAGAAAGGTCTCGACCCGAAACATCACCTATTTCTTTTCTCCACAGATGCTGAGTTACTCCAGGTTTTTGTGTCCATCTTCGGTTCAAACCAGTATCTGCAGTTCCTTCCTACATAAATAGTTCCTTCTCAGGTAGATGCGCTGTGGCTTGTGAGCTTCTGCAGGGATCTGTGCTTGGACCCTGAGCACAGATCCCTGCAGAATCCCTCTTCATCTATATAAACAATTTGGTTGAGGGGAATCAAATGTAATATTTTCAAGTTTATTGATGTCACAAAACTAAATTGGAATGTGAGTATTGATGAGAATGTCAAGAGGTTTCAAAGGGATGTTCAAAGCGAAGAAAAATATGCATGTGCTGCATATGAAAAATATAAATATGAGAAATGTGAAAAATTCTAAGTTATCTATCTTGGAAAATAAAAGCAAAATAGCTGTGTATAATGTTGATACTCATAGAATACTGGGCATGTTTGTATACTTCTATAAGCTTGGGTGCTGTCTGATTCACATCTATCCATTACCCCCATGCTATATTCTGCACTCTGTTTCTTCCTCTTTGCTCTATCTATGTTCTTGAGTTTGACTTGATTGTATTTATGTATAGTACGTGTGACAATAATAAGCCTAAACCAAAACCTTAACCTGAACAAATTACTGCAAGCTAATACACTGGTGCAGCAGTCAATTAGAAAGACCAAAGGTATGTGGGTCCCTTACTGCAAGCGAAAGATGTCTTCCTACAATTTTATCTGCCTTTCATGGGACCACACGTGGAGCATTGTGTGCAGTTTTGGTATGCTTTCTGGAGAAGAAAATTCTTGTGGAGTACAATGAAAATACATCAGATTGGTTACGGGTATGGTAGGTCCGTTTTATAAGGAAGGATTGAGTGGGCTAGTCCTTTATTCGCAAGAGTTTACAATAAAATTATTGGCGGGTTCTGCAGGATAACTATGAGCAAGGTGGTCAGTCTAAAAGAATGGCCATTTGGAGATGAGGAAAATTAGTTACCAAAGAAAATGGTGAATTTTTTGACTTGCTTACTCTGGATGGCTCTGGGTTGTTAGTCATTGAGTTCATTTAAGACAAATGTGTGGGTATCAGAAGAAATGAGCGATACTGGGAAAGTGGAGGAAATCGATGTTTAGTAGAAGATCAGCTACGATCCTACTGAACAGTGGAGCAGGCTCAAGGGGTTGAATGACCTACTCCTGTACTCTTTCTTATGGAACTACTAGATGTGCACGTGTGCACATCAACACTGACTGAGTTTCAGTGGGTTTTATGGAAGTTCATAAGTGATAGGAATAGAATTAGGCCGTTTGGCCCATCAGGTCTACTCCGCCAATCTATCATGGCTGATCCATCTTTCCCTCTCAACCCAAATCTCCTGCCTTCTCCCCATAACCCCTGACACCCATACTAATCAAGAATCTTTGAATCTCAGCCTTAAAAATATCCATTGACTTGGCTTCCACAGCCTTCTGTGGCAATGAATTCCACAGATTCATTACCCTCTGTCTAAAGAAATTCCTCCTCATCCCCTTCTCAAAGGTATGTTCTTTTATTCTGAGGCCATAGCCTCTGGTCCTAGATTCTCCCACCAGTGGAAACATGGTCTCCACGTTCATTCTATCCAAGCCTCCTTACCTACTGTATTTGCAGTACCCAGTCGCCAGCTCAAAGGAGCTATATTGTGTAAAAAGAAAGCTCCAAGACAAAACATTGGAAGGCACCATGACTCCTCAGAACCAGTTCCATCCTTTGTTGCCATGGCAAGCTATCTCACTGATTCAATTTCTAGCCAAATGCTGAATCCTAAACTCTCGACTACTGGTTGCTAAGATACAAACCCTGTAATGATGGCATGACAGCGTAATGGTTATATTACTGAACTAATAACCTGGAAAATGCAAGGTCCCAGTAGCAGTTTACAATTTTGAATTTGAATTCAATTTGAAGAAAAATCAGTGCAGTGAAAGTCCCCATGAAATCATCTACTCATTTGGTGAAGGAAATATGTAAAATGATGAGATAGATACGGTAGACAAACCTTTTTTTCTCAGGGTGAAAACATCAAAGGTTAGAGGGCATAGCTTTAAGGTGGGAAGGACAAAGTTTAAAGGAGATGTACTGAGTAATTTTTTTTTAAAGGGAGTGGTGGGTGCCTGCAATGTGCTGCCAGGAGAGGTGGTGGAGGCAAAATTAAGATTGAGGAGATTTGGTTTGTCAAGGAATACTCTTTTGAACTTCTACATGTGTACTTTATGACTGCATAATGACTGGATGTCCAGGATTGAAGAAGATTGCATAAAGTGGTGAACACTGCCTAGTCCATCATGGGTACTGACCTCCCCGCCATCAAAGGAATCTACAGGAGTCACTGCCTCTAAATGTCAGTCCAGACCACGACAGAAGGGGGTGGAGTTGTGCAGTTTGAAAGCCACAGGGGAAAAAGGATCGCCTGTGGCATTCTGTGCTGCATCTTGGTGGAACCAGTCTGTTGCTGAAGGTGCTCCTCAGGTTGACCAGTGGGTCATGGAGGGGGTGAGCTGCATTATCCAAGATTGAACACTACAACCTCCAGATAAGCTCCAAACAGTCCAAAGACGTGCAGATTGGTAGGTTAATAGGCTGCTGTACATTTCCCTGAGTGTGCAGGTGAGTGGTAGAAACCGGGGAGCAGTTGAAGGGAATTAAAATGTGAATAATGTAGAATTAAAGTAAAAGGGTGCTTAATGATCAACATGGACTTGAAGAGTGAAGGGTCTGTTTCTCTGCTGAATCTGTGAATGGTCTCATTAAGTGGACAAACAGGCTCAAAGGGTGAAAAGGCTGATTCCTATGCCCACCCATGCCTGATTCCTATGCCCACCCATGCCTGATTCGTATGTGAACGGATGCCTGTTACATCCATATAGAACATAGAGAAGAGCAGCACCCTATCAGGTGCTTCGGCACATCCTGTTGAATGCGATGCCAAAATAATCTCATCTGCTTGAAGATGACCCATATTGTGTCATTCTCTGCATATTTACATGACTATCTTATAAGCCTCTTAGATATTACAGCCTCTATCATATTTGCTTCCACCACCACCCCTGCAGTGCTTTCCAGGGACCTACCAATGTTTGTGTAAAAAAAACTTCCCCCGTACATCAGTGTTAAAAATTGCCCCTCTCATCTTAAAATAATTTTCACTGGTCTCTGACATTTCCAACCTTATTTTTTTGCCTCTCATAATTTTATAATTCCCTCAACAAATGACAAGGTGATTTCATGGTCAAAGTTTAAAGTAACATTTTAGAAATTCAGTTCCAATGGTTATGTTAATTATCTACCCAAGCAGTACCATTGGATCATGGATGATCTGCTTCCAGCTTGGAACTGTATGTTCTCAGGTGGCTGATGAGGCCAATGTTGAAAATGCAGACCGTTCCACAGATGGAGCAAGTATCAGTCAATGGGAGTGAACGGATGAAGAGTCGTTTGTAAGGTTGTATGTGCCTTCTGATACGAACATAGGGTTTCTGTGTGCTCTCAATGTATGCCCATTATGATGTTGAGCATCATTTACCTGCATCAGGGCAGTAAAATGCTGATGCCTGTGCATTGTTTTCTCAAGATCCTTTGCCCAGGATGTATCCTTTCTGGAGAAACAAGGAACAGCAAATGCTGGTTTTCACAAAAGGACACAAGGTGCTGGAGGAACTCAGTAGGTCAACTGGTACCCTTGGAGCTAGGTGCAAAATGCTGGAGTAATTCAGCGGGTCAGGCAGCATCTCTGCTGAAAAGGAATAGGTGACGTTTCTGGTCGAGACTCTTCTTCAGACTGAGATTCAGGAGAGAGAGAAACTAGAGGTATGAAAGGATACAGAACAAATTGGAGATGGCACCAAAGACCCAGGGAAGATGGAGCCCATAATGGTCCATTGTTGGCTGTGATAATGTGAAACTAACAGGGCAACTAGGGTGGGAGAGGGACGGAGAGAGAGGGAATGTAAGGGTTACTTGAAATTAGAGAAGCCAATATTCACCCTTAGAGAAAATGGTAGGTGATATTTTGAGTTGGGAGCCTTTTTCCCGACTCCTATCCATGTTCCCCAATTATGCAGCCTGACCAGCTGAGGTACTCCGGCACTTCGTGTCCGTTTGCATCCTCTCTGGTGTTGCTCCTGGCAACATATTGCCGTGATACAATTACCACCTTGCCTGTATTCTGACAAGAGTACTGCTTTTACACGGTCTGATCTATTGCTCTCTCGGTTATATTCCTCTCTCCCATGATGCTGGATGTGAGAACGAATTAATGCTTCCACTATCGCCCCTGCAAACCGCCTGCCACTGCAACTTTCGGACAACCGACTCCCCACTGATCGCCAGGGACTCTGAAGTAACTCCGGCTTGCAAAGTGGGTTGATATTCCTGGAGGGCGGCATTGCTGCAGATAGTGCTGCAATATATATACATATACACACACGCGCACAAATAAAGCGAACATTTCTCTTGCGCTCGGTATGACTAGTATATATGTATTGCTGTGGGAGAGCGAGTACGAGACTGCCCTCTTCTCCGAGGTTTGGCCGCAGTGCAGGTGCGACTGGGGAAAGAGGGAGGCGGCTCGGCTTTAAAGGGGATGCCCTGCATTCCGCCTTCTTGCACAGTAGGTGTACTATAGCCACTTGCTCTCCTGCCAGCGCCTGGTCGAGGAAAGGGGGTGTGGGGTTGGACTGGTGCAAGGGAGCGGTGCTGATGCAAAGGACGGGAGGACTTCTGCAAAGAGCCTTGGACCGGCATAGGTGCATTGCATAGATGGGTAAGTGGCTGTAAGAGGGTGTCGAAGAGGTGGGAGCAGTGAGCAGAAGGAGGTGAGGGGGGCTGCAATGGGGGGGGGGGGTAAGAGCCAGGTTAGGGAGGTTAACGGTGGCGCAGCAAGACGACAGGGGGGCGTGACAGTGAGGGTGGGGCGGGTGGCGGAGCTGCTATCTCGCACTGCGGCTGCCCCAGTCCGGGACCCTGGTGCTGATGCAGCTGCTGCCGCAGCGAGAAGGCGGGAGCAGAACCTCCAGGTCCCGCCCCCGGCCGCCGCAGCGCCACGCTGGTTGGCCGCCGTGCCGGTGATTGATGGCGCGTTGCGCCAACCGGGAGTGGCCGGCGACAGGTCCCGCCCCCCAGTTGCCCCATTCTTATGCTGATGGGCTAGTTGACATTGATTGACGGCGCGGGTATCCAATCGGGGCCGGCGTGCGGCCAATGCGCGCGGGGCTGTTGACGGTTAGGGGCGGAGCGCGAGCGCCGGGGATCCAGAGCTCCAGGTGCGGAGCGAGCGAGCGAGGAGCTGCGAGCGGTCGCTGCACAACCCGCGCCCGTGGTAAGTGCAATGCCAAGGATGTCAAGCAGCCCACTCACAGACATTAGCAATGCCTTCCAAATGCACACACTAAAAGCCGTTCGCAGCACTGCAACCTGTGAGGCTGGTGTCCCCTGCTCATCCCATTTCCAATCGCTTTTATCCGTTCTTCAGTACCGCCTGAACACCCTTCAAAGTTGCATGCGGGATTAAAACTGTAGAAAAATCCAGCCATGCCTAACTGTGAAGATGTAATTCCTTCCATTTAATGTAAAAGAGGCGGTGTCCCCAACCAAGGTGACGCTTGGGCTGTACGGTGCGGTGAATTTCTCCAAATATTTACGCCTTACTGCCACAATAATTAGCTATCATTCTTCAAGGTTTATAAATTGACTGGCACAATAATTAGCAATTTTTCTTCAACGTTTATAAATTGACTACCATAATAATTAGCTATTTTTCTTCAAGGTGGATAATACATTGACTGCCACCACAATCAGCTACCCCCCCCCCCCCCCCCAGGTTTGTACATTGAGATGCACCTCAGGTGCGTGGAAAAGTACTCGATAATTAAAATATTTCAAAATCTGACTGTAAAACTGCAGCCGTGAGGACCTTGCAATTAATTGCTTGTTTGTGTTATAAATCTGTGTGATTTCTCACTCGGGAATGTGTCAGTTTATGATCCCACACAGTCTAAGGAGAGCGATTATCAACGGCAGAGTGGTCCACATATTAACAACTCTTACATTGGTGACACCGTGTGTGTAAAATACTGGTTACTATTCCAAAACTTAATTTTAAAATGGGTGATGAATGTGCAAACTCTTTAAATTTTACAGCAAGAATTTACTAAATAGTATGGTCAATATTTGTGATGGTTATTTGACTTTTGCCGTGCCCTTTTGTTGGCATTGTATCTCTAGATGTCTTTATTCAGTGTGAAAGTTGGAGCAGTGTGTGGTCTTTATGAAACAATACAAATATAGGGTGCTATGGAAGCTGGTGATGGTATTTATATCACTCAAAGTAGGCATCTGCTGGACATTTGCTGTTATCTGCTCTGTGTACTTCACCATCTGGAGCATACTTTAATGAATTGCTTCTTATGCCTTTTACTATCTTCCTGGAATATTTCTAAACTATGCCAGTTGCATGCAGCTAATTTCAAATAAGCATAATCAGGCCATTTGAATGGGTGGGGTCAAAGAGCTGATGATCGTCACACTTGCAATCTGCCTGCTATTGACAGTGGGACATTGGGTCCCACAGAATTATAGTATAACCCCCAATAATTGACCTTCAGTGCTAAGTTGCTATTAAATTCGATATGGGGGAACTTCCATAAACTTGCACAACTGGAATACAACGAATAGGGAAAATGCAGTTGGGTTTAAAAACCTTGTCCCTTATCCAAATAGTAAGTCAGGGTGACATACTGGCTCAAGCGTTATGTTGGATCTGGGTTCAATCCTGACCTCTGCAGTTTTAGGCAGTTTATGCATATTCTACCCTGCCTGGACTGCATGTGTTTCCACTGGATGCTCTGAATTTACTACCACATCCAAAAGGCATGCTGGTTGATTGTCTACTGTAAATTACCCCCAGGTGTAGGTAAGTAGCAAAAAGAATCAAGTGGAATTTGCTGGACATGTGCGAGAGAATCATTTTCTGGGTGGGGTTGCAGCAAAAAAGACAGGGAATAGGATTGATTGTTCTGCCGAGGCAGCATGGAGCTGACTGATCAAATGGACTTCTTTGTTTAATACATGCATCTGGTATGCTATATAGTCCATTGACTGAAAATCCAGGAGGCCATGAGGAAATATAAACTGCTTAGCTGAGAAAAAAATTGAAGAAATGTATAAGTAATCATAATTGTAAAGTTGTGATTTATTGAAGATTAAAGTTGATCTGGATCTGATAGCAAACCCTATTCATACCTACTAAGATTTGATGCTTGTTTAGTGTTTCTGCCAGAACTTTTGAGATGTGTTACATTGACATAGAACTGGGTGTGATTACTCATTTGAGGTCTGGGACGTGGTGTGGTTGGACCAAGCATGGTCATAGTCTCCTTTGGGAAAACTATATTCCAGATAATTCAAATTACATTCTGTTTGTGCTTCCTCAGCAGTAGGTTCAGGGTGCCTGAGAGCAAAGCATCAGCTGGAAGCTGTCCAGGGGTGTGGTGGACTAGGGGTTGATAACCTGAAGAATACATGTGAATCAGTGTAGACAGTTACTTGTCATCCACTACCCTACCATTTATGGGTCGCACCAGATCCACATCTGCCTCCTGATACAGATATATTTGATATAAATAGAGACGATAGTCACAAAATGCTGAAGTAACTCTGGAGAAAAAGAATAGGTGATGTTTTGGGTCGAGGCCCTTCAGACTGAGAGTCAGGGGAGAGGGAAACTCGAGGTAAGTGAAATAAATATAGTTTGATGCCGGAGTTTACAACCAGAACCAAAGAAAGGATATTTGTGATATTTAGAGACAAGAAGTTCAAACAGCTTCATTTAATTATTGTATTTTTGTTCCAATTAGTTGGCATTTTTTTAAATCTATACATTTTCTTATTTCTTAATTTGGTATTTGAAATGTCTCAATTTGATTTAGTTCACTTCATTTTAAATTATCTCTGTGACTATCAATTGTTTGATTTTTTTTTTATTGAAAAAGGAGAGTTATAAGACTTTGATTTCCCAGATCTCCCATCTTGTAAGTCAACGGTCTTAACGCCTGTTTAAAAGCAAATCCATTCCACTCCTAAGCATCAACTTGTGTAAACCTTGATGGAAATAATGCACAAGTTTGTGCAGCAAAGGGAAATAGGGTCTCTCTAACTTGTATGTTTAATGAAGCAATTGTGGCTGATAAATCTCTAGTTTTCTTTACGGTAATTAGGCATAATTGCTTAAAAGGGAGTCATCAGTGAAATATTGGTCTCTTTTGACTGATTAAAAAGAGAATTTTTCATGCAAATAGTTTGTTCCACATTCTTGTTATGTCCCACTGTGCCTCATAAGCCTTTTGAAATGTAGTTGCATTATAATGTAGGATGCATGACAGCAAATTCTGTGCCAATAAGCTCCCACAAATGGCAATTGGATCAATAACCTTTAATAATGTTCATTGAAGAATATATGTTTTGCAGACACCAGAGAGAACTCTACTATCCTCTGTGGCATCTTTTACCTCACATTTTTGCCAAAACTATTGGTGGAAGAATCCAATGTTTCTGCACTGTGTTGATAGGCAGAAACTAGAGAATAGAAAGACAAAATTAGGGTCATGGGAATCTGTTGTCCAACTAGAAAGGTGTGGTGGTTTTAGTGGGTAAGTCTTACTTTGGAAGTGCAGATTGCTATTGCATGTTAGCCAATCAGAATGCTTAGCAATTATAACCGCCTAATTATATGATCTATAGTGTAAGAACTCGCCTGCTGCCTCGCAGTAGCTGCAGTAGACTGAATGTGTGATGTACTGCATATGTGATGATGAACTAGACAATAAAGATGCTTATGCATCAACCTGTGTGAGACTAAGGTATTTACATGGTGTCAGAAGTGGGATTCGAATCCACGCCTCAAGTTGTGCTCAGATAGAGAAGGAACTGCTCGCCATGGTTTTTGCCTGTTCTAAATTTAAAGACTTTTTCTTTGGTAAGACCTTCACGGTCGAAACTGACCACCAGCCACTCTAAAACGAGCCAAGAAGATGATCTACTGGCCCGGGATGACAAAGTACATATGTGAAAAAACAGAATCGTGTGCGAACTGTAACAGTCAATCAGCAGAAGCAGCCCCTCCTATCCCAGCCAGCTCCCTCTCTACCATGATCATCACTGGCTGCTGACATTGTCGAATGGCACGGGAAACACTACCTTGTTCTAGTGGACTCCTACTCTAACTGGTTTGAGCTTGACTTTCTACCAACAATCACTTCTGAAACTGTGATCCAAAAGCTGAGAGTTCACTTTTCCAGGAATGGGGTACCTGTTCGCCTTCAGACAGACAACGGAACTCAGTTCACCAGCCAAAGGTTTAAGGACTTTGCTAAACGGTGGAACTTCCAACACGTCACCAGTGGTCTAGGATACCCACAGTCCAATGGACTTGCCGAACATGCTGTTCGGAGCGCAAAGCGACTCATGGAGCACTCCTATCTGGATAAATCTACCTGGACTTGCTAAACCTACGAAATATTGCAAGAGATGTTGTTCTCGGCTCCCTAGCCCAGCGGCTGATGTCCTGCCAGGCGTGATCACCACTGTCTCCCAGCAACAGCTACGACCAAAAGTCTGCTCCCCTTCCATAATACGAAAACGTGTACAGTTTAATCGAAACGCGCAAAAATGATGTTATGACAAGACCAGCAAGCCACTTAAACCACTTATACAGGGACAAGTGGTACGACTGCAAACAGATAAAGGACATACCAAACTGGGACACATTCATGGCCCCTCTAAGGAACCACGCTCCTACCTGGTCGAAGTCGATGGTGTCCTCTATAGACACAACCGTCAACATCTCCTTCCTGTGAAGGAACGGTGTCCGGTGTCCCAGGGCCCTGATGCCCCTCCGCTCCAGTTTAAACCAACACCTGTTGCAGCTGTTCCAGGACCTGCCGCTACCGGGTCCACCCACTCCCCGCGTCGGTCTGTCCCCGTGTCCCCTGTTGTAACCAGCACCCCGGGATCCCTGCGACGGTCCACCCCAGGTTCCCCTGTGGCCTCTCCACACAGACCCCCGGATTTACCCAACCCAGCCTTCAACTTTCGGAGGAAAAGGTAGATGAGGCAGCCCCATACCGTACGAGGACCGGGTGGGTTTGCAAGCCACCTATTAGATATGGCAATTATGTTTAACCCCATTATTATTTACTCATTATAGTTTGAAATGCCTTAGTTGCTTTTTCATTTATACAAGAAGAGATGTAGATTGGCTATTGCATGTTAGCCAATCAGAATGCTTAGTAATTATAACCGCCTAATTATATGATCTATAGTGTAGGAACTCGCCTGCTGCCTGGCAGTAGCTACAGTAGACTGAACGTGTGATGTGCTGCATATGTGATGATGAACTAGACAATAAAGATGCTTATGCTTCAACCTGTGTGAGACTAAGGTATTTATGGGAAGTATAATATTGCTGTGTCCAATCACACATTTGGAGTGGTTACAGATGGCATAATCTGTTATTAAAAAGGAAATTGGTTTTTATTATCATCTTTTATCTGTGCTTCCCTGAAGTTCTTTACAATAAAATTTGTTTTGTGAACTGTTTATTATTGTAACACAGCCTGTTTATGGGGCTTTAATGTACATAAACAGCAGCAAAAAAGTTCAATGTTGCCAAATGATTTTATTTGAGGGAGGGAGTCATATTGACATAAATGAATATTCCTTTGCTGTGAGATGGGCGGCACATTGACGCAGGGGTAGAGTTGCTACCTTACAGCACCAGAGACCTGGGTTCGACTGCTGTCTGTATGGAGTTTGTATGTTCTCCCCATGACATGCGTGTTTTCTCCGGGTGCTCCAGAGACGTACAGGTTTGTAGATTAATTGGCTTGGTAAAATTGTAAATTATACCTAGTGTGTGTAGGATAGTGCTAGTGTGCGGGGATCACTAGTCAGCGCAGGATCAGTGGGCTGAAGGGCCTGTTTCCGCGCTGTATCTCTAAACTAAATATCTTTTATGTCCATGTGAAAAGACCAGATATGGACTTCGTATAACCTCTTTTGTGAAAGGTAGCATCTTCAATTCCGTGCAAAAACATTGAAGACATTTCTCCCAGAATGGATCTGAAATCAGCTTGTGTACAGATGTGCATGCTGATTGAAAGTTGATCAGTGTAGAATCTGTGGGAGTTGAGGTCCAAGGGTGGAATTAAGTTACAGGGAATAATTGTCGGGTGGAAGAAGACCTATTGGGTACTCGTGTTCATTCGGATCACCAAGCTTTAGATGCTATCACTTCTTATATCTTCAGAACTAGAATAATGCAAGGTGCTTTAGAATCGTAGGCCAGAATGGGCTTTGACTAAATGGAGACAAGATATCTAATGGAATTGATGTGGGCTAATTAAGATGTTGTAGCATAGACAAGTGAAGAAGTGCTGCGTAAAGGTTGGGGAGATGAGGAGTTGTAATGGAGAAGTTGCGACTTACCCCATTTGCAGCTGCTGTTTGAGTCGCATGGCAAAGACTACATTGCCAGATTGTGCAACTTCTTCAATGAAAGAGCAGTAACTGGGTCTTTGGTGTGGCCAGGATTAATTTTTGTGCAGGGTGAGGGCACATACTGGAAAGGGGATATGGAATGGAAACTGTGGTTGATCATTTCATTGGTACAATTATGGGGAAAGTGCAGTAACATTTGTATGGCATTACTCCACGTCCCATAAAGATTCTGACTGGTTAATTGGTTAATGCAAATTTAGCTACAAATTGGTTAGATCTTAAAAGAAGCAAAGAAAAGATGGATGTGCATGGTGAGAATAGGTTGGAGGCTTCCAGGGAAATTAGTATACCTTTCAGGACTAGCATGGATCCAATGGGCTGTGCAGTTACCTTTTGTAGCCTACATGTAAGATTTGACACAGTGAAGCTTCCCTAAAATGGAAGAATAATCCTACAAACGGACTGATTTTTCTTACCGTGATTCTGAGTTTGCAAGGATTCATAAATATGCAATCTAAGTCTTCAGTGCGTGGTTCTGCCCTCTGTAACCTCAGCAGCTTGAACAGTGGACTGCTTTTGTCCATTCTCAAGTTTCGCCCACTGCTGCCTGCAGCGACAGCAAAAAGATTGACTTGCGTTTCCACATTCTGCTTTGAATGCACCACAGCACTTCACAATGGTAGGAAGAAGATCAAAAATGCAAATTGAAGGCAGAGATTTTGGGCTAAAGAGTTTGTAGGAAAGTGTGTCATGAATGGCTGGCAGTTTGCGACTGCTTTCAAGGGAGGAGGTATATCAGATTAAACTATAGAGAGAATGAGTGGGTGAGGTTATTGAAATGCTTCAATATTTAATTGGATCAGGGCTGAAACATTTATTCACTTTCCTACATCCCTATAACCCTTAACTTGCCACTGGTCCTCAAGGTCGACCATCTTGATTCTGCTTGCAGAAGATCGACTTGATTCTGATGGACTTTGCTTCCTTGACATCTGGGACAGAAACCTCCAAAGCTTCATATCTACAGAATGAATTAATTTCTTCTAAAATGTCTGACACCTTTCCTGAGATTATCCCCTTGGTTCTATTGTCTTGAGCTAGGGGAAGCCAAGTATCAGAATCTCTTTTTAATAAATATTTCTCATTCTTCTAAATTCCAAAGAATAAAGACAAAATCCTTGTAGAAACTAGTAACTGCAGATGCTGGTTTACAGAGGACACAAAGTGTTGGAGTAACACAGCAGGTCAGGCAGCATTCCTGGTGAATGTGGATAGATGACATTTTGGGTTGGGACCCTTCATCAATCTGAAGAAGTGTCCCGACCAAAAACATCATCTATCTACGTCTGAAGAAGGGTTTCGGCCTGAAACGTTGCCTATTTCCTTCGCTCCATAGATGCTGCCTCACCCGCTGAGTTTCCCCAGTATTTTTGTCTACCTTCGATTTTCCAGCATCTGCAGTTCCTTCTTAAACATCTATCTACGCACTTCAGGGATGTTATCTGACTTGTGTCCTTATCTGAACAAAATCTTTCTTAATCTTTCCTACCCTCGTCACAGGGATCAAATAAATGAAACTTAATTGTACATTTTTTAAGGCAGATTTACATTTTTTAAGGCACGTTTATGTCTTTGAAAACAGAAGACGAAAATTGTGCATGGCAGACGAGACTTGAGCTCTGCAAAACCCTATGAAATCACAGCGTGACATCCCTGCTCATAAACAATGTTTGCATGTCTAATTGCTTTGCTTCCTCCCTTCAATTTGCTCTCCCACCTTGCTTTATATGGTCAGTAAATTAGGATTGATTACACTTGAATACTTCACCTGAGCCATTGATATAGATTGTAACTAGCTGAGCCCTAATAATGCTCAGAAATGCATTCTAAATCCTATGTTTAGTTAGAATACGGAAACAGGCCCTTTGGCCCACACAGTCCGCATCAATCCCCACTTATTAGCACTACCCTACACATACTAGGGACTATTTTACATTAATACGTTTATACCAAGCCAATTAACATAGTGTGGGAAGAAACTGAAGATCTCTGAGAAAACCCACATGGTCACGGGGTGAACGTACAAACTCTGTACAGACAGCACTCGTAGTCAGGAACCCGGGTCTCTGGCACTGTAAGGCAGTAACTCAATGGCTATGCCACTGTGCAGCCCTATGCATTGTTTTTTTTTTTTTTGCAGGTTTATTTTTATCGTTTTCTATTAATTTGTTTGTTTGCTTTGTTTTTAGAACCCTGTTAATCGTGAGTCTTATCCATTTTTTGGTAAAACTTTATTTTAATCTAACTCTGTCTTTAACTTCTGTCAATCACAACTGTAAATGCTTTATCAGTGTTCATTCCTTATTGTTTAAAGTTAAGGTTAACTAATGTATCCCAGTAAACTGGGCTTTCAACTCTAGTTTTGGTTAAGTATAGGACGTAACCACATTACGTCGTACTTAGCACAGCATGATATAATCATGGATAATTTACTTTGTTGTTAAATATCTTGTCTTTTTACATAGTACTTGATCTAAAATAATTTGTTTCCCCCAGTTGGCTATTTAATGCATTGTTCCAGAAAACACACCGTGGGCAGCATGGTGGTTCAGCGGTGGAGTTGCTGGCTACAGCACCATGGACCTGGGTTTGATTCTGACTGTACGTCAAGGTGCTGTCTGTATGAAGTTTGTATGTTCTCCCCATGACTGTGTAGATTTTCACCAGGATGCTCTAGTTTCCTCCCACACTCCTAAGACATATAGGTTTGTAAGCTAATATGACTTCCATAAAAATTGTAAATTGTCCCTAGTATGTAGGATAGTGCTTTTGTATGGGGTGATCACTGGTCGGAGCAGACTAGGTGAGCCGAAAGGCCTATTTCTGTGCTGCATCTCTAAACTAAACTAATCAGACAAATACCAGTAGTTTCCATGAGCATGATCTTAAATCTACCTTTTGGTTATTTAGTTTGCTTAGTCTATATGAAGGTTAGTTTTGCAAAGGAATAGAAAATCCTCCTTGCATGCTTCTCTGATTCTCCTGACTTTATGGCTCTGAACAATTGTTAGGGTTACCGTTACTTATAGAACTACTGTAAGGAGCTCCCAGTAACTTTCTCCTGTTATTTTGCAGCTGGGACCAAATTGCATTGTGATTTTTCTGGATTCATTCTTCAAGCTGTCTTTATCATCCCTTTTCTTAAGACTATGAACCTCCTTTTATTTTTCTGACTTTTTTTGAAGTTGCTTACCCTGGAATAAATAACTTTCAAACTTACTTTGGCTTTATATAAAGGAATATTAAATTAAACTAATTTCCTTCCTGTTTGTATTCAAACTATTGATGTATATACCTTGTTACAAATGTTTAGTCAATTTATGATAAAAGACAGATAATCTGGAATGTTTGAGACTACTGGGTTAACAAAATATCCAGACAATTGTATGTTCTAATTAATGTCTCACACTCTTACCTTGTTTTAAGATGTTACACAATATTATATATTTTATAATGAATGCAGCAAGTTGAAGAGAAGAATGGCAAATATCACCTGGTCTCTAAATACCTTAAAATACTTAAGACCTTTATGTTAGCACCTTGCTAATTTGCTCAAATCTGACCAAGTGATGAATTTCCCTTTGTGGTGAATAAACTTTTTTGGCCCTTGTTAATGGGTCTACAAGACAACAAAAACAGCAAATGCTGTAAACACTTAGCAGGTTAGGTGGCATCTGTGGAAAGAGAACAGAGCTAACCTCAGATCAGACCCTTTGATCTGTTTATAATTGATTGGCATATCTTTATCTGCATATTTCTTTCCATTGTAGTTTGCCTTAAAATCCCATCTTCTACCTTAGTTATTTATTTTACAAGGACAATGATCCAAACTCATTTTCAGTTTCTGGAGGAAGAGGTCACTCTTGCCCAAGATTTAAAACCCTTGTCATGTACACTACTCTTACACCACTCATCTGATCAACCATTAAGATCAACCACTGATTGGGTAGTAATGCAGAAGGTATTACTGTTTAATAATTTGTATCTGCACATCTGAAGCTCGACACCCAGAACTCTGGTCCCCGTGTGAGCCACAACTGGATCAATCCTCCTACCCCTTCTCCTCCTTCTTCTTCTTATCTATCCTTTGGGTGGTACTCTTAACCAGTGTTTTTTATAAACAAATAGATGCCAGTACACACTTTATTCCTGAGAGTGTTGGTGTTTTTGGTGGATTGTCATCCTAAACATTGCCTACGGTGTTTGAGGTACTTGCGCTGGCCAAGCTGAAAAATATCACGATCCTTCTGCTGGATCCTATGCAGTTTGCATATCGAGCCAATGGATCTGTGGAAGATGCAGTCACCCTGGGCCTGCACTTCATCCTACAGCACCTAGACCGCCAGGGGACCTATGTGAGGATCCTATTTGTTGATTTTAGCTCTGCATTCAACACCATTGTGCCAGAGCTACTACACTCCAAACTTTCCGAGTTGACTGTGACTGAACCCCTCTGTTGGTGGATCACCAGCTTCCTGACAGACAGGAAGCAGCATGTGAGGCTGGGGAAGCACATCTCAGACCCGCAAACGCTCAGCATAGGAGCACCGCAAGGCTGCATACTCTCTCCTCTCCTCTACTCTCTCTACACCAACGACTGCACCTCTTCAGACACTTCTGTCAAGCTTCTCAAATTTGGGAACGACACAATCCTGATTGGACTGATCCAGGACGGGGAGGAATCTGCCTTCAGACAGGAAGTGTCACAAGTGGCGTCCTGGTGCCATCGCAACAACTTAGAGCTCAATGCTCTTAAAACAGTGGAATTGATTGTAGACTTTAGGAGAGCTCCCCCTCCCCTCACCCCACTCACCATCAACAACACCACAGTAACATCTGTGGAGTGTTTTACGTTTCTGGGAACCATCGTCTCCAAGGACCTTAAGTGGGGGGCTACCATCGACTCCACAGTCAAAAAGGCACAACAGAGGATGTACTTCTTATGGCAGCTGAGGAAGCACAATCTGCCACAGGCAATGATGGTCCAATTGTACATGGCCATTGTAGAGTCTGTTCTCACCTTCTCCTTCATGGTCTGGTTTGGCTCACAAGGACAACACCTGGAAGCTGCAGCGAATCATCTGATCAGCAGAGAAGATTATTGACTGCAACCTTCCCTCCATTGATGAACTGTACACTGCAATGGCCAGGAAGCGAGTGGCCACGATCATCTCTCACCCCTCTCACCCTGGCCATAAACTCTTTGAATCACTTCCCTCTGGAAGGCGACCGGACTGTCAAAGCTGCCACAGTCAAACATAAAAAGAGATTTTATCCACGAGTAGTTGCTCTACTCAACAGCCAAATATCTGTAGCCTCCCTTTGATCTGGTATTTTGTTGGTTCACATGGTTGATCAATGGTGTTTTATCATTAATGTTTTTATCATTGTTTAATTAATGTTTAGTGTTTTCGGAGTCATTCGTAACTGTCACTGTATGTCATGTTGTTACTTGTGGGTGGAGCACCAAGGCAAATTCCTTATATGTGAATACTTGGCCAATAAACTTACTTAAGTTAGAAACAAACAACTGCTGGTAGAAACAAAGAACTGCATGGATCCATGTTCTCCAGAGATGCTGCCTAGCACTTTGTGTCCTAAGATGTTCAAGGGCCTGACCATCTAATTTAATGAATACATTTCATTTTTTTAAAACTTTAGTAACCTTTTTGTAATATTAAAAATTTAGTTTATCTTTTTAGAGATGCCAGTGTGACATACCGTGTGTACCATCACACACAAAAATCACTGCTTTTAACTTTGGCAATAGCTATCCCCTGATTATCCTAATCTTCCCAAAAGACTTGGGATTCAGAGAAGACTAAATATAAACAACGCAATGGAGTGGTTTTAACCTGAAGATGTCAAATTTGAAGGTACTTGGGTATGGACAGGACGTGAAATTTGGGGAGCAGAGCATTGAAAAATTGACTTGTTCTTTTAAGTCCATGTGAATGTTTGTCTCTATGATTCCTTGTTCCCCACATTCCTTGTAATTCCTTGTTCCCCACATTCGTTAATGGTTGTCTTTCTCAAATACAAATTAATTTACACAATTTATGGGCAGTGTTTCAACAACAGCTTGTAACAACTAATTCTTCACTGAATCTGCCATCTGTGCAAAGAGTTTTCACTTCCTGTGAATTCTTTGAGATAACATTTCTGCAGGGTTTCTCCTGATCTTTTAATCTTCTGCCTCTCAACTTCTGTCTTCATCTTCAAAAACCTCCTTTAAAATTCATCCCTATAGAGCAAGCTTTGGGTTACCAAAACTTTATTTCTTATCCTTTCCTTGTATCTGTTGCCTTTGCCCCAAGCACAGGAAACACATTCCCCAGTGTTAGTCATTTCTATGTGGCAAATCAATTGTTTATTTTGTGTAACACTGTTTGAAGCTTGATGTTTATATTGGTCAGAGCCAGTTCAGTACTTCTTTATATGTACTTTGTAAACTTGGTAGTTAATCCACACCTTTTCTTTCTTTGAATCTCCAAAGTTCGTGCAATAGGCTGGCGCTTACTGATAGAGGTGAGCTTTCTGAAATGCCCACTGATCTATATAGCACTAACAAATGTTTATTTTGTGGAACTACGGTTTGAAATGCACTTCCAAACCAAACAGTCTTTGGTGGCAGAGCCCTGCAATAAATTCAATGGTTCAACGATACTTTATTGTCACATGTACCAACGTTTTGTTTTTGCGTCCAATTCGGGTGAAATCATACAGCAGACCTCATCTCTGCAGAACACAAAGAGTCGACACGTTTCTGACGCCGACAAAGTTTCAAAAGATCTTAACAGTCTTATCCTCTTGCAGCAATGAAACCAGGCCTGCAGCCGCAAATGGCCGCGGGCGGCTCACCAGGTCCAAGGGTTTTATGGAACCCACAAAATGTCTGAAACAAAAAATATTTTGTCTTCAACTTAGCTGTTCGACAAATCAGTAAGCCAACTTTTCTTTATAATTAACACTTGATCAATGTTAAGAAGTGTTTGGTGTTTGTAGAAAGCTGGAGAGTTGCCAGTTGCAACTAATTAAGGCAGTTGATTGGACCAGTGGACGGTGACTGGGAGGAATGAACTCCATGGGTCATTGGAACTGTCTAATTAATGAAACTGGCCAATTCCACTCTTCACTAATTGCTATCAACAACTTACTGATGCTTGATATACTTATAAATATGCATTCCACAAGTTTAGTTGCTGCAGCAAGTTTTTAAAAATCTGTCAGAGGTGTAAATAGCTACAAATGCATCTCAAAATTTGACACGTTAATCGTTTAATTAGTTGCTGATTGAGTTTATTAAAATTCTACCAGCTTTGTAATTGTTATTTAAATAGCTGACTAATTTTTAATGTGAAAGCAAGAAATGATGAAGGGATACATGGCATGAATATTATATTCAAAATGAAAGACCCAAGAATTTAAAATGGAGGTGAGGAAGAAATGTGTTGCACTGTCTTAAAAGAGTGGAGGAAACTGTTATTTTTCTTTTGGGAAATATTTATGAGCTCAAGAAGATTACATCTATAAAGATAGAACAATTAAATAGATAATGATCTGGACTTAATCTGTTTCAAGTTTATTAATTCCTGCTGAATATGATCTGTGCCAAAATACCTGATCATTTGTGCCATATAAAGTAACAAAACGTCATGGCTTAATTTGATTTTTTTGCCTTTTTGTGAAATGATTGATAGTGGTCACTGAACTGTTAAGAGTAATTTCCCTTTTTATTCTGTAAGCTATAATTAACCACTCAAATTTGGATTTCCAGTGATAAAAAAAACACCTGCCTGGATTAGTTATAGCTGCTGCTATACTTGGAGCTGAACAGAAGTTGATTCACAGTGATCAGACATCATAATATTCCACATGGTGCTTGGATGCTGCATTGTTAGGAAATGTGCAAAGTAGGTGTATGTTGGGTTCCTCCTGAAAGATAGTGGTTGGCTAATTCAATTCACTCCTCGTTATAACAAGAAATCTGATTCCAAATGCACTGGAGTTACACAAACAAGCCATTCGAAACAACGCCATCTTGCCCCGCAACCTGCACCTTCAAGAAGGACAAGTGCAGCAACACCTGTTGCAACCATCTAGGGGGAAGAGTGGTGCAGCTTCACACCTACTGCCTCACAGCGCCAGGTATTTGGGTTCAGTGGTGACTTTGTGGAGTTTGCATATTCTCCCTGCATCTAGTGGGTGAATGCTGGTCGATGTGGACTCAGTGAGCCGAAGGGCCTGTTTTCACGCTGTATCTCAAAACCACACTAAACGAGACTACACTGGTTTCACCGGGATTCTCCAGCTTATCATAAATTCTTGAGTTGGTGAGTTAGTTGGCTGCTGTAAATTGCTGGAGTGTTGGCAGGTGGTAGAATGTGGAGGGGGTTAATGGGAATGTGAGGAGAATAAAATTAGTTTGAAAAATGGGTATTTGCTTGGTGCAGATTCATTGACCAAAAGGCATGTTTCCTTGGTATATCATTCTGATTTTACTTCAGAGTTACATGAGTGACTTCGTGAAGACCCCGCCAGCACGCATGCGCGGCTTATCGTCACGCGCATTTGCATCGGCAGGCTGGGTGGGGGAGTGCGCTCTCTCCTCGGGCTCCTTCATAAAGGCCGGCAGGTAAGTACTTACCTTTAATCCACAGGATGGACAAGGGCAAGAGGAAGGCGACGCTGTCGAGGAGCCGAGTTGCATCGACCAGCCAACGGCCCTTGTCCCCGGAGCTGCAAGCAACACCGGCAGCTTCGAGGCATGTGGGGGCAGGAATGCGGAAGTCGGGCGCTCCCGCTACTTTAGCGGCCAACTCACCCGAGTGGTCACTCACCCAGACCTCCCAACTATCCCGCTTTTGGCGGGATATTCCCGCTTTTTAGGTTCCCTTCCCGCCATCCCGATTTGTACCCTAATTATCCCGCTAAATTCTTCCTCCCGTGGTGAACGCCGGCGCCATGTGTCCCCGGTTTGCCGGCCCGCGCGATCAGCGGCACTTTGCCGGGCCCTAGTGGCCGCGCGTGCGCAGTGGGGGAGGGTTGCCGGGCCCCAGTGGCCGCGCGTGCGCAGTGGGTGAGGGTTGCCGGGCCCCAGTGGACGCGCGTGCGCAGTGGGGGAGGGTTGCCGGGCCCCAGTGGCCGCGCGTGCGCAGTGGGGGAGGGTTGCCGGGCCTGCCGCCATTTCGAGCCACGCCACGCCCGGCCCAGAGCCCGGGCGGCGCCGGCCCGCGCGATCCGCGGCACTTTCTTGCCGGCAGCCGGCCGCTCGCGGCAGCCCATCACCGGGGGTACACAAAAAGCTGGAGAAACTCAGCGGGTGCAGCAGCATCTAAGGAGCGAAGGAGATAGGCGATGTTTCGGGTCGAGACCCTTCTTCAGCTAGAAGAAGGGTCTCGACCCGAAACGTCGCCTATCTCCTTCGCTCCTTAGATGCTGCTGCACCCGCTGAGTTTCTCCAGCTTTTTGTGTACCCTCGATTCTCCAGCATCTGCAGTTCCTTCTTTAAAGCCCCATCAGGCCTCCCCCCCCACCCCCACCCCCACCCAGTGCGCAGGCGCAGACCCGCCGGCAACCTGGCCAAGTGCGCATGTGCCGCACCCGCCCGCCGGCAGCCCGCTGATCTGCACCAGTGCGCAGGCGCATAGCCGCCGGCAACAACCCCAAGTGAGAGAAATTAAGGTGAGTCTAGTGCCAAGTTTATCAAAGTTTAACAAAGAATTATAAATGTTTCAGCATACATGTACCTTTTTCACATTTTGGCATTTAAAATACTTCTTCACAATTTAGAATTTGTGACATGGGACCCCGAATAGGTCGCCGCGACATATTATGAATTTCATTTAAAAATATGAATTTTGAGGGGAAATATTATGAATTTTGACAATCAAATGTTGGGAGGTCTGTTTACCGCCCCGGAGCTGGATACAACGGATCCAGACTTCGAGCCCCCTTCCCCCAAGAAAAGAGGGGGGAAACAGGTACGTGGCAAGCGGCCTCGCTTTTCACAAGCGACCTCTCCCCGAGTTCCAGAAGACCCGAGGGGGCTGAGCCGGGGGACAGCTGCACGACAGGGGAGCCCTGCAAAAGTGCAACACGTACCACTGCCAGGGAGATCTGCCGTAGTGCAGTCTGGCAGCTCCACTGCTGCGTCAAGTAGGCCTGCTGGAGCAGATACCGCCGACAAAACACCCCGTCAGGCTGCGGTCAAGGGCGGAGGTGGCAGCAGTAGGCGGTCGGTCAGCTCAGCTCTGGGAGCGGCCGACCATGCGCCTCCACGCCAAAAGATGGGCAAGTGTGGAGGTAAGCCTGCACGGACTCCGGGGAGCCAGGTTCCGGGGGCCGGCGCCGATTCAACTCACCTGCCTTCATATCAGACAGGTGGGCCGCCACAGTCTGGGAGAAGACAGACTAGCGGAGAGTCCGTGCGGGAGTCGTATGATCCTACTTGGGCTGTAGGTCACGACAACCTACCATTGGACCCTAGACAGCACCTTATGGAGGTGTGGTCCGATGGTGGAAGCCCCAGTGAGTTCCCAGGGCCTGGGGAAGTCGGCTTGTCCGCTGCACATAGCAGGGACGGTCGCATAGAGCGGTTGGAGCTCTTAGTGGAGCAACTCCTCCAGCGGGAACGGGAAGAGCGGGACTCGCGGGCATCCACTAGCCGTGCGAGGACCCCACTCAGCATCTCATCGTCTCCAGCCAGAAGCGTTAGCAATTGCCCAGCTGCTGTGTTTGAAGACAACCCGGGACAGCCAGTGACCGCTGAGCCAGAGCATGAGGAGGATATGCTGGATGTGGTGGGTAAGTTTGCCGCTACCACACAGACAGGTGAACATCTGCACCACAAATTGGCGGGCACCATTGATTACCTGACTACGCACCAACTTCAGAGTCAGGTTCTCAATGATACCTTGGAGAAAATAAAACCGCCCGAGAACTGCATCAACCTCAGTGTGCCCTTGGTTAATGCCCAGATCTGGGGACACTTGAGTACGGCCACCAGGATGCAGGATGTCCGCCTCCAGCGTATCTTAAAAGTTCTCTCCACGGGCATAACGGCGTTTGCTAGGATCCTGGATGGGGATAATGTGTCCAGTGAACAGCAAGATGCACTGGCCCAGTATGAGATAAACTGCCTGCGTAAGAGCTCCATAAAGCCCAGACTCAACCCCAAATTCGCGGGGTTGTGCCGACCATCAACCACTCCACCGCCGCATCAGTTGTTTGGAGACCTGTCCAAACAGGTGAAGGAACTGGACGAGGAGGCCAAAACAGCTGGCCTCATGAAACCTCCGACGGCCAGACTTCACCCATATCACCGGCAACAGCCAAACACAACCTGGAAACCACGGCTGCCGGGCAGGACACAAAGGTCCTACCTACCTCCATTTCAACAAACACAACAACCTTTTTTAGGGCAAGGCCAACAGCGGCCGGCGTGGAAGATGCGGCCGCCGCCCCGTCAACCTACACAACGTCCACCCAAAACACCATACGTACGGAACCGCCGTTAACCATGGAGGTAAGAGGATCTGGTTCCTCTCACGCCGTAGTATCCCCTCCTGCACGAATAGGTGGGTGATTTCGGGCTTTCTTGGACATATGGAAAACTGTCACCACAGATGAGTTTATTTTACAAAGTGTTCAAGGGTATGTTATAGAATTTATTGGAGGTATAAATCCCCCTACCCAGCATTCGCCTCATAGGAATTTTACTCTATCCCAAAAAGAGGTGGAGGCAGGACATGCTGAAATTATACGGCTAGCAGCAAAA
Organism: Okamejei kenojei; assembly: GCA_035221665.1. Lineage (NCBI taxonomy): Eukaryota > Metazoa > Chordata > Chondrichthyes > Rajiformes > Rajidae > Okamejei > Okamejei kenojei. The sequence continues at coordinate 36,286,092 of CM069149.1, forward strand.
GGGGTAATTGGCAAAACCAAGCATGAACCTATTGAGTTTGTGTCCAACATCTTCACCAGAATTAAAAAAAGATGGGGGATGTCGGATTATAATAGACTTAACTGAGCTGAACACTTTTGTACAATATACCCATTTCAAAATGGATACTTTTGAAACAGCCAAGCAGATGCTTTACCCAGGGTACTTTATGGCATGCATCGATTTGAAAGATGCATACTATACGGTGCCCATCGCTGAGGCTCACAGGAAATTCCTGAAGTTTGGCTGGAAGGGTCAATTATGGGAATACAAGGCATTGCCCAATGGAATCACCACAGCCCCTAGGCTGTTTACCAAATTGGTAAAACCTATATTGGCTCTTCTCCGACAACAAAATTATATAGTAATGGCATATTTGGATGATATCCTTATAGTGGGTCAGACCAATTGGCAATTCAAGGAGTGGCTGCAACTAAGGCTCTTTTCGAGAAGCTGGGGTTTGTAATCCATCCAGACAAATCAAAATTGCACCCGGCATGGGTTATGGATTATTTGGGGTTCACCCTAGACACCAATTTAATGAAGATTACCATCCCAACCAATAAAGCTACTGCTATAATAGAAGAGTGCCACAGTCTTACTTGCGCCAGGGTACCGACCATTCGGCAAACAGCAAAAGTTATAGGGAAATTGGTAGCTACATTCCCAGCTGCACGATTCGGACCACTACACTACCGAAATTTACAAAGAACAAAGATCACAGCATTAAAAACAAATGCTGGGCACTTTGATCGGCCAATTCGGTTACCACCGAAAGCTAGAAACGAGCTACAATGGTGGGTTGACAATATTAGAAAGTGTCATACACCCATCATAGTAAGCAACCTTGACGTTGTGCTACAAACTGACGCAAGCTCACAAGGCTGGGGAGCAACTGATACGATGTCCAGTTGTGGTGGCAGATGGAACTCTCATGAGTCTACATTCCTGGAGGCACACGGGATAAACTATATAGAAATGCTGGGGGCATTTCATGGACTGCGGGCTTACTGTACTAATTCACGGGATTTACATGTCCGCCTTCAAATAGATAATACTACGGTGGTGGCTTGCATCAATCATATGGGTGGTATCAGGTCGCTATCTGTGATGATGCTAATACAATTGGCACTGGTGCATTGAAAGGAATATTTGGATTACTGCGACCTATTTGCCTGGGAAGCTTAATACAGTGGCGGACGCCAGGTCACGAGTATTCAATGACAACATCGAGTGGATGTTGAACCCCCAAATTTTTGGAGATATTATAGCTCACTATGGGACTCCAGATATTGACCTCTTTGCGTCCAGGCTGAACCATCAGATACCAACGTATGTGTCGTGGGAACCAGACCCTGGGGCAATAGCAATGGATGCGTTTTCTATCCATTGGGGGAAATGGTTTTGCTACGCATTTCCCCCATTCTGCCTCATCAGTCGGGTATTACAGAAAATTAAACTAGACTCTGCAACTGGCATATTGATCATTCCCGACTGGCCTACACAACCATGGTACCCGATGGTCGTTAAAATTTTAAAACAACCATGGATGGCGATTGGGAAACATCCCAAATTGATTACTCACCCTATTACGGGGGTTAGTCATCCTTACCATGGTCACTTAAACTTGTTGGCCTGCAGGTTTTGAAAAGATCACTCATCCAGGCAGGCATCTCATCACGAGCCATAGAACTTATCGCCGCATCATGCCGAGAATCAACTCTGAAACAGTACCTCACCCAAATCAGGAAGTGGGAGGCATTCTGTGCCCGGACTAACAAGACTTCCAACTCGGCAACGATACCTGATGTCCTGGAGTTTCCAGCTGGCCTCCATTTCGATGCTGGCCTCAGCTACAGTGCCATCAACAGCGCCAGGAGTGCGCTCTCCTCATACCTGGATATAGGTATCAGCTCCAACCACCTGGTGTCTAAACTAATGAGGGGAATGTTCAACACCAACCCTCCGCGACCCAGATATTCTGTAACGTGGGATGTGGGGATCGTGCTGACCCTACTGAGGAGCTGGGCTCCAATGAATGAGCTACCATTGAAACAGTTCACCCTCAAGGTGGTGATGCTGATGGCACTGACTACAGCCCAACGAGTCCAGACGTTACAAAAACTGCGACTGCACAGCATGGTGGCCACCCCTGGTCAAATAAATGTCTTTGTCGAAGAATTATTGAAGCAGCACAGGCCAGGGGCGCATGGGCTGCAGTTGGAATTTCGGGCGTACCCTGTAGATGCCACTCTCTGCATAGTCACCCATCTCCACCACTACATCCGAGTTACAAGAGTTATTCAGGATGAAGGAACAGGGGCTCCTCATCTGCCACAAACCTCTGCATCATCGGGTGACTGTACAGACTATCGCCAGGTGGCTCAGGGTGGTGCTGGATGCAGCAGGAGTTGCTACTAACATTTTTAAGTCTCATTCCACCAGGGCTGCATCCACATCAGCGGCGAGGGCCATGGAGGTGCCCATGGACCACATCCTCGTCACCGCGGGCTGGGCCAGTGAAGAAACCTTTCAACGGTTCTACAACAAGCCACTGGTCGCCCCTGCGACATTCGCAGAAACTATCCTGGGAACCGCTCAGTGAATGTCTGCCCCCGAATTAGGGGTTATTTGTTGTTTATTTGATTAATAAATTGTGTTGATTTTCAGCCAGTTTCGACTGAACTGCATTAACAGCCTTCCTCCATCAGACTGGCGGCAGTGTGATAAGCACGGACGTTGTCCAGGGCGTGAAATCACAGAGCTTTGAAATCTTCACGAAGTCACTCACGGGACTCCGACGTAAAATAGTAAGATTAAATGAGAACTTGCCAAGTTTGAAGGTTGATCTGTATTTTACGAGGAGTCGCGGTGAGGGATTTCGTGCCCACCGCTCCCACCCTCTATCATAAGGTCAACTAGGAAGTTCTACGTTCTTCATCTTACTATTTTTAGTCATGATGTGTTTCTGTGATTCCACACCGCTGCTTTGAAGGATGCCACGCATGCGTGCTGGCGGGGTCTTCACGAAATCCCTCACCGCGACTCCTCGTAAAATACAGATCAACCTTCAAACTTGGCAAGTTCTCGTTTAATTTTACTATTCTATGGCCTTCCAGGTCGCACACCACTCTGATCAGTCTCTTGGACAGTACCGAGAGCGTTTGTACCCTGGATGATATCAGTCTCTCCCTATCATAGACATTCACCTTCTTTGCTCCACTCTTCCACACCCTTTTCTGCAACTTGTTTTCTCACTTTTCCTATTCTGATGACAACTCTTTCTTTATCCATCGGCCCTGCCTGCCCTTTTGATTATCTCAGCACTTCCTGCTTGCATTCATGTTTTTCAGTATTTTACTTTCCTGTTTGGGGTGATTATGTATTGTGAGATACATATCTTTTGAACCTTTGTAAATGGTAGCGATATGACCTATTTTGATTTGAAGAGAGGCAGACAATTAGTTCTACTGTTCACATGGTGTTACCATGTTTCAAAGGTAGGTCACAGGGTTTGGAGCACTTTGCAATGTCGCCAAAACCTTTGATGTGCCATGTAAATAAACACTTGTTAATTGCGTTAACTAGTGTTGTCTTGAGTACTTCTTGCCAAAATATCTCAATTCAATTCCAATCCATTATAGAAAACATAGTGCCGGATTGCACCACAGTTTGGTTTGGGAATAGCTCTGCCCAAGGCACCAAGACATTGCAGATAGTTGTAGATGTTGCCCAGTCTATCACGCGGATCAAAATCCCCACCATTGACCATCCACATTTCAGGATGCCTCAAAAAAGCCTTGCACCACTCCAATCATTCCTCCTCCTCCCTGCTTCCATTGGGCAGAAGGTATAGAAGCTTGAAAGTGAGCACCATCAGACTCAGGAACAACTCATTCCCCACTGTTATTTGGCTTCTGAATGATCTTTCTATAAGCTACAATACTGTGATTCACCTCTATCTCGATGCGGTTTACGGAACTGGTACGCAACAATTTTGAACTGTATTTTACACTCTGCAGCATCTATTGTACTTGATTGTATGTATATTAGTATCGAATATGATTGGATAGCATGCAAAACAGAGCCTTTCATTACCTCGGTATATGTGACAATAATAAACCTAAACCTGTGTAGCTGCATTAACACCTGGAGAAGTGGTGTGGATGTTCAAATGTGCCTTGGTCAGGAATAGACTCTACTATAAATAAAATTTAAAAATTATAAAAATATTCAGCAGGTCAGACAGCCTCTGTGGAGAAACAGAATTGACATCTTGGGTCATTGATCTATTGTCCTTTTATTTGATTGCTGTTTGATGGGGAAACTCGACATGAGTAGAGGATGTGATGAATTTGACAGTAACATTGTGTAAAGGATAGCTGAGTTTGCTTGGGTTCTGTGGAGGTATGTTAACAAATGGACAGCTGTACCTCAGCTAGAGGTACAAAATGGAGGAAAAGGGGTGGAAAAGTCCACCTGATCTGCCTTTTAAAATATTTATCCTTGGTCTTTCTGAGCTTCCCAAATGGTCTTTTAAAAAATATTCAGATCATATTTGTGGCCATATGTACAGCTTGCACCCCTATTTATTGTAGAAAAATTTTAAATAATATTGTGCTTCAATTTTAAGCTATTTCTATAGTTGGAGTTATGCCGAGGTTTAGTAATTAGCAATCCAGAACTAATGCTGCCGTGGTTCTGTGCACGGTGCACACTTAATGTGATCAGCCACACCTTTTTTCCCAATTAATTACATCTGCAATTTAAGGGCATTTCAAGGACTCTGGTGGTGACAGTATCATTCATGCAGTGTGTTGAAAACCTTTCTCAGTATGCTGACTGCGGACTGTACTTAAATATCGAGGAAGCTTGCCCTTGTGCTAACACTTCGGCTAAATCAGTCTCCGTCTCTTAAAATGCAAGATCTTGCTGTGAAATAATTTGACCAGTTAACTGGGAGGCTGATATGTCATTTCCTGGCAAATCCTCATTATGCAGTTGGGTTAGCTCCTGTGTTGGAATCTCTGACTCCCAACTCAGCTCCACCTCCTCTATTAGCAGGTCTTTTGGAAATCAGTGAATGGACAGTCACAGTCTTGCCTAGCCTGCAGCCAAACCGCAGCAGGGAGTTTACCGGCTTTATCATTACCTGCATCTTGCACACACAATCCTCGTTACATTAACTCAATCTGCGTTTCTGCTATACTGCAGCTACTTGCCGCTTCTATTTCAAATCGCCACTCATCCCTCGTTGTTTAGTCTAATGAACGCAAACTGCAGCATAGGGCATGCAATGCACACTAATGTTCATAGGTTCATAAGTGATAGGAGTAGAATTAGGTAATTTGGCCCACCAAATCCACTCAGCCATTAAATCATGGCTGATTTATCTCTCGCTCCCAATCTCATTCTCCTGCCTTCTCCCCATAACCCCTGACACCTGTACAAATCAAGAATCTATATCAATTTTCTTGGCCTCCACAGCCTTCTATGGCAATGAAGTCCACAGATTCATCACCCTCTGAATAAATAAATTCCTCCTCGTCTCCTTTCTAAAGGAACGCCCTTTAATTCTAAGGCTATGACCTCTGGTCCTAGACTCTCCCATTAGTGGAAACATCTTTTCCAAATACACTCTATCCAGGCCTTTCACTGTTCGTTAAGTTTCTTTGTCTTCTAATGTCTTTAGAATCTGACAGGCTGTATCATTGTGGGATCCACCTTTCCTTGAACTATTGTGGGCTCCACCATTCGTTGGTCATTGTTGCTGGCTTTGATTTGTTATTTTTCATACCTTTCATTCATTTGCCCTTTGTACCTTTTCATATCTCCCTTTCCCTTTCCCCTGACTCTCAGTCTGAAGAACCAGACTGATTCCTGGGATGTCAGGACTGTCTTATGAAGAAAGACTGGATAGACTCGGTTTATACTCTCTGGAATTTAGGAGATTGAGAGGGGATCTTATAGAAACTTACAAAATTCTTAAGGGGTTGGACAGGCTAGATGCAGGAAGATTGTTCCTGATGTTGGGGAAGTCCAGGACAAGGGGTCACAGCTTAAGGATAAGGGGGAAATCCTTTAAGACCGAGATGAGAAAGACTTTTTTCACACAGAGAGTGGTGAGTCTCTGGAACTCTCTGCCACAGAGGGTAGTTGAGGCCAGTTCATTGGCTATATTTAAGAGTGAGTTGGATGTGGCCCTTGTGGCTAAGGGGATCAGAGGGTATGGAGAGAAGGCAGGTACGGGATACTGAGTTGGATGATCAGCCATGATCATATTGAATGGCGGTGCAGGCTCGAAGGGCTGAATGGCCTACTCCTGCACCTAATTTCTATGTTTCTATGTTTCTAAGAAGGGTCTCTACCCGAAACATCTGCTATTCCTTTTCTCCAGTGATGCTCTGTGACCTGATTTCCTCCAGCATTTTCTGTCTACCTTTGGTGTAAACCAGCATCTGCAGTTCCTTCCTACACACAGAGGTTGTTTTTTGTCAGATTGGGAAGAAGAGAAATTGCCCCTCCCCCAACAAAATGGCATTGTATATTGACGAAGCAAGTTTAATTGTATGAAAATAAAAACAAAAACTGCAGACACTGGAAATCTGAAATAAAGCAGGAAATGCGGAACTCAACACATCAGGCAGCATCTACGGACAGGGAAACAGTCCATATTTCGTGTCAAAGATTTGCATTGGCTAGGGTGCAGAGGGGATTTCTCAAGGTGTCACTCTGAATGGAAAAATTCAAATTTTGAGGGTAAAATGTGATAAGCTAGATTGTTTTCTTTGTACACATTTCTAAGACACATTTAGACAGGTACATGGATAGGATGGGTTCAGAAGCATATGGGCTAAATGTAGGCCGGTGGGACTCGTGTAGATGGGACATGTTGGTTGGTGTGGGTAAGTTGGGCCGAAGGGCCTCTTTCCATGCTATATGATTCTGACTATGACAATAAAATAATACTTTATGAGCCAAGTATGTTTTGCAATATACGAGGAATTTCATTTGCCAAGTCAGTCATACAAATAAAAAGCAACAGAATACACAAAATACATTTTACCATAAGCATCCACCACAGTGACTCCTCCACATTCCTCACTGTGATGGAAGGTGAAAACAAAGTTCAATCTCTTCCCTTCTTTATTCGCCCACGGTCGGGGTCTCGAGCCTTACGTTGACAGGGAAATCTTACTCCCGTAGCTGGCGGTCGAGCTCTCCTCATCGGGGCAATCAAGCTCCTGCATCGGGGGGGGGAATCTCTGCTCCCCCACGCCGGTGATCGGACCCCGGGTCAGGGCTGGTTGAATCTTCTGCTTCGTTGGAGCTCCTGACATCTACGGTGTCTACCCGAGAGTGGAGCTCCTGACGATCTACGATGGGTGTCTACCAGAGAGAGTGCGAGCTCATATCAATGGTAAAATCCACAGGACCCAATTGGAGCGATCCACGTAAAATTTAACCAGCCATGGTTACCGTCGGCGGATGTCCAGGGGAATATAAGACTATATATAACAGGTAAAGTCCATAGGCGTCGCAAGAAAGGGGAATACAGAAAAAATAACATTTTGACCTCGTATATTCCCCTTTCTAGCCAACCCTATGGAGTTTGTTTAAAACAGCGGGGAATATAACCTTATATTCCCCCTGGTCTCCACATCCGGGGACGCAACGTCACGCTGCGTGCGAAGTCTCAAAAAAAAAAATTAATATGAACATAAATTACAGAATTGGTAGATACATTCATATCATATGAGATGTTCAGACTCTAACAATATTGACTGTCCTCTTTATACGACATATATTGCCTCATCCAATTGCTCGTCTTCGTCTGACTTATAATGTCGTATCCCCTGTAATATGACCTCCCATCTTCTATATTCCATTCTTTGACTGATACTCTCAAGGGGGTTAGGTTAGGTAAGGGGAGGTGCAGCGAGACCTGGCTGTCCTTGTACACCAGTCACTGAAAGTTGGCATGCATGTACAGCAGGCAGTGAAGAAAGCTAATGGAATGTTGGCCTTCATTACAAGAGGATTTCAGTATAGAAATAAAGAGGTTCTTCTACAGTTGTATAGGGCTCTGGTAAGACCACATCTGGAGTATTGTGTACAGTTTTGGTCTCCTATACTGATTTCTATACTGAAATCCTCTTGTTATGAAGGCCAACATTCCATTAGCTTTCTTCACTGCCTGCTGTACCTGCATGCCAACTTTCAGTGACTGGTGTACAAGGACACCCAGGTCTCGCTGCTCCCCTTACCTAACCTAACCTCCTTGAGTTGTGGATTTGTGGAATTCCCTGCCACATAGGGCAGTGGAGGCCAAATCACTGGATGGATTTAAGAGAGATTTAGATAGAGCTCTAGGGGCTAGTGGAATCGAGGGATATGGGGAGAAGGCAGGCACAGGTTATTGATTGGGGACGATCAGCTATGATCACAATGAATGACGGTGCTGGCTCCAAGGGCCGTATGGTCTCCTCCTGCATCTATTTTCTATATTTCTATGAAGGCCTTCTTGACCACACTATCCTCCTGTGATGCCACTTTCAAGGATATGTTCTCTGTTTAGTGTCTGAGTGGATCTCGCTGTCTGAAAGTGGTAAAGGCCGAAATTTGCCACCTGTGTTGTAAGTTTTTAGCGATTAACTGGTATGGACAAGGGGATCAGATTGGGCATCATTTTTAATGGTGGAACAAAACCACCGGGTGGCGCCAGCAATGACTGCCTTCGCCAACAGTCTATCTGTCCCTTTCTTCTTTGTTGTATTTTTAGCATGTGTTTAATGTTTTTAGTGTTCTTTAGCTTGTTTTTATGTGGTGGGTGGGGGAGGGGGTTGGGGGAAACTTTCTTATCTCTTACCTCGACGCAGATGCAACTTTCTTCCGTATTGTATCTCCGTCCGCACTGTGGCTTAACATCGAGGAGTTGGGGGCCTTTGTTGGAGACCGACTTCGAGAGCTCCACTGCGGGAGCAGCATGACTTTAACATCGTGGAGCTCACGATCCCTTTGCCAGGGATCGACTTCTGAGTTCTACCCCAGGGGCCTGCAGACTTTAACATCGTGGAGCTCGCGGTCTCTGGTTGGAGATTGACTTCGGGAACTCCAAGCCGCAGGACCTACGATAGCCCCGATGCAGGAGCTTCGACTACCCCGACATGGGGGCCTCGACTGCCTGCTGAGGAAGCTTCGATCGCCCCGACGGATGGTTCGACCACCCCGACCACTGGAGAAAAATGAGGAAAGAAGATTGGACTTTATTGCCTTCCAACACGGTGAGGAATGTAGGGAATCCAACGTGGTGGATGTATAAGTTAACTTTTATGGAGTTGTGTGTCTTGTGTCTTGTTGCTTTTTTAGTATGGCTGTATGGTAATTCGCATATCACTGTACCTTAATTGGTACACGTGACAATAAAAGGCTTTGAACCCTTTGAAACTCTTACATGAGGCTGAATAGAGCATTCCCGATACTAATGATAGGAAATGTGGTGTATGTGTTAGGAATACCTGAAAAGACTGATATGTTCTCTGTTTCGTGTCTCAGTGGAAATATGTTACCCATAATGAAGCTGCATTGGGGTGGGAGATTGCAACCTTCACGTGGTCCGCCCTGTTTCGATGAATGCAATCATTTGGCGTGCACAATCAAATAAGATTAAATAGAACAAGTTGTCCTACAACTTTAGGCTGTGCACGCCATACGCAAGAAGAAGAATAAGAAGCTGCATTTCCCGTGGTACTGCACTTGGATGTTGGCCTACTGGCTTTGTACCAAAGACAGGTTTTCTGTCTCTTGACCAAGACTTGAGATTGCTGTCAAATGGACGTTGCTGCTCTTGCATTGTTCATCAATGATTGTTTCATTCCAGGCTGTCTAAGTGGTGCTGGCTTTTGCCTCCGTTCAGTGCACTAAATGTTAAGCATTAGTGCAACTAAGCAGTGAACAGGTGGTGCAGAACTCCTGGGATCGACTTCCCTCTGCTGGAATTCCCTCTGGTACCAGGTAATCAATGTACTACTTTATGATTGCTGCAGTTGTCTCTTGCACCATCTGGTGAAGCTGAAGCTCTGGATTATTTAAACTCCTCGACCTCATGTTCATGCTGTTGTATGTCAGGAGAACAGTTGAGGGACAACAGCTTAGCCTGGCTACTTTTTGTGACCATGACATGAACTGTCAGCACAGTGGTAGAGTTGTTGCCTTACAGCGCTAGGGATCCGGGTTCGATCCTGACTATGGGCATTGCCAGTATGGAGTTTATAGGTTCTCCCCATGACCTGCGGAGTTTTCTCTGAGATCTCCGGTTTCTTGGTGTAAATGTAAATTGTCTTTCGTTTGTATAGGGTAGTGTTAGTGTGTGGGGATCGCTGGCCGACTGGGACTCGGTGGGCCGAAGGGCCTGTTTCCGCTCTGTATTTCTAAACTAACCTAAACTGACTGCATGGTTTGCATTGGATGTATATTATGATAAAACATTTGGGGTGAGTTTTATCTTGCTGGACTGGATCATTACTTTATCCAGGTCATGGTTCTTTCTGTAATACTACTTGATTGGAATTGATATATTTGAGGACATGAAAAAAATTAAGTAATAGTTAGGTTACTATGATTTAATAGCAAAGTAGACTTAAGTGAAGTTCTGTATTGTTGTAGGTACTGTGTTTCAGGTGAAGTGTTAAAACAAACTGCACTCAAGTGGATGCAAGTGTCTCATGGAAATAATTGGGGGGAAAAAACCAGCATATTCTGGAAATCTAAAATAAAATTAATGGGGAATGTTGGGAATACTCGGCAGGCCTGGCAGCATCTCTGGAGAGAAAATGCAGAATTAATGCTTCCGGTCAAAGATCCTTTGTCAGAACGGAAGATTCAAATTTGAAAGTTAACACTGTTACTCTTTCCACTGTTGGTGCGTGACCTGCGGAATGTTTAAACCATTTTCTGTTTTTATTAAACATTTAATGGTGCTCCTCTGAAGAAGACCTGGCCTTTCAGGCTGCAAATAGATTATTCACATTACGCATGTTGCCTAACTTCAACTGCTAAACTTTCAATCAAGTAGTTAATGGGGACCTCTTTGAAAGCAAAGGTGTTACGTATAATTAACATATTACATAAAAAACTAAATAAAACTGATTCAAATGCAGACAGATTCCACACGGTGTCAAGCCTCCTTGGTAATAACTTTTAAATTCAAATTCTATCTGGGAATTAATCAAGAGTTGACAACATTCGTGAATTATTTGGGGGTACACAAAAAGCTGGAGAAACTCAGCGGGTGCAGCAGCATCTAATGAGCGAAGGAGATAGGCGACGTTTCGGGTCGAGACCCTTCTTCAGACTTATTGTGAATTATTTGTTGGGAATATAATGAGCCTAAAAGACTGCATTTTTTTTCCTAATCTATGACATTGGTGCCATCATTCAACTGGATTCAGATTGCTCTCTTTTATCTCATTTTGGATTGATCCGGTGTTGAAATATCTGATAAAACATTAACTATAATCATTTTTAATTATTTTGCATTTAATATCCAATCCTTTTTTTTGTTTTCCTCATACTTCATTATCTTGCAGTAATTTGGCATTTGGCGCTCAGTTCTGTCAGATTTATTCCAAATTTTCCTTGGTGTTATTCCTGGAAAAACCCAACAATCCCTTCCGGAAATCAAGTTGGCCTCTAAAGAATTCATCCTATGGCAACTAGTCACTGTCATCCCTCAAGATTTTTGTGGATTGCTATGGAAATAAATATTACTTCCTACGTCTGGGAGAGTAACTGGGTGATTTTGTCCCTTGTGGGCGCAACCCAAGTGCACACCAATGCAACTCGTTCATTCGCTGAATGTAGTTATATTGCAAGTCAGAGATGTAGATTGATTCAACTCGGTGGCAAAGTGAGCTGCCTGTTTTAATACCAATAGTTCATGGAGTTACTGGCAGGTGATTTCGCTGCTGGGGTTAAATACTTGGTTGAAATTATTAATCTTATTGCTTTGGACCAAAGATACAGAGAGCAAGATAAGATTTTGTTAATGCTGAAGAAGCTAAATGTTGAACTATAATGTATTGGTGTCTTTTGAGGGGGAGTTGAATAATCATTGGAGCAAATAACTTGCAATGCTATTGGGAATGAGATAGGGAATTAAACTTGGTGCCTTTACTGGGAGCTTGCATCGTCTCTGAGCATCTTGTGTCATCTCCACATTACTGAATTTGGCAGAATGGTGAGAGCTTTTGTGTGAACGTGACGTGGATGTGTGAACCAGAAGCCAAAATTGATGATTTGGCTGAATTGAATTCAATTCTATTTCAAAACTGAAAATCAGTTGGTTGAACAGCAGGAAAGGAATTGGTGACATTTTGGTTGAGTTGCACAAACCTGGAAAGGGAAGGCAGGAAGTATAAAGAGAAGAGGGGGTGGGATGAGATGTGCAAAGCTGATGGGTGCATCGTGGGGGGGGGGGGGGGGGGGGGGGGGGGGTGAGGTTTGGGCAGATAGAACCAGGGTGGGATGGGGAGGGGTGGAATTGGGAAATAACGGCAGGTGGGTGATGGGTGGATGCAGGCAAGTGGGCAGGGGAAGAATAAAATGAGGGAGCCAGGTCAGGGAAGGGAATTATCGGGAGAAACAGGTTGGAGAGTGTTGAGGCCACCAAGGCAAAAAATGCTGGAATCTGATGCAAGGAAGGTGAAAAGAGTAACTGTCGCAGGGAGAGATGGACACGTGGGAACCAGTGGGTGAAGTGATGGGTCGTAGGTGGATGGAACCAGGAGGGAGAGAATTGAAGGACTGATATGGAAAAGGGAAGAAAATGCATGTCTGGGATGTGGAAGAGGGAGAGTGGGGGGGTGGGGGTTGTGCGCGCGTGTGTGATTCTTATTCCATGCAATCGGAGGGAGCATGTGTAAATTCCATTCAGATGGCACACTAGGTCGGAATCAAATCTGGATAGCATGGGTTGAGACAGCAGCATTAACTGCTGCACAACCATGCCATCCTCTGTGGTCATGGTAATGGCATCCTCAGCCAAAGTGACTTACTCTGTCTGGTAAACTACATGATCTGAAATGATACTGACCCAGCATGTCTGTGAAGAGATTATGATGGGACAGATGGGAGGAGGAGGAGGGGCATTCTAATCCCTCATTTCCTGGGCCATCTCTGTGCTCTGTATCACTAAGATCCTTTTAACATGCCCTGCAATTTGTCTGCCTCTACCAGAGTAGCAGTTGACTGTTGGTTTTGCATGATGCAAATCAACTCGGTTTGCAAGTTGACCAGTTGATATTGGCTATATTTCATATGGAGGTAAGCAGCTGCTCAGTATTTTTAATTGAATAACATATAGGTGTTGCATAATGTCATGGGAATTGCCCAAAATCATTCGCAATTAATTGGAATTGAATAGAGGGCAGTGGTTATCCTAAGGCATTTAATCTGAACGCAAATCCTGTTGAAAAAGAAGCGCTTTATTTTTTTAAATTGTTACCATGGCGTTCCGCACAGTTCTCAAAGCCTTGCACGCTTCTGTTTGAGTTGCTGAATAAAATCTGTGGACACTTGCAATGTGGATTTTGCATGTCTTAGATCATTCCCCCTTTCCCTTTTTGCCAACATTGATAATGTAGTCATAGAGAGAGTAAAATGATAAAGATTAGAGCACTTGTTACCTGTGTATTATCTCTGTACCAAGACTCTGTTATTACCTAGCTCTTTGCCTGCAGTGCTGACTGTGTTACTATATTCCCACTGGGTGCATGCTAACGTTCAGATGATGGAGGTCTGACGTCCTGCTCATTGGGGTTGTGTTGGAAAGGGCTCTGGGACACTCCAGTAGCATCATATGTCATATGGAGGTAATACACTGCTGGATGCCCATTCCAGGACTGAGAGAAAACAGTCTTTTCAACCCAAGGTCGTCCAGAGTGTGGTTCAAACATTCTGTCTGAAATGTCTACAATTTGGCTGGAGACTGGACTTGCTCATCTCGCCTTGCAAAGGCAATCCATTTTCCGTAATGGCTTGTAGTAACAAAGGTTTAATAATCTCCAAAGAATGTAGTGTATCCTTGTTGGAGTTTAATCAGCAGTAGCCTGCACTCAAATACATTGAACTATAAATAAATTACTGATTGTTTGATGTTTTTTTCAGAATATTTACATAAATCATGAATATTAGGCACATAAATAATTTGTGGAGAAAACTTGTTTGTTGGCTCTGGCCTAATGGGGTAATATTTTTTCATTTTGTAGGTTATGGTGATGCATGTATCTGCCTTTTTAAGAGAGAGCTGGGAAATATTATGATAGTTGAAGTACTGACAGCTATTTAATAGTACGTCTGAATTACCTTGTTGGTATATCCACCATCCCTCCCCCACCAGCCACTTCATGGTCTTTCACCAGTATCTGAACAGCTAATGTCTCTGCTGCGGTGTAATTAACTTCACAGTACATTATTCCACTTTGCTTCACGTGTAATGTAGTTCAACACCTTCTGGTGTCTTGGTTGCAAGTTTGGACTAGCCACTTCAGCATCTACACGTCTCGGGATTCCCTCCAGGGCTCGCATAGTGTCTGCTTCATTGGAAATTTCCTTGAATGCAAACACACAAGAGGACTGTTCAGACTGATTGCCTTACTCTCTCGAGATTGCTAATTTTGTTCTCACTGTGGTGGATTAGTGACATTTGTGTGCAGCAGCATCTTTGTATTGTGGAATCGTACCCACTAAGGACCAAGAACCATCTTTATTATGCTTCGGAGTTTCTGCTAATACTGAAATCGTTGTTCTTATTAGAGTGTTTCAAATAGTTCGTTAACCACATTATCCAGTCTCAATGTCCATTGCTCTTGTGTCGCTTTGCGCTCCTGAGCAACTGTGGTTCTTTTCCCAGGAGATCATTGCTTTCAAGCACTGGGGGACTCCTTTATCGCTTTAATCCTTTGGCATCTTAAATACATTTCTTACACCAGTTTGCATCTTGTCTGAGATTATATTAGCAGTGGCAAAGTGGCACAACTGTTAGATCTGCTGCCCCTCAGCGGCAGAGACCCGGGTTTGATCTTGACCTCAGGTACTGTCTGTGTGGAGTTTGCACGATCACCCTGTGACCACGTGGGTTTCCTCTGGTTTTCTCCCACAGTCCAAAGATGTGCGTGTTTGAGTTAATTTAATCTTTAAATTGCTCTGAGTGTGTAGCGAGTGGATGAGAACGTGGGATAACGTAAAACTAATGTGAACAGGTGATCGGCATGGACTCGTTGGGCCGAAGGGCCTGTTTCCATGCTGTATCTTTAAACTTTGAACATATACAACTTTTCAATTTTTTCCATTTTTCCCAGCAAATAGTTTTTGCAACATGCTCTCTGGCTCTCCTCAGGAGTACTCTGACCAAATGATCTCCCTCTGAGACTACATCTATATTTTAAACCATCATTGGACTTGGGTGCCTCAGGGTGGAAGAAAGCTTCCCTTGCAGTTTTGATTTGGTTCATTAACTTTTGTCTTTGTTCCTAAAAACATTTTCTGGATCACCTCCAGTGTAACATTGTAAACAACCGTTTATAATCAGTGCAATCTGGTAGATAACTAAAAACTTGGCTGTGTGAATGTAAACTTATGGCCTTGTTAATTCAGCAATGATTAAGAACACAGAATAGGAAGGGTGTATATCTTGGATATTCTATGGCTGTGGCAGATTTGAGAGAGAAGAAGCCTAAGGGAAGAATCAAAAGCATCTTAAAATTGAATTTGTGTTAGTAAGTGAGCATTGGGTGATGGATGAAAAGGATCTTGTCTGAGCTTGGCTATGGATTACAGAGGCATTGCTGACCAGGGGTTCTGGGAAAGTGGAAAAATGGTGAAAGAGGTGCTTTCTACCATCTGAGTGCACGTTCACATATCCTAAAATGTTAAATCGGGTGAAAATGGGGCCATGTTGTTGAAATTCTGATGCTATGAACTCATCAAGTAGTAGAAACAAGGAATTGCAGATGCAAGTTTACATAAAAGGGCACATTTTGGAGTAACTCAGCAGGTCAAGCAGCATTTCTGGAGAACAGGATAGGTGATGTTTGAGATCCCGATCCGAAACATTGCGTATTCACCAGAGATGCTGCTTGACCAGTTGAGTTACTGCAGCACTTTGTGTCCATTTAACTTCTCATCAGTGATCCTAACTTGATTCATCCCACTTTATCTAAGACATATTGGCCTTAAGACATAAGACGTGAATTGGCTGAGATAGACTGGCAAATGATTCTTAAAGTGGATGTGCAATGGAAGGTATTTAAAGACTGCATGGATGAACTACAACAATTGTTCATCCCAGTTTGGCAAAAGAATTAAATCAGGGAAGGTAGTGCATCCATGGATAACAAGGGAAATCAGGGATAGTATAAAAACAAAAGATGAAGCATACAAATTAGCCAGAAAAAGCAGCCAACCAGAGGACTGGGAGAAATTCAGAGTCCAGCAGAGGAGGACAAAGGGCTTAATTAGGAAAGGGAAAATAGATTATGAAAGAAAACTTGCAGGGAACATAAAAACGGACTGCAAAAGTTTTTATAGATATGTGAAGAGAAAGAGATTAGATAAAACAAATGTAGGTCCCTTGCAGTCAGAAACAGGTGAATTGATCATGGGGAACAAGGACATGGCAGACCAATTGAATAACTACTTTGGTTCTGTCTTCACTAAGGAAGACATAAATAATCTGCCGGAAATAGCAGGGGACCGGGGGTTAAATAAGGTGGAGGAACTCAGTGAAATCCAGGTTAGCCAGGAGAATGGCCTACTCCTGCACCTATTTTCTATGTTTCTATATGAAGAAAATATGATGACAGTTCCCAAGATACTGAGCAATTACAGTTCAATTTTATTAAGTGCGGTTTGATCTTGTATCTTGCCATGTTCTGAAACATTTATTTTGGAAAACAATCCCCGATTCACTACATATTGATTTCTTTCTCCTTGATCTATTGTATTACTTCCAGTCTGCAATATCTGAATTCTTCAATTATCACTGCATTGTTTCTGAAACCTTGCCTGCTTGATCCTGATATATTACTGCAGTGAGATTTCATTGCTTGTTCATTCGACTCCAACTATTTTCAACATTGCCATCACTTCTTTATTAATTTTTCTCTCCTTTCTGAAACTTGGACTGTTTAGTTCCTCAATCCTCCCTAGTTGCAAGACCGTATTCCATATATCTGTATGTATTTGAGGAATGTACCCCTCTTCTGTCTCTACCTTTCCCTGCTGTGTCGTCATTAATACTCACACATTAGTGGCGTGCACCTGGGAGCCACTTAGATGAACACACTCAGTGATGCATGCACGCACAAACAGGTGCAAGTTTGATCAAGTTGCAACAATCACACACTAATTTGACCACAGGGCTGGCCTTTTGTCTTGTGTAAACTCTCCTGAGTAGCTTGGTGCTTCTTAGCGGCAATCTGAGCAACTTAGTGGAGAACATGGATAGGTTATGCGGGCGGCACGGTGGCGCAGAGGTAGGGTTGCTGTCTTACAGCTCCAGAGACCCGGGTTAGATCCTGAAAAGCGAGTGCTGTCTGTACGGACTTTGTACGTTCTCCCCCCCCCAAAATGTGTGGGATTTCTCTGAGTGCTCCAGTTTCTTCAAACACTCCAAAGACGTATAAGAATGGTAAGAATTATAAATTGTCCCTCGTGCATAGGATAGTGTTTGTGTATGGGTATCGCTGATTGGCATGGACTCGCTGGGCCAAAGGGCCTGTTTCTGTGCTGTATGTTTAAACTAAAGTGTGCTAGGTTCCTGTTGGCCCTTCCGGGAACTGAAGATCAGTGGCGGTGTCCTGAACTGAATTAGCTGAATCACTCACTCCGATCCTTTTTGACTAGAGGGGCCACTTAGAAGGTAATTCACACACTATCTTGACAAATAGTTACATCATCTAGCTGTACCACCCTTGCTGATCTTGTTGGAATTGGGCAGAAAGCCTGTAGCACACCTGGTGGCCAGATTAGCGGGGATGGGTTGCAGCTTGATAAACTTGCAGAGATGGTGCTTTCTGTTGTAGACCCCAAGAGCCCTAATTCACCTTCCCATTCGCGTTGCTTACCATTTTAACATCCTGTCCCATTTCCACTTTGACCCTTTTGTTCTTGACCACCTTTATTGCCAGAATGAGCCAGATGTACCTCATATTCCACTTGGAAAGCCTACAACCCAACGGTATCAACATTGATTTCTCCAATTTCGAGTGATAACCCATTAACTCCCGCCCCCCCCCCCCTTCCCTGTTTACCAATTTTCTCCCACAATCTTCCATCACCCCAGCCCTACTCTGTATGCTCATCCCAGAGCCTATTGTTTTCCCTTTTATCCCCTTCTAACCCCTTCACTATACTCATCCATATCCTTCCCTCTTTACATTGTGCTCCTCATTATCTGACCTCCTTTTCATCTCTAGCCTTTGGCAAGTGGGTGGAATAAGTGACAATCATTATACATGTATGTATCGTACATGTATCCACCTATCACTTGCCAGGCTTTGAACCACCCCACGTTTCTTTTTCAGCCTCCTCCTGCACTTCTCCTCTGAGGAAGTCAAAATATTGTCTGCCTGTATACTCCACATATGCTGCCTGACCCTCTAAGTTGAGCATTTTATTTATTGCTCCCTACAGTAGCGTATTGAATTTTTACTGCAGAAGTTCAAATAGTGTTCAAGGTCTTACATTGGATCTATTAGTGTCATGGGAGGATTGATGGGCCCAGTGTCTCCAGATAGTGCTTCTACTATTATAGCAGCTTCTAGTTTAAAAAAAACAAAGCTGTGTGGTGTGGGGAAGCCTGATTCCTGTTAGAAGGTAGACACAAAATGCTGGAGTATATCAGCGGATCAGGCAGCAACTCTTCTCTGGAGCAAAGGAATAGATGACCATTTAGGGTCAGAACCCTTCTTCAGACAAAGATCAAGATGGCCAGAACAAAACAGGGCTGGCAACAATGGTTAGCAGGTGACCTTTGGTTTAGGGGCTGCACCTTAAACTCTAAATCAGCAGGTCACAAGTTCAACAGGTGAAAGCTGCGGTTTCAGGGGCGAGCAGAAAGTGATTCATTAGCTGTACTAAATCTTTACTACTCATGGATAAATGTAACCAACCAACCCGTGTTATGTTGATTTAAGTCGATGTAAGTATTGACGAGGCTAACTTCAATGAGCATGCATTTCAGATTAAATGCACGACTCCTTTCAATCCCCAAGAGACATTTATGAACTTCTGTTCTGTCCCACTTTTTATTTAACACTGCATAGGAGCTTTAAATTTCAGAATGATTCCAGGTGATGTGTTAGTTGCCGTGGCAATTAGTGGTACTCAGAAAACACTGTGGATGCTTGACTGACTTGTGTCTCAGAGATTGTGTGATTGGAGCTGCTTGGTTTATTTATTCATAGCTTCTCTTGATAAAAGGCTTAATGAATGCAGTGGGCTTGTTGTGCATAATCTGAGTGCCTGACCTGTTTGAAAGGTTCAGTTCATAATGGTTTCAGTGGAAATTGGAACTAAAAATCCCTGGGAAACTGATGCAGTTTTTAAAGAACACATTTATTGCTTCAGAGATTTAGATTGCATCTAAATTTACATTGGACCTTCCCTTAAATGAAATGGGGTGGCTTTTATCTCTGGAAGTATTTTTCTTTTGGCATGACCAATTCCAGTAGGCATCTGCAAATGTAAATATTTGGCAATGAATTAATGATGAGAAACTTGTATTTATATGGAGGCTTTCACCGCCAATAACGTACTTTTTGAAGTAGTTGGCAATGTAACGTAGGAAAATGGAAAGAAAATTAACTATTGCAGGGTTTCACACAATTCTAAGTGATAATAATCCGATGAGCTGAAATGGTGATGTTGGCTTGGAGATGAATATTGGCCAGGACTTTGGGGAGCACTCATCTGCCTCTCCAAGTAGTGATACTTGAATAGATGTTCTTGTAACGTTACCATCACTAAGCAAATCTCTAAATAACATTAGTCAAGGGCTGGTGGGTACAGCAAAGGCAATGGGGCCAGAAAACATTCCGGTTGCCTTCCAGAAGGGCTGCATTCCCAAACTAGGTGAACCTTCAGTCAATGCAATTATAACATTTTGCATGCACCTGACAATGTGGAAAATTGTCCTGTTGACAAAGAGCAGAACAAATTCAATCTGACCGATTACTGGTGGAGAGTTCAATCTCAATCATCAATAAAGGGATGGAAACTGATTTTGAGGGTGCTCTCAAGTGTTGTTTAGTCACCAATGACCTGCTCATCAATGGATAGCTTGAGTTTCACCAGGACCACTTGGCTCTGGACCTCATCACAGTCTTGGTCCAAATTTGGACCAAAGCATTTTCCAGCAGTGAGAGTTTAGAGTGAAGCTTTGTAAATTTGAAATTGCTTCATTGATTTTAATCATACTTCTTAAAACAGAAGATGAGTGCTGTTGTTCAAGATCAATCATCCCAGTGCAAATACTTCACTGCATGAGCAACTTGGGGCAGTTGTCTTAGATCCAGCCATCTTCAATTTGTGTCAACGAACCTTCAACTTGAGGTTGGGAGATCGTTGCTGATGATTGAACAATGCTCAACTCCATTCACAACCACTCTGCGAATGAGGCAGCCCATTGCTGCTTACAGGAAAACCTAGACAACATGAAGCAATAGGTTGGAAAGCTCCAGTTTGCATGTAGCCTCACTCTGGCAATGGAGTAGACCAAGGACAGAAGGGTCGGTGTCAGAATGAATGTATCTTCTTTAAACATGTAATTGAAAGACACTGCCTCTGAAAGGAAGCTGTGTATAGACCTATTAAGCCGATCAAGCTTGCCTTGTTTTGGTAGTATTTTTGTACTTCAACGATCCTTCTGAAATAAAGCAAATATGACAAGGGAAAAGGAATCAATTGAAGGAAATCTCTGGGATATGCTTATTACCTGAGAAAATGATATAATCTTGCAAATCTGAGTCCCTTGTCCCCCCCCCCCCCCCCCCCAAATGTAGCCTGATCTCATCTAACTAAAATTCAGATCTGTTGGTGGTACCTTAACTATTCACCCCATATTTATCAGCTACTGCTACAGTATATAGATGAGGTAGGGACAGAAACCTGCGGGGCATCTCTGATTCCAGTTCCTCCCAATTATCTACACTGTCTCCTACCAGTCAGTTCATTTTTTAACAAGATCAATAACTTGCCTTCAGTTCTATGATCATTATTAACTAGCTAAAAAGGACACAAATTACTGGAGTAACTGAGCAGGTCAGACAGCATCTCTGGAGTTTGGGTCGAGACCCTTCTTCAGACTTGATCAGTCTGAAGAAGGGTGCCAACCCTAAATGTAATCTATCCATGTTTTCCAGAGGTGCTGCCTGACCCATTGAGTTACTCCCGCACCTTGTGTCCCACCTACCTGCATTTGGCCCATATCCCTTTAAACAGATCCTATCCATGTACCTATCTAGATGTTTCTTAAACGTTACGAAAGTACCTGCCTCAACTATCTCCTCCAGCAGCTCGTTCCATACACCCACACCCTTTGTGTGGAAAAAGGTATCCCTCGGGTTCCTATTAAATCTTTCCCCCCTCACCTTAAACCTATGTCCTCAATTTCCCACTCTGAGCAAGAGACTGTGCATCTATTCCTCTCATAGTTGTGATGTTTTTGTTTGGGCCAACAGTTTAATCTAAGGTTTTGTTCTGGTTTTTGTGGCATGATTTGTATTGCAGTAAATCATTCTGGCCATTAGTGTGATGCTCATGTGATGCTTGACATGCACTGAGTTGGCAGATTTTGGATGTTTTGGCACAAATGACCTTGCTTTAGTGGCGATTTACAATTTATCTTGCGATTCTTAATGTTAAAGTTAACTGCTTATTTGTAGACGCTAACCATAGTGTGGCAATATCGAGTTTGCCAATTTTGGTCATTAGTCTGATAAATATACATATATTTAATTTTGACCCTGCATTTTCTCTTGCATTCTTACAGATTACTTTTAGACTAATAATTAATATACAGGTGCGTGTGTCCACTTGAAATGGCTGATTGTTCAAAAAACAATTAATCTGTTAAGGTGCTTAATTATAATGTTAGTGTGTCAAAGGGCAGATGTTAGATTGGACGATTCTAATGTCTGAGCCATTTGGATCATTCATTATTGGTGATAGATTCCATCTGGAAGAGCACTTTGAGGATCAGGGTATTCAGCTTTTGTTTTGGCCGGTGTTGAGTGGTCAGGGCATGCAGTGTGGCTGCTCGGCTCGGCAGACAGCCCAGATCCAAAACCCCTGTCATCAGCACCTACCTGTTCAATACCATGGAGAGCAGCACAACGGTAGTGTTGCTGCCTTACAGCGCCAGAGAACCGGGTTCGATCCTGGGTACGGATGCTATCTGTATGGAGTTTGTACGTTCACCCTGTGAACACGTGGGTTTCCTCCGGGTGCTCCAGTTTCCTCCGACTCTAAAGAAACTCCAAACCTCGGGTTTCTAGGTTAATTGGCTTCAGTATGATGTAAAATTGTCCCGAGTGCATGTAGGTAAGAAGTGTATGGGGTGATTGCTGGTTGGCGCGGACCTGGTGGGCCAAATGGCCTGTTTCTACGCTGTATTGCTAAAGTAACGTAAAAGTAAAGCTACTGTCTCCCCTTTTCATTATGTGCTTACAGAGCGCAGGGGTTCCATGCTGGTTATCTACTCAAAGAAGCAATTGAGCTTGCAACAGAGTTGGTGATGCTGGGGGCTGGTGTTTTCACTGTGTTCATAATGTAGGACTGAATACCCATCATTTACAGATTTATCGAGCGTGCACTGATTTAGCATCACACGGTAGTATTTTTTTACTGCCTTTGTCTCTTAATAACCTGTTTTAACAAGTGCTTCAACTTTGTTAGCGCTGTCATTAAAATCAAATTTCTGAAAGACTATTAAAGAAGTTAATGAGCAAAACCTCTCAACAGGCAGTGATATAATTTGTTTGCATTTCGTATGCAAATGTGGTCTCGTACGAATCAGTGATTCCGGGTCCTCATTTCTGCTACGGTTCAACATTAAGCTTTGCCAATCAGCTTGAACCGACAGAATGAATGGTCAAAACATCATGTCTTCATCATCCTGTGATGACACCTAATTTTCCCAAGGATGTCTAAGTTCTCTGTTTCCTGGGAGGCTGGAAGGGGTGGTTGAAGAGCCGTCATGCCGTCTTGCATTTAACCTTCACTCAAGCAAGTCGCATTTTGAATGCTTGGATTAATCAAGACAGTTTTTGTGTCTGCTTGTCATCTCGAGATCTCTGATTGCCTCTTCCTGTTATTTCCTTTGTGGGTTTGCTGGGTAATTCTTCCCACTTTTCACAGCATTCTACTTCAAAATCACACCAGTCTAGAATTGTACTGTCTGTGTAATCTACTATTCTTGCACTTAAGTATGATTGTACCTATATATAGTAAATCTTCTAATGAAGTATCTTTAAAAAGCAATTTAACTGTTCCTACTATATGTACCATTAAATAAGCCTGTCTTTTTGTGTAGGAAGGAACCGTAGATGCTGGTCTATACCGAAGATAGACACAAAATGCTGGAGTAACTCTGCAGGTCAAGCTCGCCCACTGAGTTACACCAGCATTTTTGTATCTTGGCCTCTCTTTTTATTCTTCGACTTAACTTGCTGACTGGGCAGAAGACTGGATAATGTGTGAGGGGAAAATTAGAGCAATTCAACAGTAGCGAGTCTATTCAGTGGCAATTCAGTAACACTTCGACAGTCAGATTAATCCTTGTAGCCGTGTTTGGTCTTGTAGAGGGAGCTTCCCGGTTTTTCTGCTGTCCCTCTTCTCAAACTAGGTCAGCTGATCGAGTACAGAAGAGATTCAGCTAGATATTACCTGGAGGGCATTAGTTATCAGGGGAAAGTAGATAGGCTGGGTTTGTACTCCCATGAGTTAAGGAGGTGAGGGACGACTTGATAATGATTTAAGATTATGAAGGGCATAAAGTAGATAGTCAAAATCTTTCCCCCTTGGCTCTATCAAAAACAAGAGATACGTTTAAGATGCAATGGAGGCGGTTTAGAGGGGATCTGAGAGGTAACTTTTTTAATTTAGGGTTTGGTTGATATCTGGACTGATCTGCAGAAGAGGTGATTGAATCGGAAATAACAACATTTAAGAGGTGTTTAGACACTTGAATAGGCAAGGAATTGAACACTACCATCAAAGGCAAATAATATCAATGCTAATAAGGTCAGTGTGAATGTGGGGGCAGAAGGCCCCTTCTCTGTGCTATACAAGTTTGACAGATCATATTTTCCCATATTGGCACCAAGAAATGAAAAGTAGATCGCTGTTGACATCGCTGGCCCTGCCAGCATTTATTATCCATCCACATTACTCCCAAACTGAAGAGGAAATTAAGAGTTAAGCATATTGGTAAAGTTTCTCCCCTAAGTAGTTGTTTTCCACCCAGAACTTTAAAAATAAAATGATGATCCTGACATTGCTGGGACAAGCATTTTCTTTTGTGACATTATTTATTGTCACAACTTTAAATCTCAAGCTGCCATAGTGGGATTTGAACTTGTGCCACTGGATCAATGAATCAGAAGTCTGCTTCTGGTAGAGTAACTTAAGGGCCTGTCCCACTTGGGCGCCATTTGCGCGTCATTTATGCGTCACGACGCCCCAGGATTTTGGAATTCACACAATTTTCGCACACCACCTGCGTGACGCGCAAATGATGCCCTTTAAACTCTCTAATGTTTTGTATTGAAATGCGTCTGCTTGTTCTCACTTCAAAAGTGGAACTTTGCACAGGTATGATCTGCCCACAAACTGATGGCAATCCAATTCACCCAGTTACTGTCCCATCTGCCCATTTGACAGAGAAAATGTGAGGGAAAGCATGGCTCCTACATAGCACACTGACATACTGGTTTCAATGTTTCTTGCATTGTGGCAATAATGTACCTTGAAACCTAAGTTTCTACAGGTTGTATTTTGTGAATACAGTGTTTGATCTCTTACATTAATATTCTGCTCACTGAATCCCAGTTTTAGGTTTTGTAAGGACCAACGAGTGCTTGACCTAATCATAGCCTTGGACCAAAGAGCTGAATTGCAGTGGTGAGGTGAGAGTACCTGCACTTGGCATCACCACAGCATTTAACTGATTTTGAGATTCATTGATCCAGGTATAATACAGGCGTAACATCTATGCACCCACTGCAAAAAAGGCAACTTACCTTCACGGGTGGTGAGAGTTAACTTTTGAGCACTGGCCCTTCCAACAATGCCTACATAAAATGTGTCCACCTATCCAGATAATCCATCACGCTCTCAATTGATTAGATTGCACTTCCCTGGTTTAGATGGCCTCTGCCATAGAGAATTACAGGGATAACGCACAGATTTGTTCCTTCAGCCCAACGAGCCCATCAAGCACCCATTTTCCAACATGCCAGCATGCTGGAGTTTAATGGACCTTGCGTAGTGTAATTCTGTTGCAGGCTGTTTGGATGATAGTGCCAAGAGGCGTCATTTGGTTGCCAGTTCTCCCCTGATTTCAGATTGTGAGCTCAATCACTCCAGAACTTGGAGAAGTAATCTCAGCTACTTGGATCCCATTCTGGATGCACAATTAAAGCTTTGAATGATGACAGGTAGGAAGTGAATGCACTTGGGGCTGGTGTGCTGGTTGTTAGTTGTGCCTCATTGGTCTTATTTTGCTGGCATTCCTGGTTGGCCAGCGCTTTGGGATAAGCGTCTGCAGCTTTACTTACAGCACGGCGTGATGGAGATGGATTGAATCTGCAGATGAGCAGATGGTTCTGAACACTGCGAGATGAGCAGGTGGCTTAGACCACAATGAGAAATTAAACTTGGCTTCTGCCAATTC
Source organism: Okamejei kenojei (assembly GCA_035221665.1). Classification (NCBI taxonomy): domain Eukaryota; kingdom Metazoa; phylum Chordata; class Chondrichthyes; order Rajiformes; family Rajidae; genus Okamejei; species Okamejei kenojei. The sequence goes on from CM069149.1 coordinate 36,312,064, forward strand.
TGCTGTAGCAAGCAAAATTAGCATCTGAGAGAAAGGAGAACTCCACGCTGCATTTTCAATACTCGGAATTTAGCATTGACTCACAAATTACATTTCATTTCCTCTCGGTTACTGCTTCACACTGAGTATTGCATTGAGCACTGAGTGAATGAACAGGGCATCTCACGATCCCTATTCCAATTAGGATGGCACTGAGAATGTGATGGAGTGCTGTGTATCAGCATAAATGGAGGTAGCATCAACCACTTCAAATGTAAAAGTTGACAGATGAGGAGTGGGACACAATGTGCTGCTGTAACTCAGTGGGTCAGGCAGCATCTCTGGTGAAAAAGGATGGGTGATGTTTCAGCTCGAGACACTTCTTCAGACTAGTCTGAAGTCGGGTCCTGACCTGAAAGGTCAATTATCCTTTTTCTCCCGAGATGCTGCCTGATCCACTGAGTTATTCCAGCATTTTATGTGTACAATATAAACCAGCATCTGCAGTTCCTTTCTACACAGATGAGGAGTGGGGCTCTCTCGCTACACTGCCCCAAATGTATCCCTCAGCTGTTGGTTGGAAACAGGATTGTCTAATCTTTATCTCACTTTTGTTTGCAAGAGCTTTCTGTTGGAAATTGTGGGTTATGTTTCCAGTGTGATAACAGTTACTACATAATATTTTAGGAATGGTATTTTATTGCCCAGATAACTCTGAGGTTCTTAAATACGGAGCTTAATTTCAAGTATGTTCTTGCACGTTATATATTTTTATCCAAGCTCTGCTTTGTTGATCTATAAGCACTTGTTCTGTGGAGTTTGAGCACACTCAAGTAGTCTTTTATTTTGAGAGAGCTTTATTCTTCACTTGCGTTGTACCTGATGTATTAGGTCCTGATGTCTGAACTAAAAGTAAAACTATAACAATCTGGCATCATATTCAGTTCATCGATTAGATGCAAAAATTAAGCTGTGGAGCTAACCTCAGTGTTAAAACATGGCTTCAGGTTTTGTGAAACATGTCTCTGTAATACACTTCTGCATTGAGTCAGCCATGTGTTAAAGCAAATTTTAATTTTATTCCTTGCACTATTTTTCTGATGACTTTAGTTCTGAGATGTTAGTAAATCCTCAGCCAGCAGTGAACGCCATTTTGTGCCAGAGAGAACGTCAGGCAATGTGCTCCTTGCCAGCATCAATGTACAAACCACAATTGGCCAAATGGTCTGCTGCACTGGATACCCGTCAAGTAGTCATCAGTGGATGCATGACTGATTCACAGTGCTGGGATGCTGAAGTTGGATGCTTTCCCATTTGGAAGAGTTGAAACTAAATTACTGGGAGACTTTGTAACAAAATTATTGATGACTTTAATGTTCACTGCTCTTAATTATTCTGCTGGACTTTCTTTTTTTTAATCACTCATCTGGCATCCAGTATAGGATGAGCTGAAAGGTGTATGACCTGAATATTAAAGGAACTAATGCCATTGTTTTCAGTCCTCCTCCTCTCCCCTGTTACTGACTGAGGCATTTGTTACATCTTTGACCCTCAGATGAGCTGTTAACTGCACCCACTTTTTCGTCAAGACGGTCTGCCTCCATTTCTGCAACAATGCCCATCTTTAGCACCTGCCTCTGAACTTCTGTAGAAACTCTCATCCATTCCATACTCTGCTGTGCAGACGTTTATTTTCCTAGATGATTTCCCCTTGGTTGCCCTCTGATAAATTTAAACTTGACTGCCCTTAAGCTAATTTGAATTACGCCCAATTAATTCATCATTCTAGTCAACCAGTACTTGCAGTTAAACCAACCGTTGACTTTAAACTCTGTCCAAATCCTCCCTATACCATTCTTCTCCTCCTCCCCTACAACCTTAAGGGAGCTCTACTCTCTATAATTTATAGCTTCTTGGATACTCAATTTTCATTGCTCCTGATCTCATCAGCTGCCTGTGCCCAAAGGTGGAATTTGTTTCCCCACCCCCCCCTCCCCCCCCCCCCCCCCCCCCCCCCCCCCCCCCCCCCAAACACACTGTCCTCGGTTTGAGATGCTCCTTAAAACCTAGCTATTTGTTCAAATTACCTGCCTTCATGTTTCCTCCTACTAATGTTGATACTGCTATGATACAAACGACTGAATTCAGAGCAGAAGTAGGCCACTCAATCCCTCAAGCCTGCTCTGTCATTTGATAAGCTCAGCTCGTCTTCCCACAATCATCCTTCACATTTGCCCGTCGCAAACATATCTATTTGAGCTAGAAATAGTGTGACTGTGCCCTCACTGCCCTTTCAGAAAGAGAATTTTAAGATTCACAACTCTCTTGGGGCGAATGTTTAATTTTATCTTTGACTTACAGGTGAGCTCTTATGTTTAGAGACTCCTAGTTTGAGAGTCTCCTGCAAAAGGAAACATCTGCTCCACATCCACACTGTTAGAATTGCTCAGGATCTTATGACTCAATTAAATTACCCCATCCGCTAAACTCCCGTAGGGTACAAAGCCCAGCCTGTCCGGCCCCCCCTCAGAAGTCGAGTAAATCTCCTCTAAACTGCTTTCAGTGTAATAATGATTCAATTATACTTTGTTGTCACATGTACGTAGGTCCAGTGAAATTCATTGTTTTTGCACACAATCTGGTAAAATCATTCAGCAGACTTCACCTAGGTATTAGCATCCTTTCTTAAATAATGAGGCCAATACTTTACACAATATTCCAGGATATACCAAGCCAATTAATCTGCAAACCTCTACGTCTTTGGAATGTGGGAGGAAACCGAAAATCTCGGCGAAAACCCATGCGATCATGGGGAGAATGTGCAAACTCTGTACAGACAGCACCCGTAGTCGGGACCAAACATGGGTCTCTGGCGATGTAAGGCAGCTACTCTACTGCTGCGCCACCGTGCTGCCTCAGGCACCGAGGTGGGAGTAGGTTTTGAGACCGTTTCATGTTGGAATGGGTGGCTGACGAGACGATGGTTTCTCCACCATTGGTGCTTTCTGTGAATTTGCCTTCATGTGATTTTTTTTTTTTTTGTTGGAAAGGTATGACTCGGCATATACATTTATTTAAAATCAATCCCCTGTCAATTTATCTTACTGAAACAAAATATAAATTGAATCACTGTTTTTATGACTTAATTACAATATAAGTGTTCACAAAGTCATTTTGGATTCGACTCAACTTATCGAAGAATGATCTGACTGTATTAATCCCTCTTTCATCAACTGAAAGTTGCAACTTCATTTGGTTTCTGCCAAACACTAGTAATGCCAGTTGTAATAATGTCACGATGGATTATCTTGCTGATTTAGTTTTAATTGCACCTGGTCTATTATTGTAGCAACCAGTCAAGTAGTGAACTCATTTGCTACCGTCCTGTTTTGATATGACTGGCATATGCTGGTAGCATTCAGAGTCAGGTGGTTATGGGTTCAAGCCATAATCCTATACTTCATTGTGGTACTGGGGGAATCAACATTGTCAGATACAGATTAAACAAGACCCTTTTTGCCCGCCTTGTATGGTTAAAGATTACATTGCCCCATTTCTGAAGCAGATATATGATAATTTGAAAGACACTGAGATTTTAGATGCTGCTTGGATAATTCCTTTAGCTGGACAGCATTAAACTAGGAAACTTGGTCTTGGGGGGGGGGGGGGGGGGGGGGGGGTGTGTGTTTGGTGGTTATAAGGCCATGAACCTGGTGTTGCTTCATGTTTATCATGCTTCATCAGTTTATTGTTAAAATTATGAGATGTGTGTTTCGGGTCTACCTCTGACCACTGGCCCTCAGATAAATGAAAGGCTTGACACTCCTTGTTCTAAATTTGCTGCCTCATGTCACTATCACTCAAGCTGCCCTAGTGCCCCATTTAGTCTTCCATAGTGAAGACTAATGCAAAAAGTATATTCAACATATGTGTCACTTATTGGTGTGCTGTTATTAATTTGCCAGTCTTGTTCTCTAGAGGCCCCACATTTACCTTAGCTGCTCTCATCCTTTTCAAATATCAAAGAAACTACTGTTTGTTTTTATACTACCCGCAAGTTTTTTCTCAAAATTCATTTTCTCCCTAATGAGCTTTTTAGTCTCGCATTAATCTTCTTAAAGCCTTCTCAGTCCTCTCTCTGGCCTATCTCTAAACCTTACCACTTTGTACAGCCTAATTTTCAATTTAACATTCTCGTTACCTCCTCTGTTAACTATAGATTGTCTTTTTTATACGAATTCCTCTTTTTCAATGGGATAAACTCTTCAGCATCATAGGCCAGTTCATTGAATATCTACAGACACAGGAACTGTAGATGCTGGAATATTGAGTAAAACAAAGTGCTGGAGTAACTCAGCAGGCAGCATCTCTTGAGGACAGGAATATGCAATATTTAAGGTCGGGACCTTTCTTCAGACTGATTGTAGTGGAGGGGAGAAAGCTGGATAAATGAGGTGTGAATGGGACACCTCCCCTTATCTGACCTTTTTGTCTCCTTATGTCTATGAATCCTTTGTTCCTCTATTATTGCACTTTGCACTTTTGTCTCCTTCTCCTCTCTCGCCTTTATCCACCCATCTGCCAATTAATATCCTCCTCACCTACATCCACTTATCACTTAGGTAGACAAAAATGCTGGAGAATCTCTGCAGGTGATGCAGCATCTATGGAGCAAAGGAAATAGGCAACGTTTCGGGTCGAAACCCTTCCTCAGACTGATGTTAGGGTGGGGGGGCGAGAAGAAGAAAAGAAGAGGTGGAGCCAGTGGGCTGAGGGAGAGCTGAGAATGTAGGGACTACCTGAAATTAGGGAAGTCAATGTTCGGGACTTGCCTGTGCCGCAATCTTGTACCTCATGGTTTTCAGCTCCAGTTCCCTACCTCCCAGTTCGGACCCAACCCGGACTATAGATACCGACTGGCTATCTGCCGCCATACACGGCAATTCTCCTTCCGTGCTCTGCGATCTACTCTGGCTGCGATGCGCTGGCACCAGCAGGAAAAGGTATGTCCACTTATTACTTGCCAATCTTGTCCTGCCCCCACCACTTTTCCACTAATTCTCCCCACCCCCCATACAATCAGTCTGAAGAAGGTTCTCAATGATTTAATGTGACTGAGAAGGTTTTAATCGGAAAGGGTCTAAAACTGAAACTTAACCTATCCACGTTCTTCGAGATGTTGCCTGACCTGTTGATTGATTGAATATCTGCCATTGGCCTCTCCTGACCTGTTTCTTGCCTTGTTTACTCATTCCACCCTAGATGGCAACTCCTAAAAGAGCTGGATTCAGCCATTTTCTAGACCAGGGGTGGGGAACCTGCGGCCTTCTAGGCCATTAAGTGCGGCTTTTTGAATGAATCCAAATTTTGTAGAAAAAATCCTTTCATTTTTATTAATGTTTTTGTTTGTCTTTTATTTTTATTTTAATCTTAAAATGAACGTATTTAAAATACCAAAGAGTAAAAGAAGATTCAACAAAATAATCCTATATCTAATTGAAGTTTCATGGATGCGGCCTTATTAGATTACAGCTAACTTAATGCGGCCTTCCAACATGAAAAGATTCCCCACCCCTGTTCTAGGCCTATGCTCCATAGCATCTATCCATAGATCTGAGCTTTATCATTTAAAAAAACAATTCAGCCTCTCTGAGCCTGAGTTTGGCATCCTATCTTTGCCCTGGACTGTGAGGATCATTAGATATCTAGTCCCTTTTTGATATATGATTAGATATCTAGGCTTCCTTTTTGATATATGATTTTCTTTTGTGTGGGGAAAATCATGTACAACAGGATTTGTGTTTTTTTTTAAATGTTTTGAATATAAATCAGTATTTGAGCAGGGATTACTCCAAATAATCAAAGGTGCTCATTTTTTATTCTGTGTTGCAAGCTCAGTGAAAGTGAGCCATTGATGCTGCCTTTCATCATTTCATTTGAGTGCTTTTCCCAAAATGAACAACAAAGAAATGAGTTGATTTATTTGGAGGATTGGAAACAGATGCAAAGGCATAGATTAGCATATGTGTTGCTGATCAGAAAATGTAAATCTTATTAGGGACAAAGCCGAAGATGGTTGATCCGAGTAACCAATACATAGCTCTCAAATTCACTGCAAATCCTGCTTAGAAACCAGAGCAGGAGTTTTCCAAAGCTTTCAATCCCTTTGTTGATTCCACTTGATTCCTGTTCTGCTCTTTTTCTTTGCTGACTGGTTAAAAGAATCGTGCAATAAAACAAAAGCTGCAGTCCATTCCCCAACTCCTTCCAAAACTCCTATTCCCCCTTGCACTGCCTCCCCATTCAGTGCTGCCTATGTCAGGTTTCTCTGCAACCTTACGCTGGGAGCATACGCACCAGGAGTAGGTGTGGGCCATTCAACTCTTGAACTGGCCCTGCCATTCATCAAGACCTACATCCAGCTTCTCTTTCTTGCCTGATTTGTATATCCCCTCATATTCCGAAATCTATCATTCTATTTTGAATGCAATCAATGTCTGAACCTCAACAGTCACCATTGTAGGGAAATGTAAAGATTCACCACTCCCAGAGTGAAGAAATTTACATATATACATAGATACATGGACTATAGGTGCAGGAGTAGGCCATCTGGCCTTTCGAGCCAGTGCCGCCATTCAATGTGATCATGGCTGATCATTCACAATCAGTACCCCGTTCAGTCTTCTCCCCATACCCCTTGATTCCGCTAGCCGTAAGAGCTCTATCTAACTCTTTTGAATGCATACAGTGAATCTGCCTCCACTGCCTTCTGAGGCAGATAATTCCACAAATTCACAACTCTCTGTGTGAAAACGTTTTTCCTCATCTCAGTTCTAAATAGCCTGCCCCTTAATCTTAAATTGTGGCCCCTGGTTCCTCCAACATCGGGAACATGTTACCTGCATCTAGCGTGTCCAATCCCTTAATAATTTTATATATTTCTATAAGATTCCACTCTCATCCTTCTAAATTCCAGTGAATACAAGTCCAGTCGCTCTATTCTTTCATCTTTCATCGCACATTTCTTTTTAAAATGTTGCTCTTCTCACCTTAAAACTATACCCTCTAGTCTTTGACACATGCATCAAAGGGAAAAAAAGATTATGAATTTTCTCTGTCCTCCATTAATTGCAAAACTATCCTTCTCTTGGGTAGGGAGCACAAAATTGTGTACAATACTCCTGGAAAAGCTTTAGCAATGCAGCATATATTTGTAGTCAAATCTCTTTACTCATGTATTCAAATACTTTGGCAATTAAATTGGCATATCGTGTTAGCTTTTGCTGCCTTACAACAACATAAAATATACCTTCTGCCTTACAGTTGCAGGGACTCTGTTTATTCTACTATTTTCCATTTTTAAATTAACTCTTCAGTCTATTACCCCCGATTTGATGTGCCTTGACCTTGTAAACCATCCTCCTCATCGAAAGCCTGCTGAAAATCCACATTAATTGGTTCTCCCTCACTATTCTAATAGGTGCTTTCTGTAATAATTGTTAAATTAGTCAGACGTGATTTGCTTTTCATATGATGCCCAGTATAGCTGGCTGTATTCATTGTGAACATGATTTTGACTGCATAGGGTATGGTGTGGCGCAGAATGTAATTTCAAAGTTTTAATGATCTCTGGTGAAAGGTTTTGAGGGATACACAGGCAAATGGGACTATTTTGGATAGACATCTTGGTGGATAAGTTGGTCCGAAGGCCCTATTTCCATGCTGTGTGATTCTGTCTCCTGGTGCTGTGTGTGGGGAGTTTAAATGTTCTTCAGGTCACCATGTGGGCTTCCTCTGGGTGTTCCGGTTTTATTCCACATCCCAAAGGTGTGGGCTAGGATGTTATTTAGCTGCTTGGAATCACACAACGTGTAAACGTGAGCAGTAGAAGGTTGAGGGATGATCGTGGGAATGTAGGATTCATGTAAGTGTGTGTTTGGGATTTATGTGTTAAAGAAGGAACTGCAGATGCTGAAGAATCGAGGGTACACAAAAGGCTGGAGAAACTCAGCGGGTGCAGCAGCATCTAAGGAGCGAAGGAGATAGGCGACGTTTCGGGTCGAGACCCTTCTTCAGACCTGAAGAAGGGTCTCGACCCGAAACGTCGCCTATCTCCTTCGCTCCTTTGGGATTTCTGTGCTTGGTTAGGACAGTGGGCTGAAGGGCCAGTTTCCGTGCTGTATGATTCCATAAAATAGACACAAAATGCTGGAGTAACTCAGCGGGATGGGCAGCATTTCAGTTCGAGACCCTTCTTCAGACCTGACCAGACCCGACCTCACCCATTCCTTCTCTCCAGAGATGCTGCCTGTTGCGCTGAGTTACTCCAGATTTTGTGTTTATCTTTGGTGTAAACCAGCATCTGCTGTTCCTTCCTACACACTATGATTCTATGATCATTGACAACCTCCAGTTATGTGCTGCTTGGCATGTGTTGCTGGTGTCCAACTGTTTTTTCTTGGTGTGAAGTGAATACCCATATTATTTTTCCTTCCCCATAGTTCAGCAAAATTGAAGCCAGTTGGATGAGCACAGTAAATGAATCATTGAATCGTACAACACTATAACAATGGATTGTTTGGCCCATCAACCTAGTTTACTTTTAAGATACAATGTGTAAACTGGCCCTTCAGTCCACACTGACCAACGATCATCTGTACACTAGTTCTATTTTACACATTAATGACAATTTACAGAGGCCATTTAACCTACAAACCTGCACATCTTTGGAATGTGGTAAGAACCCAGAGCACCCGGAGAAATCCTACATAGTCAAACAGAGACACACAAACTCCGTACAGTCAGCATCCTAGTCAGGATCGAACCCAGGTCTCTGGTGCTGTAAAATAGCAACTCTACTGCTGCGCCACTGTGTTGCCTGACTCTCTGCTAGCTCAGAAAAAGCAAAATTCAGTGAGTGCCACTTGCCCAGAGTTTGGCAGATTTCAAATTCTAGTAATTAAATGATTGAATAAAATTAAGTCCAGTCTTAGTAATGATAACTGGAAAACTACCAGCTGGTTGTGAAAACCCATGTGATTCATAAGCATCCTTCTATAGACTTGATTTAGTCTTTAAGCTATTCTGAACCCACAGCAATGTGGTTGATTCCACATTGACCTCTGAAATTGGACTACAAGTCACTTTGGTCAGAGTCTAGTTAGGATAAGTGTTGGCCTTTCAGATGATGTACATATGAATATAAAAGCAGCTTAAATCTCAGCTGCCTGGCTATTGACAATTCAGCCAGCGGTAACATTTTATTTTTAACCGCCGACTTTACTTGAAGGAGATGAATCCCACTTTATCCATGTACTGTGATCCCTCGTTGTTGAAATGTCAATATTCTATTCTGTATCATCCCACCTCTCTTTATGAGCAGTGTATGAATTTAATTACACGTGGCAGTTGGAACTGAACTTGCTTTAATGTGGTTTAGTATGATTTCCTTTCTTTTGTAGTGTAATCCGTTGTTTATGAAACTAAGGATTCTGTGCATTAGCAGCTTGTTTAAACTGTCCACCCACTTTCAATTATTTTTGTACTCCATCAACTCATTGTAGCCTTTTTAAAATCGACGAATACTGTAGAGACCAGGTGCTTAGAACCATATGTGAACCTAAGTATTATATTGCCACATTAATGATGATGAATTGAACCAATAATCTGACAGGATGAATGGAGGATGTGTTGGATAACCCCAGCAGGTATAAGGGGCACACTTCAAAATTATCTCATAATAAACTTCAAATTAAGAACCTGAGATCCAACAGCAATAGTTTAAATTGAATGTGTCACCCTGCTGGCCCCTGATGGCATTGAAAATTTGCTCATTTTCTCAGCAAACATTCTGGCATTAGCCCAACTTGCATCTGTTGCTATGCATGTCATTATCAGATATCTCCGCACGAGTATGGACTATTTGTTATTTGGAAGCTGGTAGTATTTTGAATATTTTTAACTTCATACACCACAAACTTGGGCCTTCAACCCACCAAGGTTGTGCAGATCAAGATCTGTTTACTCCCTTTTTATTTTCCCCACAATCCCATCAAGTCTCTCTAGATTCTACATCTCATCTACATACTTGAGCTAATATATGTCAGCCACTTAATCCTACTAAACTGCATCTGCCATGGGATGCAGAAGGAAACAGGAGTGTGGAAGAGAACCAAAGTGGAACCGAACCGAAGCGCCAAAGGAACACCTGGGTAGTTCCAGGGAGAATGTGCAGTTTCCATGCAGACAGCTTTGGTGGTCTGAAGAAGGGTCTTGACCTTCAATTTAATTCTCATTTAATGCCATGTTATATCCAATAATATCTTACTAATTAACCTATGAACCTGTACGTCTTTGGGGTGTGGGAGGAATCCGGAGCTCCCGGTGAAAACCCACACGGTCACATGGAGAACATACAAACCGTACACACAGCACCCGTAGTTAGGATCAAACCCAGGTCTCTGGTGCTGTAAGGCAACAACTCTACCGCTGTGCACTGTACCACCCCTATATCTTCATTGCCAAACAGACAGGATTTTGGAATGTTTTTCTCTTCACTTTTGACTGCTGCTTCAAAAACACTGGTTGGGCAGTTTGCTTGATTAACTCCCACCCACCAGCTTCCACTACTGGTACCACTAGCACACCATGGGTGCCATAAGTAACCCGTACAAAATATGTTCCAACAAAACCGTATAGAAGTGTAGGAGCATTGGATGCCATTGCCTCCAAGATTTTCTCCTAATTTTGCACAATCCTGACTTGGAAATTCTGTATGTTTACCACACCTGAGGTTGAATGTTAACAAAAAAAAATGACATTCCTAATTTAACAGAACTATGAATGTCAGTTAGAGAACATGACTGCTCACATTCTGAAGGATCAGCAATAAATGCCCCGGCATTCGGTGCTATCCCACACATGGAAACATTCCCCGTGTCCAATTCATGAAAACCCATAATTTGGGTGATTTCCATTGGGGTACCCGTCACCTCTTCAAAATCTGTTTATCCTTTCCTAATATTATCATTTATAAAACTTGAAACAAATGGTGCAGGTGACCAAATACTTCTGCACCCTGTCAATAGTTGAAAAATTATTTTCCTGGCTTGCTGGACATTGGCAGCCCAAGCTGTGTTCTGAGTTAACCAGACTATTAAAATAGAGCACTGAGATGAATCACTGTGCTCCCCTGAATTAAGTTCTTTGCTCAATTGCAATTTGATTTCTCGTACCCTGCTCTTGGCAGGAGGAGACTGACTAATCTGTCAAGCTTGCCCAGCATGGGCTTTACATCCAGATACTTCCTGCTGGTATCATCTGCACAGTTTTCTGCTCTGTGGGGGAAGAGAATAAAAAACAGAATTGCAAGTAAAAGTGGTAGCTGCAGTCTTATAACCATGTGCTTAATTTCCCCTCTGGCACAAAATTACACTGGGATTTCACGAGAAAGAGTTAAACCCATTGAATAAATACCAGCTGTTGAAAAGAGATAATATTAATTATAAGGGAAAGAAAAATCTCAAATGATTCCAGCGGTGAAATGTTTTGATGTCTGTGCTACCCATAAATAGCTGTTTTATATGCAGTGTAGAGCTAAGTATTTGGTCACTTCTGCACCTCCTGCATATATATTTATATATCAGGAAAGGATGAACAGATTGTGTCTCTTGAGTGGGAAGAGATGAAGGGTAACCTAATAGAGATCATCCAAATTATGGATTTTCATTAAGTGGACATGGGGAATGTTTCCATGTATGGGATAGCACTGAATATTGATGTAAGACGGTCACCAAAATAATCAGAAGGGAACTGTGAAAGATTTCTCATGGATAAAGGGAGAAAGGGCCACCCACTGCCTTGCGATGGTTGAGCAAGTGGCACAGATGCATTGTGAAGAGAATTTTGGCAAGCGAGTGAGAGAGGGGAATAGATGATAGCACCGATAAATTTGGAGAGAATAGAGGATGCTTGTGGAGTATGGACAACAGTATGGACTGGTTGGTTCAAGAGGCTTGAGTATGTATCATAAACCTAGGATTTAAGTTACCAAAATAAGTATGCCTGGGCTTAATGTAAGTTTAGAGTAAAAAGCAACCAACAGTCTCTCCTCAAGAGACTATTATGAAGACAAGTATGGCAGGTGTTGCATTGATGCAGTTGATTATTCTGTTGAAAATCTGGGACTGAAGTAGAATGATGGGAGAGTGCTTTACCTGAATCCGAGTCGGAAGACGGATCCCAACCCGAAACGTCACCTGCCCACTTTCTCCAGAGATGCTGTGTGACCCGCTGTGTTGCACCAGCATCTTGTGCCTGTCTTTGTTAAATACCAGCATTTTCAGTTCTTTTTTATTACAGACTGCTTTACGTGCTTGATTAATTTGTTATAGACATGTCCTGGGTGGGTGGGTGGGTGGATGCCAGCGTATATGTCCAGTCAGAAATATTAACCAGATCCCCAGCAGCCTCATCACTTTCCTTTGGACCTTCTTCTGATCTCTGTATGCTAGTTGTTGTTTTGAAAGTACCGAACGAAAGCCAGTGATTATTTGTGCAAGTTACTGATTGAACTGCCTCCTCCTCCACTTCGGGTTATTTGCCAGTGGGCAGACTCTTAACAATTGTTAAATTTATTGCTCTATCAAATCTAGTTTGACAACTGTGGTTTCTTTGCTCATTCACAATGTCTGTGGTTGGCACAGTTTTTGTCCTTTCATTCAGCTGCCTTCAAGTGATTTTCTTCCTTCACCCACAGATTTCTGAGGCACCAACCTTCAAGATCTGAATGCTTTCCTTCCATTGACTCCGGTAAGAGCCTGTCAAAAAGAAACACCAAAAGAACAGGCCAAGTAGCATCTGTGGTGGGGGTGGGGTGTGTGAGGTTTGGGGAGAGGGCTGTGTGTTGTTGGGGAGGGGACAGGAGGGGAAGGAATTGGTGATGTTTTTGGTTGAGCCCCCACATTAGCAAAGCAAGTGAAGACTGAAGGTAGATGGGGAAGGAATGAGACTGGGATCAGTAGGTGATGGCTGGTCCAAGGAGCTATGTGATGATGGGGGGGCGGGGCATGAGGTGGGGAATTGGGGGGTTGGGCTGGAGTTGTGCGACAGATGCAGGTAGAGGATGTGGAAGCAGACAAGGGGAGGAAAAGGCAGTTTGTAGTGGGGGAGTGGCAAAGGTGAAACTAGAGGCTTAATGATAAGCAGGGGCACAAAGGTAGGGCACCAGGAAAGTATATAGGGGTGCTCTTGGTGGGAGAATGGGAAATTGGACAAAAATGGGAGCATGGATCTGGATCAGAATGAGAGAGGGAGTGGTAACACAGGAGGTAAGGATTACTGTAATTGGAAAATTCAGCGTTTAAACCATGGCGTTGTAGATTACCCAGGTGGGAAATGACTGTTCATTTAAATTTCACTTTTTAGTATATTTATTATAAAACTCCGTACATATGCTGCGAAAATAAATCGCATATCGTTTTACATTGAATTTGGACGGTAAAATAAAACAAAAATCTAGGATTCGGCATGGATTGTGAAGTCCATAATCTTCGTTCTGGATCCCACTGCAGTGAGTTGCCAGGAATTCCAACCATACATATGCAGTGGAGTACAATAAGGTGTCCTGCAGTCTGGGTGGAATAAGGAATCCTGCATTCTGGGTGGAACTTTTGGGATTTTTACTGGAAGGCATTTCTCTGGAAGGAAAATCTTCCTAAGCAGGTCCCAGCCCAGTTTCTGGAAACCAACTGGGTAGCTTCCTTTTGCGTTATCAAGGCAGCACTGTAGCCCAGCAATAGAGTTGCTGCTTTACAGTGCCAGAGATCAGTTCGATCCTGACTACGGGTGCTGTCTGTACGGAGTTTGTACCTTCTCCCTGTGACCGCATGGCCTTTCTCCGGATGCACCGGTTTCCTCCCACATTCCAAAGACATACAGATTTGTAGATTAATTGGCTTCTATAACATGTGTAGGATGCGAACCAGGGATAAAATAGAATTAGTTTATGGGTGATTGTAGTTCATTATGGACTCCAAAGGCCGACTGTTTCCATGCTGTATCTCTAAATGAATTGATGTCTCTTTCCCTCCCTGCGTCCCACTGCAGCCCTCACAGACCCTCTTTCAAACATATGCCAGCATCTGAGTCTTGTTCTAACACACTTCCCCACTTCTTCATCTTGTGTATGGCGTGCACAGCCTAACTTGTCGATCAAGGGTAGACATCCAGACCAGAACAGCATCAGTTACTGGGTGGATGGCTTTGATGGCCCCATGGAAAAGCCTCACTGAGCAGTCATTCACAATGTGTGGGATGGTCTGGTCTGGATGTCCGCAGTCGCAAGCTGGGCTTGCCCACTTTTATATCTCCAGTCCGTGACCCTTCATCCCCAGTTCCCCTCTGATTCTACAATGTTCTAGGAGTTGCCAATTTTTTTTTCACTTTCTAGAGAGGTACTAGAGGACATAGGGAGGGAACGTGTAAAGGAGATGTGCGAGGGGAGTTTTTACATAGTGGTGAGTTCTTGGGATATACTGACGGGGATGATGATGGAAGCAGATACGATAATGGTGTTTAAGGGACTTTTAGATAATCATGAATATGCAGGGAATGAGAGAAATTGAGCTTGAGCAGGCAGAAGGGATTAGTTTAATTTAACATCATGTTTGGCACAGACATAGTGGGCCATAGGGCTTGTTGCAGTGATGTGCTGTTACATGTTCTATGACAAAGTGGTTTCAGGAGGAAAGCTGCTGCCCATTTAAGATGGATTCAGCAGGGCCCTGACTGGTTTTCCAAAGGGTGCATCATAATCTGTTTCTCTTCCCAGCCCCAATGCAGATCTGAGAACACCGTGGAAATATTAGACGTGTTTCTTGGCAGATGTTTTGTCAGCTCAAACAAGATACCTTTAACTGGAACTAAGCAGCCTCCCATGTGAAGGACTTGTCAGCTCCTCAATAGGGACTTTTCTCCCAGGGACATTACTAACTGGCTCTCTGTAAAAGCTAGAAGGATCTTTGGGATTAATTGACTCTTTGTCCGCAAACAGCTGAGGCTACACTGAGCAAAAAATATTCTTTTATATCATTAGTGATGGGTGAAAGAATACATTTTTTGTGAATGTGATTTTTCCTGCAATCTACAAATCTGTAATTAGTGTTTCAGTCGCAGCTCAACATCTAACAAGGTGGAAGGATGACCTTCAGTCTATTGTGTTCATGCCAGCAACCCCATTTGTTCCATACCTCCCTCAACCTCCCTCTGTACTTCCTGTAACCTATTATCGCGACATGCATTCTATTTTGCTCATCGTCATTGAGGGGTAATTTATGTTGGCCATTTTATCTGCCGCCACGTCTTTCCAATGCGGGAAGGAAACTGAGCACCAGTGCCATCGGGAAGAAGATACAGGAGCTTGAAATCTGGAACATCCAGGTTCAGGAATAGCTGCTTCCCCACAGCCATCAGGCTATTAAACACAACATCAAACAAGCTCTGAACAATAACAATCTATTATTACAATTGCACTTTATCTGTTTATTTATTGTGTATATATATGGTCTATGGTATATAGACACACTGAACTTTTATCTCCTGTTCTGTATTACGTTTACATATTCTGTTGTGCTGCAGCAAGCAAGAATTTCATTGAATACCTAGGACGCATGACAATAAAACTCTCTTGATTCTTGGTCAAAGAGTGAATGTGCACACAGACAGAGCCCGAGGTCAGGATCGAACCTGGACCAGTGGAGCTGGGCGGCAACAGCTTAGTTTAGTTTAAGTTTATCGATACAGTGTGGAAACAGGCCCTTTGACCCACTGAAGGGGCCATCGCTACAAGGCTCGGGGACAGTCATTTAAAATGTAGGTGTGTGGTAACCTATTGCAGTGGGCAGTCAATATCTGGAATTTTCTCTAATGGGTGTAGAGGCTGGAACACTGGGATTACTTAGAGTGAGTAGATACTTTTTATTTTGAAAGATTAAGGAATTAAGCGCTTTGTGCAGCTGACAGATAAGGCCTAGGGCAGACTGGCCATGACCATATTGAATGGGGCCTGGAATCTGTTCCTGCTCCCATTTTCTTGCATTCTAAACAGCCATGTTAACTGAACAATAGAACAGTTGGTGGTGCCTGTGTAAAATGGGAGAAGAGATAGGCAGCACAGGTGGCGTAGCAGTAGAGTTGCTATCTTCTCGTGCCAGGGACCCGACTTCGATCCTGATTATGGGTGCTGCCCGTACAGAGTTTGTCCATCTCCCCATGACCGTGTGGTCTATTTCCGGGTGCCGCGGTTTCCTCCCACACTCCAAAGACATAGAGGTTTGTAGGTTAGTTGGTTTCGATAAAAATTGTAAATTGTCCCTAGTGTGTAGGATTGTGTACAGGTGATCGCTGGTTGGCACGATGCACCGAAGAGCCTGTTTCCATGCTGTATCTCTTTGAATCACTTCCCTCTGGAAGGCGACTCCTGACAAAGCTGCCTCAGCCAGACATAAAAACATTTTTTTTCCACGAGTAGTAGCTCTACTCAATAACCAAAAATCTGTAGCCTCCTTTTGCTCTAGTATTTTATTTAATTCACATGTTTAATCAATAATGTTTTATTATTAATGTTTAATGTTTTATCATTCTTAACTGTCACTATATGTCATGTTGTCACTTGCGGGCGGAGCATCAAGGCAAATTCCTTGTATGTGAATATTTGGCCAATAAACTTATTCATTCATTCATCTCTAAACTAAACTAAAATTGCATTTTCAGTGCAGTATTAATACATCAGATGACTTGGTGCACTTACAGTAAACAACTGTAACACTTTCATTTGCGATGATCTTCCTGTCTCCGGGAGCTGATGAACAATATCTTTGAAGTGGTACCGTATTGTCATTCCTTTCTTCTGCAACACACTAAAAAAGGTGTCAGTGCTTTCAAAGGTCGATTGGAAGGCTGACCTTTCTTTAAAATTTATTGTACAGTCAGGGAAAGGGAGTCTAATAAAGAATTCGGTTAGAACAGACCTCATGCTCAGTCTTTAGCATCTTATCATTTCTAAATTTGTTTTCATTTGTTCTTAATTTTCCAATTTCATCAACCCAGCAGAAAAATAACTATTTGTTATGTCAAATGCTATTTGGTTGACGAGGGAGTCAGTGAAATGTGTTCTATAACGTGGACCATCAAATGGTCACATACTGTCAGTCTGTACTTGAGCAAACATCAGGCAAGCACAGCAGACACATCCCTTGCCTCTGAGAGGAGCTGTCATCTTGGACTCGGGTCACAGCATTCTTTCATCTGAGTCAGATTGTGAGAGCAATTCTCCAGCACTGTGGACAGGAATGTCAAATCTCGCCTGACAGCTTGGCAGACTATCGCATCTCATCTGATAGCATCTCGCCTGATAGCTTGGCAGACTAACATGTCTCGGACATGAGACCTCTGCCCTCACTGGTGGATGTGAAAGATAAATCTGACTAAAGGTGAGCAGGAGAAATTTTCTAGTAGTCCTTTATCCCTCAACAGGGGTCAAGGAAAGAGTGTTCACGTCACGGCCCTGTTTCCACTAATCTTTCCACCACTACGCACAAGAAGCGCAAGATGCCCATTGTATGAAGATGCTGAGAAGTGTGTTCAGCTCTGGCTGAACAATTTCTAAACTTGTGATGTGGACTCGACAAGAAGATCCCTCAACAGTTCTGATGAAAGACCTTTTAAACCCCTGTCTCACTGTGCGAGTTGGCCCACGAGTGACCCCGAGTTTTCACTCGTGGTGATCACGTAGCGGGAACGTCGGAACTCGCACGAGCAACTTATCGACTCGTGGCGCTAACGGCAGGTACTCGGGGAAACTTGTTAACTCGTGAAAAAAATCAAACATGTTTGATTTTTTCCACGAGTCAAATTAACTGTTCAAGTTAAAAATGGAAACATTTAAACTCGTTGTAATAACGTAGTGGCCCGTGCGTTTATCTTAGTGTCTCGTGAGTCTACCGTGGGAACTTTAATAATCTGTTCTTTTGCTCGAGTAAAGACTGAACCAAAGATAGACACAAAATGCTGGAGTAACTCAGCGGACCAGGCAGCATCTCTGGAGAGAAGGAATAGAGTCGAGACCCTTCTTCAGACTTACCCGAAATGCCACCCATTCCTTCTCTCCAGAGATGCGGCCTGTCCTGCTAAGTTACTCCAGCATTTTGTGTCTATCTTCGGCCTTTCTGCGATGATCTGCCACTTGTCCTTTATTACTGAGGCGCCTGCCCGTGGCTTCGTATTCGTCACTCTGTCTCATGAGGACGCGGTTAAAGACCTGCCGAAGGGGCAAGTCTGGGGTGGTGGGTGGGATGTGTCCACGTGTGATGCTCCATCCACCCCCCGGGGCCGAGAGTGTGGGATTGGGAAGGAACTGCAGATGCTGGTTCACACCGGAGATAGACACACACAATGCTGGAGTAACTCCGAGGGACAGGCAGCATCTCTGGAGAGATGGGATGGGTGAGATTTCGGGTCGAGACCTTACTTCAGACTTCTCCAGAGATCCCGCTGAGCTTAGTCCAGTAGTTGGTGTCTATCCCGGTGACGGGGAGCCCGGCTTGGCCGACCCGCCGCCTCTACTTGCCGGTCAGTCCAGTGATCATCGCCCTCCGCCCGGGATGCAGCAGAGGTTTCCATCCGGTGAGTTGTCCAGCGCTCATGGTGAACGAGGGAGGACAGCAATAGGCCAGGTGAATGAATACAGCACATAAATGAGTCGACCTTTAATATTTCTTGATTTTATGTTTTAATTTACAAGCTGCTTCAAGCGAGGCAAGTTTTATTTTCAGTCCGAAGAAGGGTCTCGACCCGAAACGTCACCCATTCAACGAAAAAGCTGGAGTAACTCAGCGGGTCAGGCAGCAACTCTGGAGAGAAGGAATAGGTGACTTTTCGGGTCGAGATCCTTCTTCAGAAGACGAGCCCTTATCCAAAACGTCACCTTCTCAGAGATGTTACCTGGCCCGCGTTACGCCAGCTTGTTGCGTCTGCCTTCCGTCCAAAGCCTTGGGATCGTCGCCAACATGAAGACGGTGCGAAGCCCCCGCGCCCGGTGCAATGGACGGGGAGCTGGAGGGGGGAGGGAAGGGGTCACACACATGGCCGGGAAGCAGAGGGGTGGGGGTGGGGTTGGTGACAGTCAGGGCCAACAATGAGATGGAGAAATACAGAAACACCGACGTGCAAAGGAGACCTACAATAGCGCATGATCTCTCTCGCGTTATGGCGGGTGATTGTCGCCTGTCCGCTGTTTCTGCCCCTAAAGCCTTGGGATCGTTGCCCTTTGTGTTGGGGTGAGGGGGCTATTGTGCTGCTTGAATGCCCCCTGCTATCATAGGGACAGGGAAACACAGCGGCTTTTGAGACTGGTGGGCAATCACTACCAAAGTGTCTGCCTGCAGTCAGCACTCCTCTCCTACACATGTCTCCCGCGCTAACCATCCCGCAGAGAATGATCCCAGCACCCAAGAGCCTTGTCTGTCACCCCCCACCCCCAACCACCCTCCACCTCAACTTACGCCTGGGCACCAAAGCAGCTCAGGAAGTGACCCCTGAGGTCCGTCTCCCAACAATCTGGCCCCGATATCCAGCGTGAACAAGCGCACGGACGAACCGCAGAATGCCTCATCTTTCATTATGACACTGGACCTGTTGAGCCCATCCAGTCTATTTGTGTGTATCAAGTCACTCCTGTTAGAAACACTGTCACATTTCAGGAGATGTTGTCAGCTCAAGAGTTAACGGGAGACGAACTTTGTCAGCTCAAGAGTAAACGGGAGACAAACTTGGAACATCGCAGTATACCATACCCGTGGGAACTCGGTTCAAACACTTGAACATCAACTTGGGATATCGTGCACAACCACGAGTCTCTCACTCGGGGTACCTCGTGGGTCAAGTCGCACAGTGATGACAGACCTTTAACTCTGCTTCCTTTGTGCAGATAATGTCTGATCTGCATGTTTCAGCATTTTTCTATTTCATTTCGTCTTTGATCATTAGTCGTGTTACAATCTGTGGGAGTTTCCTGAGCATGAATTGGCTGCTGTGCTTCTTGAGTACATTTCCAAAATTCCTCAGACAGGCTTATTACTGTGTCCTAAGGTTGTGGAAATTTTGAAATAAATGCTGGTCTTTCATTTGTCAGAGTATCGGGACAGTGCAGTAAAGAAGTCAACAGGTTATTGACTCTTGCAAAGGTCAGCTCAAAGCTGTTACAAATAAAACGGATAATGCAATAGTTGTAGGAGCTTTAATCAACATACAGATTCAGACAGCGAACTGAGCTGTAATAGTGTGAATGTAAATTCATGGAGTGTTTAAAGTATGTTTTTTTCCATTCAGTATGTGGAGAAATTATTGGAGAAGCACGCTATGTTAGATAAAGTATTGTTCGATGAGAAAGGGTTAAATGAGGATCTGGTTGTTGATGGGTCTTGGGATTGTAATGTGATAATTAAAGATTGAAAGTGATTTAATTCAATTTGAAGCAAAGGTATTGCAGTACATCTAAATAAACTACCAAGATGCAAGGTGGGAGTTGGTCATGGTAGATTGGGGAAAATATATTACAAGGTAAACCAGCAATGGCATTTTTTAAACAATCATCTGCATTAAATCAGCAAGATATTTCCCCGTAATGCATATTGGAAAAATTGGCCCAGCTACAGCTGTCAAGAAAAGTTAGGATTGTACTCAATTAAAATAATAGGTTTGCAATGTTGCAAACAAAAGTCATAAGACTAAGGATTGGGCGAATTTCAGAATTTTACGAGGCATAGATTAGCTTAAATTGATATGGCTCGCCTACAAACTGTGAAATTGTGGAGTAAACATGGCAGAATGGGTGAATCAGTTGATGTGGTGCATTTGCACTTTCAAAGGGCCTAAGTGAGACGCCACACTAGAGTTAACAAAGCTAGATGCACAATATTGGGGTAATGTACTAATATAGATTGAGGACTGTTTACAGGACAAAGGGTACAGTGTTGGAGTAAATGGATCATTTTTGGGCTGTCTGATGGAATGCTGCAGGGGTCAGTGATAGACCACAGATGTTCCCAAGCTATTTGAATGAGTTCCAAATTTGATGATACAAAGCAAGGTGGCAGGAATGGCTGTGAGGGCATAAGAGAGATTATGAAGTTTGTTGGCTCGGTGAATGGTAGATGGAATACAATGTGGAAAATGTGTGGCATCCACATTCACATAAAGTCAAAGCACCGATGTCAAGAGAGAACTGGGGTCCTCGCGCAAAAATCACTGGATGTTAATACATAGATACTGCAAACATTTACAATGCCAAATTATGTTTTGGCAATGAAGTGCAAGAAGATCTGGATATAAGAGTAAAGATATTTTGTGTCAGTCATATGGATATTGCACTTGGAATGTTATGTTCGATCTACTCTCCCTGCCCAAGTAAGAAGAAACATGCAAGGGAGTGTAGCGAAGGTTCACCACACTGATTCCTAGAATGGCCAGTTGAGGATGTCAGACTACAACTTTGTTGTCACTGAAACCTAAAAAATTCTTCTTGACAAGGTAGATGTGGACCTGATATTTCCCCTCACTCACATGTCTCGAAACAAGGGGCCAGTCATTCAAAATAAGGGGCCAGTCATTCAGGGGAGGCTTGGGAAGAAATGTATTTACCGGTGCAGTGGATCTTTGGAATTTAGTTTCGCTTGGAGATACAGCACAGAAACAGGCGATTCGGCCCACCGAGTCTGCGCCAACCAGCGATCCCTGCACACGAGCACTATCCTACACACTAGAGACAATTTACATTCTATAGTGAAGCCAATTAACCTACAAACCTGTACATCTTTGGAATGTGAGTGGAAAATAGAGCACCTGTGGAAAACCTATGCGGTCACGGAGAGAACATACAAATTCTGTACAGAAGCACCCTTGGTCAGGATTGAACCTGGGTCTCTGTCGCTGTAAGGCAGCAACTCTACTGCTGTGCCGACCAAGTTGTACAAGCTTGGTCACTGAGTATATTGTAGATAGATGTTTAAATGTTAAGATCAAACAAAATGGGGCTTGGTGCACGAACGTAGTGCTGAAAGATCGGTCATGATTTGATTGAATGGCAGAGCATACGTTGCGGGGCGAATGCTTTTTCTTTTCATGCTTTTGTGTCAGATAAAGATAGAAATCTTCAGTTGAGGTATGGGGAAAAGTTTTACAGATTTCCATGTATCGCTTCCTAGCAGATTTGCATTGATCTATTGCATGTTCTAGCAGTTGTGCTTGAATTGCAATTATGAATTCTGCACCGAGCGCTTCAAAAAAAACTAAATGCAATGCATTCTTCCAGTTATTGGGAAGTGTTGCGAAAGAATGAAGGATTTGGAGATTGGTGGTTCAATGCCCATAGGAGTCACGTCCTTTGTGCATTGGGACCTTACAGACTCAACTCGCCTCTTCAACATTACAGCCAGATGCTCAAGGTAGGTTACCAGGAAGGACTTTGTTGGGAAGTGAATGAGTTCCTGCACTTTGGTGAAATATGCTACAAACAAATGCCCATCCCTGCTTTTCTTTTTTGGTGGGCTGAAGGAAGAGTAGATTATGTCTTCTCATACAAAAACAGAACATGCTGTAACATTCAGGTATGGCAGCATCTGTGGAAAGAGAAGCGGTCAACTTTTGGTATCCAATTCTTGGCGTGATGTCCCTGCAGCAAACATTGATGTGTCTCTGCTCCAAGCTCTGGCTCGACTGTGCCTAGTGTGCACTGATGATTCAGGTCCTAGCTGTGTCCCAGTTGATGGGTAAGATGCTTTTCTCAAAGACTCTGCGGTCGTAGGCTGCTTGCACAAGTTCCAGCTGTTACTGTGGCCAGATGAGTTGGAGGGAAGACAAGTGGTGACTACACCTGGATGTAGAATTCCAAGCAATCAGGAGGTTCTCTGCACCATGGAATGAAGAAGTGCAGATTGGAAATAGCCTGTGAGTCAACACTTGGAGTCATGGTAGTGGTAGTTTCTGTTGTTTTAAATACATTTCAAAGACAAAACAGCTGATGTAGAAATTTAGATCAAATAGTGAAATTGTAATCTATATTGTGCAGATTTATCCTTAATTGCACTGAAATTCTAATTTGCCTTTTTGGAAGAGAATAGATGAGAATCAATGATTAATGGGGTGATGTCTGAACAAGGAGATAACATTGGAACAGGGAATCAAACCGTAGCAAGACATTGTGCTAGTAATTGAACAGATTGTCTCAACATTTGAAAACAAGAATGATTTTGGAACTTCAGCTATCTCCAAAGAGAGACTATGTTGTACAGAAGGGACTGCACTTGCCTATTTGTGGATTTCTTAAGATGCAAGTGTTCTTGATATGTTTTTGCTGTATAGTACTCGAAAACATATAACCTTAAGATTGTTGCTGTTACGACTCCCGAATGCAGGCACTTCAGAGCCGCGTAACATAGTCAGAAACCAGGCTCAAGTTCAAGAAAACAGTCTTTTATTTTGTTAAAACCCAAACCTGATCCAAACAACCCAGACAAGAACAAGAATACACCGATAAACAAAGATAACAGTGCTCCAGCTAGCCTCGCAATGGGCCGTCGAACTAGAGTCTCTAACCTGCCTAAATGGAAATAACCCTGAAACAAAATACACGAAAACCCTCAGGTCAGCCCTTATCTATCCCAATTCAATATTAATTAACAAATGTAGGTAATAATACACTAAGTTCTATGCCATGTGGCCAGGCCTCCTGCAGCTTGCACCAGCAACCTGCTCACGAGCCAGGGTCAATGAAGAGAGAGAGAAAATTCTGGGAGATTCTGGTATTTTAGCTTCCGCTGAGTCACCCATCACCTGACGCAGCTTGGCCAATCGGGTACAGGAGCCCTTAACCCCTTGATTCCTGACTCCCAGCCACGGGGCCTGCACTCACGAGAGAAACAGAGTTAAGTACATAGCATTCACCAGAGGGAGGGGGGGGGGGGGGGGGGGAGTAACTAACAGTTGCTATGAAGCAAAATAAATAAAGATGTTTATCAGTCTCTACCATCATTGTAGCCTCTGCCAACTACTAAAAAGTAAAAGATTATACATCGGGATTCCTGTTAAAGCTGCCTTTCCTTGAGGATTGATAATGTGATTCTAAGGTGATCCAATTTTATGGGTGAGTACAATTCCCAACTTTACCCAAGTTCAGAGTCCTGACTCCAGTGCAACCTTGTGTTAGGCTCGTCTTTCCTTGCACCACCTGCTTTCGGGAGACTCTGATCTAATGAGAACCCGGGATTGAATATATATCGAGGAATTTCATTGCTTATGTGCACTACATACAAAATTAATCTAAAATAAAGTTACTCTTGGACATGTTATAATACAAGCTACAGGAATCTAATCAGTGTTCATATCCTATTGGGAGTGATTGCCAGCCTGATTTCCTATAATATATAGTACATTTTCTTTTCTCTTTTCGGAGACATGGTTTGGTTTTTAAAATGTCCTTGAGGCTCTTAAAAATGTTTTTTTTCCTTCAGCATGTTCCTATTGAAAGGATAATATCAAATTACATGCTGTAAGTAAGTTAGGTGTGTTATTCAATCAAATGATTAAGTTAGCTGTGTTGTTTTACATGTAAACCTTTTATCCTTCAATCTCCTTTACCATGCATTTGTTTGTAAAAAAAACAAACTATCAAGAGAGGATATCCGATGAATCTATCCTGAAGCACAGATGAAGGGTCTCAACCCAAAAAATCGACTACCCATTTCTTTTCACAGTTTCTGCCTGAGCCGTTGAGTTCCTCCAGCAGTTTATTTTGCTCCCAATTTGTGATCTCTCGGTTACTGCTCTAAACTTTCCATTTACTTATATTTATGTTGCAAATGACATTATGACCATGTGATACATTCATTGGTGTTGCTGCTGCATTGCTCCAGTGACCTGGGTCAATCATGACTTTGGGTCATCTCTGTGCAAACTTTGCACTTTCTCAACTTGACTGCGTGAGATTCCCCTGGATGCTCTGGTTTCCTCCCAATCCACAACAAATGGATGTGCGGGTCGGTTAAATGACCCCTCGTGTTTCTGGGTGGAAGGAGGGTACCTGATGACACAAGGGCATCTGAGGTCTCTCCCTCCCAAGAACGAATGAGTTACAGGAAAATAATTGGGTAAATTGCATTGATGGGAATGCTCAAAGAGCCAACATTAACTTGGCCTCCTACGTTATAAGACCATACGCAATATAACAACAGAAACAGACTGTACTCTCATAGAGTTGTACAGCACAGAAATGATGCAAGGACTGGTTTCTATTGATTGGTGCAGTTGTTTTGCAAATTGTGCTTGACCATGATGCCTATGATGGTCACTGATCAATGAGGCTATTGGCTTATCTGAGCTCAGCCATATAGGATAATTCTACAATTATAAATCCTTCTCCACCTTCCAATACCCATCCCATTGTCAGATGCATGTACTTATCGTCCAGTCCAAGCTGGAAATTGATTCAATGTATTGATCCCTCTTTGTGAGGAGAGTCTTCCTGATAGCAGTTCATTTTTTTCTTGGAATGGATTCAAACTCAGTACATTCATTCCTTGATCTACGAATGGATTGCGTTCCTGCAAGGGATTTAATTGGTGCAGAAACAGAGGTCAAACTTCCTTGTCAACCTGTGCTCAATAAATGGCATGTCCATGTTGGTCGTAAAGGAAACTGGCAATCAAAGGACACTTGGATGCATTGAAGGATATAATTTCCTGCACAGAGATGTCCCAGTAAATTTGATAGTGAGATGATTTTGGGAATAAGAGCAATGTTGGGATCAGCTGCACATTTCTATTAGATCAGGTTCTCATAAGGAGGATAAACCAATTAAGCCACAACAAAGAAATCATTTTAATGGGAGCCGTTTCCCCTGGAATAACTATTATGCTCTAACTATCTCAGTGGAACTCTTATCTCAAAACTTGCAGCTGTGTAATGAAATCAGTAGTCTCTTTGTGTTGAAAACACCAAACCAATATAAAGTGATTTGAAATGTCTTTATCTTAAGGAATGTGGAAGGAAGTTAGCTGGGACATGTTGGCCAGTGTGGGCAAGTTGGGCCAAAGGGCTTGTTTCCATACTGTAACACTATGACTCGATTACTCGAAGTACCTTGATGCTGGTGTTGTTGCATAACAAGTTAAGAGTTTGAAGTATTTGCTTTTGGCTTATCTACAGCATTCCTTTTCTTGAGGCTACATATTTTATTAACACCTCCATGTACTTCATCCATTTCTCAAATTAGTTTAGTTTCACATGCACAAGTACGATGAGGCAAAGGGATAATGAAAAACTTGCATCATCACAGGCATTTAGACATTCAGCACAGAAAAACATACAATACATAAGTTGCACACACTGTGCAAGACATTGACTACTCAGTGACAGAAATCTCTCATTAAAAACAATAGTGCCGGAGAGACTATTTTGCATTTTGCAAGCTGCATGCAGGACCACTTGTTATATCAGAAGCAATAGTTCTGCTTGTCAGGCTTTAATGCAGTTAATTTTCCTGCACTTTAATGTATTACTTCAATTTCATCTGCATTCTTTTGAAAGGCACCTTTGCAGATGCAGAGGAAATTTTGCCCGGAAAAAAAGCAAATATCTGCAGAACCCATCAGCTGCCTTGTGATGGCGCTGTCTTCTATCACGTTCTGGTGCAGTATCTCCCATGAACTGCTGGTGCCAACATGGAGCGACCTTGCTGTATTGTATCCTTGTGATGCAATGCATGAATTGCATCGAAGGCAACTGCAGACGTTTCTCATACCACTCTGGGTGGTTGGAAAAACTTGTATTCCAGCTCTCTGTATGTGAAGTTGTACTTAATGTACATGCTGTACATTAATATTTCTATTACTTTCTATTTCTGTTAATCACACTTTGATATCCAGGCCCTAAGTTACCCCCCTTGTCCCCTTTGGTTTCCTCTTTTACCAGCTTTTTTACTACTTTAGAAAGGACCAGTTCCTCCTCCATTTAACCATTTCCATTTATTGAGTAAAAGAGCAAAAATGGATTTCATCCTATTAATATCTCCAATAACATGCTTCCATCCATTACAGTCCCAATGATTACGTGGGTAGCTTTTTATCGCATTATCTTAAATAAGTATGCGAATAGTTGAAATCTAACATAATCCTGGTGGCACTTCACTAGTCCCACCCAACCTTTGTAAATTCTGCCTATTAGCCCTGCCCTCGTTATCTCCAGCTCATCCAATTTTGAACAATTTCCTACCCGGGTCAGCAGTTTCCCTCAATTCACCTCCTAAGCATCTCTGCATCACCTGGCTGATTTGTTTTTAGTCAGTGAGTCAAGTTAAATGGAGTTACATCACTGAGGGAATATCCAGGAAGCAGTGATCATAATATCAATGATATCGATCAGTCCATGATTAAAGTAGCCAGTTGGACATGGGCCAATTTCAACGGCGGCTAAGCCAGTAGAGCTGCTGCCTCAGTTCCACCCGCCCGGCTTCCAACCTGACCTTCGATGATGTCTGCATTTTGCAGGTTCTTCCTGTGATTGCATGAGTTCCTATCAAGTGCTCCACTTGCTTCCCATGTTTCAAAGACATATTGGTTGGCAGTTTAATTGGCTACTGTGAATTGCCCCAAGAGTGCAGGTGAGTGGTCGAATCAGGACAGTGTTGAAAGAAACACGAGAGATTACAGGGAAAGTTTGTGAGAAATAAAGTTATTCTGTGAGCTGTCCGGGGCAAAATGGCCTTCTATCTCTTAAGGAAATATTTAGTTAGTTCAGTTTGTACCCTTGCACATTATTCTGCCAATGTTTTAATCGAGATTGATAGTTAAAGATCCACCCTTCAAATATCAGAGGAGATATAATTATGCCATGGTTCTAGATACTCTTTGCTCGAAGTGTTCTATTATTATCCTTACTGCCAAGTTCAAATTATCTCCGTATCCCGAAAACATCATAGACACAAAAAATGGTCTCCTTAACTTAACTTGACCTTTTTTCCATTTAATGCAATTATAACTTGAAAGCCATGGAAACAAGCACTTTGGAGATGATGTACTTTCACTTAGTGTCACATATATACAGTATATGAAAGAGGGAGAGAAAAGCACTTGGGTACAGCTGTTCGTGATTGAACTAAACGTTTGAGGATTTCAGGAGAACTTGCCCAGAATGACCCACCTCTGGCTCAGAACCACAGAAATGAGGGCGAATAGACACAAATCTGGATTCCATCAAGTTCCAGCTTTGGGCTCCTTCAGACACCTGAAGTCCTGTCCTGGGAATAAGGGTTGGGCTGAGCATTTGAGGGCAGAGCTTTCATCCTGTAATTTCATTTCTATTGTTTTCAAGGATCTCCATCTTAACATGGTTGCACACTTGCTGTCTCCTACTATTCCTACTTACCACACTCCCATCACTTGCATATTGTCATCATAATCTTCTGGCTGCTTGCTGCTGAAACAATCTGGCAGTTTAAGTTAAAAATTGAGTTAATGATATGTGAAGCAATTTTGTCCAGGATTGTGAGACTTATGATGTTATTTGTGAGCATCGTTTGACCATTTGTATGGGAGATATTTGTGTCCATTAGCATTTCATCTCGAGCGAAACTCACCTTTGTGAAGAAGTGTGATGCAATACCCAAAATTTCTGTCCACCATCTCACCCACATTGTTTGGAAACCTGATAATCAGGAGAAGGAATAGCCATTCAGACCATGAATCAATAAACAGGTCAATCCCATTTGTCATTGTTCTGCAAACTTGCAAAGATAAATGCTGTCCTCATTTCTCTGCCTAATACCTGATCTTATGACTTCATATTCCAACGCGTTTGCTGTCATATAACCCAGGGTACAATGAAATTCTTCATTCCAATGAAGTTCACAGAGTAAACAGTAATGATAAATGCAAAATATATACAACGATGAGTGCAAAACAGCAGATTGGTTTAGTTTAGAGATACAGCGTGGAAACAGGCCTTTCGGCCCACTGAGTCCGCACTGACCAGTTATCCCAGCACATTAACACTATCCTACACACACTAGGGACAATTGACATTTATACCAAGCCAATTAACCTACAAACCTGTACGTCTTTGGAGTGTGGGAGGAAACCGAAGATCTCGGAGAAAACCCACACGGTCACGGGGAGAACGTACAAACTCCATACAGACAGCACTTGTAGTTGGGATCGAACCTGGGTCTCAATAGTACTGAGGCGCTCACCCGCAGGACCTGAGGGTCCTACATGCACCTACAAGAGGTATGCTTGATGGTTAGATATGATATTTGTATGTCAGGATTGCCGTTTGACCACCTAACAGAAAAGTTCATTTCTCAAATGCATGTTCAGCATATCGGTGAATACTCTAACAAGCCTTTACAGAAACACTGTATAAAGTATACTGACTGGTTGCATCATGGCTGTGTATGGCAGTTCCAACACACAGGAATGCAAGGGACTAAAGAGAATGGTGGACTTAGCCCAGTTTATCTCATGTACAGCCCTCCACTCCATCAAAAGCATCTATGTGAGGTGGCATCTGTCAACGAGGATCCTCACCATCCCTCATCTTGCTGCCACTGCCTTGCAGGAAATTCAGAAACCTTCAGTCCCACATCACCAATTTCAGGAAAAGCTCCTTCCCCACAAACATAAGGTTCTTGAAACAACCTGCACAACACTTGTCCTACCTTGGCAAAAGAACACCACAGACTATCCCTTCTACTACCATGACTTGTTTTCTAATTGTTTTGTACTAATGCCTTGTTTTTGCACAATCATTTTGTTTTCACTGTCGTATTCTTTCTGGATGATTTATTATAACATATGTCTTGTCTAAATCTGTGTCTGGAATACTCCTACAAACATGGCGGTGCAGCGGTAGAGTTGCCTTACAGCGCTAGAGACCAGGAATAGATTCTGACTATGGGTACTGTTTGTATGGTGTTTGCATGTTCTCCTTGCGATCGTGTGGGATTTCTTCGGATGCTCTGGTTTCCTCCCACATTCCAATGACGTGCAGGTTTTTATGTTACTTGGCCTCTGTAAAATTGCCTCTAGTGTGCAGGATAGAACGGGTGAATGTCGGTTGGCACAGACTTATCGGGTCGAATGGCCTGTTTGCAAGCTGTATCTTTAAATTAAACTAAACAATATTTTCATTGCATCTGTATGTCCATGCACAAGGATTTTGTATCCTGAAACATGAATAGCCTTTGATTCAGTTGAGGCCTGTATCAAGATTATTTCATCTCTTGGAGACACGAGCAAATGCATATGCTGTAATATTGTACCTACAATTGTGTGATGGCCAAGCAGTAGCACCTTTTGCACCAGATAATTCTTGGACATGATAGATTCTAATGTTGGATTCCTTGCAACACAAACTTCCCAGGAATAATGTAATTTGGGACCAAGAGCCTTTAAAAAAAAAATAAAAAAAATGCTCAGATGCTGCCATATTTTGCAGAATCAGAGGTATTTTAAGAGACGAAAGTCAAATCAAATTCCTGGAAATGGGAGATCTGAAATAAAATTAAAAAAATGATTTTTGGCTTCCGAAGATAGCAATCTTTAAGCAACTATTTATCTTCAGATGTCTAACATCAAACAGAAACGAGCTTCAAATTGGTCTCCCACAGCAAATATTCTGCAGTGATTCTGGCCAGATCAAACACTGCCACAATCAAGATGCAGAATAGCACTCTGTGTTGCACCCCTTCTGTAAGAAAACAGACCATCATGTTTTCTTACAGAAGGAAAATTCAAAGTAACCTCAAGGGTACTTTATTGAAAAAGAACATCTGACAGATAGCATTCTTCATATCAAGGTCTTTTCCACAATGCTGGACAAATCTTCATCAATGTTCATACATAATAATGTAGCAGCAACATAGAGAGCAGTTAGGCATTATACAGTTCTTAAAGTTCAATCCAACATAGCAAAGGCCACGTATTTATAAATACAGTGTACTCCGTTATCTGAAAGACTCCCTTCACCCCAGTAGGGCACTCATAATATTAGGATATTATGTTTGCTCGACTCTCAAGAGGTCTGTTTCTTAACATTGAATACAATGAGGAAAAGCTGGCTGATGTCATTGTGGATGCTGTTCAGGCTGCAGTCTCTATTGTCCCATTTCAGCTGTTGGAAATTTCTTGTAACAGAGCAAGGCTAATTCCAGTAGTTTGAGTTTAGCAAAATAAAAGATTGAGCAAAACATAAAGTGCTAGATTAACTCAGCAGGTCAGGCATATCCCCTCAATAGAAGCCGAAGGAAAATCTCACCTGGCCATGAGAAGCTATCCACATTTAATGCCACCAATGCATCTGGTTCCTCCTCTTTGTTCAAGGATTCTTGCACTCGTATTTTACTTCCCCCATTGCTGAGTTCTTCAATGACAATGTTTTCTTTCTGAATATTGACCAAAAAGTATTCATTTAGAATGGGTTGGATTCACAAAATAGAGAATCACTAAATGCTGAAATTTCAGTAAAAGAAATCGAAGAATCTATTAGATTATTAAAAAACGGTAAAACAGCGGGACCAGATGGTATTGGCTCGGAATTTTATAAAACATTTTATGATCTGATTGCACCACGTCTGAAGATACTCTATGAATACATTTATACTCACCAGAAACTACCAGATATGTTAAATGAATCTATTATAACACTTATACCTAATATAGACAAAGATCTGGATGACCCAGGATCATATAGAGCTATAGCTCTTTTAAATACTGATCAAAAGATACTAACCAAAATATTAGCACAAAGACTTAGTACAGTTATTAATAAATTAATTCACCCCGATCAAACAGGATTTATACCAAAACGATATTCCTCATATAACCTGAGACGATTATACAATATTATATATTCAAAAAGAGGTATTAATAAAGACCAAGTAATTATTTCATTCGATGCGGAGAAAGCCTTTGACCAGGTGGAATGGTCTTAATTGTTTTCGGTTATGGAAACTTTTAAGTTGGGAGAGAAGTTTATTACTTGGGTTAAATTATTATACACTAATCCAACAGCCAGAATAATAACAAATCAAATGCTATCAACTAAATGTAATCTATTTCGAGGCTGCAGACAAGGTTGTCCTTTATCCCCTCTACTGTTTGCACTTGCAATAGAACCATTAGCTCAACGGGTGAGATTACATCCTGAAATATATGGGTATGACACCAGAGATACTGAAAATAAAATTTCTTTAACTGCGGATGATGTATTACTTTATATTACAAAGCCGGAAATTAGTATCCCAAATTTACTAAAATTAATAACTGAATTTGGATTATTTTCAGGATATAGTATTAATTGGAATAAAAGTGAACTCATGCCAATAATGGTAAATAACTTACATATACTACAACAATTTCCTTTTAAGATAGCAAACGAAAAAATCAAATATCTTGGAATTTATGTAACAAAAAGATTTGATTCTTTATTTAAATCCAATTTCCCACTTTTATTGAATAAATTAAATAAGAACATTTTATATTGGAAAACATTACCTATCTCAATGCTATGTAGAATTAATGCAATAAAAATGATTTTTCTCCCGCAATTACTATATATCTTCCAATTGATTCCGATATATCTTCCTAAAAATGTCTTTAAGAAGGTTGATTCTATAGTTACCAACTTTATCTGGGATTATAAGAGCCATAGAATAAATAAAAAACATTTATGTAAACCAAAAATAAATGGAGGTCTAGCACTTCCAAACTTTATGTTTTATTACTGGGCAGTTAATATTAAAAATATGAATTTTTGGTTAGTAGAGACAGATAAACAACCAACCTGGTTAAAAATGGAAAAAGAAGATTGTTCGCCTTTTGAAATTAGTTCGATTTTATTTGCCAATATTAAAATAGGTAAGAAAACCTATAGTGAAAACCTTATAATAGAAGGTGGAATACGTATCTGGAAACAAATAAAGAATACACTAAAATCGGAATGTATACCACTAGCCCTTACCATTGTAAATAATGTTACATTTAAACCCTCAATGATGGACAAAAGTTTTTTACAATGGAAAAACTATGGAATTAATAAGATGTGCGATCTCTACAGGGAAAATTCTTTCCTTTCATTTCAAGAATTACAACACATTTATGGATTACATTCAAAAGATTACTTTAGATATTTACAAATTAGAGACTATGTAAAAGCAAACATACAGGAAATTAGAAATAGAAAGACAGAAATTTTAGATGAATGTCTAAATAAACACCCGAACACAGAAAAATTGATATCATATATTTATAATATTTCATTGGAAAACGATGTCCCAATGACAGAAATATATAGGCAATCATGGGAAAACGAATTAGGTCAAATCATTAGACCTGAGGTATGGGATGAAAGTTTACAACATATACACCACTGCTCGTTAAATGCCAGACACTCTCTTATACAATTTAAAATATTACATAGACTACATTATTCAAAATCCAAACTACATAGTATTTTTTCAAATGTATCGGCCATACGTGATAAATGTCAGCACTTAGAAGCTAACTTAACACACTCACTTACAAATTATGTAAAAATTACTAAATTTTGGACAGAAATATTTAAGATAATTTCGAATGTTGTTAATATGAATCTGATCCCTGACTCAAAGTTAATAATACTGGGAATATTAGAAACAGACAATTAATAACAGCGAATCGAAGAATTTTTATTGATTACAGTTTAATAATTGGGAAAAAATTAATATTGAAATTCTGGAAGTCCTACGTCCCCCACAATCAAAATGTGGATTACAGGAATGTCGGAGACACTTCATCTGGAAAGATTAAGGCTTGTCCTATTGGACGAGTTGGATCTTTTCAGAGGAATATGGTCTCCATTTAATGAATATCTAAAGGGTCAAAATGGCTCGGTACGAGAGCCTGACTGAAGCCTGAATAATGGAATGGATGAAGAATCACGTATAACAAATCATGGATATATCTCCAATGATGCATAACTTTTTTAATACTCCATTCATTTCTTTATTTTTGATTTCCTACTTTTACTTTATTTTTCTCTATCTTTTATTACCTGAAAAAAAAAATGTGTAGAAATACATAAGACATAATTGTTAATATTAATAATATTACGAATGTATGTGAGAAGTATATTCTATTAATATGTACTTACGTCTAATAAAAATATTTAACAAAAAAGAATCCACCTCCTGTATATGTTCTATAGATTGCCCATGTTACCCCAAATGGGCTCTACCTTTCCCCTGGTTATTTTTGGCCTTAATAAACGTACAGAAGATATTCATCCTGTCTGCTGTTGGTATTGGGTCCCTGTCTTTCTCCGTTTTATATGTGACAGGATGTCAACCCTCACCCCACCTAAACCCTTAATCATTGTCCTAAGCCTAGTTAATACCTAGTTAATATTAAACTCACACACTGGATCCTGTCCGCTCCAGCCAGATACATTTGACCGTTTCAACTTATCTAGGGAGACTTCTTCCAGAGTCAAGCTGATAAGGTGTCCTCATGAAGTAGATTGTCAGCTTTATGTTTGCCATTGTTCAAAAGATCTTGACTTTGTGTCCCATGCAGAGAATTGTCGGCTGCATTGACATACTGTGTGAGTGCAATGCTGTCAAAGGGTTCATTTTCATGATGAGATATTGAACAGAGATTTGAAGCCTTCTTAGCCAGACATGAATGATTCCACATCTCTGGACAACTTTGGTGTTTTGGCTAATATAAATCCATCGATCAATGCCATTAAATAGAAATCCAGTTTATTTCTGAGAGCTTGCTTTGTACAAACTGATTGAGGACCTGAGCTTCAGGATGCAATAATGGCTGGAGATTCCTTTGGGATGATGTGACAATAAGGTGGGTGTTCAGGACCGCCACTCATATCTGCTCTGCCACCCAGTTCAAGCAAACTGGCTTGTTATTGGAATGAATACAGTAAACCTTGATAGATGTCTTCCAAATCGCAAAAAATCTGCTGATCTTACACGTGAAAGCTACAAGACCAAGTAACTTATTTTTAAGGTAGACAAAAATGCTGGAGAAACTCAGCGGGTGAGGCAGCATCTATGGAGCGAAGGAAATAGGTAACGTTTCGGTCGAGACCCTTCTTCAGGCACTTCAGACTCTTTTTAAGAGTAAGTTCTGGATTTTAAAGGAGGTAGTTATGGAGCTAGTGGATGCAAGCTTGTCATTTTCCAATATTCACACATTTTATGGTTTTCCACTGATTGAAGGTGGCTGATTTAACTATTATTTAAGATGGGAGAGAAAACAACATTAGAGTGACCTATCAGATAGGAAAATTAGGAAAATGCCAGAATCTGTCATTAACAGTTGTAACTGGGATACTAATAATAAAATAATGAAATGATTGGTAGAGATTTATTAAAGGCAAAATCATATTTGTCAAATTTTTGAGTGCTTTTTCATTATAACTAGCAGAATAGGTAAGGGTAACCATTAGATGTGTTGTATTTTAGGAAGTTTATTTATAACATCAAATGTTGAAGAAGATTAGAATGTGTGAAATTTGAATTAGTAACCTAGGTGGATCAAAGTGGATCAATGGATAGAAAACAGTTGATGTGCACATGTCAATTTTGGTTTGGGATCGGCTCTGAATAGTAAGGTTTCACAGGGATTATTGTTGGAGCTACAGTTGGTAACAGCATATCTCTGTATGGGTACCAAGCGTAATCTATACCCAGATTTACTGATACAAAACTGTAAAGCCATGTGGGTGGTGAGGAGCATGCACAGATGTATCAAAGGGAATATGGGCGGGTGAATTGAATCAACGAGGGCAAAGAAAATGGGATATAATGTGGAAAATTGTGAAGAAATGATGGGAAATTGATGCATTGTTGTTCAAGCTGAACTTTGTTCAAAGATGTCCTTAAACTAATCTGTAGACGCAATAGTTAATTAAGAAGGCAAATATACATTGGGCTTTGTTGCAAGAGGATTTAAATACAAGAGTAAAGACGGCATCCTGTAATTGTGATTGGATGGGACAACATATGAATATTGAGTATTGAACTGGTATCCCTCTTTGGCAAGTTTACCTTTCCTTGGACAGGGAGTGCAACAAATCTTCACCAGGTTGATTCTTGGGTTGTGGTTAATGGGTGATGGGCAAGGATTCTTGGAAAGGTTACACAGACTTTGGACAGTACTCTCGAGACAATAACTGTTGAGCATTGTTGATGTATCCTGGTCCACATCACACTGGCTTTTGATGAGGCTCATTATGCATCCACTTCCTGGATATTATGCCGTCAATGGTGAGGATGTTTTTTTGACATTCTAAGCAATTTTGTTTTGTTCTAATTATGTTTTTCAATGGCTTCATTTTTTCCTCTCAATTCCTTCACCCTGATACCCGAATTTCTTGCGTCTTGTATGTCGGTGTATCGTTAGGTCTGATAGAACAACCAGTTTTCCCAAATGTAAAATCAGATCCGAGGAATGCCCTGATTTTAACAACAAAATGTTACATTAACAATTTGGAAAATGGATGACAGGGTAAATTGACATTTCACTGAGTCCTGTTAGGAAGACACAAATGGTTATTTCAGTGCAGAATGATGCATATGCCTCATGCTATGCAATCTGAAATATTTTAATAAAATAATTTAATCTGGGCCCTGATCCCATGACCGGAGGCAAGATGGCTCAGATTTAAATCATTAATGGGCACATTTGTGGCTCCTGTCTGGAGGCATTTAACAGTATTCTTGCTTTAAAAATAACTTGTGAATTCAATCTTGTGATTGTTTAAGAGTTGGGTGATGTGATGGGAATGTTTTATTGCCAGAGATTTGGTCTGGGATCTAATTGTTGGGTGTGGGAGCCAGGATGGAGCGGGTGAGTGTAACAGATGGAGGTCCAGATGTACGCATTCGGACAGATCTGTAGGTCATCTGGATGAAAGGGAAGGGGGGACATCCATGGTGCCTGGGTGCCCCTGCGGAAATAAAGCTGGTGGTTGTCTGGGTGTACAGGGTGAGAATTCAATGACTGGGTATCCTATACCCATACTGATCTGTTGGGTAGGGAGGCATAGGATTGATCTGATGGCTCATAAATCTCCGATCTTCAATGCAATTCCAAGCTAGTAGATGGCACACAATAAAACCTGTATTGTGACATTTAAAAATGACGCACAGGAAGAAAGAAAGTTATTATTTTAAAGTCACTGTGCAATTGCTGGAATAGAAATGGCAGTGCCCTGCAGTTGTGAAGATTACCCTTCAAACATTATTTCTTGCTCAACTCTTGCTGAGCAGTTTAATTTCCTTTTTATAGCTGTGCAAGGTTTCCTCAAGGTTTCCGTTCTAGTGCACAGACATTTGAAAAGGTTGCTGGAATGTTTTATGACCATTCATTTTGCTGTGTTGTGTAATTATATTTGCACTAGAAAACCAGGGGACTCGCCAGCCTCTGTGTTTGACAATCGCAGCTTCTTTGTTCAAGAGTTTAGTTTCCGTACATAACTCGACCAAATCACTGCTTCTCTGACTCTGCTTGGAGCACAACTCCAGATTCTTCATTCTCCCCACATAAGTGAAGTCTTCATGCTAATTGTTGATTCTTCCTCCTGCATCTTGAAGTCTGTCCTAAAGTATGCCCTGTATAATTAGTTGCAAAATCCCAGATTGGGTGTGCTGTGTTGGCATAATTGTTCATGTGTTTGCATTGTCATTATTTATAAAACAAAGTACCCCATATTCGGGGCAATGTAAATAGGTTGAAAATCAATGTATAATGGAGTCATGGGGTGATATAGCATGGAAACAGGCTCTTTGGCCCAGCTTATCCCTGTCCATTTTCTTGCATATGTCACATATCCATCTAAACTGTTGGTATCCATGTAGTTGTATAAATATATTTTAAATGTGTCAGCCTCAACCATTTCCTCTGGCAGCTCCTTCCACATACGTACCACTATCTGTATGAAAAACTGATATTTGAACCAAAGGTAGACACTAAGTGCTGGAGTTACACAGCACGTCAGGCAGCATCTCTGGAGAAAATGGATAGGTGACTTTCTGGTCGTGGCCATTCATCAGACAGATATTTTGACTGGGATGAGCCATAGAATTAAGTATCAATCACTGATTTCCTAGTGAATTGCATCAGTGGAGATACTTTCACACAACGGAACAGAGGGATCCATGATATGGACGGAAAAATACTAGTTTGTGAGGATTTTATTTAAATGTAATTTACTTTGGGGATACAGTCTGGAAACAGGCCCTTCCACGCCAACTATCGATCATCTGTTCACACTAGTTCTATATGATCCCACTTTCTCATCCACTCCCTACACACTGGAGGCAATTTACGTATACCAACTAACCTATAATCCCACACATCTTTGGGATGTGGGAGGAAACCAGAGTACCCGCAGGAAACTCCACATTGACCGCACTCATGGCTAGGATTCCACCCAGGCTCTGGGTGTTGTGAGGCAACAACTCTACCAGCTGCGCCATTGTGCCGTCCAATTTGCCCTCTTTCCAAGATAGTTAATGAGTCTTTGGAGAGGGAATGATATCCAACCAACACCTGAGAGTTTTTCAAGCTTTTGACTTCCAACTGATTTTGGACTTGCATCCATATATCCCTTCATTATCACCTCTTCCACAGCCAATAATGGACCATTGTGGGCTCCACCTTTCCTTGGTCATCGGTACCAGCTCTGTTTGGTCTGAACCTTTTCATACTAGTTTCCCTCTCTCCTGACTGTCAGTCTGAAGAAGGGTCTCGACCCAAAACGTCACATATTCCTTTTCTCCAGAGATGCTGCTTGACCTGCTGAGTTACTCTAGCATTTTGTGTCTATCTTCACTGTAACCCTGCATCTATAATTGCTTCCTACATGATATTGCTATCACATATTACTATCTTTTCATAATATGCCTGCAAAATGGTTGTTCTGTGTCCAAAGGAACTATACATATCTGTGAAATGAATGCTCAGTATTTTTCCTGGTATTTGAATTAATTAGTTCATGGTGCGTGCCTGGACTGCTGACATGGCTGGCATTTATTGACCATCCCTAATTGCCTCTGAACTGAGGAGGCAGTTTAAGGGTCAGTTGCAGGGCAGCAAGTGTAGGTGCAATGAATTTCCTGTTCTAAAACAGATGTGGTTGTAATGACTATATGACAGTTTACAGCCATTACTGTAACCAGCTTTTTTTTACGGATTTATTTAATACTTGAATTTAAACTCTCCAGCTGTCATGATGGGATTTCAACGTGTTTCCAACGCACCATTCTAGGCTTCTGGATACAAATCTAGAAGCTTAAATAATATATTGAGGTCATAGTCATTCAGTGTGGAAGCAGTCTCTTTGGCCATGCTGATTATCTTACACACACTAACACCATTCCCATTTTATTCACCCCAAATCACCCCCCCCCCCTCCCTCCTGGGTTCTTCCACTAACACACACATGAGGGATAAATTACAACAGCCAGTTGACCCATGGGTCTTTATGATGCAGTAGGAAACAGGTGTAATCAGGGGCAACCCACACAGTCACAAGGAAAAATGAATAAGCTCCGCACTGCCTGCACTAGCGATTAGGATCAAACTCTGCTGAAGGGATCTTTGGAGCAGCAGCTCTGCTGCCTGCAACACTGTACCACCCTAACACTAAATGTTTTCTTAAATTGTCTGCATTCTGCCCATTGTCTGAATTTCATTGTCCTCGCTGTGTTTCTATCTTTCATTTCCCAAGTCCCAAGTCTCTTGTATTTCCTGCCCTCCTTTAGGTTTTCTGAACTCATCTGTCATGTGATAACCATATCTTCTCCTTCACTCTTTCCTCGTTGTGCAAATCTACTTTTTGCAGCCCATTGGACAAAGTACTTGTTTAAATTGTGACCTGAAGATTTATTAGCAGCATTCAGTGCAGTACAACTGCACATTCATTCTGTGGCATTGGGTTGCAGTCTTACATTGCAATCCTAATGGCCAGCTGATGCTTGTTTTTGAAGCGGCATCACCTCCTGCTGAGGGCTTTGATCATCGTCAAGATGCTGAGTTTAATGGTTCAACGGTACTTTACTGTCATATGTACCTAGGGACAGTAAATTCATTTTTTTGCATACAGTTTAATAAAAACTTTGCTGTACTGCATAATTCATACTCGAGTATGAGAAACATAGAAACATAGAAAATAGGTGCAGGAGGAGGCCATTCGGCCCTTTGAGCCAGCACCGCCATTCATTGTGATCATGGCTGTTCGTCCCCTATCAATAACCCGTGCCTGCCTTCTCCCCATGTCCCTTGACTCCTGTAGCCCCGAGAGCTCTATCTAACTCTCTTAAATCCATCCACTGACTTGGCCTCCACTGCCCTCTGTCGCAGGGAATTCCATAAATTCACAACTCTCTGGGTGAAAAAGTTTTTTCTCACCTCAGTCTTAAATGACCTCCCCTTTATTCTAAGACTGTGGCCCTAATAAGAGTGGAAGAATAGCAGATTAAATGGATGCAGTAAGCAAGAGTCACCTTGTTTCAGTTCAATGTAGTAAAAAATGTAAGTCTTACATTTGCCATGAAAGCTTGTTGTCCTGATGATGCTACTGGGTAAGAGTTGCCACTGCCTTAATATCTGGTGTGTGCCAGTTCACTGCACACTTCCTCTATTACATGTAAGCCCTGAATCCATCTTCCTAAAGCCCGTTAACTGATTTAATCTCAAAGATATGAACCACTCAGAAGTTGGGATCTTACTCTCTGTTGCCCTGACAGACATCAGCAATACAAACTGTGCATACACTCTGGGTGCCATTTGTCCAAATTTACATCATATTTCTATCCTTGGGAATAATCAACATATAGAACATTCTGCCATGGAATGTTCTGTGCCTACTTCCTGTTTTGGTGGAATTGCCTCATTTGATATGCACTCAGGTTGTCCAACCTAATAGCTGCAAGTGCAACTGACAGTAATATAATTGCTGCTGTACAGATTGGAGACCAATTAGTGGGCTTTACTGTGTCTCAGAAGTGTTGTTATGTATTGGAATGTACTTGTAAATCCTTGATTATTCGCAAGGATAGAAATATGAAGTAAATTTGTACAAATGGCACCCAGAGTGTGTGTTGTTTCACTACTTCACATAATAGTGTCCTGTATGCGGATCATGATGCCGAGGTTTACAAGGGATCCTCAATATACAGTGTGTTTTTGTGGAGCTATGGGTTATAATTGGGGATGACTGAGGGAAGAATCTAGGTAGTTCTGGATCACTGTGTCTTGAGATATCGTCCAGAGAAGAGGTCTGGACAGTTTAGAAAGATGAAGATTGGCAAGTCTGAGAGTTGATGGGGCCTGGCAGTAATAGGAAAGCATGGATGGAGTACTCGCTCGGAAAGATGGGTTTTGGAGATTGGAGTTTATGCTGGCTTTAGTCTTCCTTTTTGCATCCATCGTATTCCCATATATCTATCACTTGTTCCTTTCATTTTAAGAATGTCACTGCTGCCTGCACCTTGTTTGGCAGTTGCTCAGAATTAAAGTCGACTGACTTTGATTCAGGTTTGTTTGAACTAATGAGGCCAACGTGAAGACCATGGATAGGGCAGGTGTGTCTGAAGGCATAGATGGGTGGGAATTTTTTTGTCCTTGCACTTCTTCCACCACATAGTCCCTAAAAATCAAGGAATCAAGATTCTTAATATTATCGTGGTCTTGAGCAGTCACAGGCTACAGATTCTCAGGAATCAGAGGAGATGTTGCATTTTTCAAGTAGACTTTCAGGTTCAAAACAGTTAAACAGTTAAAACATTTTGGATTATTGTCACAAAAAGCTAGAATAATTCAACGAGACAGGCAGTATCTCTGGAGAGAAGGAATGGAAAAATAAAACAAGGAACACATTCCTTGCACCTGGAGCAACACCATCAGTGAAATGGAACGAGTGAGTGTAGGTTGCCTTTACATTTGCTCTTTGGTATGGATAGGAAAGGTTTAGAGGAATATATCGGTCAAATGCAAATAGGTGGGATGAGTGTAGATGGGGCATCTTGGTCGGCGTGGGCAAGTTAGGCGGAAGGAACTGGTTCTATCCTTTATGACTTTATGACTACAGCTCTTTCAATGATTAGATAATGCCATTTATACAACAAATGAATAGGGCCAGACCACGTGCAGAGCAGCCGGAATCGAGGTTGGATTGTGTTTTTTAAGCAAATTTACACTCAGCTATATAATAAAATTGTTTATGGTGGAACAAATGATTTGATTTTTATCGAACGCGCTTTGATCTACTTGTGTCAAGTAGCCAGATTTGTTGAATCACAATCCTCTCTTTCTGTAATTCCCCAGTGCAACAAGTATATCTGTTGTCAGGAGTTCAGCAGTGAGTGTTGCACTCAATGGCCTGTTGTGTCTGACTTCTTGGCAGGGCAGCTTGGGCTCTGTGCCTTTCATAAACAGTCGATACAAGTGAGAAAGGGGGGAAATGAGGGGGAGCGTGTGTGGTGGGGTGAGTTAAATGGAAAGCCGACAAATGGAAGAATTTCTCCGCCAGTTGCTGATGTGTGTGACTAGTTATGGACTGACATCAGCAGTGGTACTGCAGCCAGCAATTGTCACCAGGGTGATCTCCAACTTCAAGTCTGAAGAACAACAGTTCTATTTATTGAATGATTCAATGATACTTTATTGTCAGGTACAGTGACGTTTGTTGTTTTGTACACAACCCTGTAAAATCATACAGCAGACCTCAGCTAGGCGGTACACGAGTCCCCATGTTTCTGGCGTCGACAAAGTTGCAAAAAGTTCATCAAACAGGTTTATCACTATTTTATACTAATACTGCCAAGTTTTATTAACCTGGAAGTTACGCTATTTAAAGGACCAGCACTCAAGCACCACTTTGTGCATTCTCTCTGACACCTATGACCTCACGCATAGTCTCGTGTTTGTTCCTGCATTGTTTAGTTGATGGAGGGCAGGGTCAGGTGCACCTTCAGTTTTCTAGCCTCAGGGCCATTCTGCTACCAATCTCTTGTCATCTCTCACAATTTGTTGCTTACTTCTTCATTTGGGAGATCACCCAGACTAGAATCTCAAGGAGAGGAACTGTCATCGACTTTTCCTTCAGCTCCCAGAAGTAGGCAGATGGGGCATCAGCGTTTGCTTTCATTGCAGTCTCCCTCAGGTGAAGCACTCAGACTATGCACTCATGTCTTTACAGATATATGCTTGGCATCCTGTGACCTGGAGTGCCTGGCTGTAACATCATAGGTCTTTGTTTTCCCCCCTTGCACAAAAAACATGCCTTCCCTGGGCCTTGTACAGATCCCTCTGAAACTCTGGCCTGGGAAGTCCTCAATTCACTGTGGATCCCGTGAAGCCTTGTGGCATCTTCACTCATTAGTCTACCTATTGCAATTAGGAGGATTTGCAGCAGACCTCAGCTGCTTCATCAATGACCTTCATCCAATTTCAGTAGCTCAGTTGTTTCTGTGCAGTAGTTTATTGTGGAGAAGTGATGGAAGCACAAGTTTGTCATCACATTTGGAATCAAGAACCACAGGACATTGGTTTAAGGTGAGGGGGGATGGAATTTCATAGAGATCCAAGGGGCAATATTTTTACACAAAGGGTGGTGGGTAAATGGAACAAGCTGTCAGAGGTGGTAGTTGAGGCTGGTACTATCACAGCGATTCAACATTTGGACAGATACATGGATCGGATAGGTTTAGAGGAATTTGGGTCAAATGCAGGCAGGTGGGACTAGTATAGATGGGGCATGTTGGTTGGTGTAGGCAAGTTGGGCTGAAGGGTCTATTTCCATGCTGTATGATTTTATACTCTAATTTTAACTTTACTGTAGTGGCTTTGGAAGAGTGTTGAGCCCTAGACGTGGAACATTAGATCCTCCGCACTATCACCTTGACCACCCTGTGATGTATCCTTTGCCAGCAGCTGAAGAGTGTGAGCAGACTACCACAGGTGCAATGGAGAGGTTTTGGTTACAAGGCTGGTATAAATAGGTATTGGTTGCCTTTTGAGAAGGTGGTGGCGGTGGTCCTGAACCACTACCATCCATGTGTTGATGATGTTCCTGCCATCCCTGGATAAGGATGTAGCAGGTGCGTTAAAGAAGTGAAGGAATTGCAGATTATGTCATGTTAGAAATACATCCACACAGAAGTCCTTTGTCTAAACATGGAGTTCGCAGGTTTATGAAGTGTCTGCCCGCGTCACTTCTCAGCATTCATCTTGGAACCTAGAATTAATATCTGCAACGTATGAATTGTGGGAGAGATATTTGAGATACTTCAAACTTTGATAACTTCACACTCAATTGTTGGGCAGATGGATTTTTAAATGGTGGCACGTATAAAGTTGTTGTATTTTGGAGGATAATGCAATCTTCTGTGCCAGTTCAACTCCAGGGAGTTGATATTGATATGAGTTTGAGCAGGACAACTTTTCTCAGGTGGAAGATCAACTGTGATATTAATGAACGGTGAAGGGGGCTTAAAAAGGCTGGAGGCCTTTTTGTGTTCCTGTGTTTTTTCATTTTTTTATGGGATTGGGGAGAGAGCAGAGAACACTGGTTCATTATATAGCTCTTCCACACACCTCACTGAAGCCCTATGGCTGTGGGCTTCTTTCTTGTTTTTGTCTTCCTCAAAAATCAGAAGTGATGTAGTTATGTTTCTTCTGTCAATGCCAAATGATTTTTGGTATTGCAGACCATAAATTTAAACGGTAATTAAGTAATCACTGTGGGTTTCTTCAGTCTGTTGTGGATGAGCCTTGTGCCCCTTGACCTCTTGGGCCCCTTAATCCCATATCTACTGACCACTGGGTTAAATTATTAATAAGGTGCCCAGGCACTGCGCTGGGAAAGCTGACTTGTAGTG
Organism: Okamejei kenojei; assembly: GCA_035221665.1. Classification (NCBI taxonomy): domain Eukaryota; kingdom Metazoa; phylum Chordata; class Chondrichthyes; order Rajiformes; family Rajidae; genus Okamejei; species Okamejei kenojei. The sequence goes on from CM069149.1 coordinate 36,357,032, forward strand.
CAATAAAAAGAATCTGCCTGGTCATTTTCAACATTGAAAAATTGACAACATAATTAGGCAAACATTGTAATATGTTGGGGTCAGTTGGTCAACTCAATATTGTGAAAGAGCTGAAGGCAAATCCCAACAATGCAGAGTGGAAGTTTTATTAGTGAGGCGGTATTCGTTTGAAGTTGCCAGTAAATTACTTGCTGATCTGACGTTTATTTCAATAAATCGTCTTTGATTACCCTGTCAATACAGAAAGTAGGCCCGGAGAGTTCTCTGAGATGCTTGAATGGGCAATGTAAATGTGTATTTTTTTTTTCTTTACTGGTCTCTCACTTGCAATCATCTGACGCTAGGCTTCTTCAAAGGTCTAACAGGAGAAAAATCAGTCCCTTGAATTTTAAATGCCAAGTTCTAAGTACGCTTCCTTGAGCCGCAGCGCCTCAATAATTTATTCGGGTCTGTGGATGGGATGTGACGAGACTGCAGCTCACACTGCGAAGTGATCAATAGCTTCAGTGTGCCTTGGGGATTGGAGGCTGACATGACTAATTGTACAGAAGATACGAGCGATGAGAGCGTGCATAGTACCGTGCAGTGCGCTGAGTTGTAATTGGATTACAGGTAATAATCTTTGTTAAAATGAGCTAGGATTTGGGATTGGGATGGGTAGGAATACTATTTGTCACTGGTATCACCTGGTCTATTTGACAGAATACCAGTCGGGAAATGCAGTTAAATTTTCAAATTGCTGGTCATAATGTTTTACGTCGCAGTGACGGTCAGAGCCTGCCGCAGCGGAGATTAATCACAGGGTCTGAAATGGCTAAATAGAATGAACACCTTTTTGACTGGGGAGCAATTGGGAAGTGAGGAGTCAGTAAATTAACCACAGGGAACGATGAACCAAAGTTAACGCTTGGTGACTGGGAGAAAGCAGTGGAAAGAAATAGCCTAATTTTTCACACATCAGCATGTATTTTGCTTGTTTGGATGGCATAATGTGGAGTAGTTAGTAAGTAGCTGTATTCTATTACATCAGCCAGTTAATTCTTTTCACAAGATCTTGTGTTTTCCTGCAGATTTCATTTGTGCCATCCTCCTGTTGAAAAGCCAACTAAAGCCAATGCTTTCATTGCAGAAGGTGAATCTGAACAGATTGTTTGGCACGGAAGGAAGAAATGAATACATAATTTCTGGTTTATTGATTTTAATTGTCTGTGGGACAGTTTAATTGTCTGTGGGCCACAAGCTTCATTATCTAAACCCCAGAGTGTTGCCTGCAAAATGCAGGGCAGTCTCACTGTGTGGATGACACATCTTTCATTCCCCTTTGATATCCAGAGTTGGAGCCAAGATATTTTAAGTATAAAATGAATGTATGCAGGTTTAAGGCAGATTTTCTGTACAAAGTTAGTATGTACTATAACTGTGGCTTTTGTATGATTGAAATATCTTCAGATATGGATTCTTAACAGCATTATAAAAGAGCAATAAGTGGTGGCCCAGTCAGTGCCAGCCAAACAATGGACATACTGTGCCAGCCTGTGCACGATAAACATGACGGGCAAACCCCTTGCTTTACGCCCAGCTACCTGCTGGCATGTACATTGGGAGTTATTAGGTGGAGAGAGTGCTCTGTGTTGTAAATTCTGTGGAGAAATTTACATGGTTGCATGCAAAAAAAAAACAATTTTACTTGTTTTGATGTTAGGAGCTCAACAGAAGCAGAAATGTTCTGTCCTGTGGAATTACTTTTTGTTTTTGGCACCAACATTTGGCAGGCAAAATAATTCCCTGTAGCTGTGACTAGTCATGCATGTACTTCCATTTGGATGCCAACAGTATTTGCCTACTTTCACAACTGGGAGCACATTATGCCAGGACTCTCTGAAGGGTTGCTGATAGTTTTTGCTGTTGAGTGGAGGGACTGCCTCAATCTTGCCCCTGTCATGCTGGCATCTCTATGCAGGCCCCGTTTTCCTTGAATAGAGTCACTGAATTGGTTTTAACAGTAAGATTGGGAAATATTTAGTTTTATTTTCTTTTTGATGGGATTGGAAGACATGGGCTGTTATGGGCTTGTTTTCCCTGGAGTATTGAGGGGTAAACTGAAATGTCACGATCTCTGCTGCTGAATCAGGTGGTGAGATGTTAGTGAAAGTTCTGTTCCTTTGGCACTCTATTGTTTGATCTGGAGAAGCTCGAGTCTAATGGTGGGTTTCTCTGTGACTCCAGTGAAATTCTCAAAGATGTAACTTTGGTGGGGTTGGCGTACTTTGCGGATTCCATTTTTAGTAGTAGCTCCTGCTTATTGTTAATCATACTAATTATTTAAAAAAATCCCTCTACAATTTTAGCTTTTCATCCATTTGGTTAATCACATAATGATGTTTCCATTCTCCATTACCTAATTCTCAGCAGATGGTATTTAGAAAATCAACTAATAAGCATTTCATTAAGTCTTTGAAACCAATATTTATCATTCCAGGAAATATTTCATTTTCAATGAGTCTTAAAGAAAGGAAATTTAATAGTAAGATTAAATGAGAACTTACCAGTTTGAACTTTGATCGTTATTTTATGAGGAGTTACGATGAGGGATTACGTGAAGAAGACCCTGCCTGGCCCATGCTCGGCATACTTCAAAGCAGCGGCATGAAAAACACAGAACCAATAGCCGGAGTAAGATAGTAAGGCTTACATAGACTAGAACTACCAGATGATCATTTATTTTATGAGGGTTGGGAGTGGAGGGCATGTAATCCCTCATCGTAACTCCTCATAAAATAACGACCAAACTTCAAACTGCTAAGTTCTCGTTTAATCTTACTATTTTACTTCGGAGTCACGTGAGTGACTACGTAAAGATTTTGAAGCTTTGTGATTTTCATGCCGTAGATCATCCATACAACACACTGCTTGAATTTACACAGTAGTGAGTAAATAATATATATTGCTTGAAATTATGCAATAAATATTTTAATAATAATAATAAAAAGAAAAGTAATAACCCTCTATCCCTGGGGAAATTACAACAAATGACATGCAACAAAGCAAACAATTTGAACAGAACCCAACACAGCATGTGCAACCCTGGCACTGTGACAACAGGTTTATCATAAAATCTAGAAAAGTTCCTCTTTAGACCATCCTGCGGTCTCCAGAATTTGGTTGAGCGGCATGTCCTGCACCTTTGCCGCAGACATTGATACCGCCCTTGTGGAGTGAGATTTAAACAGATCAGTGTCTACTCCAGTTAATCCAGAACCTGTTTATCCATCTAGAAATAGTTTGTACTGTCACTTTTTTATATGTTTCTTGTGGGTAATGAACATTGGTGTCTCACAATCTCGGAGGCTCTTAATTCAATATATATTAAATCAGATACTTAACCACACACAATGTTTAGTTGACAGAGTATGTCTTAAAGATTACATTGGTTCCAGCCTTTCTTGGCTTGCTTTGCTTACTTAGATCATTGACATAAAACATCATTTTATCTACAGACAACTGCATACAATGTAACCGTAATATTTGTAATGTTTGTACTCATTGTGCTGATATTCGACATTCCATCAGAACCTGCAGATTATCAATTAATACGGTCATGTAATGGATGACTTCTGCTGTTACTGGATGTACCAACAATTACTGCACCTGGGATTTGTCTTGAATGTCTGAATCATCACTCTGAGCACCAATGGAAAACAATGGTTGTGTAGTAATGGTCCCTAGATAAGGGACGTATCAGATATTAACCTGATAAAAACAGATACTACACTTGATCTTAGCCAAAAGGCCGAGAAGCAATACCAGTTTGGAACCACCAAACGCTGCGGCGGAGACTTGCTCTATTTTGGTGGCACATTGCCCAATCAGGCAAAAATGGCGAAAACATAAAAGACTATACTTCCCCAATGTAGCGAGAATGCATCTACCGCTAATGCTCCTGGGTCTGGCTCCCATGAGACACATTTAGACCACTGTAGATTTAATCCAGTCACAACAGATCAACATTTGGTAATGATGCTGTCTGACAATCTTTTTAAACTTTTTGAATTTTAACATTCTTTATGTATTGTCATTGAACTTTTGTGATCTGTTGTCTTACCACAATATTGTCTTCTCCCACAGCTGTGGTATTGTCTACTCGTAATTGAACATGTATTTGGAGAATTAAATCATCTTGGACAGTCCATCGACCACCACAACTGGTGTCGCTGCCCTTGGCTCCCCATCCGAGAGCACTCCCATCAGTCTGTAATACCACTGAAGACTACTGAACAAGCACATTTTTACTTCTAGTAACTTGTGCAACATTGAGAATCCATCATTGCAATTCAGCTCAACCTTTTTAGTTGGTAACTGCATGGACCTAATCAATGACCTGCACACTTTTTACGCTTATTCTCTGGTCTTTGCAGACTTTGATCACTTTACTTTACCAATATCACTTTACCAGTAACCATAGCTACTTCTTGGATGGTGGGATAATGTTTTTTTTTATTTTTTTTTATTTTTTACCAAGGCAAGTGCAGGCATTTGTAACATCCCCAACCTTAATTGTTGGTAAAGTTACTAACATATCAACTGTATTAATGACAAATCCCACATAATCAATTGTTTGGGATGCCTGTAACTTACATGTTGTTTGGATGTACAGAACCTTAGCCTTTCAATAGGCTTATGGTTGCTGAACCCAGTTCTTCAGCTGTCTCCCATTTACAATTAACATATCCTCTAGATAAGTCATTACAATGTGATTCTGAGCCCTCATTAACACCAGTGCTGGTTTCAATAATTGTGTGAGCAATCTGAGGGCTGAATTTAACCCATTAGGTAATTCCTTCAGCTGACCCATCCAATTAATTTAAGTACCTGAATAATAAGGCATCTTTTTTAGGTCTAATAATAGCCATATAGCAGCCTTGTGATAACAACTTTGTTGCAGTGTTGAAGTTTCCTTTTTTCTAAATGCCTATTCTGAACTATAAATTTAAGTTTGTGAGTCCCAGAATGACTCTGCAACCCTCATACTTGTGTCTGGGATATATTATCTCTACCTGACGAGTTCCTGGTACATTCAAACACCAAGCCAATCAGATTTAAAGTAGAATTACAAAACAATTATAATCTTACAACCAACCAGAGGTTGTTTCCCAGAAATTCCATGTGTGATGGAATGACGTTTCTGTACTTCCGTAAATCAACCCGAAGATCTCCTTCTCTTAATGTAGGGGTTCGTATTCAACCTGTTTGTTTTCTCAAAGCAGGGATGAGAAATTTTATGGCAAATATTCTTAATTGTTTGGGCAGTTTTTCATCAATCATAAATCTGGTTATAGCTTGCCCACATAATCCTGCATTTTCTGGGTATAATGTTAGCCAAATGGCAATTTTCATCGTACAATTGGGTTCGAATATGCATTGCAGAGTAACGCAAGCATGTCTTAAAAGTATTGGACATTATCGACCCATGTATGTCTTCCCCAAATACAGTGATGCCAACTGAATATCAGCTAGAGGACATGCTGGAACACATTTCCTGTCCTCGCATCTTTACACTCATGGGTGCCCAATTACTGAGTTTCTGTTGTCACCCTGAGCGAGGCACAATAGACGGGTGTTTTATATATTTTTTATTGTTTCAGTCATAACTGCTTCTTGGAGTAGGTGAGAAACCAAATAATGTTGGCCGCCAAGTTCATCCATAGCCTCACCAGTCCATACCGATATAGCAAAACTTGGTGCTACATCGGGAACACCTGGAGCATTTCTATTGTGCTCTGGTGTATACCCATAAGTAGGGACACCAGCTTCAGGGTCAGTTTCATCCTGCCCTGGTACTCCCGAGTCTTTGCTCTTGGAGACTTCATCCAGACCTAAACAAGGCACTGGTGAATGAGATTCTCATTTTTCATAGGCACCATACTCAGTGTATGGAAACTCCTTTCGGAGCTTGCCTTAGAATTTCATGGGCCTTAAAACCCTTAATTGTTTAGAATTTTGAGCATTTTATCTTGCTCTAAATACTTCATCCAGACCTATGTAAGGCACTGGTGAATGAGATTCTCATTCTTTATAGACACCATACTCAATGTATGGAAACTCCTTTGGAGCCTGCCTTAGAATCTCATGGGTCTTTAGAACCCTTGAGTGATTAGAATTTGGAGCATTGTAATTTGCTCTAGGGATCTCATCCAGACCTAACCAAGGAACTGGAGAATCAGAATCCCATTTTCATAGGCACCATACTCAGCGTATGGAAACTCCTTTGGAGCCTGCCTTACAGGAAGACATACCTGGGTCAAGAACCCTTGACTAAGTCAAGTGTGGAGCATTTTCTCCATTTCCAGCCTCCCCTACATTCTTGTCCTCCCTTGGAGGAGAGTTGTTTATTTACTGTTTTGTATTTGTGCATAAACCATATATGTTTAAAATTGTAATTCTGACAGGCACATTCTGCTTGCAGAATATTTGTATTAACCTCAGTATCACACAGGGTTATATACATTTCCATAAAGAAAACTGCATCTGGTAACATATACTCAGAGCAGACTTTATTTTACACTTACTGGGTATTTGGAGCCGGCATTTAGCGCAGCCGTATCTCCAAACCCGATCTAAATAGCGGTAAATAGCGGGAACCGGCTTTTAAAGCAGCCCTTATCTCCCGATCCAATCTAAATCGGAAACTGCGGTTCCAGCGCATTCTATTCAATTACCGCAGTTTAAAAATACATTCACTAGCTGGCTCCGTACTTTGAGCCAGAGTTACAGAGTTTTTAAAAAAAAATTCAAAATACATCAGCACTCTAGCTGGCTCTGCAGTCTTACAGAGTTTAAACCCACTAGCAAGAAAGTTCAACAGCGACTTACCTGTGGGTTAAACTTACGCTGGTGGGAGCTGCGCTCTCCACCCTGTCGGAGCTTCACATGCGTCGACGTAATGCTGAGCATGCAGGCGGGGTCTTCTTCACGTAGTCACTCACGTGACTCTGAAGTAAAATTGCAGTTATATAGTGCCTTCTAGGTGCTTTGTGGTCAATGAAATACTTCAGAAGAGTGGTCAGGTGTGACAAATGCAAGACTTATTTATACCATTGAATCATTTGCTTTCATATTTTATCAAAGTTGTCAGAACTATTCCCAGAAATATTTCTCCCCCTTACGAGAGGATTAAAATGGTTCCCATCTCTAATTTGTCACATTTATTGCACAATTTGTCGCTTTGTCCTAATCAGACATTGGTTTTCATTGAGGCAGCCTTGAAATGTTAGCCTGAAAATAAAATGTTTAATGAGCTACAGATGCCATTAAACAGAGGACCATATTCTTGCAGCGAAAAAAAGCAATTACTTACTTTACAGAATTCAGCCCAAGCCAAGCAAATGGAACACGAGAAAGAAGCTTTAACCATAATAAAATGAGTTATTATTTCAAAGCTTTATGCTTGATGATTGGAATTTGTAGATGCATTGTAATTTATCACACATTATTAGTTGCCCACGGGAGTGAACTTATTTGAATTTCTTACGTTCTGAATATTTTAATATTTAATTGCTGAGCAGCTGTTGATTATATTTATGGACAAATTGCTGCTGGAACCAGTTCCTGCTGTAATTCCTTTGTTGATTAATAATACTGAGCCCACAAACTACCCAATGTTTATTAACCAGCTAAAACAGAGAGCAACTGGCATTAACCTTATTGTTTGCGAGATCCAGCTATATTTACAGCAGTGGCAGATTAGTTCAGCTTAGTTTAGTTTAGAGATATAGTATGGATATAGGCCCTTCGGCCCACTGTGCGCACGCCGACCGGCGATCCCTGTACACTAACATAATCCTACACACCAGGGACACATTACAATTTTACCAAGCTAATTAGCCTGCAAACCTGTATGTGTTTGGAGCGTGGGAGGAAACCGGAACATCTGGAGAAAACCCACTCGGGTCACGATTAGAACATACAAACTCCATACAGACAGCACCCATAGTCAGGTTTGAACGTGGGTCTCTGGCGCTGTCAGGCACCAACTCTACCGTTGCGCCACAATGCCCATTTTACTTTGGAATGGTCTATTTGATGAGAATGTCTGGCAGACTGCGTAACTTGCTTCATGTGCCTGAAGTACCACTGGGGTAATAGCAGAAAGTGTGGGAATACACAGCAGGTTACGGTGAGGAGCTGAATGAAGGGGGGAAGGAGAAGGTATATTAGTTGGATGCTGCCGGAGGTGCCAGAAATACGCAAGGAAATGCTTCAGATAATCACATGTACAGCATCTGTCGTGTTCCAATTTTGCTCTGGAATGTAGGCATTGCTAGATCTTTTCAATGTTCTACTGTGTGCTTGAACTTGCATTTTTAAAACAAAAAAGCCTGAGGGAAAAGTCCACAACAAAGGCCAAATAGAATTAAGCGATGCAAAGTTATTTCCTAAAAACCTGTGTACTGAAGGAAAAGATTAGGTCTGATGGTAGAGTCAGATACCAAGAGTTAATGCCTCATATTTTTAATAATGTGCTGAAGCAATGCTTGTATAGCTTTATTGACTTTAGTTGACTGTGAAGCAAATCAATGTGATACTTCCTCCTCAGGGAGACCACGTTCATGTCAGGTCAGAGTCTGACTCCCGATCGTGGCTCCATTTACATTCCTAATTACAATATCAGTCCAAAATTAAACCACTGTAACCCAACCCTGTAATTATAACATGGCTGCCCTTCCAGAGTTATTTAAGAAGGATCCAAAAAAAAGTGAAATTCAAGTGAAATGAGATTCAATGTGGTAACGTTGGAGGATGAACAAAGGAGCAAGATTATGTGTTTTCTTTCGGAGCAAAGTTCAAAGGGCTGCCGATTGTAGTCATAAGATCAAAACAAATTCCAAAAAGGTGTTGGGAGTTTGGGGGATGGAGGCACTTGGAGTCATTAATGGATAGGTGAAGTTTAGTTTAGTTTAGAGATACAGCGCAGAAACAGGCTCTTTGGCCCACCGAGTCCGCAACGACCAGCGATCCCCTTACATTAACGCTATCCTACACACACTAGGGACAGTTTATACATATACCAAGCCAATTAACCTAGAAGTCTGTACGTCTTTGGAGTGTGAGAGGAAACCGAAGATCTTGGAGAAAACCCACGTGGTCACGGGGAGAATGTACAGACTCTGTAAAGACAGCATCAGTAGTCGGGATCGAACTCTGGTCTCCGAGGCTGTAAGGCAGCAACTCTACCATTGCGCCACTGGGCTGCCCAAGTTGCTGAAAAACCATAAAGTGGAATCTAACTTCAACGCCCACCTGTATTTTTATCTTGCTGACCATCCATGGACATTAAACTTTACATTCGCCCATGCGAATGGCACTCAGTGTGTGGAGTTAATGCCCTTCAACTGTTTCTATAACAGTTAAATATGATGTTGGTGAGGCTGCATTGAGAGTATTGTGTTCAGCTCTGGGTACCATGTTATAAGAAGGATGTTGTTAAGTTGGGAAGGGTGCAGAGAAGATTTATAAGGATGTTGCTAGGACTCGAGGGTCTGATCTATAGTGAGAGGTTGAGCAGGCTGGGACTGTATTCCTTGGAGCGCAGGAGGATGAGGGGTGATCTTATAGAGGTGTATAAAATCAGGAGAGTAATAAATGGGGTAAATGCACAGAGTCTTTTGCCCAGAGTAGGGGAATCAAAAACCAGAGGGCATAGGTTTAAGGTGAAGGAGGAAGGATTTTATTATCTTTTTCACACGAAGGGTGGTGGGTGTACGGAATTCCGCTTCCAGAGGGGGGAGTTGTGGCAGGGACTATCACAACTTTTAAGAAGCAGTTAAACAGGTACATGGAAAGGACAGGTTTAGAGGGATATGGGCCAAACGCAGGCAAGTGGGACAAGTGTAGATGGGACATGTTGGTCCGTGTGGACAGGTTGGGCTGAAGGGCCTGTTTCCATGCTTTGTGACTCTGGAACCCTGTAACTAACAAAATAATTATTAACCTTTCAGGTGAAAGAAATTATGTGATGAATATTTTTTATTATAGAAACATATGTATGAAAATTGCAATATTTTACATAAATGAAAATACATCATTAAATACTTTCATAATATTAATAATATTAATATTATTACTAATATTGAGATTTAGGACTATATGCTTCTATACGCTTTTTTAATTATTTTTTATAAAGTAAGAAAAGATAGAGATAAATAATGAAAAAAATATGAAAACGAATGGAGTATTAATCGTTATTCCGTCATTGGAGATATAGGCATGATTTATTATATTTCTTTCTTCATCCATTCTAAAATTATAGAGGTGGCTAAAATGCAGGCGTGCTTATATTTAAAACAAATGTTGTACATTTTACAGGCAAATATCGCTGATTAACAATTCAAACATGTCAATTTAAACTTTGGGAATCTTCATGGCAAAATGAATCGGACAAATTCTGTCTGTTCTAATCCGGATACCCAATTTAGGAGCCTCTGTTAATAGCAATAAAAAGAAACCGCAGATGCTGATTTATACCAAAGATAGACACAAATGGCTGGATTAACTCAGTGGGTCAGGCAGCATCTCTGGAGAAAATGGATGGGTGCCCTTCTAGGTCAGGACCCTTCTTCAGACTGAAGCTCCAGATATGCTACCTGACCTGCTAAGTTACTCCAGCATTTTATGTCCACATCTGTCAATAGTGCTGATCTAGTGCACCCTCCCAGGTCCCCCGCCCAACCCAACAATCAGCTTCTCAAACCCGCCTTCAAATATCTGATAAACATCTGAGCACCAGCTATGCACTGAAGATTGCAAATCAATCAGTGTAGTTTACATTGTAAAATGCTCCATTGTTGTTTATTTTCAGGCAATCGGATGACTTTGAAGGTGACTCCTGTGCACAACCATTGAAGCATCTTATGTCAAGATTGTCTCTTTTCAGTTCCACCAGATTACTGCAATACCAGTGAGTATGAGCTTGCAATTCTCAGTTTACCGCTGTCTCTGGACCCTGGAGCGCTATCGTAGCTCACTGATGTTATGAGCATTCCACGCAGGCAAATATCGTAAACAACTTGGACAATGACACTTTCATATTTGTTCACGTTGATCATGAGCAGCAAATCATGTAGCAGCACATATTTGCGAGAAGAAAGAAGGATGTGTACTGATACAATGTGTTTAAAAGCCTCTGGGTATCCCAGTGTGGTGTATTATTAATTTCCAGACTGCACGACCACACTACTGGCGGTGTGAAAATGATACCGCAGTGTTCGTTTGGATGATGCTGGTTGTGGGATAAGTTTTGACTGGGGTACTTGCCTCTCCTTCAAATGGAATATTCTATACTGACACATGTTATGGCCTCAAGTGTCTGTGAAGTGGGGCTTGAATTTGTGATCATTGGACTCGGAGAGCGAGTAAGACTGAATAGCTGGATGACTTGTCCTGAAACAGGATTAACTCATTGTTTCCACCAACAGAACTGTCTCCCTATGACATTTACTTGTCAGGCATTTCACCAGATCTTGCTCCTGGTGTTCCCACTCCTTTGTGCATCCTTGAAAGGTGCATTTCATCTTTCCTACTATCCAGATGGAAGGATGGCTTCTACATTGGATATTTAGGAAAGGGTTGGATATGTAGGAAAGGGATGGATATGTAGAAATGAGAGGGATATGGACCGCATGCAGGCAGAGATTATTTTAACTTAACATTGTGTTGAGCACAAACACAGTGGGCTGAAGGGCCTCTTCTTGTGCTGTACTGTTTGATGTTCTATGGATTATGAGGAACAATGTCTATCCCTTTTCACCTCATCTCTCTCTCCAGACTGGGCACCCCAAAATGGAGTAGGAATGACCACCAAAGATTTGGAAACGTGGCCAACATTTAACACAAACATTAAGTGAGATATTTCTTTGAGCTATTTTTTCATTGATGTTTGAAATTGTTTGGTCATAGAAACATAGAAAATAGGTGCAGGAGTAGGCCATTTGGCCCTTCGAGCCTGCACTGCCATTCAATATGACCATGACTAATCATCCAATTCAGTATCCCGTACCTGCCTTCTCTCCATACCCCCTGATAGGCTGGTTTAAGTGTTATGTGAAAGATATCAGATGTGGATACATTCATAAGTGAATTCAAGCCTTTGACATGGGAGTACAGGTACTTCAGGAATTTGGAGCTTACAGCTGTTAACTATTGCTCACCTTTTAGTTGATTGCCTGGGTTTTAATCCCACTCAAGACTCTTGAGTGAAAAAAACAGCCAGCTGTTTAGTTGATGTTGGACTGCCAGAGTTGTTTTGATAATAATCCGAGACATTGAAGAGGAGGACAGCATAGTGGTGGGTTGCTGCCTCACAGCACGAGAGGCCTGGGTTTGGTCTTGTTTATGGATGCTATCTGTGTGGAGTTTGTTCGTTCTCCCTGTGACTGTGTGTGTTTTCACTGGATGCTCTGGTTTCCTCCCACATTCCAAAGACTTCCAGGTTTGTAGCTTAATTGGCTTCTGTAAATTGCCACCAGTGTATAGGATGTGAAAGTGGAATGACATAGAACTAGTGTATGTTTGATCGATGGTGGGCCAAAGAGTCCGTTTCCACTTAACTTAAAGCTGTATCAGTAAACTAAATAAGGAGCAAGAAAGTTTCTGAATATTTTGCTTGGTGCTTAACCTGCAGCCAATATTATCAAATTAGATTATCTGGCTACTTTCACATTGCTGCTTGTAGTCCCCTGCAGGAGAGCATATATAGACAAAGCTTATTACATTAAAACAATGACCATTCAAAATACTTATTTTTGATTCTTTCTGTCTGCCGAGGTTGTGAAAAGTGATGTATAAATGCATTTCTCCTTTCCTTACATGAACTAAATGTTAGCATGAAAGGTTGGGGAAAAAAATCAGCAAGGAATAATTATGTTGTGAAGAAATTGATCTGTGTTGGTGAGCTGGGTGGGATCCCTACTCAGAGTTTGTAAATAAACCACTCTGTTTAACTCATTACAGTAGCTTGCTCCCTCAAGGAAGGTGTTTTATTTGTGAATTTGACAAGAGCATTAGTCTGAAGAAGGCTCCAGACCCTATTCGTGTGCTCCAGAGATGCTGAGTTACTCCTGCACTTGGTGGCTTTATCTCTAAACCAGCGCATGAAGTTCTTGTATCGCTATTATCTTAGTGTTGGTCTTGTGAGCGTTACGTTGCCTATTCAGCAGAGGACAATGATAGATTGAACCAATACATCTATGAAGTGCTGAAATGAAACACAACGTATTGGAAACGCTCAGCAAATCTGGCAGCCACAGTGCAAAGAGAAACTTAACAGTTTAAGTTGGAGACTTCATCAGACACTGGAAAGTAAGTTAGTTTCAAGTTGCAGAGAGGTTGGGGGAGGCCAGGGCTGTTGATGAAACCATTGGTCAATTGGTTAATGAGAGCTGTGAGGGAGAAAGAGCATAAACAAAGGGATATATAAAGCTGAGAGATGCAGGTCATGGCTCTCATGGAAACTTAAAGCAAAAGGAGAATGTTGGAAATACCCAAAAGATCAGGCAACTTCTGTGGAGAGAGGGAAACATAATTAATATTACATATGGATAACCTTACAGCAATAGAAACATAGAAACATAGAAATTAGGTGCAGGAGTAGGCCATTTGGCCCTTCGAGCCTGCACCGCCATTCAATATGATCATGGCTGATCATCCAACTCATTATCCTGTACCTGCCTTCTCTCCATACCCCCTGATCCCTTTAGCCACAAGGCCACATCTAACTCCCTCTTAAATATAGCCAATGAACTGGCCTCAACTACCTTCTGTGGCAGAGAATTCCACAGTTCTGTTCAGTTCTGATACAAAGGAAATGTGAGTAATTCCTGGTTCCTCTGTATATGTTATATCCGCTTTGATGACAAGAAAGAACGTTTCAGGTCTGAAACCATCCGTCAGAACTGACCGGAGACTGAGGAACAAGATGTGACTGTGCCAGTTTTGTTCAAAGCCTTATTGAAGACTGAACCACGGAGGTGGACAAGACAAGAGAGAGATGGATGGAAAGTTCCTCTGACGCGCAGAGGAGGACTTCTTTGAGTTTGCAATTCCTGGTGGTGGTAGTGAATTACACAGTAAAATAAATTTTAAAAAACCTACTGGAAATCTGAAACCAGCTGCTGGAAATCTGAAATAATAGAAAAAAAAGTGTGGGAAACACTCAGCAGGCCAGACAGCATCTGTGGAAAATGAAACAGTGTCAATGTTTTGGGGTTAGATGTATTCAAAGTGCTCTGTCCTGGTACGATAGAATTATCTTACTTCCTTCTCAAAACAAAAGTGGTATGTTAGAAGATAAATAATAGAGAACATTTAGGGAAATATTTTACGGTTCATTAAATATACATTCCATTGACATTTAAAAACTTTCAGAAAGATGATACATCGGTGACTACTCTAGATTACAAGTTCTTGGCAGTGATCTCTTAAGGATGAGCTTTGGTTAATAGGGTGGTTCACTTTGGCTAATAGTATCAAATTAAATCAAGAGGCTTGTAATTTCATGAAGATCAATAAATTGAAGTGCTGAGAGAGTTTTGGAAACTTAAATCGAATGACAAGAAAATTAATAAGTAGAAATAAATGATATAACTGATGAAGCAATGTTAATGGTAGGTGAGAGCTTGTAGTATGCAGAAAATGAATTGGTGAAAATAAATATGGGTCTTGGAGGCAGAAACGGGAGAAACTATGATCAGCATATTCAATGACACAATAAATGCTCCTGAAACAGAAAATGGTGAAAAATCTCAGCATTTGTAGAAAAATAAACAAAGTTAATGTCATTGAAGAGAGTATTGACTGCACGTTTGGAAGGTGAGCCTAAGGGGAGGCATTGGCCTCAATGAGAATTCTATTTGAAGGTCAGGTGTGTGATGGAATACACTGCACTTGCCACTGTGATTGTAACTCAAGAAGCTCAATGCCATTTATGACAAAGCAGGTCCCTTTACTGTATGCCAGTGTATACCATTGACTGACTTGAGCTGCTCATGTAGCATCTCCTAAACCTGTGGCAAGAGGATCAGGGGAGCTGGTGCTTTGGAGCATCACCATCTGCAGGTTCACCTTCAAGTCTCTCTCACCCTGATTTGGAAATATATTGTTATTCCTTCATCTAAATCCAGGAACTCCTTCACCAACGCCACTGTGCCACCCACATTAGCCGGCTACTCAGGATTGGGAAAAGAAAGAATGGTAAGTGAGTCATGCATTGGATAAAGAGCGAGCTTGGCTCTAACCAAATGGCTTACATGGAACATATAACATAGAAAAGTGCAGCACAGGAATAGGCCCTTCAGCCCACACTGTATGTGCTAACCCAATCTTATTAGCCTGCACATGATTCTTACCTATCCATTCTCTGCACCCATGTGCCCATCTGAAAGACCCTTAAACATCACTACTGGAGGCAGCACCTAATGCATCGATTTAGACATGGGGTACGAGAAGCCTTGGGAACAGAAAATTTGGTGTAAAAGCACAATATTCTCAAGTGATGATAAAGTGCTGAAGCGGAATTGATTTGCAATTTAAATAGGACATTTTCTTGCCAAGTGTTATGTTTTGATTTCACTTACTCAAAAAATATGCATTAATTATGCCAAACTTAACTTGAAGTTAGCTAGATTTAGAATTGCAATTATTTTCAGGAGTAGATTATCACAGAATTTATTTAACCCTTGCCCTTGCCTCACCCTTTTCCATCTGTCAATGTGATGGAAATCTTTTCCCTTTGCTAAGATCCACAGGGAAACCATTTTCTTTTCTGTGGAAAATAAGATGAGCTTGATGAAGAAAGGATTTGCTTCCTCGAGCGTTTATACTAGAAGAAGCACTTATGAAGTGTATCAAAAGATGCTGGTAAACATGGGTTTGGGCATTATCATGGCCAGTAACTGGCGGAGGACACATTGTCATTGAAGATACTGAAGTTCATATGTTACTGTTTCGCACTCTCCTCTGTGTCATCCCTCAATGGGCCTGGATTAAAGTCCTCATCTTGACCAGGATCATACTGTTCACCTTGATAGCTGGTCCAAGTAGTTCCCCCTCTTTATCACCTTAACCTATCCTCCTCCTCCTCCAACTTTGTTGATTCCAGATCTACAGGGCAACCAGCCTTGAGAGAAGAGATGAGAAGAGGGAAACATTTTGTTCTGCCATGTGATGTGTGCAGGCCTGACTTTGTATGTTTATGACCACTGCCTGCTTTGAATGTGTGCACATGACATTTTTCTTAAAATGAAACCAACTCATAATGGGCAATGCCTTGATTAATTTTATGGTACAATGCAGTCCTGCCCTCTGGGCTTCAGGCTGGGGTCTGTCCGACATAATCTTTACAATCTGGAATAAGAATGATACCAAGATAAATCTTGTCTATGATCCAGCTGGCCTGCTGGATCATAGACCAGAGTCAAGGAAGAAACTTCATTGTTCCATCACAGCTTTTCTCACAGACCTGGTAAAGATAAAGACAAACATGTAGAAAGGGACTGCAGATGCTGGTTTACACCGAAGATAGACACAAAATGGTGGAGTAACAGTGGGACAGGCAGCACCAGACAACAATGAACCATCGTACATTCCCTTGATTAGGTTTGGTAGGTGCAAGCAAAAGTGATTATTGTCTGCTTTGATCTATCCTTTTTCACCTCTTACATGCTCTTTGTACCTTTCTAGATCCCCCCTCCCCAACTCTCAGTCTGAAGAAGGGTCTCAACCTGAAATGTCACCCATTCCTTCACTCCAGAGATGCTGTCTGTCCCGTTGTTACTCCAGCGTTTTGTGTCTATTTTCAAGAAAAAGACAATCTCTTCAAAGTTTCCTGATGTAATTTCAGCATTCTTGAAATCTTTTTTTCTGTTCTTTCAGTAACATTGCTATTGAGAACTTCAAAGTACAGCATGTGGAGCAGGATGGATGGCCCATGGAGCAACGGGTTAATCCCTTTATGTTTGCACTTAGTCTTTTTTAGTATGTGTACCCAAGTGAATAAAACAAGTGGTTTGTTGCAAATGAGTAACATCTGAGAAATAAGCCTAGTTTTGTATCGACTGGGACATTTGGAGCACAAATTACTATCTATCTCAATAGCCATTACATTAGAAACTTATCTAGTGGCATATTCCTGACACTAAGATGATTTTGGGAGGCAAAAAGCTGTGCATTAATCAAAGCTAGTTGATTAACCACTAAATGGATAAAATGCCCTTAATGATGGTTGTAATGATGCCCCAGGGACTTGCTGATGGTGGAGCTGATTACAAACAATATACAGAACAATTCGGGAACCAAGCAATACTGTGTGATGCATCACTAGCTCTATAGCTAGGGGCTGGATTTTAATTCCAAAGGTCAGATTCAACAGACAAAGGTCATCAATTTTGCCTCTTTAAATGAAGACACTGTCTCACTGTTTCCACTTGAGTGGGTCCATAGTATGTAGTCGCCTGCATGCCAACACCTAGTTGGAAGGCAGTACTTTTGCTAGCACCTACCAATCCCAAGCACTCTACCATTTAGTAAGATGTGCAGCAGGAGCTGGGAACATCATCTTTTGCTGGTTGCCCTCCAAGTTGCTCTTTGCCCTAATCTGGGCACACACTTATTCAGTTATTGCCTCTGGGTCTAAATTCTAGAATTCCCTGCAGGCGAATGCATTCCCTAACGAGACTGCTAG
The DNA here is from genome assembly GCA_035221665.1 of Okamejei kenojei. NCBI lineage: Eukaryota > Metazoa > Chordata > Chondrichthyes > Rajiformes > Rajidae > Okamejei > Okamejei kenojei. Next base: position 36,374,763 of record CM069149.1, read on the forward strand.
TGTTCTATATTCAGACACAAAATGCTGGAGTAACTCAGCAAGTCAGGCAGCATCTCTGGAGAAAATGGATGGGTGGTGTTTTAGGTCGGGACCTTTCTTCAGAACGATGTTCTATGTTCATCAACATCTTTACAATGATAAATCAAGATGGGTAATAAATGTTTAGAAAGGAACTGCAGATGCTGGTTTAAACCAAAGATAGACACAAAAAGCTGGAGTAACTCAGCGGGTCAGACAACATCTCTGGTGAAAAGGAATAGGTGACGATTTGGGTCGAGACACTTCTTCAGACCCTTTTCTCCAGAGATGCTGTCTGACTCACTGAGTTACTACAGCTTGTTGTGACTATCCTGAGTAATAAATGTTGGTCTTACCAGCAACACTCACATCCTGTAAGTGAATTAAAAAAAAAAACCTCATAGACGAGATGGGGATAAACACTCACCAAACTATCCCAAGCTGCAGCAAGCCATGTTCTTTGATTGTTGAAGATGAGGTGCATTGCTTTGTAAAGGTGAAAGGTCTTCACTCATGAGCAATATGCTGTAAAATCATCCAGTCAATTGTGGGATAAATATGACTCCAATGAGTGCTTAAAACAATAACTATGTTCCTTTACTGGGCTGGAATGGTGTGGTGTGGTTGCATTGGTGCAGCGATAGGAAATACAAAACACCCCCTCTCAGATTTCTGTTGCATAAGTCATCAGGATGCAGCATGTGTTGTGAAGTCTCTTGTTGCCAAATGGCAATGAAGCAGGAGAATCTAACCGTCTGTGTGGTTGAACCCCTGCTGAATCATCTGGTGTATTCAGGATAAGAGACAAAGACAATATTTGGTTTAAAGTGGAAGCCTGCATTTAAAATTCATGATGATTTAAAGTTTCAGATGGAGGCACGAATAAACTTGAACATTTAGTGCATTGCCAAGAATTATCTCCTTACAATTCACAGCTGATTTTTACTCTTAGGCCTCTGTCCTCGCCTGTACTTCTCCAGTCCCTCACCACCCCTACAGGATGACCCTCTATTGTCCTCTTGGAGTAGAATAATTCCTATTAAGTTGTGCCTCAAACACTTCCACTTAGGGAGACTCACCAACATCACTTTCAGTAATGAGAAATGAGTGGCCACCTTGCCTGTGAAGCCCAAAAAGGATGGGTGACATTTCGGGATGGGTCCCTTATTCAGTCTGAAGAAGGGTTCTGACCCAAAACGTCACCCATCCTTTTTCTCGGGAGATGCTGCCTGACCTACTGAGTTACCCCAGCACGTTGTCTATCGTTACATTTAACACATTGGTTTAAGGCCTGTTTGTGGGAGTTCAGGAATGTGGATGCAACTTGCCACATATATATCAAGGAACAAGAATTCCAGCTATTTATTAAAACGCTGACCAAATTTTTATATTCCATTGTTGGGAAATCTTTGCCAATATGTAATTAATAATGGATCGTGGATTGAATAAAGGATGTACAACACATTTGCATTTTTATAAAGCGTATACATTTTGAAGCCATTACATGTTAATGTGGGTATTTCTGTCCAGGTTCTGTCTATAAGGGGACAGCAACTACACAAGCCTTTGACTCTCTTTCAATGCAGAATTTGGAGCTGTGCGGAGGAGGAGTGTGGGAAATTTGCAGAATAGATATTTGCTTCGAGAAGTGAAAGCTCCTGGTGGCATTTGAAAAGAAGGTAGACACTAATGGAGTGGTCATTGTTGGGCAGTGGCTGTGCCTAAAGTGAAGCGCCATGTCTGAGGATAAGCCTCTGGGCTCAAGAGGCTTCAGCAAGGTTCATCAGAGGGTGAAGGTAAGATAAGACAAGGTCTTTTGACCTGGTTCTTGACTTTGTGCTCTCGGGATGATAGTTAAGGCAATGGTGTATACCTCCTGCTGGATGTGGGTGATAAAGGAATTTTCCAGTGTCCCTGGTGGCTATGCTTTGTGGGAAGTTTGATCTTCTCCAGCTCCTGACTGATCGCATGAAGCAAATGGAGTTGGACACACAGGATCAGCAAGATATAGCAAGATGGTTACACTTAAAGTACTTGAGGAAAGTTGTTGGATAACCACTAGGAAAGGTAAAAGGAGTGCAAGAATCCCATGTGGTCATTACCCCTCAAATAATTGTACCATTTTTGATACCATTGGGAGGGGATGTCTATTCGAGGGACAGCAGCAACAGTTGTCAGGTCTATGGCACCAAGATTGGCTCTGAGACACAACGGGGAATTGTGGTCAGACGGGACTGTAGTGAGAGGAGACTCAATTTTGAGCGAGACAGACGGGAGATTCAGTGGCTGATAAACGGTACTAAAGGATTGTGTGTTGCATCCTTGGCAAAGGGATAGGAAATGGTGGGTGGGCTGGAAAAGGAGGAGATGTTGGGAGTGAGAGTAGAGCACAGAGCCCAATCTGCCCCCACCGGCCAGCATGTCTTACCTACACTAGTCCCACCTGCCTGCGTTTGACCCATAAACCTGTCCTATCCATGTACCTGTCTTAAATGTTTCTTAATTGCTGTGATAATATCTGCCACAACTACTTTTCATCCGCAGCTCATTCCGTACACCCACCACTCTTTGTGTGAAAAAGTTACTCCTCAGGTTCCTACTAAATCTTCTCCCCTCACCTTAAACCTATGTCTACTGGTTCTTGATTTTACTTCGGAGTCACGTGAGTGACTACGTGAAGACCCCGCCAGCATGAATGCGCGACATATCGTCGAACGCATTGCGGAAGCGACAGTCGGGAGGAGCGCCGCTCCTCCAGCGTATGTTTTCAAAACTTACTGAAGGTAAGTCTTACCTTTTCTGGTGAGCGTGGCGACTCGGGGTATTTTCTTTTTCAGAGGAGGAAGCACCATGGAGTTGCGAAAGGGAGAGCAGCGGCTAACAGCAGCGTGCCGTCTCTCCAGAGCTGCAGGTGCTGCCAGCAGCTCCCGACTTCTCGCCGCTACAGACCGCAGGTGCGCCGCAGCCCGGCGGCAGAATCACCCGGAAGTCGGACAGGACCGTTGACTCGGCTGGGTCCGACCTGAGGCCACCCCGTTCCCGGATAGCGACGGCGGGCGTCTTTCCCGCAGGAGCGGATGGGGAGCAGTGCTCTAACGTGACCTGTTTATGCAGGGGCAGAGTCACAGTGGGTCTCCTTCCAGACCCATGGCAGGATCCTTTCAAGGACTGCCAAATGCCTCACCCTCTTCGGAGGGGAGCATTAGCGGTCAGAGCTGGGCTGACCCTGAAGAAAGGGCAATGGCTGAACAGTCAACTGTGGAGGGGTGCCAGAAGAGAGAACAACAGAAGGATTGTGGGGCATGGGAACACATGCTGTACCAACTCAGGAAGGACTGCCTATAAATCCCAAGCTGCAAGCCAGTACAAAATACATGGCTACAAACCAGCTACAGGAGCGAGCCATTAACTCTATGGCTGGGAAATCCTTCGCTCCAGAGAACTGCATTCTCTTAAAGTACCAGCAGTCTACAACCCCATCTGGGACAACAGGAGCCCATCTATAAGGAGCCAGGAGGTGAAGCTCCAGAGAAAACTGCTGGCTGCTGAAATCACAGCTGTACCAGGACAACTGATGGGGTTGATTTGCCTGAAGAGGTACGTGTTGCTCTAGCAGACTGTGTAATACTCAGTTCAAGATTAACAGTTACAGGAAGAGCATCACTAAGAAGTGCGGGATTATGCAAGACCAGCAGCACACAGCTGCCAAAATTGCTGTTGGAGACGCCTCCCGAAGCATGTGAAAGTCCTGGATGAGGAGGCCAAGGCTATAGGCCTGATCAAGGTGCCAAACACCTCTAAAACCCACTATCAGTAGCGGCAGCACCCCTATACACCCACCAGACATCGGTACTATGGAAGACCATCTGGTGGTGAAAGCTCGAAGGCCGGCCCACCTGCACAGCGGTCTTTCAGACCTTGGCCCAGCCCGGCCCTCATGGAAAATGCGCCAACCACACAACGCAGCAACACAATACCAGAAGAAACAAGTGCAGAGACAACCCACACAACACCGGCGGTAAACATGGAGGTAGGTGGGTCTGGTTGCCTCAAAAACATTGCATGTCCGATTCATCAAAAGTTGGTGGACGGTTGCACTTCTTTCATCATGTGTGCTGCATTTTTACCTCTGATCTTTTACATACTCGGAAGTATTCAGAGTTACAAAATTGAATTTGTATACAAACTCCCCGTCCCAGTTCAGCATACGCCTAGCAGGAAGTTCATACTTCACAAAAAGAGAGAACAGCAAGCCATGCTGAACTGTTAAGACTAAACATAAAAGGGGTAATTGAGAAGACAATCAGAGAATTTCAAGAGTTCGTATCAAATATATTTACAAAAAACTGAAAAGATGGCGGTTGCCGCATCATTATAGATTTGACAGAACTAAATACTTCTGTTCAGTATGCCCATTTCAAAATGGACACGTTTGTCACACACAAGGATCATCGTAAATACCTGAAATTTATCTGGATGGGACAGCTATGGCAGTATAAGGCCTTACCCAATGGGTTGTCATCAGCACCCAGGCTGTTATAAAATTATTAAAACCAGCTTTAGCATACTTAAGGAAACATAACCATATTGTCATGGTTTACCTTGATGATATTCTCACTGTAGGTGAAAATTTGGAGATGGCTACATTGGCAGTATCAGCCTCAAAACATCTTTTTAAAAAACTGGGATTTAACATACATCCAGATAAATCAAAATTGGAACCCTCCACTACCATGGATTATTTGGGGTTCACTATTGACTCTGTTCATATGTCTATCACCTTGCCACCAAACAAAGTGACAGACGATGGGAGCATGCAAAAGCCTCACTGGCATCAGGGAACCATCCATTCGGCAAGGAGCCAGAGTGATTGGGAAATTGGTGGCTGCGTTCCCAGCAACACAATTTGGACCGCTCCATTATTAAAACCTGTAAGAGCGAAATTTTAGCTCTAAAAAATCATGCAAGCCATTTCGATAGGCCTATGAAACTACCAGGGAAAGCAAAATCAGAATTAAACTGGTGGATAGAAATGCTCAGCATTGTTCTAACCCCATCACTATCGTGAACCCCTCGGTTACATTACAAACTGATGCCAGTGCTAAAGGTTGGGGAGCAACTAATACCATCACAAGTTGTGGTGGCAGATGAAGTGCACAAAAATTAACCCTGTTTAAAGCACTAGGGATTAATTATCTAGAAATGCTGGGAGCATTTCATGGACTCAGGGCCTACTGCTCAGATGTGCACCAGTTGCATGTACGGTACAAATTGATAATACCACAGTGGTGGCCTATATATAATCATATGGGTGAAATAAAGTCGATATCATGTGATGAATTGGCTAATAATATCTAGCACTGGTGTCAGGGAGAGAGATTTGGATCTCAACCACTTACCTCCCAGGTAAACTAAATACAGTGGCAGACACCAGGTCACGTGAATTCAACGACAACATTAAATGGATGTTGGATCGGAAAGTGTTTACAGATATTATAGAACGGTATGGGACACCAGATATCGACCTTTTTCCATCCAGACTAATTCACCAACTACCAACATATGTTGCTTGGGAACCAGACCCAAATGGGTCTGGTTCCCAAGCGGACAAACTCCGCAATGGGTACCATGGTTCCCAACAGTACAAAGATGGCCTCAGAACCCTGTATCCGGATCAACAACGGCCGAGTTTGTTGGTACACCCCGTGACAGGGGAAAGTTATCCGTGCCATGACCGTATGAACTTGTTGATTTGCAGATTCTGAACAGGCCATTTCTGGGATACGGACTTTCCGACAGGACGATCAATGCCATCTCAGCGTCATGCAGGGAGTCCACGAGAAGACAGTACCTGACATATGTCAGGAAATGGGAAGTGTTCTGCACCAGGATGAACACTACATATGACTCGGCCACCAACACTGAAGCGCTGGAGTTCTGACCACCCTTCATTCCGATGAAGGATTGAATTACAATGCCATTATTGTGCAAGGAGTGCCCTATCTAATATCTGGGCAGAAGGAGTGATCACCTGGCTATAGGATCACACCCACTAGTACCTAAACGAATGAGGGGTATTTTTACTCTATCCCCCCCAGGCCCAGATACATCCATACATTGGACATAGGTATAGTATAAACCATGTTACGAGGATGGACACCCATATCGGGGCTCACTCTGGACAAACTAATATCCTAGATGGGAATGATTATGGCACTTGGATCAGCACAACGGGTCCAGTATACACAAGCTAGTATAGGATGTCATGTATGGCACAAATGGCAGATAACTTGCTACATACAGGGGTACTTAAACAAGACCGACCCGGTTCCTCTGGCCAATATTAGAGTTCTGGCCTATCCTGCAGATAGTCGGGCCTGCATAGTGACACATATTTTGCAATATATAGAGTCACCAAGACACTTAGGGGCACGGAGAGAGCTTTTCTTATAAGCCATAAACGCCCTCACCTAAGGTCACAGTGCAAACCATATCCAGATGGTTAGGGTGGTATTACGTGCAGCGGTGGATACTAATGTTCAAATCTCACTCCACCGGGGCTGCATCTACATCGGACGGTAGGATGATGGGAGTTCCTATGGACCACATACTTGCCACAGCGGGTTGGAGCAATGAACGAATTTCAACGCTTTATAATAAAACCGTGGCCGCTCCTGAGACGTTTGCAGGGAAAATTTAAGTTCTGTAACATAAATTACCCAATGTGGGGCATATTATTTTAGGTATGAATAATACCTTTATTGTTTTTCAGCACAGTGTCATGTGTGAAATATGTTCATCCTCCTTCCCAGAATGGCAGTGTGTGAGCATGGACTCGTTCCAGGGCATGAAATCACAGAGCTTTGAAATCTTCACGTAGTCACTCACGTGACTCCGAAGTAAAATAGTAAAATTAAATGAGAACTTACCAGTTTGAAGTTTGATCTTTATTTTATGAGGAGTTACGATGAGGGATTAACTGCCCTCCGCTCCCAAAACCCTCTATTATAAAGTTCAACTGGTATGGAAGTTCTCTCTCATCTTACTATATTAGTCTACTCTGGTATCTGTGATTTCACACCACTGCTTTGAAGAATGTCGCGCATGCGTGCTGGTGGGGTCTTCACGTAATCCCTCATCGTAATGCCTCATAAAATAAAGATCTAACTTCAAACTGGTAAGTTCTCATTTAATCTTACTATTTTCCTACTCTGGGCTAGAGACTTTGTGCGTCTACCCGATCTATTCCTCTCATGATTTTGTACATTAAATTATGTGTCATGCAGGGAAAGGTCCCTGAGGAATACAGAAAGGGGTGGGGAGCAAAAGATATGACGAGTGGTGAGATCTCGTTGCGGCTGGAGGGAATGATGATCGATGCAGAGGCTAGTGGGGTAAAAGATGAGAACCAGGAGTCCCCGCATCTGTTCTGTCTGGAGGATGTTGGGGTGAGAGCACACGGGCTCTTTTCAGCCTTTACGAATCTCTGATAAAAACTTACCAAACATGTTGAAATTTAAAACAAAAAATGGAAGATTACTTGATACAGTCCATACTCAATTTCTGGATTCTCTGGTTTCACTGATTATACAAATCTTGTCTATTTCTGGCTGTGGCTTCATTTGACCTTGGAAATATAGAAGTCTAGTCCCATTAAAGAAACTTTTGTACATTAATTCTGTCCCCTGCCAAAATGTAGATGTCCCATTCGGATGGAAGAATATATTTATAACTACAGCTTGTTGTATGGTTTCATTGAAAGTTTGTGGTAAGGACTTACAATGGAGCCCATCTGTGAATGACCTATCCAGAGATGCTGGTGAACTGCTGAATTACTCCAGCTTTCTGTGCTTTCTTTGGGAATGACATTGATGAGAGAATAAGATGTGAAACCATTAAAATGAGTGGTGAAATATCTTGCTTAAATAATCATGATAAGGGTTCTGAATAGGGTCAATGCACAACCTTTACAATATGAGGTGGTTGAGGAGTCCTCTGCTATCTGAAGCACCTTGGGTCGGCTGGAGGATACAGGACGGTGCTGCCCTACTTCTTCCTGTTAACTGGATCCTAGTGTTAAAGTGTGAGACCTAGTTAGTAATGAGTACACTTTAGGAGCACACTTTAGAACCGATCCAAGCACCAACAGGGCATCTGCGGACAAGCTTAGCTTGACTGGGTATCAGCTGGGGTTGCTGAAGCTCACAATGCTGGCGGTTCTGGTAAATGGGTTTCCTGTGAATGGGATCATGGTCTTCACACACTGCTACACCAACCTTTGCCCCTGCCTCTGTACTGGGAGCTCTAACTTTTCAGATCTGGTATTAAGACTGGTCAGAGTTTTAGGAGATCTCAGAGCCACCTCAGCTGCGTTTGGCAGTTTGTCAGTGAGCTGCAGTGCTTTCTCCACAATTTCCACTTATTTTTTCTCTTAATTGATACACCCCCACTTATTCTTTGCTACCCACACACCTTATTCCTTAACAAACAACCAAGCATCCCTCCATTAACTTTCAGCACCCATTCTCCACAATCTAACTCCCCCTACTCCCCAAACAACTTCCCATCTCAAAGCCACATCACCCAGCAACCCTCCAATCTCCTCCATTCCAGCACTCTCACACCCATCTCCCCTTATGCTCTCCGACCCATTTCCTTCTATTTCCCACACTCATTACCCCTCACATGCTAACCACACGTACCCTGTCCCTGTCCATCTTCCACTTGTCCTTGGCATTCTCTCCTTTTTTCAATTCAATTAAATCTTTAATTGTCATTGTGCAGTGTACAGTACAGAGACAATGAAATGCAGTTAGCATCTCACCCAGAAGAGCGAACATAGATTAATGAATAGTAAAATATATATATGTACAAATAGTATTAGTTGTATTAGTACTAATTATTAGTAGTATTAGTACTCCCCAATTTTACTGGGGGAAGGAGTGTCCGGGGGGATGGGGTGGGGGGATGACTGGCAATCACCGAGGTGCAGAGTTAAGTAGTGTAACAGCCGCAGGGTCCGGCAACGGAGGGACCTGTAGCGCCTCCCGGATTGGGAGGAGGTTAAACAGTCTGTGGCTGGGGTGAGAGCAGCCCTTGACAGACATCGCTTGCTTTGGACAGACTCAATGGAGGGGAGTGAGGAACTGGTGATGCGTTGGGCGGTTTTCACCACCCTCTGCAGTGCTTTCCGGTCGGAGACAGAGCAGTTGCCATACCTTACTGTGATACAGTTGGTAAGGATGCTCTTGATGGTGCAGCGGTAGAAGTTCACCAGAATCTGAGGAGACAGATGGACCTTCTTTAGTCTCCTCATGAAGAAGAGACGCTGGTGAGCCTTCTTGACCAGTGTTGAGGTATTGTGGGTCCATGAGAGGTCATCACAGATGTTGACCCCCAGAAACCTGAAGCTGGAAACACGTTCCACCTCCGTCCCGTTAATATGGATGGGGGTGTGCGTGCAGCCCCTAGACCTTCTATAGTCCACAATGAGCTCCTTGGTCTTCTTGGAGTTAAGGGCCAGGTTGTTGTCAGCGCACCATGCTGCTAGGAGCTGAACCCCCTCCCTATAGGCTGACTCATCGTTATCATTGATGAGGCCAATCACCGTTGTATCATCTGCATACTCGATGATGGTGTTAGAACTTTTATTGCCAAGTGACGACCTGGTCCTTACCCCCTGGCCCTTACTCCCTGCCATTAGCAATGTTACAAAATGTTGAGATTTAAAAAATCAAGTCTGCAATTTATCCCATCAGATAAAGCATAAAAATAAGTTTAATTTGACACCTAATTCACTTCATATCTTCAGTATTAAAAAAGTTATGGCCATTTTAATACTTGGAAATTAACATCTTGTTCCCCATTGCCTTTCCATTGACTTAACACAAAAGCTGTGATCTAGGACAGTCAAAAGCCCATAACTTTCTTAAAAATTAAGAGAACTCAATGACATTTTCAGTTATTATAGATTGAAGCATTCTAAAACAAATATGAAACAATATTACTTGGATGACCTGAAATTATAGCATATAATTAGTTAGTTACCTAATTGTAACTAATTACAAAATTCAATTACTAGATCTCAACATCTAACCATTTCTTAAGAAAAGATAAACTTTTTTTAATAGCCTAAGTGAAATAACATTCACACAATAATTCACAATATAACATGATTTTTAAATCTAATTTTCATGAATTGATAGGCCAAATGGAAGGAATTGAGTGTTTAATTCCTGTAAATTAATGGCCAATTAAATCAACTTGCGAGTGGGTTTTAGTGGAATGCGGTGGATTGGAACGTTGCGGTTTGCGGTTAAGTCGGCAGGAAAAACACTGCCGGTTCATACATTTATTTTGTCCCCATTTCGCAACATGAAAATGTGATTAAAGGCTTCCTAAATACCAAATTTTAAAGTAAAAATAAACGGTGTACTTTATTTTCTCCCCTACGTAAAATCCTTCCCGTTGTCGGCATTCAGGGCTTTAGAAGATGATTTTTAAATTACTCCAGTTAATAAATAATCTAGCGTAATTTAAAAATACCTTCATGAAAGAAATGTCGGAGCAATTTTTCTTCAGCAATGAAATCCCCCGACATGGATCGATTTGCCCTGTCTGTGGAAAAACGGCACTTTAAACACGCCCCCCTCTGAAAGGCGCCAAAGTCACGCACACGGGGAGCGGCAGAACTGCAGCGCTGTTCAGGGTAAGTTTTGTAACATGCCTACTGCCATCACACTCTCTTCATCCTCATTCTCCAGCTGCCGTGACTCTGCCTCTTGGCCACCCTCCTGCCCCTTTCACTCTGACCACCCACCACATTTCTCCCCTATCCCCCACCTTACCAGTAAACATCCCAGTATGTCAAATCTATTTTTCAGTGGAATGCCCATGATACATGTAATGGAAAACTCACTCGTTGACTCACGCTCTGTAGCTTTGGCTCCCAGCAGTTGGTTATGATGTAAATCCTTGTCATAAGAGTAGCCAGAAGGAACTTTGCTTGAGATATCATTTTGGTTTTACCGACATGATCAGCGATACTAAGTCGCCACTCACTGAGTTGCTCCTCTTTCAGTTTTGTGTGAACTAAGTGGAAATTTCTAAGATGTAGTAAACTGAATGCTGGTCCATCAATTGGAATCAACAGAGGCCCAACTTTGAGAGGGTGAGAAAGGTACTTCCTACATAGTGGAGGAAGCTATCTACTGCATTTGCCCCAGATCAATGGTCTGCAGGAGCAAACAAGTGGAGATAAAGGATGACTTGGCTGTCAGGGTTTTTGGGGTGTTTGGTACACATGAACAGAAAATGCAGGAAATACTCATCAGATCAGGCTGCATCTGTGGAGGGAGAAACAGAATCACTGTATCAGGTCATTGGCTTTTCGTCAGATCAAGATAAATGAGAATACAAGCATGTTTAATGTAGAGGAAGGGGAATGTCCATTCAAATGAAGACCAGCTTTCTCCAGATAACAAGTATTTATAATGTCAGCATTTGGAGGAAATAAAGAAGTAGGAAGAATCTGGGAGGGGGAGGAACACAGCAGTTGCTGGGAATCGGAGACTAAAGAGAATGCTGGAAATTCCCAGCAGACCAGACCAGTCAGTGAAGAGAAAAAAAAGATAATATTACTAGATGACCTTGGATCAGAGGAAAGGGTGGTTATTTGACATGGTTAAATACGGTGTTGAGCCATTGCAGCCCAGGGCTCGTATATCCTCTTTCCAGCACTGTCCAAGGAGTTTTGATGGTGGACGCAAACATCTCCCCATCTCAGTCAATGTTATGGCAGGTGAAGATGACTCATTTTCTTCTTGTTATTCATGGTTTGTTACTTTGCCTCCTTCACACGAACAATTACAGCATTCAAAATTTACTTCATCTAGCTCCTTCAAACAGTGATGTACAAGATGATTCTCTGGATATGGGCAGCGATGGCTGTGGACTATCTTCTCAAGTACATGTAGTTTGTGTAATGAAGCAACTTTGCCAGTTTTTTTAGACTGACAATACCAGGATTTTGACTTGGCAAAGGCAAAGCAACATCTAAAAGCAAGTCAGGATCGTTTTTGAGGTGGAAGTGATTGCATTCTTTACTTTCAGAGTATTGGTGGCTGCAGGTTGGGTGATGCTGTAAAATAAGTCTCCTGTAGATGGGAAACATAGCAGCCAATTTTCTCCTGCTGTGAAAATTAAAGCTGGTGTGTAAAGTGTCAATTAAGTGTAGTGTTTTGTCCAGAGTGAATTCAAGTTGATTGAGACTTGGCACAGTTGTTGGGTTCATAATTTCGTATTGCCATCCTTTTCAGTTTGTTTGTACACCTATTTTGTCGGACAGATCAGCTGCAATTAAAAATCTTTTGCCATCACCATTTGTGCCATTTAATCTCCTCTGTTCTTCATGATGTACATAAATTACTTAAATGTAGATGTTTAAGAAATGAACTGCAGAGGCTGGAAAATCAAAGGTAGACAAAAATGCAGGAGAAACTCAGCGTGTGAGACAGCATCTATGGAGTGAAGGAAATAGGCGACGTTTTGGGTCGAGACCCTTCTTCAGACTGATGTTGGGGTGGGGGGTGGGGGGGCGGGAAGAAGAAAGGAAGGGTCGGAGACAGTGGGCTGTGGGAGAGCTGGGAAGTGCAGCGGAAAGAAGGAGAAACCAGGGACTACCTAAAATTGGAGCAGTTAATGTTCATACCGCTGGGATGTAAACTACCCAAGCGAAATATGAGGTGCTGCTCCTCCAATTTATGGTGGGCCTCACTCTGGCCAAGGAGGAGACCCAGGATAGAAAGGTCGGATTCGGAATGGGAGGGGGAGTTGAAGTGCTGAGCCACCAGGAGATCAGGTTGGTTAGTGCGAACCGAGCGGAGGTGTTGGGCGAAGCGATCGCCAAGTCTACGCTTGGTCTCACCGATGTAGAGCAGCTGACACCCAGAGCAGCGGATGCAATAGATGAGGCTGGAGGAGGTGCAGGTGAACCTCTGACGCAGCTGGAAAGACTGCTTGGGTCCTTGAATGGAGTCAAGGGGGGAGCTAAAGCGGCATATGCAGCATTTCCTGTGGTTGCAAGGGAAAGTGCTAGGAGAGGGGGTGGTTTGGGTGGGAAGGGACGAATTGACCAGGGAGTTACGGAGGAAGAGGTGTCTGCGGAAAGTCGAAAGGGGAGGAGATGCGAAGATGTGGCCAGTGGTGGAATCCCGTTGGAGGTGGCAAAAATGTTGGAGGATTATTTGTTGTATGTGATGGCTGGTAGGGTAGAAGGTGAGGACAAGGGGGATTCTGCCCTTGTTACGTGGGGGGATGGGGAGTGAAGCAGAGTTATGCGGTATAGAAGAGATGGGTAGATGTACTTGGGACAGTTAGTAAGTTGGCAGACAGTGAAGAAAGTTGGCAAGGAGACAGCAACATTTAGATCCGTTACAGCTCTGAACAGTGAAATGGAGAGATGGGCAAGTGTGAGGTATTGCACTTTGGTAGATTAAATGTAAAGGGAAAGTATACCGTTAATTGTAGGACACCTAGCAGCATTGTTGTTCAGAAGGATTGGGGTGCAAGACCATAATTCCCTGAACGTAGCAACACGAGTAGATAAGAGTGGAAGAGAAGGCGAGCGGTAAAGAAAGCGAGAACTAAAGAGGGCGTCTGAAACCTCACCTTTTCCTTTTCTCCAGAGATGTTGGCTGACCCCATGAGTTACTCCAGCTCTTTGTGTCTATTGTTGGCATATGGTATGCTTGTCTTTGTTGGTAAGGGCATTGAGTATAAGAGTCAGGAGGTCATGTTGAAGCTTTATAAAACCTCGATCAGGCTGCAATTAGAATATTGTGTGCGATTCTGGTTGCTCCATTACAGAAAGGATGTGGAGGCTTTAGAGAGGGTGCAAAAGAGGTTTACCAAGATTGTGCCTGAAGTAGAGCGTATTGGCTATCAGAAGATGTTGGACAAACTTGTTTTCTTTGGAATATCAGAGGCTGAGGGGAGACAAAAGGTTATAAAATCCTGAGCGACATAGTTGGGGTAGATTTGTCAGAACCATTTCCCTACAATGAGAATATCAAATACTAGAGGACACATCTTTAAAGTCAGAGGAGGAAAATTGAAAGGAGATGGGTAGGTCAAGTTTTTTTACACAGAATGGTGGGTGCCTAGAATGCTGAAAAGGGTTTGGGAAGTAGAAACGATAGTAGAACTCAAGTGCCATTAAATAGCTACATGAATATGCAGGTAATCGTGGGATATGGTTCATGTGAAGGCAGAAGGGATTTGTTTCATTTAGCATCAACGTCCACGTAGATATTGTGGGCTGAAGGGTCTGTTCCTGTGTTGTACTGTTCTGTATTCTATCACAAATCTTGTTTCATTCATTTTCCCAGTGACTTGTACTGCTCTGGATAATTATCTGATAATTATCTTTATCTCACCCTGTTACAGCTGAGATTGAGCAGTTGGATTTTGAGATGCAATCTTGTTTGAAGTTTAATTATACCTGTGCTTGTTGCATTGCATTGCAATGATTTTTGATATTTAAGTGTCATCTGATGAAACTAGATAGAGTTGCCAAGGCAAAAATTGGATGCAGCTGCAGTGCAAGAGTCTGAAGCAAAATATGTTTGTATAACTTGTTTCTTTTAGGGTAAAAATTATTTGTTGGATGCCATTAACCTTGCTAAGTGGTGTCTCAATGTAAGATGCTGGCTTGTAGGCAAAAATACTTTCAATGCTGGTCTTCAATTTGCAAATTGCTAAATATTTCAATAAAAATTGATATAAGTAAGAAATTGGTTGCCAAAACCAGTTCAAACAAAACAGAAAATGTTGGAAACACTCAAAGAGTCATAGAGTGATACAGTGTGAAAACAGGCTCTTCGGCCCAACATGTCCCAGCTCCATTAGTCTCGCCTGTCAGCATTTGGTCCTTATCCCTCCAAACCTGTCCTATCCATGTACCTGTGTAACTGCTTGTTAAATGCTGGGATTGTCCCTGCCTCAACTACGTCCCCTGGCAGCTTGTTCCATACATCCACCATCCTTTGTGTGAAAAAATTACTCCTCGGATTCCTATTAAATCTTTTCCCCTTCATCTTAAACCTACGTCCTCTGGTTCTCGATTCACTCAGTATGTTAGGCAGCATCACTGGATGGAGAAGCAGATAACATTTTAGTTCTGGGACACTTTTCCAGTCCCTTGTGCACCAAAGGTTTATGCTCTTGATGAGTATTATGAAAGTGAGTCTAACATCAGGTTCCTCATACATGGATACATGTTCTTCTTCAGAGTTGAATATTCCAAGGTCACCATTTTTTGATCATCTGCAATACTTGTGTGCCAGTTACAGATCAGACTGGGTAAGGAGTATCAGGAAGGGAACGATATGCTGATGAATTTGTGAATGGACATGCAGAGGCCCAAATGCAAGCAACACCCCAACCATCCCATTAAACACCTCCTACCCCTCTTGTGTTAGTGTGCAAACCCCATGTAGGACTCTCCAGCCACCTCGAAATCCACAGATCTCTATAATTGATAGCTTTCATTTTAGAAAGTTTAAAGTAGAAATACCACTACATGGAAATGATGATAAATTCAGTGCATGATATTAAAAAAAATGAAATGCAGAGGAGGTCCATGATCATCTTGAATAGGTCAGTGCTTTAATTGTGATGAAATTAAGGGCAGGTTGTGTAGATGTAGTCCCATGAGTACAGAAGTTGTAATGAACAAAATTAAGATATGTGTCATATTAAGGGGTGCAGTAATCTGGAACCTCCTTCCTCCCCCCTTCTCTCAAAAAGCTGCTGAATTTCTACTCCTTTATCTCCACGGAGAGGAATGGCTCGGGAGAAAAGAGCATTTGGCTTTGAAGAATGTGAATAGAGTTGGTTTTGACTGGTCTTCTCCACCCCCCTCTGTGGTGTTTACACCTGCCCTGTTGGCTGCAGTGGTGGCCTTTTAGACCTTGATTGTTTTCTTCTCAGATCAAGGACCCTGGATTTTGTTTCAAGTGACTGGCTGCTCAAAGCATTTAACAAACCTGAGAGAAAGCCCTTTGTCAAAATTTAAGGAGAGCTATGAAGTCATCATCCAGATGTTTTGTGTCTATTTTGGTCAGGCGATCTTGCAGAATTGCTTAGGTAATTTGCACACCATGAGATGCTTGTTCAGCCTGATATTCACTGGAAAGAACAGGGTGTGTGTCAGAAATCATCCTTGGAGTTTAATGTATCAAGTAGTTTTGACAGGAATTGAAAGGAACATGTTGTGCATTGCGATAATGCATTGAGAAATCAGACATATTAATAGCTGCCTTTTTAACATGACATCGTATGCTTTGTCTGACGTGATCAATTAACGCTGATTTAGTCAAAAGCCTTAATTGTGTTTCCTTTTTCAAATTATGGCAATCTCTCTCCCAGAAAAATTTCCAGATAATAACAGGTTGCGATTTTCTTTCCAAGATGAATTTGGTGTGGGCTTGAATAATATTTTCACTGAAGTGACAATGATAAAAAAATTACAGAAGGCATATTGTGATGATATACAAACATAGAACAAGAGTAAGATAATCAGCCCATGGAACCTGTTTCACCGTTCACTTAGATAATAATAACCCTTGTATCTGCACTTGTCTGATATTCTCTGATAGCAACCAATCAAAATCATCATGTAATAATAAGGAACAGCAGAAGCTGGTTTACCAAAACTAGACGCAAAATGCTGCAGTAACAGCAGATCATGCAGCATCTCTGGAGAACATAGATAGGTATCATTTCAAGCAGGATCAAAATCATTAGTTTCTTCAGTTTCTCAGGGAGCTTCTTTCCAGCTGTTATCAGGCGACTGAATCATCCAACCACAACTAGAGAGCAATCCTTGAACTATTATCTACCTCATTGGTGACCCATGGACTATCTTTGATTGGAGATTACTGGCTTTACCTTGCACTCAATGTCATTCCTTTATGTATCTATACACTGTAAATGTCTCAATTGTAATCATGTATTGTCATTCCACCGACATTAGCACTGACACTGGTTAGCACGCAACAAAACCTTTTCTCTGTACCTTGCCACATATGACAATAAACTGAACTAAATTAAACTAGTTGGGCTCATGGTAATATAGAATGAGACAGCAGGGAAACAGGCCCTTCATCCCAACTTGTCGGAACCAACCAAATTGTCCCATTCCTTCTCTCCAGAGATGCTGCCTCAACTGCTGAGTAACTCCATCATCTTGTGTCTACCTACTTTTGGAGAACTATGTACTTGTACTCCTAGATCTCTTTACTCCACAAAACTCCCAGTGCCCTTTGGCCACTGTGAATGTTTAGTCCTGGTTTGATTTGCCAAGATCTATCACAGCATTTAAGAAACATTTAGACATGTACATGGACAGGATAGGTTTAGAGGAATATGGGCCAAAAGCAGACAGGTGGGACTAGTTGCCCATGCCGACCTACATGTTGCCCGGCATGGGCAAGTTGGTCTAAAAGGCCTGTTTCCATGCTGTATGACTCTAAATGCAACATCTCACATTTATCCAAATTACATTTCATTTGCCACTCTTAGGTCCACATGCCCAGCTGATCAAGATCCCATTGTAATTCTTGCTTGCCATCTTCACTGTTGACGACTCCATCTGTTTTTGAGTCATCTACAAATTTAATAATCACGTTAGTACATTCTCATCAAAATGGTTGATATAGATGAAAAACAACAATGGGGCAGCACTGCAGAAAGCATGGAAGATATTTTTCTCTGTTCAATGATGGATTGAGTATAAGAGAAGGGAGTTTAAACTGGAGCTGAACAATTATTTTTGGGCAACAAGGGGATTGTGTACAGCGGTGGTGACGTATCACTGGATGTGGTAACCACAGAGATTCCAGTGGAGATTTCCAAGGAGCTCGTTTGAATGAACAGGTTGATTTATGAGGAAATCAATAACTTCGGTTAAGGTTATTTTTCTTTTGAACAGAGGTGACCTGGAGGAGATATAAAATCACCACAGCTCTACTTATGGTGATTACAATGGATCTATTTCCTTTAACAGTGAGATAAATAACAAGCAAGGGATAGATTTAAGATAATGTGTAACAGATTTAAAAGGAATTTGAGAAAATAAATGGTGGGATTTGGAACTGGCTGGCAGAAAGAGCAGCAGAGATAGAACACTGGCCACATTTAAGAAGTATCTGGGTCAGTATTTGATATGTATTGACTCAACACTGGAAGGTATGGTGGTCCTTATTGCTCTCTTTTGGGCAGGATCGACATGAAAGGCCAAGTCTTGTTATCAGTGTCATTGTTATTCTTTGCAGGATTAAAGAGGGTTTCCACTGTGTTATTCCATATAACGTTGTCCCTTGGCTTTTAGTTATCCATGACTAATGATTTTTGGCAAATAGATCTCTCACCAACTGTTTTACATCACATTAAAATCTGGTATTAATCTATCATTTTACCCATTATGTTCCCCAAGTATGAGCCCGAGCCTGATTTTGTAGAATGTATCTGTTTGAATAGAGAGCATTTTATTTTCTCTGCTTGCTTGTTCCTTTCCTTTTAAAACAGATTTTAACCTATTCTACAACACTGAGCATTTTCTATACCATCAGTGTATATGTGTATGTACAGTTCCCTACATAATCTTTGGGACAAAGACCCATCATTTATTTATTTGCCTATGTACTCCACAATTTGAGATTTGTAATAGAAAAAAATCACATGTGGTTAAAGTGCACATTGACAGATTTTATTAAAGGGTATTTTTATACATATTTGTTTCACTATTACAGATGTGTTTATACATAGAGTCCCATTTCAGGTCACCATAATGTTTGGGACACATGGCATCACAGGTGTTTGTAATCGCTCAGGTGTGTTTAAATGCATCCTTAATGCAGGTACAAGGGAGCTCTCAGCACCTAGTCTTTCCTCCCATCTTTCCATCACCTTTGGAAACATTTATTGCTGTTTATCAACATGAGGACCAAAGTTGTGCCAATGAAAGTCAAAGAAGCCATTATGAGACTGAGAAACAAGAATAAAACTGTTAGAGACATCAGCCAAAACTTAGGCTTTCCAAAATCAAATGTTTATAACATCATTAAAAAGAAAGAGAACACTGGTGAGCTTACTAATCGTAAAGGGACTGACAGGCCAAGGAAGACCTTCACAGCTGATAACAGAAGAATTCTCCTTATAAAGAAAAATAAAGAAAAATCCCCAAACAGCTGTCTGACAGATCAGAAACATTCTTCAGGATTCAGGTGTGGATTTGTCAATGACCACTCTCCGCAGAAGACTTCATGCACAGAAATACAGAGGCTACACTGCAAGATGCAAACCGCTGGTTAGCTGCAAAAATAGGATGGCTAGGTTACAGTTTGCCAAGAAGTAATTAAAAGAGCAACCACAGTTCTGGAAAAAGTCTTGTGGACAGATGAGACGAAGATTAACTTTTATCAGAGTGATGGCAAGCGCAAAGTATGGAGGAGAGAAAGAACTGCCCAAGATCCAAAGCATACCACCTCATCTGTGAAACATGGTGGTGGGGGTGTTATGGTCTGGGCATGTGTGGCTGCTGAAGGTACTGGCTCACTTACCTTAATTGATGATACAACTGCTGATGGTAGTAGCATCATGAATTCTGGAGTGTATAGACACATCCTATGTGCTCAAGTTCAAACAAATGCCTCAATTGGCTGGTGGTTCATTCTACAGCAAGACAATGATCCCAAACATACTGCTAAAGCAATAAAGGAGTTTTTCAAAGCTTAAATATGGTAAATTCTTGAGTGGCCAAGTCAATCACCCGATCTGAATCCAATTGAGCATGCCTTTTATATGCTGAAGAGAAAGCTGAAGGGGATTAGCCCCAAAAACAAGTATAAGCTAAAGATGGCTGCAATACAGGCCTGGCAGAGTCCATGAATCGCAGACTTCAAGCAGTCATTGCATGCAAAGGATGTGCAACAAAATACTGTGTCCCAAACATTATGGTTCCCTGAAATGTGGGGGGGGGGGGGGGAACCATGTATAAACACTGCTGTAATTTCTACATGGTGAAACCAAAATGTATAAAAATACCCTTTTTTTTAATCTGACAATGTGCACGTTAAAAAACATGTGATTTTTTTCTATTACAAATCTCAAATTGTGGAGTATGGAGGCAAATAAATAAACAATGGGTTTTGTCACAAACATTATGGAGGATACTGTATATGTATGTGTGTGTGTGTGTGTGTGTGTGTGTATCTATGTGTATATACATATATTTACATATGTGTATATATACATGTGTATTGTCTGAGTCACATATGGATAAATATATCCACTGACGTGGTCTCCACAGCCCTCTGTGGCAATGAGTTCCACAGATTAACTACCCACTGACTAAAGAAGTTCCCTTCAATTCTGAGGTTATAACCTCTGGTCCAAGACTCTCCCGCCAGTGGAAATATCCTTTCCACATCTACTCTATCTATGCCTTTCATTATTCTGTAAGTTTCAATGAGGTCCCCCCTCCAGCGAGTAGAGGCCCAGTGCTGTCAAGCACTCATCATATGCTAACCCACTCATTCCTGGAATCATTTTTGTAAACCCCTTCTGGAACCTCTCCAGATCCAGCACATCCTTCCTCAAAAATGGGACCCTAATTTGCTCACAGTACTCCAAACGCAGCCTGACTCGCACCTTATAGAGCCTCAGCATTAAACCTGTTTTTTTATTCCAGTCCTCGTGATATAAATGCTAGAGTTGAATTTGCCTTCCTTTCTATTGATTCGACTTGTAAATTAACTTTTTGGGTGTCCTGCAGCAGCACTCCCAAGTCCATTTGCACCTCCGATTTCTGGATTCTCTCTCCACTTAGAAAATAATCTACACTTTTATCTTTTTGCCAAAACACGACTCCGCACTTTGCTATTCTGAATTTCATCTGCCACTTCTCCACTCACTCTCCCAACCTGTCCAAGTCCTTCTGCAGAGTCGTTGCTTCCTCTACACTACCTGCCCCTCCACCTATCTTAGCATCCTGCAAACTTCCATGTGCTTGTGATGTGCTGCGAACATGATTATTATTATAGATGTATCTCACTGTCATTGTGCATATGACAGCGCACTTGACTTGATTTTCCATTGCTTCCCTACTTGCAGTCAGATTTTAGCAGGTGGTGTCAAGTCATGGCCCAAAATGATTGTTTTGGACAGAAAAAAAGCTGCAGGAGGAACTCAGCAGGTTAGGCAGCATCTGTGGAGGCAGACGGATAGTTGACATTTTGGGTCAAGACCCCACATCTTGTGTCTTCATAATTTAGGATACTCCTTTTGTTGCCCTGTGTTGCAGAGCATTTCATTTGCCTGACTGGACACCTGTACGTTCTGTCAGTTTGATCACATAACACTCAAAACAATTAAATACAGTTGAGTAAATTCAGTTGTAAAAGGTTAGGCTCACTCATCTATGCTAGTTTAAGTTGGCACGTGTACTCTGGGCAGTTTCCAAGCAAGCTGCTGTGAAAATGCATGAAGTTGGCATTTTGCCATGCAGATTCCAGGAAAAGTTGGAACACATTTGGGAAACTGCTAACAGACACTTTGCTAGATGGTCAGAACTATTATATTCACAGAGATCTTGCATGTTCCACATAGGTCATCTGAGGTCAGGATTGAACCCGGGTCCCTGGAGCTGTTAGAAAGTGACTACTAACAATTTCTTTGTCTGTGTTTCCTCATTTCCTTTTGGATCAGGTTTGCTGGTTAGTTTAGTTTATTGTTGCCATGTGTACATAGATACCATGAAGAGCTCGATCTGCATTCTATCCAGTCAATTCATACCATACACTAGAGCAATAGATCCTCTTCTGAAACAGCACGCAGAGAGTTGCCATCTTGCGACTTCTCCGTCTCTAAAAACTCCAGTCTTGGCCTAATGAGGCATACAATTTCTTATACCCTCACTTTTATGGCCCAGTGTCCCGATGAAGTAGGCATTGGCCTGTCCCAGCGTGATGCTGTTGGCTCCTTCCGCTGCTTATCTGCACGATACATACACAATCTTTTGGATATTCAATCATTCTTTAATGCTGTCTGAAGTATGACAGTAAACACTGTTACACATGACAGCAAACACTGTTAGCCTTGCTGATAATTTGTCAATATTACCAGAACTGTAAAGTAAATTACTGCAGTGGGGCAGCAGTTTCTAATCCAACGTTGTACCATATACCGCTAAGTCCTTTGAGAGCATGTTGTGAAAGATTCACAGTATGAGCACTGGCGCTGTAATTCAGGGGCTCACAAACAAGACTCTGAAATCATTCGTCGGAATCATTCCCTGAGATTGTTCATCGCCACTTGGTGTATGGAACATTCTGGGATTAAGGTCACTTAGCCCATCAGATCTTTCCCCCTGGCACAATAATGTTCTAAATTACCGCCCAGTTGCACTTTCAATGCGGATGTCTTGGTTAATTTGCTCAGGAAATCTTGCTAAATATCCCGAGTAAAAATGCCTCTTTTCATGGTTTGTTAGATTCTGTTTCTGACCCTTTGCATCACTTTCCTAGTTTTAACTTAAATTTAATGGTTTTGCATTGTGATGCACCATTAAAATTTGTTTGTACTAATTCCTTTCAGCAGCAAATGCCCATTAGACTTGGGATCAACGTGAGTGCTAATTCTGCATCGTTTTTGACACTAAGTTATCTGTTTTATTTTGCGTCATTATGATCAAAACAGAAACACCTTACTTTAACTATGGTTTTCCCATAGTTTTATTTTTGTCATGATGATCAAAACAGATACACTGCGTCTTAACTATGGTTTTCCCAGTCTTTTCACCATTAAACCTGCTGTTTTTATATAAATTGATTGCCTCTGCAGCGGTAATAGACATCCACGTGGTTGTTTGAAATGCGGGCACCGCCAAGGGCAGTGCCAATTTTAAGATCGCACGCTGTGCCAACCATCTGTTATGAGTGGACTGTTGTTGTTTGGGAAAGGTTCTGAGTAACTCTCTTCTCTTCCTGCCATTTACAACACTCCCTTTTCGAGGAGCACAACCGTTGCTTTGTTTTGGATCAAAAAGTCATGCTCAAGATGTGCTGTATGTATTCAGAATCTTCAGTTGTAATCTATCACTGTTCTTCAAAGCCAATTTTGTTATTGCTGATGCACTCCAATTTTCCTTATTTTGCCTTCAGCTATAAATGGACCAACCGTGGGTTTATACACTTGCAATGCACAGGGGCCTTTCTAAGATACATGTGCATCTTCCACTTAAATGAAGCATATTTTGACATTCTTCATGCAAAACCCTGGGTACATCACGCCAAGAGTGCTATAAGCAGTTCTGGGCAAATACGAACATATAGTCAGAAGGAGGATTAAAATAGAGAACAGATCACCCTGCTATAGGTAGGATGTTGTTAAGCCGGAAAGAGCACAGATATTTATGAGGATGTTGCCAGGACTTGTTCTGGCTTGGACATTATTTTTGGAGTGAAGGAGATAAGGGGTGATTTTACTTCGGAGTCACGTGAGTGACTACGTGAAGACCCCGTCCAGCACGCATGCGCGACATTAGCGTTCATGCAGTGCACCCGCGACGGACGGGAGTTCAAGGCGCTCCCGCAACAAATTGAAAAGTCGGGCCGACAGGTAAGTTTTACCGTGGCCGTGTGTTTTGTTTTTTTTTTCTCTGTGGTCTGCTTGTTTTCAGAAAGAATGAGCAAGACCAGAGGAAAGAAGTCTGCAGCTCGCCCCCGTTCGTCCTCCGTTGAGGAATGCTCTTTGGAGGGGGGGCAAGAGGCGGCGGGTATAACTACCGAGCCGAGCCCAGCACCGCTCGTGCAGCCTGAGCAGCGGTCTGGAGGTACCTGCAGCCAGAACCGGGCGGTAGTGTCCGACGATTCGGATGAAGATGCCACACCGCTCGAGAGCGACACAGGCAGCCGCCTAAGCCGCATGGAACGGCTTATGGAGCAATTGCTCCAGCGAGATCTGCTGAGAGAGCAGCAGCAGACTCGCCAAGGGAGCTCAGGCACTCCCGCAGTGCCCTTTACGGCACTGACCATTGCTTCACCTTCTTTTGAAGACAGCATTGGCGACCAGGTCTGGGCTGGTCAAGAAGAGGGGTCACTGGCTGAAGATGTCGGGAGTACGCAGGGTGTACAGGATCAGGAAGAGCTGCTGGGTGTGGTCAACCGCTACGTGGCCATTCCACAAGCGGGTCGGCCGTTAGAGCCGAAACTTGCAGCCAGCATTGATCACCTGTCCTCAAAACCCCTACAAGAACAGGTGGTCAATGAGGCTCTTGAACAATATACAGCCCCAGTAAATTGTACATCACTGAATGTACCAGCTGTAAACAGCCAAATTTGGGGACATTTGGGGCAGAACATCAGGAACCTGGAGTTGAAGCTCCAGAAAATCCTTAAATTACTAACTGCAGGAATAACATCATATGCTCGGTCCATTGATGGTGTGGACATCTCCACAAATCAGCAAGACACATTAGCTCTGCTGTGCACCACTCAATATGAAATAAACAATTTACGGAAGGAAATCATCAAGCCTGCCTTCAACCCTAAATTTGCGGGACATTGCAAAACACCGGGTTCAGAACCTCCTATTCTGCTCTTTGGGAAAGACCTTCCAAAAAAGGTGAAAGACCTAGAGGAAGAATCCAAGACCTTTGGTCTCGTGAGGGCAGGTTTGGGACCGAGCAGACCTAACAAACCCAGGCGGCAGTACCCCACGGCGTCCACCAGTCGTCGACCACACTATGGGACTGGTGAAAGCTCAGGGTCCGCAACCATTCCCCGTAAGCCTTTTTTAGGCCAGGGCCAAGAGCGGACCCCATGGAAAATGCGCCACCCCCAACAACATCAACATCAATATCAACCCTCTACAGCCCAGCAGACGCCTCATCGCCCAGCGAAGAGGCAGAAGAAGCACCAATAACCATGGAGGTAGGTGGGTCTGGTTCCTCTCAGCATATGAGCAGTAGGGGCTCTATACTAACAAGGGGGAGATTGCACTTGTTTTTGGATGCATGGGAATCCATCACTAATGACAAGTATATACTCAGCAGTGTTCATGGCTACAAAATTGACTTTGTTCATGAAAACATTCCGCCAGTTCAGCATATACCCCAAAGGGTATTCACCCTCTCAGTCAAAGAGAAACAAGAGGGTCAAGCTGAACTGATGAGGTTACAAGCAAAAGGTGTCATTGAAAGAACAAAACATGAACCTTTGGAATTTGTGTCCAATATTTTCACTAAAATCAAAAAAGATGGTGGACGTCGCATCATCATTGACTTAACTACTTTAAACAAGTCTGTCAGGTATATACATTTCAAGATGGATACTTTTGAAACAGCCAGACTGTTGGTTTCTAGAGGGTACTTTCTAGCAAGCATTGATTTAAAAGATGCCTACTACTCAGTACCCATACACAAGGAGCATCGTAAATAATTAAAATTTATCTGGATGAAACAGCTATGGCAATTTAAAGCCTTACCAAATGGGCTAACCTCCGCTCCAAGGCTGTTCACTAAAATCTTAAAACCCGCCTTGGCATTATTGAGGAAACAAAAGCATATAGTCATGGCGTATTTAGACGACATTTTAATAGTAGGGAAAACCTTGGAGACAGCCATTTTGGCAGTAGCAGCCACCAAACGTTTGTTTGAAACTTTGGGGTTTGTCATACATCCAGATAAATCCAATTTTACACCGTCCACTGCCATGGACTATCTTGGATTTACGATTGATACTGTTCGCATGATTGTAACTCTGTCGAAGGAGAAAGCATCAGAATTGGCACTATCATGCAACAAACTCATGAATAAACATCAGCCAACCATACGGGAGGTAGCCAGAGTTATTGGCAAAATGGTAGCAGCTTTTCCAGCTGTACAATTTGGGCCTTTGCACTATCAAAATTTGCAAAGAGCAAAAGGCATGCACTAAAGCAAAACTCAGGTCACTTTGACCGAGCTATGAGTTTAACCTGCTGAATCCATTCCAGAGTTACAATGGTGGGCAAGGAACGTAAGGCTCAGCTCCAGTCCCATAATAATCACCAACCCAGTATTAACCATTCAAACGGATGCCAGTGCTTTGGGCTGGGGAGCAACTAACATGCAATCCAGCACAGGGGGCAGATGGACTAAATTTGAATCATCTTGCCTACAGACACGGGGTATCAACTACTTAGAAATGTTGGGTGCGTTTTATTGGTTAAAAGCATATTCATCTAATAC
The DNA here is from genome assembly GCA_035221665.1 of Okamejei kenojei. NCBI lineage: Eukaryota > Metazoa > Chordata > Chondrichthyes > Rajiformes > Rajidae > Okamejei > Okamejei kenojei. Next base: position 36,401,071 of record CM069149.1, read on the forward strand.
GCATCATGCACATGTCCGGTTGCAATTAGATAATACCACGGTGGTGGCTTATATCAACCACATGGGTGGTGTAAAGTCGATCTCGTGTGACAATTTGGTCAACCTAATCTGGCAATGGTGTGTTGAAAGACATATTTGGGTATCAGCAACTTACCTACCAGGTAAGCAAAATACAGTGGCAGACACCAGGTCACGCAGATTCAATGATAACATCGAATGGATGTTAAATCCCAAAATATTTGCTGAAATGACAAAGCAATATGGCACACCAGATATCGATCTATTTGCATCCAGGCTGAATCACCAGGTACCAACGTATGTCGCTTGGGAACCAGACGCTGAGGCAGCAGCAGTTGATGCATTCTCGCTGCATTGGGGGAAAATGTTCTTTTATGCTTTTCCTCCCTTCTGCCTCATCAGTCGGGTATTACGCAAGATTCAGTTGGATTCCGCTTCAGGAATCTTGATAATACCCGACTGGCCTACACAGCCATGGTTCCCAGTGGCCCTCGACATGGCTGTTGAAACACCGTTGGAATTCCCCAGCAGTCGAGAGTTATTAATCCACCCAGTGTCAGGCATTAGTCACCCGTGCCATGACAGAGTCAATCTCCTGGCTTGCAGATTCTAAAAAGACCTCTACTGGGCCTGGGACTGTCTGAGGACGCCATCAACATGATGACCGCATCCCACCGGGAGTCCACCAGGAGACAATACCTGACCAACATAAGAAAATGGGAACGGTACTGCTCCAAAACAGGAACTACCTACACTACAGCTACAGCCACCAGTGTTGTGGAGTTTCTGGTTGGATTACATCGGGAAGGACTCAGCTACAGCGCCATTAATACAGCCAGGAGTGCGTTGTCAGCTTATTTGGTTCCAGCAGCAGGACAACTGACTTTGGGGTCCCATCCACTAGTTGTCAAAATCATGAGGGGCATTTTTAACACCAATTCCCCTAGGCCTAGGTACACTCAGATCTGGGATGTCAGCATTGTACTGACGTACCTTAGGGGATGGCCACCACCCAGGCCACCACCCAGGCCACTCACGCTGGAGCAACTTACACTGAAATCAGTCATGCTCATGGCACTAGTGTCAGCTCAAAGGGTACAGTCCCTCCACATTCTGAGGCTGGACAGCATGACAGAGTCATTGGACTGTATCACATTTCACATTCAGGGACTGGTCAAACAAACTAGACCAGGTACCACGCCTCCAGTAATGGAGTTCCGGGCATATTCACCTGACCCACGGTTGTGTGCCAAGACCCATCTCGCCAATTACATAGACACAACATACAACTTAAGAGGGAGAGAAAAAGCCTTATGGATAAGCCACAAGAAGCCTCATGGTCAGGTGATGAGCCAAACCATTTCAAGATGGCTCAAGCAGGTGCTTAAGTCCGCGGGAGTCGATACTAATGTTTACAAATCTCATTCCACCAGGGCTGCATCTACGTCAGCGGCTAGGCGAATGGATGTGCCTATGGACCATATTCTGGCCAGAGCAGGATGGTCCTCGGAAAGAACTTTCCAAAGGTTTTATAATAAGCCGCTGGCGGAACCTGCTACATTTGCAGACAGAATTTTAGAGTCTGCAGCTAATATTTAATTTAAGCCGGGGGAGCTCTCTGTTTTTTGTTATCATTAATAAACCTTTATTGTTCACAAACAGGTTATTGTTGATTGTATAACATGCTTCCTCCCTCTAAGGTCTTCAGGCAGTGAGTGAAGCATGAGCTGGTACACGGTTCGGATTCACAGAGCTTTGAAGTCTTCATGTAGTCACTCACGTGACTCCGAAGTAAAATAGTAAAATTAAATGAGAACTTACCAGTTCGAAGTTTGATCTGTATTTTATGAGGAGTTACGATGAGGGATTACGTGCCCTCCGCTCCCACCCTCTATTATACAGATCAACTGGTAATTGTTATTTTTTCTTTACTATATTTATTTCAATTGTTGTGTTTTTCTGTGAATCCACACCGCTGCTTTGAAGAAATGTCGCGCATGCGTGCTGGACGGGGTCTTCACGTAATCCCTCATCGTAACTCCTCATAAAATACAGATCAAACTTCGAACTGCTAAGTTCTCATTTAATCTTACTATTTTATAGAGGTGTACAAGATTTTACTTCGGAGTCACGTGAGTGATTCCGTGAAGAAGACCCGCCAGTGCGCATGCGCATCATTACGTGAGATGAATGGCGCAGTGATGGGCTGGAGAGTGCAGCTCCACCAACGGTAAGTTAAAAACTCGCAGGTAAGATTTTAAACTACGCTGCAAACGTTTCCAGAGTTGTGTAAGACTGGTTTCAGGAGCCAGCGTGAACATGGATAAACCAGTTAAAGGGAGGTCGAGGCGTGCCGCCGAGAAAGTCAGTGAACTTGAACTTGGGAGTGCTGTCAGTGAGCGGGCGCCTACGCCGCCTCCAGAACTGCCGGCAGATCAACCAGCAGCAACTACTCCGGTGCCACAGAGCACCAAGGCCACTCCAGTCGGGAGGAAGGCTAAAAGAAAATCGGTAAGGCCTGTGGACTCTGATGAGTCAGGCCAAGAGGACTCTCCTCCCACCCTGAAAGACGTCTGAGGATGTCTAGACAAAATGGTGCACCTTATGGAAAGGATACTCCATCATGAGGTGTTCCAACCAGAGTTCTATACTCCTGGGTTACCCCAGCAGCCCACAGCAGAAACCTCCAGCAGAGGTCTATACAGGGAAGACCTGTACCAACAGGAGGAACCATACGTCCGCGGGTCTGCATGGTGGCCCATACAAGCGCCATGTCAAGGGCTGCATGATACCTCCCTCGTTCATGAGCAGGGAGAGCCAGGGCAGTATGATATTGACCCTGAGGTTGGTGGTATAGCACAGGAGCATACCTCAAAGCACAAGAGCTTAGCTCCAGGCGTGCCAGATGTGGCATGCATATTCGCCATACCGGCAGGAGCTGGTGAGGTAACGGAGGAAAATCTGGCCAGAAACATTAATTACATGACCTCTCACCAGCTCCAAGAATCAACAATGGATGAAACATCCAAACGATATGAGACACCTGTGAATTGTGCATCACTCAGAGTGCCCACTGTGAACCAAGCCATCTGGGGGCAAATGGGTGCAACCATGCGATCGTATGAACTAAGGCTGCAGAAAGTCTTAAAGCTAATCTGAGCAGGCATAATGGCATTTGGGCGGTCGGTCGAAGGGGCACCACTATCAGACACACAGCAGGATATGTTAGCCCTGCTGTGCAATGCCCACTTTGAGATCAACTGCCTGAGGAAAAACGTCATCAAGCCAACTTTAAATCCGAAATTTGCAGCACTGTGCAGATCATCTAACAAACAGCCACCAAATGTGTTGTTTGGTGAAGATTTGGCAAAGCAAGTCAAGGACTTAGATGACGAGGCGAAGACGGTCGGCCTTATCAAAGCACATACGACAAGCAGGATGCCGCCTTGTCGACCATGCCCCTTCAGATGGGTCACAAACCCTGGTGCGGGGCAAGGACCAAGCCGGGCTCTCCCATCACTACGCCATTGGCATGCACCAGTGCACATTCCCAGCAAAATTAGGAGGCAAAAAAATTCCAGCTACCACGGAGGTATGAGCAGCTGGACTTGTCCAGGACATATCGTCTAGAGACCAGTCACCAGTAGGGGTAGATCGCAATTGTTCTACAATGAATGGTACTGCATAACATCAGATCCGTTTATACTGTTCAGTATCCAGGGGTTTCGAATTGAGTTTATTTTTTAATTACATCCACCCACACAGCATACACCAAGTCACAGCATAAACCAGGTAGCTAATGTAACCCCACTTTTTAAAAAGGAGGGAGAGAGAAAACAGGGAATTACAGACCAGTTAGTCTAACATCGGTAGTGGGGAAACTGCTAGAGTCAATTATTAAAGATGGGTAGCAGCGCATTTGGAAAGTGGTGAAATCATTGGACAAAGTCAGCATGGATTTACGAAGGGTAAATCATGTCTGACAAATCTTATTGAATTTTTTTGAGGATGTAACTAGTAGAGTGGATAAGGGAGAGGCAGTGGATGTGTTGTATCTGGACTTTCAAAAGGCTTTCGACAAGGTCCCACACAAGAGATTGGTATACAAACTTAAAGCACACGGTATTGGTGGTTCTGTATTGATGTGGATAGAGAATTGGCTGGCAGACAGGAAGCAAAGAGTAGGAGTGAACGGGTCATTTTCAGGATGGCAGACAGTGACTAGTGGGGTGCCGCAAGGCTCAGTGCTGGGACCCCAGCTATTTACAATATACATTAATGATTTGGACGAGGGAATTAAATGCAACATCTCAAAGTTTGCGGATGACACGAAGCTGGGGGGCAGTGTTAGCTGTGAAGAGGATGCTAGGAGGCTGCAGGATGACTTGGATAGACTGGGTGAGTGGGCAAATGCATGGCAGATGCAGTATAATGTGGATAAATGTGAGGTTATCCACTTTGGTGGCAAAATCAGGAAGGTAGACTATTATTTGAATGGTGACCGATTAGGAAAAGGGGAGATGCAGCAAGACCTGGGTGTCATGGTACACCAGTCATTGAAAGTAGGCATGCAGGTGCAGCAGGCTGTGAAGAAAGTGAATGGTATGTCGGCATTCATAGCAAAAGGATTTGAGTACAAGAGCAGGGAGGTTCTACTGCAGTTGTACAAGGTCTTGGTGAGGCCACACCTGGAGTATTGCGTACAGTTTTGGTCTCCTAATCTGAGGAAAGACATTCTTGCCATAGAGGGAGTACAGAGAAGGTTCACCAGACTGATTCCTGGGATGGCACGACTTCCATATGAAGAAAGACTGGATAGACTTGGCTTGTACTCGCTGGAATTTAGAAGATTGAGGGGTGATCTCATAGAGACTTACAAAATTCTTAAGGGGTTGGACAGGCTAGATGCAGGAAGATTGTTCCCGATGTTGGGGAGGTCCAGGACAAGGGGTCACAGTTTAAGAATAAGGGGGAAGTCTTTTAGGACTGAGATGAGAAAATCGTTTTTCACACAGAGAGTGGTAAATCTGTGGAATTCTCTGCCACAGAAGGTAGTTGAGGGCAGTTCGTTGGCCATATTTAAGAGGGAGTTGGATGTGGCCCTTGTGGCTGAAGGGATCAGGGGGTATGGAGAGAAGGCAGGTACAGGATATTGAGTTGGATGATCAGCCATGATCATATTGAATGGCGGTGCAGGCTCGAAGGGCCGAATGGCCTGCTCCTGTACCTAATTTCTATGTTTCTATGTTAAGTCGGGAATTGGTGTTTTCAAAACCAGAAACTTTACTGGTAAATGGTGAAATTGGTACATTATTCAAAAAAAGGGTAATTGAAAGGCTCATCAGCCTTGGTAGTTTGTGTCTAATATATTACCCAAGCAAAAGAAGGATGGTGGCTGTCGAGTCATTCTAGACCTAACCCGACTGCACTCGTATGTCACCCACTCAACATACACCGTCGGGAATTGGTGTTTTCAAAACAAAAACTTTACAGGTAAATGATGAAATATAACCCGATTGACCTCTTATGTCCACCCACACAACATACACCAAGTCGGGAATTGGTGTTTTCAAAACCAGAAACTTTACAGGTAAATGATGAAATTGAAATATATTTCAAAAAAGGGGTAATTGAAAGGACAGCTCATCAGCCTCAGCAGTTTGTGTCTAATATATTCCCCAAGCAAAAGAAGGATGGTGGATGTCGAGTCATTCTAGACCTAACCGGACTGAACTCCTATGTCCTGTATAAACATTTTAAAATGGAAACTTTCAGTACTGCTAAGCAATTGGTTTCCAAAGGAAGTTATATGGCAAGTATAGATCTGAAAGATGCATATTATTCAGTACCAATTCATTACAAATACCATAGATACTTGAAATTTAGTTGGATGAGACAGCTGTGGCAGTTTAAAACTTTGCCTAATGGGTTAACCACAGCCACTAGGTTATTTACAAAATTGTTGAAACCAGTATTGGGACTACTCCGGGCTCATAATCACATTGTGATGGCATACTTGGATGATGTTCTGATCGTAGGCAACACTCAGGAAGCAGCTGAATTTTCTGTTTCAGTTACCAAACATATGTTCGAGAGGTTGGGGTTCCTCATCCATCCAACTAAATCCAAATTGATGCCATCTAGAATAATTGACTATTTGGGGTTCACCATTGATTCAACTAACATGTCAGTGACTCTGCCTATGGCCAAAAGTTTAGAAATTATGGAGGCTTGCAGCAATCTGGTAGATGAACAGCAACCCTCCATCAGATGAGTGGCTAGTGTTATTGGCAAATTAGTGGCGGCCTTCCCTGGAGTGCAATTTGGGTGTCTACACTATCAGAATGTGCAACGAGCTAAGGAACAGGCAGTCAAATAACATGCAGGTCATTTTGATAGACCGATGCAGTTGCCAGTCAAAGCTATCACCGAGTTGCAATGGTGGATAACAAATGTCTCACATTGTTCTAGTAACATTCTGAGTAAACAACCTTCAGTTGTTTTGCAAACTGATGTAGAAACATAGAAACATAGAAAATAGGTGCAGGAGGAGGCCATTCGGCCCTTCTAGCCAGCACCGCCATTCATTGTGATCATGGCTGATCGTCCGCTATCAATAACCCGTGCTGCCTTCTCCCCATATCCCTTGACTCCACTAGCCCCTAGAGCTCTATCCAACTCTCTCTTAAATCCATCCAATGATTTGGCCTCCACTGCCCTCTGTGGCAGGGAATTCCATAAATTCACAACTCTCTGGGTAAAAACGTTTTTTCTCAGCTCAGTCTTAAATGACCTCCCCTTTATTCTAAGACTGTGGCCCCTGGTTCTGGACACCCAACATTGGGAACATTTTTCCTGCATCTATGTGAGTGCTTCGGGATGGGGAGCCACTGATACCAATTCTAGCTGCGGCGGCAGATGGAGTATGCAAGAGGCATTAATCCTACAGATGCATGGGATAAACTATTTAGAATTGTTGGGGGCATTCTATGGCCTAAAAGCGTACTGTTCAACAATGCATGATATACATGTTCAGCTCGAGATTGACAATACCACAGCATTTGCATATATTAATCACATGGGCGGAATTAAGTCATTATCATGTGAATCTGGATAACCTCATCTGGCACTGATGTATTACTAAGAACATCTGGGTCTCAGCAATTTACCTACTAGGCAGTAGATGGTGGCAGACACCAGGTCACGTAAGTTTAATGACAACACAGAATGGATGCTGAATCCAAAATTGTTTTAAAAGATTGTCATCCAGTATGGATTGCCAGACATAGATCTGTTTGCATCCAGGCTAAATCACTAACTACCTAAATACGTCTCATGGGAACCGGATCCAGGGGCAGTAGCGGTGGATGCATTTTCGCTACATTGGGGAGGTATGTTCTTTTACGCTTTTTCCCCATTCTGCCTCAGTCAATATCTCAACAAAATTGAGCAGGACTCCGCTTGAGGCGTCTTGGTAGTCCCCGACTGGCCCACACAGCCATGGTTCCCACTGGTTCTGAGACTGATGACACAGCCATTCATGGTTATCCCCAAATGCAGCAACTTGTTGGTTCACCCTGTGACAGGAGAGAGTCACCCTTTACATGATCGTATTAATCTGTTGATTTGCAGATTCTGATGAGGCCGTTCCAGAGGCTCGGACTATCGAGTCGGACCGTGGATGTGATTACTGCGGCCTGGAGGGATAGTATTAAAAAACAATACGCATCTCATATTAAAAAATGGGGGATGTTCTGCTTACAGTCAAATATATCTTATCACACTGCAGGCATACCTGATGTATTGGAGTTCCTTGCTACATTACACTTTGACGAGCAAATGAGTTATAGTGCCATTAATAATGCTAGGAGTGCATTGTCCTCCTATTTATGGCAGGGGTCGGGACAACATTCTGTCGGATCTCATCCATTGGTGTCCAGATTCATGAAAGATATTTTTAACAAGAATGTAAATGAAAACTTTACAAGCTCTTAAGTGTGCAACATCTTTTAATGATAGCACAGGGTATTACATACATCTTCAAGCACAGGCTACATTCTTCTACTGCCGCGCCCAGGAAGGGGAAGGCGTCATGATTGATGTTAACTGGGCGGGGTTAATGGGAGGTAACTATATTATTGGTTGCATATAAACCATCTACATCCTTCCCCTTAGAAATCAAAAAACAGATTGTTGTCACGACAACAGAATTAAACAGCAGAATTAAACAAAATCGCCGTAGCGAACAGGCGGCTTACTGATCCTGCCCGAGCGCGTACGGATGTCTCCCCCTCCCCCCGAAGGAGCAGAAGAAACAGGAGGACGCGAGGCAGCTGGGGAACCAGGGAAGGGCATAGGGGTGGGAGAAACAGGAGAGGGAGAACCGCGACCGGCAACAGGGGACCCGCGCAGAGGGGAACCAGGCGCCCGCGACGGGGACCGAGGCATGCAGGGAACACCAGCCGGGGCGGCAGCCGGCTGCTGATAGGAGAGTGGAGGGGCATAGGGCCCCGGGGGCTGCGGCTGTGGCTCATTAACCGCAAGCAGGTGTTGTCGGCTTCTTCGGTAAATGGTACCCTCACAGTCGACCAGATACGAACAAGGTGAGTCGGCCACCCCAACCACGGTGGCCAGACGGTAGTGACCACTGGCGGTCTGCAACCGAACAACCTGTCCGGGCAACAGAGGATCGAGTGGTCTGCACGACCGATCGTGGGAACGCCGCTGGCTGTCATGTTTCTCTTGAATTCGCCTCTGCACGGAGGCGGGCTCCAGCACCCGAGGATTCAGCTGGCGCTGGGCAATCGGGATGGTGGATCTGGTAGTTCTGGACATCAGACACTGAGCAGGTGACCCCATGGCCGGATCCCTGGAAACATTCCTGAGGTTCAGGAGATCCAAATACAAATCAGAGTTGGATAGTCGCGCCTGTTCCATCAGAAGCTTGGCGCTGCGGACGGCCCGTTCTGCAAGGCCGTTGCTCTGTGGGTACTCTGGGCTGCTGGTGAAATGCACGAAGTTCCACTTGTCGGCAAAGCTTTTGAATTCTCGGCTTGTGAACTGCCTGCCGTTGTCAGTCTGCAGCCTGACCGGGGTCCCAAAAGTGGAGAAGTGTTTCCGCAGCTTACGGATCACCATCTCCGACGTGAGGGATGTCAGCAAATCCACTTCGAACCAGTTGGAGTACGAGTCGACCAGGACAAGGTAGTGGTTACCACGCCACTCGAATATGTCGGCAGCCAGCGAGGACCAGGCCAAGGCAGGGGCGGGCTGTTGCAGCAGGCAAGACCTAGATATACAGAAATCTGGGATGTGAGCATAGTCCTCACACTGCTTTGTCAAAGGGCTCCAATTACATCTCTGTCTTTCCAAAAACTAACACTTAAAGTGGTCATGCTCATGACGCTCGTTTCAGCGCAACGGGTCCAGACATTGCAAAAGCTACGACTGGACAGCATGCATTCTTCTGTAAATAATATTAAGTTTTATGTATATGATCTAATCAAACAAAGCAGGCCAGGGATGTCCGGGACCAAAATGAGCTTTAGAGCATACCCCATTGACCTGTGACTATGTGTAGTTGTGCACCTACGTCAATATATTGAGGTCACCAAGAGTCTTAGAGGCTCCGAAACAACGATGCTCATCAGTCACAAAAGATCTCATTGAAAGATGTCGGTACAGACCATTTCTACGTGGCTGAAACAGGTTTTGGATTGTGCTGGAGTAGACACCGATGTGTTTAAATCTCACTCCACCAGGGCGGCATCAACATCCGCAGTGAGGGCACTGGACGTCCCTTTAGACCAAATCCTCAGGGATGCAGGATGGTCCAGTGAAGGGACTTTTCAACAGTTCTATAACAAACCTGTCCTCACGACGGAAGGATTTGGGCATGCTATTTTGGATTCTGTTTTGTAATTTCTCCCTGGGAGAGAGAGGTCTTTAATGTTTATTTTGTTATTAAAACATTAATTTGTATAATTCAAACTATGTTCAATACATTATTTGTTTATCCTGTGTCAACCGAAGCAGTGTGTCGTATGGACCTGGATATATGGCTTGAAATCACAGAGCTTTGAAATCTTTATGGAATCACTCATGTGACTCCGAAGTATAATAGTAAAATTAAACGAGAACTTACCAGTTTGAAGTTTGATCTTTATTTTATGAGGAGTTACGGTGAGCGATTACATGCCCTCCGCTCCCGACTCTCATAATCGCAAAGATCATCTGGTAGTTCTAGACTTCTGAGTCTTACTATATTACTTTGACTGTAGTTAGTGTGATTTCACGCCGCTACTTTGAAGATTGACGCGCGTGCGTATTGGCGGGTCTTCACGTAATCGCTCACCGGTTTTAACTCCCATTTTCAAGTACCTCAGTATTTTGCTTTCCCATTGTTTGTGTTATATAACGATAATCTCAAGGCATATTTCCAGTGACAGTCCAATGAGGGTTCGTGTAAATTATTCAGAGTGTATAGTTAATGGAATCATTTCATGCAGTCTATCCCTGATGTGTTCCATTGGTGGAGGCAGATGTGGTGCATATAATATAATGGTTGTCAACACATTTCATAGAACTTTGTTAGAATCCTGAGTGGGAGTGTCATCAACACAACCTCACCTCAAATGCAGACAGACCCATATCCACCACAATTCACATCTCACCTTATCACCAGTCATTGGTTAGAGCAGTACAGTGGCGCAGCGGTAGAGTTGCTGCTTTATCGTGCCGGAGACCCAGGTTCCATCCTGACTATAGGTGCTGTCTATATGGAGTTTGTACATTTGCTCTGTGACTGTGTGTGTTTTCTCTGGGTGCCCTGGTTTCCTCCCACACTCCAAAGACCTACAGGTTTGCAGGTTAATTGGCATTGGTAAAATTGGAAATTGTCCAATCGTTCTAGTGTATTGCGTTGGTACAGGCTCTTGGGCTGAAGGGCCTATTTCCATACTGTATCTCTAAATAAAGTTGTTTTTTTAACCCTTAAAAATCCCAAAACTTCGTTGCCTCTGCATATACTCTGCATAAAGCCAAGTATAATATTGTATCAGTAAACACTGTTCTGCACACTACAGTGCCACTTGGTTGGAGAGGGTAGCTTTCCATATCCAATTTTAGTTAGCATTAAAGTTCATCGTGATTACAATTGGATAAGGTAGGGATATTCCAGACAAGTCAATCTTCCTCCTCAATGAGTGAGTTTCAAATTTGAAAAATATTTGTTTCCATGTCATGTAAGTCAGCTGGTTTTTGTGACAGACAGTTTGCACGAGTAGTATTTTAACTTGCACGGGAATGTTTAGTTCAGGTGGTGGAAACATTGGCATAATATCTCATAGTTGTTGGCGTATCATTGGCGTAACATCTTAGTTGTTCACAATGCAAGAGTCTCACAGAAGTTGACCATTTTCCCTTTGAACCTTTATGGCAACCATTATGACTAATCCATACTACAACCATACTTTACATCACACCACTCCATTTCCTTATCCAGTGAAGTGTCTCGGATCTCGATGTGAAATGTTCTATTCATCTCAACATCAACAGTCCATTGATCAATATTTCATTAATTCGGGTATTGACGTGTAAATTATGTCATCATCTTCATTCTAGATGAATAATATAGACTAGGCAGGATCGATTTTAACATTTAAGACTAAAGTGGATAGGTATATGGACGTGAAGGGAATGGAGGGGTATGGTCTGAGTGCAGGTAGATGGGACTAGGGGAAAACAAATGATCGGCACGGACTGGAAGGGCCGAGAGGGCCTGTTTCCGTGCTGAAATTGTTATATGGTTATATGGTTATATGGTTATAAGTAAATCAGATAGTAGCAAAATTCTTACGTTTTATAAAACACAAGACTAAGTGGGGCCCGTTGGGTCCCAGTCACACGGGAGGCCTGGTCCCCCAACGCAACCCGTTCCCCCAATGCAATATTCTACCACTCACCCATAGCCCCTAACTGCGCAGAGCACTCCCTCCCCCTCGTCGTCATGTGTGGGACGGAAGGGGGGGGAGGGGTGTGTGGGGGGGAAGGGGTGAGTGGGGGGTGGGGTGAGGGTGTGCGTGGGGGGGTTGTGTGCGTGGTGGGGTGTGGGGGAGGGATGGGGTGTGGGGAAGGGGGTGTTGTGGTGGGGAGAGAGAGCTCTGAGGAAAGACGGGGATTGTGGGGGAGAGGGTGGTAGGAGCCAGCAGGGGGACCAGAGGGGAAGGGGCTGGAGCTGACGTTGCGATGGGGACTCACAGCGGGCGCTGGTCGCTGAATGTTCTCCTCCGCCGGGGTCAGAGACGTCAACGACATCTCCGACTCTGGGCTGGTCTGGGTCTCCGATGCTGGGCTGGGTTGGGTCTCCGACGCTGGGCTGGGTTGGGTCTCCGACCCAATCTCCCTCTGAAAATTGTGTCCGGTTGGAGATGTCCGCCAGCTTCTTGGATCTTCATTTGTTTGACTGTTGTCCGTGTTGATGCAAAATCCACCCCTGTACCAGAATATCCTGTAAATGAATAGGTGATTTATTTTGGCCCACTTCATCCATGCTGACCGAGTTTGCATATTGGCTTGCCATTTGTGTGCAATTGTCCCTGACCTCTCAAACCCTTCCATATAGCATGGAAACAAGCTCTTCAGCCTGCATTGTCCATGCCAACCAAGATGCCCCATCTCAACTTGCCTACCTTTGACGTATTCCTCTAAACTTTTCCTGCCCAAATGTCTTTTAATGCTGCTATAGTAACTGCCTCTTCTGGCAGTTCATTCCCACCATCACCCTCCGAGTGAAAAAGTTACCACTCGGGCTCCTATTGAATCTTGCTTCTCTCACCTTTAACCTACCTCTTCTGACAGATCATTCCATATACCTACCACACTGTGACTGAAAAGGATGCCCCTTTAGGCTCCTATTAGCTAGCTCCTCTAATTTTAAACCCATGTCCTCTGGTTCTTGATTCCCTGACCCTGGATAAAAGACTCTGTGGATTCAGTAAAAGACTGTCTTTTAAAAGTCGTAATTGTATCCACTTCTACAGCTTCTTCTGGCAGATCAGTCCAGATCATAGTCATACACCATGGAGACAATCCCTTTGGTTCAACTTTCCCACACCTACCAACATGCCCCATCATCATTTGTTCCACTTGTCTGCGTTTAGACCATATCCTTTTAAACCTGTCCTATCCATGTAAACGGTCTAATTGCTTCTTAAACATTCTGATAGTCCCTGCCTCAACTACCTCCTCCAGTAGTTTGTTCCATACACAGACCACTCTTTGTGTGAAATTCAGATTCCTAAAAAAACTTTCCCCCCTTCACCTAAAACCTATGCCCTCTGGTTTTCGATTCCCCTACTCTGGGCGAGAGATTCTGCGCGTCTACCTGATCTATAACTCTCATGATTTTATACACCTCTATAAGATTGCACTGATTCCTCCTGCGCTCCAGGGAATAAAATCATGACTACACTCTGAGTGAAAAAGTTACCATTTATGAGGTCCCTCAAATCGCTCACCTTAAACCTGATGCATGAATTCTACGTTCCAGCCGCTTCACAGTTGTTAACTTTCTACACTGGGAACAGGGCCCATCCATTGCAGCCTCTATTTCTGTGGCCATGGGTGTAGCAGGGGTACACAGATAGGAAAGGTTTAGAGGGAACTGGATGTAGAAGGGGAAGGGGAATTGTGTTCAGTTCTGGGCATCATGTTATAGGAAAGATGTTATCAAGCTGGAAAGGGTACACAGAAGATTTATGAGGATGTTGACAGGACTATAGGGTCTGAGCTATAGGGAGAGGTTGAAAGGAATAGGCTGGGAGTCTATTCCTTGGAGTGCAGGAGGTTGATGGGTGATCTTATAGAGGCACAAAATCATGAGAGCAATAGATCGGGTAGATGCACAGAGTCTCTTGCCCAGAGTGGGTGAATCGGGGACCAGGGGACTTAGGTTTAAGGTGAGGGGGAAAAGATTTACTAGGAATCTGAGGGGTAACTTTTTCACACAAAGGGTGGTGGGTGTATGGAACAAGCTGCCAGAGGAGGTAGTTGAGGCAGGGACTATTCCAACGTTTGAGAAACAGATAGGACAGGTTTGGAGGGATATGGGCCAAACGCGGGCAGATAGGACTAATGTAGCTGGGACATGTTGGTCAGTGTGGGCAAGTTGGGCCGAAAGGGCCTGTTTCCATGCTGTATCACACTATGATTCTGTGGACATTTACTGGCATGACGAGTGGCGTCAGGTCAGACGGCTCCTTTAATGAACGACACATCCCAGAGTCTTCAGCTCCTCGACCGCCTGGTTTGACGGCAGAACTGATCCCACCCTGACTGCCGTTTGCAGAGCTTGGAATCTGCGCCTTTTTTATATAACTGGATGATGCGCCGACTGCACTGTCGGGTAATAGGAGGTTATTTGTTGTGATACTCGCAGCGGCTGTTGAAGACCAGCGCAAACACGGGGGCGACCAGAGGCTTCGACTTGATTTTCCGTCGAAGCAAATATTTTTATGAGATTCCGGCTTCTGTTTGTCTTGGGAATTGAAAGGCTGCCGACGTCGGGTTTCCATGCTGCAGCGAGGTAGGTGGATGCTGCGTTGATTCGCCCGCCTTGCGCAAGAATGCAAACTCTGAATCTTTTTTTGTGAAATCTCTTGGAAAACTGCTGCTCCTGTTACTGGTTCCAAACGACTGAAGCAACTGGCCGCGCCAGTTAATTCAATGTATTTATTTATTTTATGCGTCATAAAAGAAAGGCCAGTGATTAAAAAAAAATAATGATTGGAGTGGTGGGTGTAATGCAATTTACATTTCACCACTGTTACTTATAAATACTGTATATTAAAACGGCAATTAAAACTGTATATTAAAACAATTCTGATCGGGTACCCAAATGGTAACCCCATGATGTGCCTTATATTGCTTTGCAAACATTAATTTATTTACTGATTTATTTTGAAAATCCTTCAAAGAAGCATTGATGTGGATTTCTCCCGGTCGTCATCGAAACCGGCGGGGCAAGCGACATGAGTAACTGTTTTGCATGACATTAACTGTATACTCGTCCCAGCCTGCGCGTTTATTTTCACACCCAGCATTGTGACTGTATCGGGGGCATCCTGTGCTGACGTGAGAGGCAGGTTTTTTTAAGCGCATTTGATATGGCAACAAATAAAGTACATGGATTATTTAGAGATAAAAGTTGCAGCCAACATATTGATACTCATGGTGTGGGCAAGACATTAAGGTGTAGCCGCCTATTTAATATTCAGCCAGAATGACTGACCCTGCGTTTTTTTTTCAGCTGCGCTTGTAGCATTTGTTTGCCTCTCAGCATTTAAATATTAATGACTTGTAGACCCCCCTAAAAAGCCAATCCAATAAACAGTCCTAATTTCCACAATGCTTTGGAAGAGATTTTAAGACGTGCATCCAGTAACGGGGATCAGGCGATTCAAGTGTTGTTAAAAGTTCTTGTAATCAGGACGTTGAACCCCCACCCGTTATATTCTCTGCAACTGCCAGGACGGCGCGTTGAATGTCAACAAGCTTGTATCAAATTCCGATCACATTAGCAGTGTGCTCTTGGATCTGAAAAACAAGTAATTCCAAGAGCGTTTGTGATGGATTAGTTGGGCTTTATCGTCATCGCCCGTGTTGCCGGAGAAGAGGCGACGTTTGGGTGACAGTACACCGCTTTCTGGACTCCCGTTGTCCAGTTACTCGGCATCTCTCGATATCTCACGTCACAGCAAATAAATACTACGTGCGAACTTGCAAGGGTGTGTGGACATGCTTTTTCCGCTACGAGGCGAATCTGACTCAATTGTCATAGTTTTAAAGAAGGAACTGCAGATGCTGGAGAATCGAGGGTACACAAAAAGCTGGAGAAACTCAGCGGGTGCAGCAGCATCTAAGGAGCGAAGGAGATAGGCGACGTTTCGGGTCGAGACCCTTCTTCAGACTGGTCCGAAGAAGGGTCTGGACCCGAAACGTCGCCTATCTCCTTCGCTCCTTAGATGCTGCTGCACCCGCTGAGTTTCTCTAGCTTTTTGTGTACCCTCAATTGTCATAGTGTTGGCATTTCACGTTTGCTGAGGTTTCAGGAAGTGTCAATTGAAAGGGCGAGCATGCTTATTGGCAAGTGTGTGCATCCTTTGTGGCCTTTGTAAATGCAAAGGTTGCTCTGTCGGACGCGCCTGTTTGGCAAATTATGTTGTGGTCTTAAAAAAGAACAACATTTTTAGTTAAATGGTCGAAGGCTGTGGTTTGGCGAGAGATTTATATTTGAAATGAAGGGGGTTGATATTTCGTGGAGTTACTCAGCAGTAGGCAACCCAGGAACCACACAAAGTATATATACAGCACATGGACATGTCTATATATATATATATATGTCTATATATATATATATATATATATACACACACACATACACATGTCCATGTGCTGTATATATGTATATATACTTTGCGTGGTTCCTGGGTTGCCTACTATATATAACTATATTGCCTACTATATTGCCTATATATAAAATGAGAGAGAGAGAGAGAGAGAGAGAGAGTATATATATATAGAAACTTAGAAACATAGAAAATAGGTGCAGGAGTAGGCCATTCAGCCCTTCGAGCCTGCACCGCCATTCAATATGATCATGGCTGAGCATCCAACTCAGTATCCTGTACCTGCCTTCTCTCCATACCCCCTGATCCCTTTAGCCACAAGGGCCACATCTAACTCCCTCTTAAATATAGCCAATGAACTGGCTTCAACTACCTTCTGTGGCAGAGAATTCCACAGATTCACCACTCTCACAATTGCAGTATATAATATATATATGTATTTGTAGTATAATATGTATATACATATTATATATATTATATATATTTAAATTCCAACCCCGAAGCAATTGAGAGGCGATTTCATGGGGCCATGTAATTTAACGTGTGTCTTTGCTTTTAAAAGTGAAGCTGTTTAATTGTTTACGCTGCGCTGTGTTTCGTGTTGGGGAGAGTGCTGCTGTTACAATGCTTTCGATTCTATTCTGCCCCCCCCTTCCACAGAAAAATGCCTAAATTTGTCTTTGTGCCCGCTCTCCTG
The DNA here is from genome assembly GCA_035221665.1 of Okamejei kenojei. Classification (NCBI taxonomy): domain Eukaryota; kingdom Metazoa; phylum Chordata; class Chondrichthyes; order Rajiformes; family Rajidae; genus Okamejei; species Okamejei kenojei. The sequence goes on from CM069149.1 coordinate 36,418,192, forward strand.
GGAGCAATCCAAACCAGGGGAACAATGAACCCTCAGAGGCTTCGCGTTCCTTGCTCCTATATATGGACCTCGCTCGCTCGCAACTGTATGAACGCTCGATCAACCAGACATCGGCCAACACGGAGGCCTGATTACTGAAAACAAAGTAAACTTGTACCAGACCTCATCATCTTCCTTCCGCCCACCCGTAACCACGGCACCACACTTTCAACAGAAACCTTAATATTTAAAGAATATATTTTGCAACATTGGATTGTCTGAAGAAGGATCCCGAGCAGAAATGCCACGTGTGTGTGTGTGTGTGTGTGTGTGTGTGTGTGTGTGTGTGTGTGTGTGTGTGTCGGGCGAGTCGGTGAAAATACAGCTCCAGCTGGAATATAAGAAGAGATAAAACAAAAACACTGAAAGCAAATAGTAACTTAACAGCGGGAAGTAGGACATATGTGTGTGTGGTGTGCGCACTACTGAATACTTTCTATCCAGTGTCTCCGCTGCAAATTGCAATGCATACGCGTTTGATATTTAGACAAACTTAATTTTATTTCCAGTTTTGCATTTTTAGCTTGTTCCACACATTTAATTAGTTTTAAATCCTCCAGAAAAAAACCTGAAAGTGGAGATGGTTCTCATACATAAAGCCCGAGAGATGGCTTCTTGATTCTAATGAGTGTTTGGGAAAAATAGACACAAAAAGAAGGAGTAACTCACGGGACAGGCAGCATCTCTGGAGAGAAGGGATGGGTGACGTTTCGGGTTGGGACCCTTCTTCGGACTGGTGTTTGGGAAATGTGGATTAGGTTTGTTTTCGGGGGGCGAGGGGGGGAATACATTCGCCTTTTTCTCTGAATTCAGGAATGAATGCATGTTGACACACATAACACAGAGAAGGGGGGATCACTGCGTTTAGGTCTGAGGAGAAGGGAGCCAAGAAGTTCTCGATTTTCCCTGGTGATAGTTTCACTTTTTTTGCATTTTTCCTTCTCTCCTGCCGCCTGTCCCGCTGAGTTACTCCTGCTTTTTGTGTCAAAGTCGTCTTGTTCAATCTCATTTCATTGCAACTTTCAGCTCTGGATACCCCGCATTGATCCGCGCGTATTTCAGCGTTTATATTTCTCAAGCCTCTTTACCTCCCGGAGCCACATGTAACTTAACCACATGTAATTACTCCAGCATTTTTTGACTATCTTTGGTTCAGTCCCTTTAAGATTATAAGAAAGTTCCCACGATAGACTCATGAGACACTAAGGTAAACGCACGGGCCATTACGTTATTGCAATGAGTTTAAATGTTTCCATTTTTAACTTGAACAGTTAATTTGACTCGTGGAAAAAATCAAACATGTTTGATTTTTTTCACGAGTTAACAAGTTTCCCGAGTACCTGCCGTTAGCGCCACGAGTGGACAAGTTGATCGCGCGAGTTCCGACGTTGCCGCTATGTTCATCGTACGTGATCACCACGAGTGAAAACTCGGGGCCACTCGTGGGCCAACTCGCACCGTGAGACAGGGGTGTAATCCCCTACCGATGGAACACGACAGACTACCTCTTGCGTTACCGTGGACTTGTTTTCTAAACTTTGTTTTGCACTGATGTCTCTTTTGCAGTCTTTTTCCTTTTTACAGATGCAGAATTTGTGTAAAAAAATGTTTGTGTGTGTCTGTGATGCTGCTGCATATGACAGTAAACTTGACTAGGTTTAAGAATTCCTCAGAAGACCTGAATTGTTACTCCTTCCTCAAATACTGTCTGACCCCAGCGTTTCCAGCATTTTTCTGTTTGTATTTATTTCTGTGGAAAGTGAAAACGTTTATGTTTCAGACTAAAGGACATTTTCTTCAAAAGAGTTATCCTTTTTTGTGTGTTTGTGTTTCAAAGTTATTGCCTTTGTCAAGTGAGATTTGCAAATGACACTGTCCTTGTGAAGGCAATGTTTTAGTTAATTGGCTGGTGAAGAAGTGGAATTCTTTTAATGATAAACCTTAAGACTGGCGAACATTATCCGATGCTGAACAATTTAATTTACAGTCAAGTTCAAACTCACCACGGGCTGTGTTGATGCAAGACCTTTGACCAAAATTCACATGGCGATAATAAAGCCAGTTTATAAAAAGTGTATATGGCCTCCGTGCAAATAAGATTGGAGCAAATTAAACACTTTTTTGATTTGAAATTTCTTTCAAGACTTGAATTTTTCCCACGCAGCTTATTCTTTGGGGTGGATTAAACTACTAGGATTTGTATCACACATACTTTGGAGTGCTTTACCAATCGTTGAAGTAAATTTTGGCTTTTTGTTGATCTTGTCAAAACATCGGTGAGTTACTGATGACTTCCAGGTTCCATGGTGGACTGGTGATATGGATCCATGCTTCATTGTGTTTCATGGATGTAAGCAAAGGAAATTGGCATATTCAATGGTGCTAGAGCATCAGCAACCTAATTGTCTGTTGTCACATTGATTCCATGATGGACTATTTCCCCCTCAGTTAGGTGTGTTTACGGCTTGTACTCACTGGAATTTAGGAGGTTGAGGGGGGATCTTATAGAGACTTACAAAATTCTTAAGGGGTTGGACAGGCTAGATGCAGGAAGACTGTTCCCGATGTTGGGAAACTCCAGAACAAGGGGTTGCAGTTTAAGGATAAGGGGGAAGTCTTTTAGGACCGAGATGAGAAGATCTTTTTTCACACAGAGTGGTGAGTCTGTGGAATTCTCTGCCACAGAAAGTAGTTGAGGCCAGTTCATTGGCTATATTTAAGAGGGGGCTAGATGTGGCCCTTGTGGCTAAAGGGATCAGGGGGTATGGAGAGAAGGCAGGTACAGGATACTGAGTTGGATGATCAGCCATGATCATATTGAATTGCGGTGCAGGCTCGAAGGGCCGAATGGCCTACTCCTGCACCTATTTTCTATGATTCTATGATTGAGGTCAATAGTGTGTATCGGATTTGGCACACTTGTCGTCTGAGATCTAGTACTGAGTAAGCTCAAAATGTATTCAGCTTATTAAGGAGAAAACCAAAGCCATTCACTTCCGTGTGTAGAAAGGAACTGCAGATAGTGATCTATACCAAAGCAAAGTGTTGGAGTGACTCTGCAGGCCAGGCAACATCTCTGGAGAAAAAGAATGGGTGACGTTTCAGGTGGGACCCTTCTCTAGACTGAAGAAATTGTGGATAATTAAAAATATGGTTCTTTGTCATGAAAGTCAAATTACTACAAATTGATGTCAGCACAGCCCACCAGGAGGATTCAGTGAAGTAATTCCTCAAGGAAAAATAAAACCCTCTTTCTGAAGTGGGTGGATACTACTTTTGTGAAGATATGTCACAAATGCATACAACATGCTTAAAATAATATGCTTGAGGAAGCATCTTATAATGAGTACGAGAAAATCTTAAAATGCAGTATATTTCTGAGCTGCGGTGTGAAGTCAGTGCAACGCTACCATGTGTATTTTGTATCACATAGGGCCAAAATTTGTTATAATATAACAATGAAGTTAATGACACGGAGAGACATTGAGAACCTGAAGTGGTTTCCAAATCCCTTGCTGTGTGAAAATATTATTTTGTCTTGTTGCACATCATTTAGTGGATGTTGCGACTTTCTCTCTGTCAGAAAGTAACTCCAAATAAAATCCATTACTTCCAAAAGTATGAAACATGCTATTTTGCAGGGTTGCAGTCCCACTTCATTAAATTAATTATTAGGAACTGTAATAAAGTTTTAGTTTTTATTTCTATTCCATTTTTTATCTCAAGCCAGTCCACCTTTCGCTCTCTCGCTTTATTTTTCTTTCAGGGTTTGGTATTGAATTAGCTACTTTATCTGATGCTTCATGGCACCAACACTGTGCTGGTTATATTTTGTTCATACACACGCTTGCCCTGTTCCAAGTGACCTGCTCGTACTGTCTGGATCTCACCATGGTTTGTACAATGGAAAGCTTCATTGAGTGCCATCTGTCTTGTTCAACTTCACAGGGGACAAAATATGGGCTATTAGGTTTGACCAATGTCTGTTGCTGCATGTTGGGAAGAGGTAGAATGTCCTGTTTAAAACGCATTTAGACCGGTACATGTATAGGATAGGTTTAGAGGGATATTGGCCAAACACAGGCAGGTGGGACTAGTGTAGATGGGGCAAGTTGATCGGTGTGGGCAAGGTGGGCAGTTTCCTCACTATGTGACTATGATTCTCAGAAGTGAAAAGGATTAATGGAGATTCATGGAGCTTGATCCACTGTCACATTTAGATAACAACTATTTGCTGCCACATTTTTGAGTGTTAGCACATCTGTACATTGCAGCTTTCAAGGAATGTCTTTGTGACCGTATAACTCTATTGGCAGTGTTGAAAAGTTACAGGAGGCTTGGGTAGAGGCCAGACAGAAAACCTCATCCGAAATGTTGCCAGCCTTAAAACTTAAACCCAAATTACTTAGCGTTGAAAGGAAACACAGCCTTCCCAAAGGACACTACCTGTATCGTCCATCAAGAGTCAAAGATGTTTTCCTGCTGTTAGGAATGTTTTATGGCAATACATTGCTAAGATATGGTGAAGCTCTTGAAATGTAGTTACAAATAAAATGTCAGTCACTTAATCTCGGATAATAATAGGCAAACTCTTGTTAAGTGACTGGTCAATACACTGAGTTTTATCCAAACAGCACAAGCCTCTGCGTAATTGAAGGGATACGTATGTGAACTGTACATTACCACTGCGTATTTGAACTGTACATTACCACCTTCTCCATTCTCACACTAAACTCATATGTGCCATTTCAATTCTAACTACCTCTCTTCAGGTTAACTTTGATTACCCCCAGTTCTCTATTCATAACTGCACAATTAAAAAAAACACAGAAGAATTGCCTTGCTTAAGGCTGTTGATGTGACCTATGGATCTTGTGGCAAAACCAGCTTTCCACCACTTTCCATCTCCACACCTAAACAGAAAACTTCCAGTGTGAAATTTTACATTTGCAAACAGGCCCAATTCCAATACTCTATTCCTATTTGACTTAATTCCAAATTGTTGTTTCAATGCCAAAGAGAATTCCCTGCTAATTTTTGTTGGATGTCATGCATATAACTTTAGAGAAATAATGAAGATGAGTTGAGTGTTCTTTTACTTCGGACTTCGTGAAGACCCCGCCAGCACGCATGCGCGACATATCGTCGCACGCATTTGCTATCGACAAGCTGGGGGGGGGGGGGAGTGCGTCTCTCCACAGCTCCCATACCTGCCAACCATTCCGATTTGGGCGGAATTCTTCCGATTTTTCCATCCCAATTCCGAATTCCGATTTTTTGTCTCAATATTCCGAAAAAAAAAATCTGAAAAAAAACCACATAGAAACGGCTGGAGCAACGCGTCTAGACTCGGAAGCGCAGGGGAGAAGTAGGTGCGAGTCAGGTGGGCACCGGGGAGGAGGGTGGAGAGGGGGAAATCAACGATCATCCCGTGGGGTAGTAAGCCAAATACGTTCATTATCACTTCAGCGGCTCAGTTGGCCATTTCCCAAGCGCGGCTTCAAAGTCTCTCTCCGGAGTTGTGTACACACGTTAACTATTAATTAAGACTGGATCCCCAAACAGAACAATGGGCAATAAGGTAAAGAGCATTGGGGCAGGGAAGAGGCGATGAGGGGGCAGGGAGAGATGGTCCGGTCCGGCCCAGACGGACAACACTCACCGGTCACCTCACCTCAGCGCCGCTGCCGCTGCCGCCACCGCCGCCGGGACTGTCAGCCCGGTGAGTGACCGCGAGCGCGTCAGGTCGGAAAATAACAAAACAAAATTCTAGTTTAGATTTTGTTGAACCAATTTTTCCCACAACGGATCATTAGCTAAATTTGATTTGCATATGTACAGTGAATGCAGCTTCAACATTTTGGGTTAAATACTGCCTGAAATATGCACTAGATTGTACATGAATGCACATTGGCAAAATAATGCAAAAACAGACAAAATAATGGATTAATGATATTGAATTATGATAAAATTAGATCAACCCCTGGCATGGTAATGAAGGTGAATTTGCTTTAAAGAATGCAAGGAAATGCCACATTTTCATGTTTGCAAATGCAAAAAGTCCCTACCGTGGGAGGGGGGGCACCCCCCTCCCACTCCCTCCTCCCATATTTGGGATTCCTATTTTTCATTCTCAAAAGTTGGCAGGTATGAGCTCCTTCAACAATGCAGTCAAGGTAAGTACACTAACCTTTTGTTGGTTGCAGGATGGAAGGCAACGGGGAAGGGAAGGAAGACTTCCCAAGAGCTGCGGGACGCCGACAGGCCAGCGCCCACTTTCCCCGGAGCTGCGAGAACCACCGGCAGCATCTGGACGGCCGGGGGTAAATGTGCGGAAGTCGGGCGCTTCAGTTACACCAGCGCCCGACTTCTCTCCTGAATGGATGTCCGCACTGGAGCTGGAAATTCCAGACCCAGACTTTGTGCCCCCGTCCCCCAGGAAGCGGGGGAGCAAACAGGTGCGTGGGAAAGTGCCTCACTCACCGACAACGGCATCACCCCGTGTTGCTGTGGATCCACGGGAGCCGGGCCGGGTAACGGCTGCGCTACAGGGGAGCCCCGCAGCCACAGCACGCCACGTACAGCTGCCGGGAATATCTGCCGTAGGGCAGTCTGGCAGAGCTACTGCTGCGTCGAGCAGCCCTGCAGGAGCTGGTGCTGCTGCCGACACAACGCCGCGTCAGGCTGCGGACAAGGGCGCCGGTGGCAGCAGTAGACGGTCGGTTAGCTTAGCTCTGGCAGCTGCCAACCATGCGTCTCCACGAAGAAGATTGGGCGATAGTGGAGGTAAGCCTGCACGGACTTCGGGGAGCCAGGTACCAGGTACCGGCGCCGACTCATCTCCACTGCCTTCCTACCAGGCAGGTGGACCGCCACAGTCCACTCGAAGGCTGACTAACGGAAAGTCTGTGCGGGAGTCGTATGGGCCTGCAGGAGCAGTAGCCCATGACAACCTACCTTCGGACCCTAGTCTGCATCTTATGGAGGTGTGGTCTGCTGGTAGAAGCCCCAGAGAAATTGCAGAGCCTGGGGAAGTCGGCTTGTCCGCCGCGAGTAGCGGGGACGCATTGCCAGGTTGGAGCTCTTGGTGGAGCAACTAGTCCGACGGGATATGGACCGGGATGAACGGGAGTCTCGGACCTCCACCAGCCACGCCAGGAGACCGCCCAGCATATCGTCTTCTCCAGCCAGCCGTACCAGAAGTTGCTGGACGCTGACGTCGATGACGAACCAGGGATGCCGGAGGCCGTAGATCCAGTCCTAGGTGCGGACCTGCTGGATGTCGTGGGACATTTTGCCACAGCTACCCACAACGGGGTGCCGCTGCACCCCAAACTGGCGGGTACCATTGACTATCTGACCACTCACCAGCTTCTGGGTCAGGTAGTCACTGACACCATGGACGAATTCAAACCGCCCGACAACTGCATCACTTTCAGTGTGCCTACGGGGAATGCTCAAATTTGGGGGAATTTGAGTACCACCACCAAGATGCAGGACGTCCGCCTACAGCGCATCCTCAAACTTCTATCGACGGGCATTACTGCATTTGCCAGCACCCTCGATGGGGATGATGTGCCCAGCGAGCAGCAGGATGCCCTGGCACTTTTCTGCAATACGCAGTTCAAAATTAACTGCCTTCGTAAGAGCTCCATCCGGCCGACACTCAACCTGTAATTTGCAGGGTTGTGCCGTCCCTCCACCACTCCACCACCTCATCAGCTGTTTGGGGAAGATCTCTCCGAGAAGTCACAGACGAGGAGGCCAAGACCGTGGGCCTTATGAAACCTCCACCGGCAAAAGTTCACCCATATCACCGTCAACAACCATACACTACTTGGAAACCGCGCCAGCCGGATAGGACACCAAGGACCTATCCGCCTCCATTTCCCCAACCGCAGCGGCCTTTTTTAGGCCTGCAGCGGCCCGCATGGACGATGCGGCCACCATCACGGCAAGCACCGCAACGTCCCCCCAAAACGCCGTACGCCAGGACCCGCCGTTAACCATGGAAATAAGGGGTCTGGTTCCTCTAAGGAAGTAGCACTTCTCCCCGCACAAGTCGGGGGACGGTTGCGGGCATTTAGTGGTGCTTGGGATGCAATCACCACAGACACGTTTATTCTACAAAGTGTTCACGGTTACGTCATAGAATTTATACATGGTCAACTTCCCCCTACACAGCATGCACCTCAGCGTATTTTTACGCTCTCTCAGAATGAGATAAAGGCGGAACATGCTGAAATCTTACGGCTAGCAGCCAAAGGGATGATTGGCAAAACGACGCACGAACCCCTTGAGTTTGTGTCCAACATCTTCACAAAAACCAAAAAAGATGGGGGGTGTCGGATTATCATAGACCTAACCCAGTTGCAAACTTTTGTACAATATACCCATTTTAAAATGGATACCTTCGAAAGCTAAGCAGATGCTTTACCCGGGTTACTTTATGGCTTCCATCGATTTAAAAGATGCATACTATACTACAGTTCCCATCACAGAATCGCACAGGAAGTTCCTGAAATTTGTCTGGAAGGGACAGTTGTGGCAATACAAAGCATTACCCAATGGGTTAACCGCAGCCCCCAGACTATTTACCAAATTAGTAAAACCCATATTGACACTCCTCCGACAACAAAATTATATCGTCATGGCATATTTAGACGATATCCTTATCGTGGGTCAGACACACCAATTGGCTACGCTGGCAGTTACAGCGACCAAATCTTTATTCGAGATGTTAGGGTTTGTAACCCATCCAGATAAATCCAAACTGCACCCCTCTCAAGTTATGGATTACCTGGGTTTCACCATTGACACAACCTTAATGATGATCACTATCCCGACCAACAAAGCTTTGGCCATAAAAGAAGCCTGCTATAGCCTTGCTTGCGCCAGGGTTCCGACTCTCCGACAAACGGCAAAGGTAATTGGGAAATTGGTAGCTACATTCTCAGACCGTTACATTACAAAAATTTACAAAGAGCAAAGATCGCAGCATTAAAAGCAAATGCTGGGCACTTTGATAGACCACTACGGTTGCCACATCAGGCTAGAGCTGAGCTGCAATGGTGGATTGACAATCTTAGTGAGTGTGACAGACCCATCATTGTTAGCAACCCATCCGTCGTGCTACAGACTGACGCAAGCGCACAAGTTGGGGTGCAACTGACACCATGTCCAGTTGTGGTGGCAGATGGGATCCTCACGAGTCTACCCTCCTCCAGACACAAGGGATAAATTATCTGGAGATGTTAGGGGCTTTCCATGGACTGCGGGCTTACTGTACTAACTCACGGGACTTACATGACCGCCTCCAAATAGATAACACAATGGTGGTGGCTTATATCAATCATATGGATGGTATCAGGTCGTTATCTTGTGATGAATTGGCAAACACAATCTGGCACTGGTGCATTGAGAGAAATATTTGGATCACTGTGACCTATTTGCCAGGGAAGCTCAATACAGTGGCGGACACCAGGTCACGAGTGTTCAATGATAACATCGAGTGGATGTTGAATCCCCAAATTTTTGCTGAAATTATAGCTCACTATGGCACACCAGATATTGACCTCTTTGCGTCCAGGTTGAACCATCAGATACCAACGTATGTGTCTTGGGAACCAGACCCTGCGGCAGTAGCTATGGATGCTTTTTCTCTCCATTGGGGGAAATGGTTTTGCTACGCATTTCCCCCATTTCCTCATCAGTCGGGTATTGCAGAAAATTCAACTGGATTCTGCAACTGGCATTTTGATCATACCCGACTAGCCTACACAGCCATGGTACCCGATGGTCCTCAAAATTTTGAAACGTCCGTGGATTCAGTTTGGTAAAAACCCCAAATTAATTACTAACCCCATTACGGGGGACAGTCACGCGTGCCATGGTCACCTAAACATGTTGGCCTGCAGGTTCTAAAGTGGCCGCTCGTCAAGGCCGGCATATCACCAAGAGCCATGGACCTTATCTCAGCGTCATGCCGAGCATCAACCAGGAGGCAGTACCTCACACAGGTCAGGAAGTGGGAGGCATTTTGCTCCCGAACCAACACGACCTCCAACTCGGCAATAATCCCTGATGTCCTGGAATTCCTAGCGGGCCTTCATTACGATGCGGGTCTTATCTACAGTGCCATCAACAGCGCCAGGAGTGCACTGTCCTCATACCTGGACATAGGTATAGGCTCCAACCACCTGGTGTCTAAATTTATGAGGGGAATGTTTAACACCAACCCTCCACGGCCCAGATACAACTTCACCTGGGATGTAGGGATCGTTCTGACCCTACTGAGGAGCTGGTCTCCTATGACAGAGTTACCACTCAAACAGCTCACCCTCAAAGTGGTGATGCTGATGCACTGACTACAGCTCAATGAGTCCAGGCATTACAGAAGCTGCGGCTGGATAGCATGGTCTCCACCCCTGCAAAGGTGACTTTCTTCGTCCAGGACCTATTGAAGCAGCATAGACCTGGGGCTCATGGGCTTCAGTTGGAGTTTCGGGCGTACCCCACTGATGCCACCCTCTGCATAGTCACTCTGCTGGGAGCCTCTCCATGACTGATTTGTCCCCGAATTAGAGGTCTTTTGCTTTGTTATTATTTGTGTTAATAACTGTGCATTATTTTTCAGCTTGTTCAGTCTGGAATGCATTAACTACCTTCCTCCATCAGTATTATGGCAGTGTGATAGCATGGACGATGTCCAGGGCGTGAAATCACAGAGCTTTGAAATCTTCACGAAGTCACTCGCGTGACTCCGAAGTAAAATAGTAAGATTAAATGAGAACTTACCAAGTTCGAAGGTTGATCTTTATTTTATGAGGAGTTGCGGTGAGGGATTTCGTGCCCTCCGCTCCCACCCTCTATCATAAGGTCAACTGGTATGTTCTACGTTCTTAATCTTACTATTTCCAGTCATGGTGCGTTCTGTGATTCCACACCGCTGCTTTGAAGAATGTCGCGCATGCGTGCTGGCGGGGTCTTCACAAAATCCCTCACCGCAACTCCTCATAAAATAAAGATCAACCTTCGAACTTGGTAAGTTCTCGTTCAATCTTACTATTTAATTTTATTATAAACTGGTCTCCTCGTCCTAACGTACCAGGTTCCACTAAACCATCATCCCTTTAGACCTACTTTATTTCCTGTTTAAATTTTCATCCTTGTTTTCAAATCACTGCATTGCCGTGTCCCTCCTTTTGTTCATTACATCTTTCAACCCAGGAACCTCTGCCCTTTTCCTAACTTGGGATATCAACCCTCCTCCACTGCCAACCTCTTGAGCAACACTCAATTTTCTTAACGTTGGCAGGCATGCCCTTAGCTCTGTATTTCTGTCACCCCTCAACCCGCCTTCTAACCCCCAACTCAACTATTCTCTGACCACTTTCTATTCTCTTTTCCAGTTTAAGATTAAGACATTCCTTCAAATGTACTCCCTTGTTCTCTGCTCCAGTGTCACCCTGATGTGATTCGGGGTCCGCTTACTGGAATGTTTGGCTGGCTGAGTTTGGGAACTCCTTGAAGTCTGGCTTTAATGGAAAATAGCACATTAGATCACAGTTCACAGAGGTTAATGGCAAGTCATGTCCCAACCTTTTGGGAACGGAAAGATTCAAAGTTCACATGGTACCTATTAGGAAATGCAATCAGATGCATTTAAAAATGGGAACCTTGGTAGTAGTTCACTTCCCTCAAGACATCTCTTGAGAAGAGCAGAACAGTGAGAGAAAGAGCAGACATTACAGGGTAATTAGGCAGTTACTTTAAATGCCCATCTCCAACAGCCTGTGCTGACTACCTCTTCGTAAGTGATGTTATTTGAGACAGAGTGTCTTGTGAGTCATCTCAGAGACCAATTAAGAGTCAAGCTTATCGGTTCAAGGCTGAAGCTAGAGTGGTTAAAAATAGTAAATTTCCTACCTTTGAAGTACATTCACTTTTTCCAACAATCAATAATTTCATGGTCACTTAGACAGGTTTTAGATGTTCAGATTCAAACAAAGTCTGAAAGCACCACAAATGGAATTTAAACTCTCTCAATGTATTGATGACTTGTCCAGTAACAAGCCCCCCCTCCCACTGTTGACCCTCTGAGAGGAAATGTGGACAGACCCTCAAAATGTTATGTAGAGCAGAATGGAAATATCAAATACTAGAGGGCATAACTTTAAGGTGAGTGGGGCAATTTTTAAAGATGTACGGGGGTGGCTTTTTACACAGCGGGTGGTGAATGCCTAGAACAGGCTGCCCGGGGTTGGTGGTAGAGGCAGATATGATAGTGGCTTTTTAAAAGACTGGATATGCAGGAATATGGATTATATGCAGGCAGATAAGAATTGGGCTTGGCATCGTGTTTGGCACAGACATGTGGGCCAAAGGAGCTCTTCTTGTACTCTATTCTTCCATGTTCTTTGATTGCCTCCCTACTTTTATTGCTGAAAGCGGTTGTATCTCATTTTCCAGTAACGTTGTCAAAGTGCCAGCTCAAATGTTAAAAGAACGCAGGCAGCTGCACCCTACAGAATGGATATCATCATTCCCAATTATCAAATTAAACCTTGACAGGAAGGCAATAAGTGCACAAGTTGAAGTGAATGAAAGCCTAGTTTGGAAACTGATGCCAGGAAGTCCTCAGTGCAAAGGAACAGTGACTTGCAGAATGAACGTCGAGGTGAGTGGAAATCCCAGTACCATGTAATGGTCAGTCATTGTCGGGGAGAAGGGAAAGGGAGGGGAGAGAAATGAAAATTAACATTCTGGTCCCTGAACACAGAGTACACTCCTTAAGTGCCAATAATCTATAATTAGATTGAATATATCACAGTTTTGCTGTTACTATGTAAAATATAATTAAATGACACTATAGTGACTTATTATCATTTTTGCATTTTGTTGGATTATAGACATAGACATAGACATAGAAAATAGGCGCAGGAGGAGGCCATTCGGCCCTTCGAGCCAGCACCGCCATTCATTGTGATCATGGCTGATGACATGCCCTATCAATAACCCGTGCCTGTCTTCTCCCCATATCCCTTGATTCCACTAGCCCCTAGAGCTCTATCTAACTCTCTCTTAAATCCATCCAGTGATTTGGCCTCCACTGCCATCTGTGGCAGGGAATTCCATAAATTCACAACTCTCTGGGTGAAAACGTTTTTTCTCACCTCAGTCTTCAATGACCTCCCGTTTATTCTAAGACTGTGGCCCCTGCTTCTGGACTCGCCCAAAATTGGGAACATTTTTCGTGCATCTAGCTTGTCCAGTCCTTTTATAATTTGATATGTTTCTATAAGAACCCCCTCATCCTTCTAAACTCCAGTGAATACAAGCTTAGTCTTTTCAATCTTTCCTCATATGACAGTCCCGCCGTCCCAGGGAAAAATCTCGTGTACCTACTCTGCACCGCCTCAATCACAAGAATGCCCTTCCTCAAATTAGGAGACCAAAACTGTACACAATACTCGAGATGTGGTCTCATCAGAGCACTATACAACTACAGTATTACAGGATCACCAATAGTGAACATGAATGCTGTTTTCAGTTGTAGGAAGAAATTGCAGATGCTGGTTTACACTGAAGATAGACACAAAATGCTGGAGTAATTCTCAGTGGGTCTGACAGCATCTCTGGAGAAAAATAATAGGTGACGTTTCTGGTCGGAACCCTTCTTCAGACCTTTTCTTAAGAAGGTCTCCATGGTCCAAAGAAGGGTTCAGAGCTGAAACATCACCAATTTTTTTCTCCAGAGATGCTGCCTGGCTGTTTTCAGGTGCTGGAAAGCATCTGTTGTGGTTCAGCTTGTGACAGCAACAGGCTCGTGTTTTACAAAATTCATTAGTTTTATTGCAGTGATTTTGTTTTTGTTTTGGCTGGACTCTTTGTGCTACAGGCTCACATTTTGAGATAAGCGGAAAGTTAATCGTGGTGCCATGCTTGCACTGAGCTGCTCCCCCATGCTGGCTGCTCAAGCAGATGGTGACTCGTGATTGACATACATAGCCTGGGTCCTCCTGCAATCTGCCAAGTGGAGTCAAGATGAGGAGAGCAGGGGCCAAAGATCAAAGTCGGTCGCCCTGCGCCGCCGCTGTGCAGCTCTTGTATGAAAGCAGACCTTATCAGTCACTCCAGACTTGGGAACTGGCAACTCAGCTGGAGATTCGCTATTTTTGAGGGATAGAAGAATATATTGGCCATATCAACATCAACTGTATATATGTGCCTTTGAACACCTCAGCTGATTTCAGCGTAACAGTTTAATTTTGCTAACCACTTGTGTTTTGATTATGTACTCCAGTAACACCTTTGAACTGATATTGTTCGGGTGATGTGGGAATTTTCACTGGAGACTGGCTGACAATTAATACACATTGTGTTGCAGATGTAAGGTTTTGTAATGCTGTTTTATTTCAAGAGTGTAATTACAGTATAGCCACTGTAATTGCAGCCTCAATTAGTGTTGAAAAGAATAAGAGGGGAAAAGGACAATTTTTAATTTGTCAACCATTTCTTTGAGAGCTGACATTTCATTTTGCTGTTCGGCAGCATTATGTGTCATGCATGGTGACTCTGCAGCCGTTAAACAGTTGCAATGAGGTTGAACAGATGCCACTGTTTGTGTAGTGATGTGATTTTATATTACAAATGAACCACATGTTGAATAATTAATTGTTGAAATTTAGCTGCAGTTTATTCAGCTGCCTGTTCCATATTAATTAATGGTCTTTGGGCAGCTAAATATCTCACAGAATAGTCTGGATAGCTGCATTAATGCAGTAAAGTCTGATGCAATGCCCAGTTTGAATGCATTTCAAGAGCTTTCATCGCATGACCCACTGCTTTCCACCTGTTCAACACTATCCCCCCCAATCTCCAAAATGTCTACGGAGGCTTATATAAGGGTTCAATTCTTGAGAAACGCTCACACTTTCTTCCTGTCAGAATTTATTTTAAATACCCACATCCCCACATCATATTGCAGTGTGTGTGCTTGCCATAATTATTTCATTTTTATTGAATAATCACCCTAGTACGACCCAAACCCACATTTAAAGAAATGGATTATATACTGTATGGTGTGAAGAAGGGTCTCAACCCAAAATGTCACCCATTCCTTCTCTCCAGTGGATGCTGCCTGTCCCGCTGAGTTACTCCAGCATTTTGTGTCTATATACTCTATCCAGTTGTAAATAAATGCCGCAAAACATATTGTTATTATTAATAATAGCTGATAAGAAGGCGTCAGTGAGTGCCAACATTTTAATGTGAGGTTCCTCTGAAAATGGCCTTCTTTGATTTTTTCCTGATTATCAGTGCCAGTGCTGAGAAAGTAATTGCAGAGAGAATTCCAAAATAATGTAGAGACTAAATAAAGCAGATGCCATGTGACCATGGTAGGCCTGGATATCATTACGTGCAACATGGTCTATACATTTCACATGGATCATACTGAAATGCTTTGAAAAGTTGCTCATGGCCAGTCTTTTCAACGATCTGCATGCAGGAAAAAAACATCTCCCTTGCACAACGTTCAACTCTGGATCATCTTGACAATAAGGGTTCCTATGTTGGGATGCTATTGGTGCAGAAGTTTGGGTAATATTGTCTATCAGAGGTAGCATAACCCCAGCTATTTCCTTACAGTGTTATGGCATATCAGAGCCAAAACTATGTGTCAGTTATTTGAACTGCAGCAGGCATTGACTGTTTAAAGCTGCACCTGTCCATGACAGATTCATGTTCTTTTAGTAGAGTTAGGCCATTCAGCCCATCAAGTCTACTCCGCCATTCTATCATGACTGATCTATCTTTCCATTCTCCTGTCTTCTCCCCTTAACCCTTATAGATTGGGAGCAGTGTCTGACATCCTCTTTGTGAGAGGATCTCCTCTATGCTGAGGACATCATTCAAACAATTTGTGCCATGTCACCGCCAGGCTAGATGGATTGGGTTCGGAATAAATCTAAAAGCTCAAAATCGTGCATCGGAGGAACTGGGGTGTGTAGAAGCGCCAAACTATGCGGTTCTTACTTAGAAACAGCGTTGGTGCTCAGTAAGGAACATAGCACTTGGAGAGGCCACAGGAGGTGACACTGCAGTTCTGGGCAGTCTAAATTTGAAGCCGAGCTTTGTGAGAGCACAGACATTCTTCTATCTGTTGTAGTGTTCGACAGCAGTCCTTGAAGAATTTCCATTCTTCAGATTCAGATCCCTAGACATGATTGCTACAAGGTCTGGTGGTGTAACTGTGGATTAAATCGAAGAATGGAGGAAGCTGGCACTGATTGGTATCAATTTTTAATGAACTTTAAATGGCTCTGGTCTCGGGATCACTCCATAATGCAAATGTAACTTTTGGCTGACTCAATGTCTGGAACAAGCACACAATGCAGAGAGTTATTTAGATCCTTGTCGGTAAAGAGGTGATAGTTGCGGCAACATTAAGCTGCATCTTTACTCAAACTCACACGTGGCATCTACTTTGTGACGTGATTAGAGGTGTGGCCTTTCATTTATTTCTTATAGTTTGCTCTCCATCTTCCTTGGTGGCATTGATACATCCTGGGTTCCTAGGCCACTGCTATCAGGTGAGTTCTGACAGATATTTCCCTATCTGTGTTCCAGATGCTGAGTATTTTGGGGCTGTTGGACAGTGGATGGCTTCACAGTCAAAACATTGGTGTTGACTTATTGTTCGTCACTGGGTCGCCCTGAGCCCTATTAATATTGCTGAGGATTCCTTGTGGCTGTGACTGTGCATGGCACTTGAGAGGTATTGCCTCGAGTGGATGTTTTAGCATGTGGCTTTTCAACTTGCCTAGTTTTAGGGTCTTATTAGTTTAGTTTATTATTGTCACGTGTATCGAGGTACAGTGTAAAGCATTTTTGTTGCGTGCTATTCAGTCTGAAAAGACAATACATGAATACAATAAAGCCGTCCACAGTCTACAGATACAAGATAAAGAGTATATCATTTGGTGCAAGATAAAGTCCGATTAAAGATAGTCCGAAGGTCTCCAATGAGGTTGATGGTGGGTCAGGACCGCTCTCTAGCTGGTGATAGGGTGGTCAGTTGCCTGATAACAGCTGAGCAGAAACTGTCCCTGAATTGGGACATATGCGTTTTCAACTTCTTTTGTCTGATGGAAGAGGGGAGAATAGGGAGTGGGAGATGGGGTGAGACTCATCCTTGATTATGCTGGTGGCCTTTCCGAGACAGCGTGAAGTATAGATGAATTCGATAGGGAGGGTGGGTTGGTTTGCGTGATGGTCTGGGCTACGTCCACAACTCTCTGCAATTTCTTGTAGTCTTGGATGAAGCTGTTCCGGAACCATGCTGTGAGTATCCTGATAAAATGCATTCTATGGCGCATCTGTGGAAGTTGGTGAGACTTGTTGGGTTCCAAGCCTTCTAAGGAAGTAGAAGCATTGCTGTGCTTTCTTGGCCATGGCTTTGACAAGGCTGGTTCAGGACAATTTGCTATTAAATATAAATTTACCTTTAGTTCATTGTTCTAAATAAGAATGAAACCAAAACCTGCTGGAAACATAGAAAATAGGTGCAGGAGTAGGCCATTTGGCCCTTCGAGCCAGCACTGCCATTCAATATGCTCATGGCTGGTTATCACGACTAGATATACAAACTTGAATCAGTTTGAGTGGAGTTGCTTTTCATTCTGTAATTATGGATAAGCAAATACTGACTTTAGAGATACATCGCAGAAACAGACCCTTCAGCCCACCGAGTCCATGCGAATCAGCGATTATCCTGTATACTAGCTATCCTACACACGAGGTACAATTTGCAATTTGACCAAAGCCAATTAACCTACAAACCTGTACGTCCTTGGAGTATGGGAGGAAATCGGAGCCACCCGGAGAAAACCCACGTGGTCACAGGGAGAATGTACAAACTCCGTACAGACGGCATCCGTAATCAGGATCGAACTCGGGGCTCAGCTGCTGTAAGGCCGTAACTATCGCTTATTAGTCTTGTTAATTTTTTGGAATTTGAGCACGAGTACAAAGCTAGCGTTCATTTTCCATAAATCTGTAGAAAATGTGGATAAGCTGCCTTCTTGGACTGTCACAGTTCTTGTGTGAAAGTGCTCCCACAGAGCTGCTGGATTTGGATCCAACAACAGTGGAAGACCAGTGATAAATTTTAAATTCGGAGGGATCCAGGAGGTGCTGGTGTTCCACACCATCCATATGTCCTTTTACCTTTGTGGTGCCCAAATTTGCAAGCGCAACCCTGCAGATTAAACACAATAGCATCCCTCCATGCCACACCCCGTTTAGTTTTTAGTTTAGAGATATAGCGCAGAAGTAGGCCCTTTGATCCACTAAGTCCGTGCTGATCAGCAACCCTCGCAAATTAACACTATCCTACACACACTAGGGACAATTTTACATTTATACCAAGCCAAATAACCTACAAATCTGTCTTTGGAATGAGGGAAGAAACTCAAGATCTCAAAGAAAACTCACACAGGTCACAGGGACCGTACGGACAAGCACCCATAGTCAGGATCAAACCCGGGTCTCTGGCGCCGTAAGGCAGTAGCTCTACCACTACGCCACCGTGCCACCCTGAGTGAACTCCTCCAAGCAATTTGTTTTGAGTGTCTTCCACAAGTTATTGTTGTACACTTGGGTACACAAAAAGCTGGAGAAACTCAGCGGGTGCAGCAGCATCTAAGGAGCGAAGGAGATAGGCGACGTTTCGGGTCGAGACCCTTCTTCAGACACTTTGTGGCAGTGAAATGTTAGAGAGTCAAAGATCAGTTTGCAAACTCTAGCCGGTCCCCTATCATTATTCTGCCCTTACCAACTTATTTCTTGATGCAGCCACACAGTTTAACACTCCCAGCTTCCAGCATATCTTTAATCAGCATAATTTATCTGAAGAATATGGGGAAGCTTCTACCTTTCTCAGTGCCTGTCACACTCTCCTTTCTATCCCTGTGGATTGAAGAATTGCAGCAAAACCAGGATTTCATGAATGGGTCCCCGATGAGGTAGATCAAGGGTTCCCCCTGAGGTAGATAGTAGTTCAGGACTGATCCTTCTGCATACAACAGTCCTGAACTACTATCTGCGTCGTCAGGGACGCTTGGACTATCATTGATTGGACTTTACTGGCATTACCATACGCTAAAAGTTATCCCCTTATCATGTATCTGTACACTGCATATGGCTCAGTTGTATTCATGTATTGTCTTTCTGCTGGCTGGTGAGCACTCAACAAAAGCTTTTCACGGTACCTCGGTCCATGTGACAATAAACTAAACTGAACTGAACTGGATTGACAAATACTCGCCTCGTGGCTGTATCTTATGAACATGAACTGGGAGAGATCCACTGGTCCCATTATTCATGGTAGTGTCCATATAGTGATATAACTTTGCAACTCCCTTCTGGAATCGTTGGGAGAAATTAAATGCTCATGCCCAGAGATGCTGATTTGTTGACAGGATGCCTACCTTTTGTGCAATAAGGCGCTTCTTGCTTCAGTCAGAAATACATCAGGTTGTATGCAGGGAAACACAAAAGCTCGGCACTCACCAGCTTTTGCAATTGCAAAGAATTCTCTCTTGTCTAGAAGAAGCAGCTCCGAACATGTAACCTGGTGATTCCTTTATGTTACTTGCAAACTGATCATTCTCAATTTGCCCTATGGAAATGGATCATATAAATTAAATATAGCCATTTTGTAACTGAAATAATTGACATTCAATGTACATGTCTAGATTAATATTTGAAGTTTTTGAATAATAAATCCACCAGAGCAGATGGAAGGAAGATCATTTGAGTGTTTCCTCTGAGGCATAGTTCCACTGACAGATAGAGTGGATATGGCATGGATGTTTCCACCTGTGGGACAGGCTAGGACCAGAGGTCATAGACTCAGACGGATGTTCCTTTAGGAAGGAGTTGAGGAAGAATTTATTTAGTCATGGCGTGGTGGATCTATAGAATTTGTTGCCACATTAAGGCCGTGGAGGCTGTCAATGTATATTTTTAAGGCAGAGATAGATAGATTCTTGATTAGTATGGATGTCAAGGGTTATGGGGAGAAGGCAGGAGAATGGCGTTAGGCGGGAAAGAGATTAGCCCATGATTGAATGGTGAAGTAGACTTGATGGGCCGAAGAGCCCTAATTCTGCTCCTATCACATTAACTAATGAACACTTTTCAGCATCTTTGTGTTCAACTGCAATATTGGAGTTGAAAGCTGCGACTTTCCATTGAAAGAGTGCCATTAACTGAGCCAAGCTAAGACCAAAGAATTCAGCAGCAAGAAGGCAGCATCTGTTGTCAGTTCATTTCCTTCCACCGATGCTGCCTGACCAGTTGGATTCTTCCAAGCAGTTTGTTTCAAGACCAATTGACATCTTGTTGACTATCTATTGCTTGTGTTTCATTGCAAGAATATTACTATCTTGTTTTTTCAATTGAATGCTTGAGATGAACTTACAAGTTATGTGTATTTGACGCCATTTGAGTAAATCATACAATCGGATAAATAATAGCTCTGTGCAAAGAGCTTGCAGCAATGATTGTTCCATTACTTGCATCCACTGTTTCATTTCCGGTGCTGAACGTCTCGGGGTTCGAATGGCATTATGCACAAAAAGCTTTTAATGTTGAGACACCCAGAGGACGTGAAATGGATGGAACATATCCGTGGAATACTTCGCAAGAGTACTTCAAGTTCTTAATGAACTGTAAAGATCTACTAAATATATTAACAGCTAATTTCTCAAGAGTATCGGTGATAATCATCGATTTGGCTTGAATGCGGCAAAAGCTTTCCCAGTATAATAGATCTGCATTTTAAAAGAACTGCATTAAACCAAGACTTATGACTAAAGCACATGACTTATTGGAAAATAACTAGCTAGCAATTAACTGTTTCAGAGTTGGCAACTGAATTACCGAATAGTGAAAGGCCGGTATAGAGTGAATCTTTGAAGATTGGGGGGGATCTTATAGAAACTTATAGAAACTTACAAAATTCTTAAGGGGTTGGACAGGCTAGATGCAGGAAGATTGTTCCCGATGTTGGGGAGGTCCAGAACAAGGGGTCACAGTCTAAGGATAAGGGGGGATTCCTTTAGGACCAAGATGAGGAAAACATTTTTCACACAGAGAGTGATGAGTCTCTGGAATTCTCTGCCACAGAAGGTAGTTGAGGCCAGTTCATTGGCTATATTTAAGAGGGAGTTGTATGTGGCCCTTGTGGCTAAAGGGATCAGGGGGTATGGAGAGAAGGCAGATACAGGATACTGAGTTGGATGATCAGCCATGATCATATTGAATGGCGGTGCAGGCTCGAAGGGCCGAATGGCCTACTCCTGCACCTATTTTCTATGTTTCTATGAATGGGGAGATATTTCCTCCAGTAGGTAAGTCTAGGACCAGAGGCTACATCCTTAGAATAAATGGATGTATCTTTAGAAAGGAGATGAGAAGGAATTTCTTTAGTCAAGAGGGTGGTGAATCTGTGGAATTCATTGCCACAGACGGCTATGGAGGCCATGTCAATGGATATTTTTTTTTTTGTAAAATATTTCTATTAGAAGTAAATACATATTAAGAAGGAATAACATAAAATCAAAAAAGAAAAAACATATTATTCGTTAAATACATTCTTAATATTTTTAAAGTTTACAGTCGTTCTTATTTATACTTCTATATTTTTTATTATTTTATCACAGAAAGAAAATAGTAAAAAGAAATAATAAAAAGAAACAAAATAGAAGTAGAAAATCGATAAAATGAGTGGAGTATAAAGCAAGATATTCTTCATTGGGGATATATGCGTGGTCTATTGTATATAGTTCTTCATCCATTCCTTCATTCAGGCTTCAGTCAGGCCCTCGAACCGGACCTCCTTGACCCTTTAAGCATTCAATAAATGGAGACCATATTCCTCTGAATTGATCTAGCTTGTCCAAAAGGCCAAGTCTTAGTCTTTCCAGATGAAGTGTCTCCGACATTTCTGTAATCCACATTTTGATTGTGGGGGATGTAGGACCTTTCCAAAATCTTAATATTAGTTTTTTACCAATTATTAAACTATAACCAATAAAAAATATTTGCTGTGTTGTTAGTAGATGATCCGTTTCTATTATTCCTAATATGATTAATTTTGAGTTTGGAGTCAGATTTGCATTAACTACTTTCGAGATTATGTTAAAAATTTCTATCCAAAAATTAGTAATTTTTATACATTTTGTGAATGAATGCGTTAGATTAGCTTCTAAATGCTGACATTTATCACATATAGCAGAAACATTTGAAAAAATTCTGTTTAATTTGGATTTCGAAAAGTGTAATCTATGTAAAACTTTAAATTGTATCAGGGAGTGTCTGGCATTTAATGAGCAGTGGTGTATATGTTGTAAACTTTCATTCCATACTTCTACACTAATTGTTTGTCCTAATTCGTTTTCCCATGCTTGCCTATATATTCCCGAGTTTGGTAAATCATTTTCCAGTAAAATATTATAAATATATGATATTAATTTTTCTATATTCGGATATTTATTTAGACATTCATCTAAAATTTCTGTCTTTCTATTTCTAAAATCCTGTTTGTTTGATTTAACATAGTCTCTAATTTGTAAATATCTAAAGTACTCTTTTGAGTGTAATCCATAATTTTGTTGTAATTCCTGAAATGAAAGGAATAAACTTTCCCTGTAGAGATCACCCATCTTATTTATTCCATAGTTCTTCCATTTTAAAAAACCTTTATCCATCATTGAAGGTTTAAAAGTGATGTTATTTGCAATGGGAAGAGCCAGTGGTATACTTTCTAATTTTAATGTTTTCTTTAATTGTTTCCAAATACGTATGCCACTTTCTATTATTGGATTTCCTCTATTACTTTTTTTTAATGTATTTTAGTATTAGCAAATAAAATCGAGCTAATTTCAAAAAGTGAACAATCTTCCTTTTCCATTTGTAACCAGTTTGGTTGTTTATCTACTTCTTCCAACCAAAAGTTCATATTTTTAATATTAACTGCCCAATAATAAAACATAAAATTAGGCAATGCAAAACCTCCATTCATTTTTGATTTACATAGATATTTTTTATTTATTCTATGGCTCTTATAATCCCAAATAAAGTTGGTAACTAGAGAGTCCACTTTCTTAAAAACATTTTTAGGAAGCTATATCGGGATCAGTTGAAACAGGTGTAATAATTGCGGAAGAAAAATCATTTTTATCGCATTAATTCTACCTAGCATTGAAATAGGTAATGTTTTCCAATATAGGATATTCTTAAGTAGTTTATTCAATTGGGGTGGGAAATTAGATTTAAATAAAGAATCATATATTTTTGTTACGTGAATTCCAAGATATTTGATTTTTCCATTTGCTATCTTAAAAGGATATTGTTGTAATATATCTGAGTTATTTCCCATTATTGGCATGTTCACTTTTATTCCAATTAATTCTATATTCTGAAATCAATCCAAATTGAGTTATTAAATCTATTAAGTTAGGAATACTAATTTCCAGCTTTGTAATATAAAGTAATACATCATCTGCGTATAAAGACATTTTATTTTCAGTTTATTTGGTTTCATACCCGTATATTTCAGGATGTAATCTGACACGCTGTGCTAATGGTTCAATTGCCAGTGCGAACAGTGGTGGAGATAGAGGACAACCTTGTCTACAGACACGGAATAAATTAAATTTAGTTGTTAACATTTGATTTATTAATATTCTAGCTGTTGGCTTGGTATATAGTAGCTTAACCCATGTTATAAACTTCTCTCCCAACTGAAAAGTTTCCATAACCGAAAATAAATAAGACCATTCAATCTGATCGAAAGCTTTCTCTGCATCCAAGAAAATAATTGATAGATCTTTATTAATGTTTCTTTTTGAGTATATAATATTGAATAATCTTCTCAGGTTGTTTGAGAAGTATCGTTTTGGTATAAATCCTGTTTGGTCTGAATGAATTACTTTATTAATCACTGTATTTAGTCTCTGTGCTAGAATTTTAGTTAATATTTTTTGATCAGTATTTAAAAGAGCTATGGCTCTATACGACCCTGGATCATCCAGATTTTTATCTAATTTAGGTATAAGTGTTATAATAGATTCATTTAATGTTTCTGGTAACTTCTGTTGTGCATAAATGTGTTCATAAAGTGTCTTCAAACGTGGAGCTATCATATCATAGAATGTTTTATAAAATTCTGATCCAATACCATCCGGTCCTGGAGTTTTACCATTTTTTAATGACCTAATAGCTTCTTCAATTTCTTTAGTAATTATTTCAGCGTTGAGTGATTCTCTATTTTCTGAATCCAGTCCTTTTAGATTACAATTTTTAAAAAAATGTTTTTATTCCTATTCGATTTTCTGTCGTTTTGGCTGAATATAAATTTTTACAATATTGCAAAAATCTCTCATTGATATCTTTAGTTTGTACTAATAATTCCCCTTTGTCTGATTTAATCCTATAGATTAATTTTTCTCCTTCCAATTTTCGTAATTGACGAGCCAATAATTTTTGTGGTTTATCTCCAAATTCAAATTGTATTTGTTTAGTATATTGGTATAGTTTTACAACTTGGTCTGACTGTATTTAATTTAATTTATATTTCAATGCAAAGATCTTATTATGTTTTATTATGGTTGGGTTAACAGCGTTTTCTGTATCTAATTGTTTGATCTCCTTTTCCAATGCCTGTTATTCCCACCGATTCTCTTTATCATAAAATGCTTGAGAGGATATCATAATTCCCCGAAGATACGCTTTAATAGTTTCCCATAATAGGGACGAAGATATTTCTGGCGTATCATTTATTTCAAAGAAAATCTTGATCTGTTTTGTGATGTATTCTTGAGTTATTTTGTCTTTTAAAATTTGTGGGTTAAATCTCCAATGTCCCTGTTTTTCCGTTTTATCAGTTATTTTCATCATAAAAGTTAAAGGTGCGTGATCTGAAATTATAATATTATGATATTTTGAATTATAAGTGAATGGGATAAGTTTTAAATCTACCAAAAAATAATCTATTCTTGAATAAGTTTTATGCACAGGTGAGTAAAATGAGTATTCCCGTCCAGCTGGGTTTTGCATTCTCCAAACATCTTTAATATTACTAGTGTCTATATGTGCATTTATTAGATCACTGGAATGCGATTTAAGTTTCCGTTGTTCTAGTGTACAATTTAAATCTCCTCCAATTATTAAGTTGTGTTGTGATAATTCCGGAATAGTATTAAATATTTTTTTTTAAAACAGTGGGCTGTCAAAATTTAGGCCGTATACATTGACAAAAATCATTTTTTGTGTGTATGATTCTCCTATTACAATAATATATCTACCATCACTATCAGTTATTGTTGAAGTGTGTTTAAATGAAGTGCCTTTACAAATTAATATTGCTACACCTCTAGATTTGTGTGTGAAAGAAGCATTTTACATTTTGTCAATCCATTTAGCCTTTAATCTATGTTCTGCCTCTTTTTTTAGATGTGTCTCTTGGATGAATGCCACATCTGCTTTAAGTGCTTTTAGGTGTGCTAATACTTTACCTCTCTTAATTGGTTTGTTAATACCTTTAACATTCCAGCTACAAAACGTTATTCCTCCATTCCCCATATTCATTTGTAAGTCTTGCATCTTTTATCTAAAGGAATATATAATAGGGCAAATGGTTCAGCTCGACATACCCGACTTTACACCCGAACTCCGAATAGATGAATTTCAAAACCCTTGAGTATCTCTCACGTATATACCTCCTTTGCATTAATTTATAACTCCATTCAAAAGTGAAATAATAATAACAAGAGATAATATTAAAAAAAGGATAGATTAAGAGATTAATAGGGTGCACAAAGAAAGAAAAAACTACATCTAATATTGGTGTAGTTAGTGTTAGCCATACTACCGTGGCTAACAATCTATAGACTTCCGTAGTCGATGTTACTAACTCATCCATTTCCTTGATTCATTAAATTTTATTAAGATTATCCCATACAAATATTTAACCGGGAGTATTAAACTCTTATGTGTACAAAATCCATTAGTCAAGTATTTGATAATATCTATACTTAATACTTATTTAAAGCAATAATAATAAGAAAATATAAAAAATAAAGTAATAATAAAAAATAAGAAAAAGGGAAGAAAAAAATATAGAAAAAGTAAAAAAATAAAATAAAAAGTACCAGGGGGGATAAATAAAGTCAAAGTTTATATTTTGTGTATTTATATTTACTATTTACTTAATCCTAAGTAAATCAGCTATAGTTAGTTGTTAATCATTAATTGGTAGTTATTAGCTTTAATAATAATACCACAGTATTAATTTTAGTATGTGTTAGTTATTAATATTAGTAGTTTTACTATTCTAATTATTAGTATCCATAGGAGCGTGTCCAATCCGTATCTCCCCGAATCTCCCATCCGCATCCTTCTCCATCTTCTTTATATGAAACAAGTCCGTAGTCCATAGTCCATTCCAATCTTGAAAGTACAATTTAATTGTTGTTATAGTTCATCTTTGAAGCTTTCATTCAGTCTACCTCTCGCTCCTTAATCCCTTGGGCAAAGCTCATTGCATCCGCTGGGTTTTTGAAATAATGTTCTTCCTGGTTGTAGGTAATTCTCAGGGTGGCTGGGTACCTCAGACTGTACTTCAGATTCTTCACTTCCCTCAAAATTCTTTTGGTCTCCTTGAACGCATTTAGTTTCTTGGAGACCTCTGCTGGATAGTCTCGGTAAATGCTGATCGAATCTTCATCATATGTAAGATTTCTACTTTTTATAATTTTCTTCATCATCTCCTCCAGGACATGATCATACTGGACTTTTACTATCATTTGTCTTGGAGGGGCGTCTTGCTTTGTATAACGTCTCATTAGTCTATGTGCTCGGGCTAGTAAAGGCTTTTGTTCCAGAGATAAAACCTTTTGCAGTAAGTTTGCAATAAACTCTCGGGTATCTTGATTCTTTTCTCTCCCTTCTCGAATACCCACGATCCTTAGGTTCTGTCTTCTCTGGCGTCCTTCCAACTCGGTACACTTATCAGTTATTTTGCCCAATAAGTCAGATAAACGTTGATTTTCTTTGAGGAGTGTTTTCGTAGTCTGAGTACTTGTTTCGACTAGTTCTTCAAGGTTCTTTATGGCTGTCGACTGTTCCTTAATTTCTTCCACCACGGGTTCCATTTCTATTTCCACCTTATTTTCGATTTTATCATTCATCTCTTCCACTATACTTGCAGATTGATCCGTCAATATTTCTGCAATTTCCTTTCGGAGTTTGTCAGATAATTCCATGGCCGAGGTATTAATTTCAGACTAACTCCTTCATCTCCTCCTTGATTTTTTCTACTTCTTCCTTAATATCCATTTTTGCCAATTCCGTCTTTAATTCCAACATTAACACAGCCATTTCTTGTACAAAAAAAATCTTTTGAGTTCATCAATTTCCGATTTTTTCTTTGGTTTTTTCGACACATCTTCTAGGGATAGTGTCCTACCTGAGGCCGAGGCTTCAGTTGGGCCTTGCTCTTGTTCTGCCGTTTTCCTTGTATACCGGAGTTTTGTTTTATCTGTGGGTGGGCTGCGCTGTGTTGCCATTATGAGTCGCGCGCCTGATGACGTCACTCACGGCATCCGGTGCAGAAACTGCAGGCAGCAAGTAGGTCTTTTCTCCCCGGTTTTTCCTCGTTTTTTTCACGGAGCTGGCTGGCGTTGCTTTCTAGCCCTCCATAGTGCCACCGTCAGTGGATATTTTTAAGGCGGAGATTGACAGATTCTTGATTGGTGTGGGTGGCAGGATATTATAGGGCAAAGGTAGGGAAATGGTGTTGAGAGGGAAAGATAGCCATGATTAAATGGTGGAGTACACTTGATGGACCAAATGACCTAATCCTGTTCAATAATCTGACATGAATGAACTTTTTGGAGATACAGCATGGAAACAGGCCCTTCAGCCCACCGAGTCTGCACCGACCAGCGATCACCCTGTACACAAGCACTATCCTACAAATTAGGGACAATTTACAATTTTATTGAAGCCAATTAACCTACTAACCTGTACGTCTGGATTGTGAGAGGAAACCAGAGCATTCGGAGAAAACCCAAGCAGTCATGGGGAGGACTACAAACTCATTACAGATAGCACCCGTAGTCAGGATCGTAACCGGGTCACTGGTGCTGCAATACTGATGCAGATGCTTAATTTATGACCTTTCCAGGCACGTCCAGATCCCCCAATTTTATTATTTTTTGTTTAGAGATACAGCGTGGAACTAGGCCTTTCAGCCCACTGTCAGCATCGACCATCGATCCCTGCACATTAACACTATCCTACACACACTAGGGACACTTTACATTTATACCGAGCCAATTAGCCTACAAACCTGTATGTCTTTGGAGTGTGGGAGGTAATCGAAGCTCTCGGAAAAAACGTACACGGTCACGGGGAGAATGTACAAACTCTGTACAGACAGCACCTGTAGTCAGGATCGAACCCGGGTCTCTGGCACTGTTTTGGTGGCATCTCTACTGCTGCGCCATTGTTCCGCCCATTAATTTTTAAAAACATTGAGACCGTGAGAAACTGAACCTATCTTTGTTTTTGCACAGAAGCTGAAGGATGGGGAGGGTCTTGACGTTAACTGTGAATGTGGGGTATTGGGGAAATTTAGGCAGGGCATTGAGGTTCTGATACAGGTGGTTTCTCAGCTGGCGTTGACCATCACCAGCGGTGAATTGACATGAACATGAGTTCAGTCTGAGCTTTGATCCCTTGCTGGTGGACGTGACTACAGTTAGTGAAGTTCTGAAGCAGGTTGCACTGTTGTGGAGGAGTTTCCTGTTTATTGTTCATGAGGTGATAGCTGATTACTTTTGTCTCAGTAAAGCACGAAGCCGCTTCTGACTTTTTGTCTCTAGATTTTTTGTTATGTTCTTCCATTTTAAAACATTTGTTGTGTGTTGGTCAAATACTGAATAACACAATTTGTGTGAAACTAAAAATGAACTGGATGCTGAAAATTCTGGAAACAGTCTTCAACCCGAAATGTTAACTCTATTTCTCACTTCACAGATGCTGATTGACCCGTGGAATATTTCCAGCAATTTCTGTTTTTGTTCTGCCTGCATTTTTAATATGTTAGTTTTCCATCATTCCTGAAAAAATACCTTTGAAGGCCTGTCACTTTTGTTAAAAGGAAGAAACATAACCAATTTGCGCACATCAGAAGGAAGTTATTAACGGTGCTTAAGTGGATGTGATGATGTTGGTTTTGGGGGAATGTGAGGCCAAGTACCAAATGATAACTTGCCCCTTTCCCAAAGGACCTTGAGAGCTTTATTGTCCACCAAACCTGGTTTGATTTTGAACAAGAAATTCAAGGAATCTGATTGTGCAGCAGTTTCTCAATATTACCACGGAGCATGTGCCCCAATTATAGAGTCATGGATTAATACAATGGATCATTTTCCATGAGTCATTGCTGATTATGCGGCACAGTGGTGCAGCGGTAGAGTTGCTGCCTTACAGCACCAGAGATCAAAGTTTGATCCTGACGACGGGTGCTGTCTGTACAGAGTTTGTACATTCTCCTTGTGATCGCGTGGATTTTCTCCGTGGCTCTGGTTTCTTCTCACACTCCAAAGACATACAGGTTTGTAGGTTAATTGTCTTACGTAAATTGTAAAAATGTCCGTAGAGTGTAGGGTACTGCTAGTGTACGGGGTGATTGCTGGTCGGCGAGGACTCGGTGGGTCGAAGGGCTTGTTTCCATGCAGTATCTCTAAAGTCTAAATTCTAAAGTAAATCAAGAAACCAATTATACACTATCCTAAAGCTAATCCCATTTATTCTCACATTTCCATCAACTCCACCAGATTAATTGAAGGATAATTGTGCACAAAATGCTGCTCTTTGAACAACTGCCGTGGGATTGTGTATGTCCACTGAGATGCTGACGGGAACTTCATGCAACATCTCGTTTGGAAGTGGCAGCTCCTCTGGGATGGTGCCCCCGAAGCCCTGTACCTCAATCCCGATTTTAAGCTCGACTATGTGGCATGGGCAACAAAATAGTTGAGTAACTCAGCAGGTCAGGCAGCATCTTTGGAGAAAAGGAATGGGTAACCTTTCGGGTCGAGACTCTTCATCTCCGAGACCATGTATTTCACTGTACCTGGACACGTGATAATAAACAAACCATTGACCATGAATTTTCTGGACCCAAAACATCACCTATTCCTTTTCTCCAGAGATTTTGCCTGAACTGCTGAGCCACTCCAGCATTTTGTGTCTATCTTTGGAGTAAACCAGCATCTGCAGTTCTTTCTTACGCATATGCGGAGTGGGACCTGAATGCAGAATCTTGGAAAGCACTGTTGCCAGAGAGGATATGGATGGTGCAGCTCAGAATGGTTGTGGTGAGGAGAAACATTAATATCCCCAGTGGTCAGAGGAATCTCATGATAGTAGGGGCCTGAACGGGTGGGTGATTTCTGCTCTAAACCAGCATAATTTGAAGCTTTATAAAGGAGATTAATTTGCTCAAATCACCTTCTATTTACAAGGCAAAGCCACTCTGTGTCCAGATTCCATCCTCCTGCCTGACATTGATTCATTGATTTTGCTGACGGTAGAACCTGTGATTTGTACTACACTCATCTTCATGTGCCACATGTTTAAAACCAGCAAATTAAGACTTGCATTAATCA
Source organism: Okamejei kenojei (assembly GCA_035221665.1). Lineage (NCBI taxonomy): Eukaryota > Metazoa > Chordata > Chondrichthyes > Rajiformes > Rajidae > Okamejei > Okamejei kenojei. The sequence goes on from CM069149.1 coordinate 36,448,980, forward strand.
CTTATTTACGCTCACCTATTGTCAGAAGCTGCTCCCATTATTGCTGATAGTAGCCGAGACGTTTATTTACTATTAGCACTTATTTCAGTGTTGACATTGAGGCACCTTCTACATTTATGCTCATTCCTTCCTTCCCGGTCATTATCTTCAAATTCCGTCTTTTCTCTCTTAACACTCAATGAATTATTTCTTTCCTCTCAGTTTATTTTTAAATAATTTGTCTTAATCCCTCTCCTCAGCATCTCGACTAAGATTGTGCCAACATATCAAACTGCAACAGAATTGTTGGAAAGCATGTTGCCATGGTAGCCAGTCGATGTAACAAACTGCACTTAGCTCAAAATATTTGACAGGACAGAAATTGCTGGTAACTAGGCAATGATCGTGTCACTGGAGATTTGTGCTCTGTTCTGGATGTGAATCCACTGCATTATTCGCTGAGCTTGTAAGAACGAACTTGCATTTAAATAGCACCTTCTGTGAATGTCAAAGTACTAAATACCACACAGATTTGGAGCTGTTGCCACTGCTGGGCGGTAAGCGGTGTGGCAGCTATCAAGAAGATTGCACAATTAGCAAGCTGACTCCTCTACTTTTCTTCACATGGTCACGTGGGATGATTTACAGACACCTCAGAGGTCGGTTAAAACCTTGGGTTGTCCACATCTGCCAGTGTGGCTCTCCCTCATTGTGGCACCAGAAAGAATGCTGCTTTGGATTATGTGCTCAAACCTAAAGTGGGGTTTGAACCTATGACCTGCTGGTTTTGAGATATCAACCAAGCCACAGATGACATTGATGGCCAGAAGTTGATTCCTATTCAGGGATGTCATGGTCTAGGCCTCAATGGAAGTTTTAAGTTGGGGGCAAAGTGCCTTCCTGGGAAGCCATTAATTGTTTCAACATCAAGCTGGCATGTTTAACGCGGTACAGAAGTTCAAGACACCTTGGATCGTTACTGCCCACCCTGATGCGAACAGCTGTTAGCGGAGTCTCCACCGTGATGCAGTGAGGTCCTCTTCACTGAGCTGCAGGGAGCAGGGGAAGGATCGGACCCAGTCTTTATTTCATATCAGTCCTGTGAAAATTAGAGCTTGGAAATGTGTGAAAACAACATTGCACTTCCGTGTGTAAAAACAAAACGTGTTTCTCACAGCTGGACTGTCAGTCTAAAGAAACTAATTGCATCTCCGTTAACATTCATATTCCATCTGCATATATGAAATGAAATGCAACAGTCATTTTAAATCCATGTAAAACCATTGACTCCATCTCCTGACCCAAAGCTACAACCACCTTGTGCATGTGGATGCAATTCATTTCTCAGTTAAATGTTTGCACATTTCACTAGAGATCTGTGTTGGTGCAAAGGCAGGTTTTAGCTTCTGATAAGAATATGAGCATTTTAATGAAACAATACCAGCTATCAGCCCTTCCTATTCTCATAAATCTCTGCCACCATTGCAGATTTTTCTCCAAGTCACTTCACCACAATGCAAAGATGGATTATGTCTTACACCAAAGATAGACACAAAGTTCTGGAGTAACTCAGCGGGCCAGGCAGCATCACTGGAGACAAATAATAGGTGACGTTTCGGGTCGGAACCCTTCTTCAGACTTTCACCTGTTTCCTTAACCCACACTCCTACTTCCCGATACCCATCATCCTCCAAATAAACTGCAGAACACCTCGCTGATCACCCTGTTCCCATTTAAGAATCATGTTTGGGTTTTATTGGGTTTTGGTTTTTATTTTGGATGACTGGAATCATTCTGGATATAGTAATCACTTCATGTGAATTCATCATCTATTACCATTTATATGGTTATGATGCATTCATGGGAAGACAACATCAAGTTCTCAAGTTATAGTAGAATTAGGCCATTCGGCCCATGGAGTTTATTCCGCTATTGAATGAATAAATGAACAAGTTTATTGGCCAAGTATTCACATACTAGGAATTTGCCTTGGTGCTCTGCCCACAAGTGACATGACATACAGTGACAGTTAGGAATGACACATAAAACATTAAACATTAATAATAAAACATTATTGATTAAATTTGTGAATGAAATAAAATACCAGAGCAAAAGGAGGCTACAGATTTTTGGTTATTGAGTAGAGCTGCTACTCGTGGAAAAATGCAGTTTTTATATCTGGCTGTGGCAGCTTTGACAATCCAGAGTCGCCTTCCAGAGGGAAGTGATTCAAAGAGTTTGTGGCCAGGGTGAGAGGAGTCAGAGATGATATTACTCACTCGCTTCCTGGCCCTTGCAGTGTACAGTCAATGGAGAGAAGGTTGCAGCCAATAACCTTCTCAGCTGATCGGATGATTCGCTGCAGCCTCTGGATGTCATGCTTGGTGGCTGAGCATGACATAATGAATTGCCTGTGTCAGATTGTGCTTCCTCAGCTGCCACAGGAAGTACATCCTCTGTTGTGCCTTTTTGACTGTGGAGTCGATGGTGGCCCCCCATTTAAGGTCCTTGGAGATGATGGTTCCCAGGAACTTAAAATACTCCATGGATGTGACTGTGGTGTTGTTGATGGTGAGTGGGGTGAGGGGAGGGGGAGCTCTCCTAAAGTCTACCATCAATTCCATTGTCTTAAGAGCATTGAACTCCAGGTTGTTACAATGGCACCATGACGCCAGCTGTGTCACTTCCTGCCTGGAGGCAGATTTCTCTCCATCCTGGATCAGTCAAATCAGGTTTGTGTCATCCGCAAACTTGAGAAGCTTGACAGAGGAGTCAGTGGAGGTGCAGTCATTGGTGTAGAGGAGAGGGGAGAGTACGCAGCCTTGCGGTGCTCCTATGCTGTGTGTTTGCGGGTCCGAGATGTGTTTTCCCAGCCTCACATACTGCTTCCTTTCTGTCAGGAAGCTGGTGATCCACCGACAGAGGGGTTCAGGTGCAGTCAACTTGGATAGTTTGGAGTGTAGTAGCTCTGGCACAATGGTGTTGAATGCAGAGATAAAATCTACAAATACAATTCTTGCATAGGTCCCCTGGCGTTCTAGGTGTTGATGGATGAAGTGCAGGCCCGGGTTGACTGCGTCATCCACAGATCTATTGGCCTGATATGCAAACTGCAGAGGGTCGAGCAGGGGGTTCATGATATTTTTCAGCTTGACCAGTACAAGCCTTTCAAAGGTCTTCATGACTACAGAGGTAAGTGCGACAGGCCTGTAGTCATTATGACCAGTAATCCTTGCCTTTTTGGGTGCAGGGACAATAGTGGAGACTTTGAAGCAGGCAGAGACAGTACAAGTTTGCAGGGACTGTTTGAAAATGTCTGTGTAGACCGGTGCCAGTTGTTCGGCACAGAGCTTGAGAGTAGAGGGGGATACATTGTCCGGTCCTGGAGATTTCTGGCTTTTCTGTCTTCTGAACAGACTCTCCACTTCCTCTATTTTTATTGTTGATGCTGGAGACGTGATGTTGTGCAGCACAGAGGGAGTGGGTAATGGCCACAGTCTTTTGCAGTCAGGCTGTAAATGAGTGTTAAATGGTGATTGGAGAGGGTTGGGTGGGAAAGGGTCCAGTCTTTTCAGAGGCAATCATGGCTGATCTCTGCCTCCTAATCCCATTTTCCTGCCTTCTCCCCATAACCCTTGACATCCGTTCTAATCAACTCCGTATTTGTACACAGGTCAAACATGGAGGGTACCATTCTACTACATATTAGTATTCACCATGTTTTTCTTGCAGTTTTGGTCTCCTCAACTCAAAATGGATGGCCTTGCCTTAGAAACAAATGTTCATTAGATTGATAGAAACAGGGAACTGTAGATGCTGGTTGATACACAAAAGGACACAAAGGGCTAGATGTACTCTGCAGGTCAGGCAGCATCTCTGAAGAACATGGATAGGTGACGTTTCAGGTTGGGGCCCTTCTTCAGACTCGGGTCTCAACCCAAAATGTCACCTATCCATGTTCTTCAGAGATGCTGCCTGACCTGTTGTGTTACTCCAGTACTTTGTGGCCTTTCGTTAATTAGATTGATTCCTGAGTTATAGAGTGATTCAGGGAGTTATGTAGTGACAATAGACAATAGGTGCAGGAATAGGCCATTTGGCCCTTCAAGCCAACACCGCCATTCACTATGATCATAGCTGATCATTCACAACCAGTACCCTGTTCCTGCCTTCTCCTCATATCCCTTGACTCCGCTAACTTTAAGAGCTCTATCTAACTCTCTTGAAAGCATCCAGAATTGATTCTGTTCCATTATGTTTTGTAGTTTGTTTGTTTTTTTGCAAATCCGCGAGCATTGCCACTTTTCATTTCACTGCACATCTCGTATGTGTATGTGACGAATAAACTTGACTTGACTTGACTTGACTTGAATTGGCCTCCACTGCCTTCGAGGCGGAGAATTCCACTGATTCACAACTGGGTGAAAAGTTTTTCCTCATCTCCATTCTAAAAGCTCTCACTTATTCTCAAACTGTGGCCCCTGGTTCTGGACTCCCCCAATATCGGGAACATGTTTCCTGCCTCTAGAATGTCCAATCCCTTAATAATCGTATGTTTCAATAAGATCCCCTCTCATCCTTCTAAATTCCGGTGTATACAAGCTCCATTCTATCAACATATGACAGTCCCGCCACCCTGGGAATTAACCTTGTGAACCTACGCTGCCACTCCCACAATAGCAAGAATGTCCTTCCTCAAATTTGGAGACCAAAACTGCACACAATACTCCAGGTGTGGTCTCACAAGGGCCCTGCACAACTGGACCTCTTTGCTCTTATACTCAATTCCTTTTGTTATGAAGGCCAACATGCCTTTCTTCACTGCCTGCTGTACCTGCATGCTTACTTTCAGTGACTGATGTACGAGGACACCCAGATCTCGTTGTACTTCCCCTTTTACTAACTGGACATCATTCAGATAATAATCTGCCTTCCTGTTCTTGCCACCAAAGTGGATAACCTCACATTTATCCGCATTAAACTGCATCAGCCGTGCATCTGCCCACTCATCCAACCAGTCCAAGTCCCCTGTATCCTCAAAACATCCTCCTCACAGTTCACACTGCCACCCAGCTTTGTGTCATCTGCAAATTTTCCAATGTTACTATTAATCCCTTCATCTAAATCAGGGGTCAGCAACCTGGTTCTGCATAGGGGCCAGGACACATGTCTGTGAACAGATGACGGGCCGCATCTATCACGTGTACACCTGGATCCTGCCCCCATCTCGCCCCGGATGGCAGGCATCAAATCATGTGTTCACATCGATCCCGCACCTTCGAGGACGTCACCCGGAGTACTGGCCCCTAGTTACGGGCGCTCATGAACATGACGTACCTACGGACCATTGCCTTGGCTCTGTCCTGAAGGCGGTGGCTCAAATATTCACACTCACCCGTCCCTATTGACAACCCCGATCCTGACAGTGAAGCCCAGACACTGAAGGTGCGTGGCCGTGCCGGCGGCTTTGCGCAGGATGTGGGACAGCTAGAGCTCGGCGGCTCCGCCATTGCGGCCGCCAGAGCAAGCCTCCTTGAGTCACCGCGCCTGGGCGCCGCGGCCTCGGGCCCGGGAGGTACCGGAGATGACGGACGTTTGTGGGCCGGATAATTACGGGGGAAAAAATACGTGTGTGGGCCGGATGATTTCGGGTTACGGGCCGCATTCAGCCTGGGGGCTGTAGGTTGCAGACCCCTGATCTAAATCATGAATGTATATTGTAAATAGCTGCGGTCCCAGCACCGAGCCTTGCGGTACCCCACTAGTCACTGCCTGCCATTCTGAAAGGGACCTGTTAATCCCTACTCTTTGTTTCCTGTCTGCCAACCAATTTTCTATCCGGGTCAGTACCCTACCCCCAATACTTAGTTTATATAGCCACAACTTGCATGTACACATGTGTGCTTGTGCGCGCTGCATATTTGTGTTGGTCTCTTCTATTGTTTGTCCCAGCACACATGTCCCATAACAACACCTGAGTTATCCATTCCTCTCAGTCATTTGTAATCTGGGATTATACCCTGTAAACTCTGCTTTGCAAAGTAAGAAGTGTGCTTAACCAGGCATGGAAGCCAGACATATTATTAAACAAAGCGAAGGAGAGACAAGTCACAGTTCAGGGAATGTCGACCTCAGTGATTCCACTGGATAAAAAGGAAAAAAGTCTGCAAATTTGCATTTACACCTCCCTTCCATCAAAGATCCTTATTTTATTGATGAAGGTGCATTAGGCTCAATTAGTGAATGATTATGGAGGGTCACTAACCTTTAAGGAATAAGCGTGAGGTTGAGTATGATGAATGCTGCTTTAGCAGCATCTATTCATCAGGCAGGAGGCAGTTGCCAAGGTAACTGAACTCCTTTGTTCTGTGGATACTGCAGCGTGCTGGCATTCTCACATTCTCATTCTCAACTGTGAACTGCATTCTCAATGTGTTGGAATGGGGTGAATGGTTCTTGTCCCCTGTCCCTTGTTACATAGAAACATAGAAATTAGGTGCAGGAGCAGGCCATTCGGCCCTTCGAGCCTGCACCGCCATTCAATATGATCATGGCTGATTGTCCAATTCAGTATCCTGTACCTGCCTTCTCTCCATACCCCCAGATCCCTTCAGCCACAAGGGCCACATCCAACTCCCTCTTAAATATGGCCAACGAACTGGCCTCAACTACCTTCTGTGGCAGAGAATTCCACTGATTCACCACTCTCTGTGTGAAAAACGATTTTCTCATCTCGGTCCTAAAAGACTTCCCCCTTATCCTTAAACTGTGACCCCTTGTCCTGGACTTCCCCAACATCGGGAACAATCTTCCTGCATCTAGCCTGTCCAACCCCTTAAGAATTTTGTAAGTCTCTATGAGATCACCCCTCAATCTTCTAAATTCCAGCGAGTACAAGCCAAGTCTATCCAGTCTTTCTTCATATGGAAGTCGTGCCATCCCAGGAATCAGTCTGGTGAACCTTCTCTGTACTCCCTCTATGGCAAGAATGTCTTTCCTCAGATTAGGAGACCAAAACTGTACGCAATACTCCAGGTGTGGCCTCACCAAGACCCTGTACAACTGCAGTAGAACCTCCCTGCTGTTGTACTCAAATCCTTTTGCTATGAATGCCAACATACCATTTGCTTTCTTCACAGCCTGCTGCACCTGCATGCCTATTTTCAATGACTGGTGCACCATGACACCCAAGTCTCGCTGCATCTCCCCTTTTCCTAATCGGTCACCATTCAAATAATAGTCTACCTTCCTGTTTTTGCCACCAAAGTGGATAACCTCACATTTATCCACATTATACTGCATCTGCCATGCATTTGCCCACTCACCCAGTCTATCCAAGTCATCCTGCAGCCTCCTAGCATCATTCTCCATTTTATCATGAACAGTAGATGTTTCCTCCAAGGTCTGAAACTCTCTTTTCAATAGACAAGAGTGTTTGTTGTCATATATCCCAGATAGAACAATGAAATTCTTACTTGCAGTTGTCCAAACTCTTCGACTTCCCTCTCTGAAAAGCCTCTCAAAACTTTTCTGTCTGGCTTTAATCAGCTTCCCTGGCTTCTTTGATACATTGGGAACAAACAGCATGTTATAGTTAGAGCTGAGTACATGAAGTACATGAGTGAATGAAGGAGCCAGTCGGTAAAGTACACATCCAAACACTGCTTGACTTTGTGGACCTGAGGAGCACTAAGGCATCTGCCCTGCAATCCTGGGAGGGAAAAACATCATCTCCCACCCCTCGGAGTTAACATCTAGATGCTGTTTGAGGATGTGTTTTCTGCCAGACCTGGGCAAATTGCAAGCAAGATTGAGCCTGCTATCACGAGTTGTTCCACCTTGTCTCATTCTTGCTAATGGCAGCTAAGATCCCAATCCAATCCTAACAAGGTTAGTTGGCTTCGATAAAGATTGTAAATTGTTCTGTGTGTAGGATAGTGCTGGTGTATGGTGATCGATGGTCGGCCTGGGCTGAAGGCCTGTTTCCATGCTGTATCTCTAAACTAAACTAAACTAAATTCTGCAAATTCTGAATCGTGTAAATTCAAGCATGCACTTTAACTGAAGCATAGAAACATAGAAATTAGGTGCAGGAGTAGGCCATTCAGCCCTTCGAGCCTGCACCGCCATTCAATATGATCATGGCTGATCATCCAACTCAGTATCCCGTACCTGCCTTCTCTCCATACCCTCTGATCCCCTTAGCCACAAGGGCCACATCCAACTCACTCTTAAATATAGCCAATGAACTGGCCTCAACTACCCTCTGTGGCAGAGAGTTCCAGAGACTCACCACTCTCTGTGTGAAAAAAGTCTTTCTCATCTCGGTCTTAAAGGATTTCCCCCTTATCCTTAAGCTGTGACCCCTTGTCCTGGACTTCCCCAACATCGGGAACAATCTTCCTGCATCTAGCCTGCCCAACCCCTTAAGAATTTTGTAAGTTTCTATAAGATCCCCTCTCAATCTCCTAAATTCCAGAGAGTATAAACCGAGTCTATCCAGTCTTTCTTCATAAGACAGTCCTGACATCCTGACATTTTTTGAAATATATTTCAATTTCATCATTTACCTGTAAAGTTTCTGGTTTTGAAAACACCAATTCCCGACTTGGTGTATGTTGTGTGGGTGGACATAAGAGGTCAATCGGGTTAAATTTCATCATTTACCTGTAAAGTTTCTTGTTTTGAAAACACCAATTCCCGACGGTGTATGTTGAGTGGGTGACATACGAGTGCAGTCGGGTTAGGTCTAGAATGACAGCCACCATCCTTCTTTTGCTTGGGTAATATATTAGACACAAACTACCGAGGCTGATGAGCCTTTCAATTACCCTTTTTTTGAATAATGTATCAATTTCACCATTTACCAGTAAGAATTTTGTAAGTTTCTATAAGATCCCCTCTTAATCTCCTAAATTCCAGAGAGTATAAACCGAGTCTATCCAGTCTTTCTTCATAAGACAGTCCTGACATCCCAGGAATCAGTCTGGTGAACCTTCTCTGCACTCCCTCTATGGCAATAATGTCCTTCCTCAGATTTGGAGACCAAAACTGCACGCAATACTCCAGGTGTGGTCTCACCAAGACCCTGTACAACTGAAGTAGAACCTCCCTGCTGTCCTGTACTCAAATCCTTTTGCTATGAAAGCTAACATACCATTCGCTTTTTTTCACTGCCTGCTGCACCTGCATGCCTACTTTCAATGACTGGTGTACCATGACACCCAGGTCTCGCTGCATCTCCCCTTTTCCTAATCGGCCACCATTTAAATAATAGTCTGCTTTCCTGTTTTTGCCACCAAAGTGGATAACCTCACATTTATCCACATTATACTGCATCTGCCAAACATTTGCCCACTCACCCAGCCTATCCAAGTCACCTTGCAGTCTCCTAGCATCCTCCTCACAGCGAACACTGCCCCCAGCTTAGTGTCATCCGCAAACTTGGAGATATTGCCTTCAATTCCCTCATCCAGATCATTAATATATATTGTAAATAGCTGGGGTCCCAGCACTGAGCCCTGCGGTACCCCACTAGTTACTGCCTGCCATTGTGAAAAGGACCCGTTTTACTCCTACTCTTTGCTTCCTGTTTGCCAGCCAGTTCTCTATCCACATCAATACTGAACCCCTAATACCGTATGCTTTAAGTTTGTATACTAATCTCTTATGTGGGACCTTGTCGAAAGCCTTCTGGAAGTCCAGATATACCACATCCACTGGTTCTCCCTTATCCACGCTACTAGTTACATCCTCGAAAAATTCCACAAGATTCGTCAGACATGATTTACCTTTTGTAAATCCATGCTGACTTTGTCCAATGATTTCACCACTTTCCAAATGTGCTGCTATCCCATCTTTAATAACTGACTCTAGCAGTTTCCCCACTACGATGTTAGATCAACTGGTCTGTAATTCCCCGTTTTCTCTCTCCTCCCTTCTTAAAAAGAGGGGTTACATTTGCTACCCGCCAATCCTCAGGAACTACTCCAGAATCTAAAGAGTTTTGAAAGATTATCACTAATGCATCCACTATTTCCTGAGCTACTTCCTTAAGTACTCTGGGATGCAGCCTATCTGGCCCTGGGGATTTATCGGCCTTTAATCTATTCAATTTACCCAACACCACTTCCCGACTGACCTGGATTTCACTCAATTCCTCCTTTGACCCACAGTCCCCTGCTATTTCAGGCAGATTATTTATGTCTTCCTTAGTGAAGACGGAACCAAAGTAGTTATTCAATTGGTCCGCCATATCCTTGTTCCCCATGATCAACTCACCTGTTTCTGACTGCAAAGGACCTACATTTGTTTTAACTAACCTCTTTCTCTTCACATATCTATAAAAACTTTTGCAGTCAGTTTTTATGTTCCCTGCCAGTTTTCTTTCATAATCTATTTTCCTTTCCTAATTAACTTTGTCCTCCTCTGCTGGTCTCTGAATTTCTCCCAGTCCTCTGGTATGCTGCTTTTTCTGGCTACTTTGTACGCATCATCCTTTGCTTTGATACTATCCCTGATTTCCCTTGTTATCCACGGATGCACTACCTTCCCCGATTTATTCTTTTGCCAAACTGGATGAACAATTTTTGTAGTTCATCCATGCAGTCTTTAAATGTCTTCCATTGTATATCCACCGTCAACCCTTTTAGAATTAATTGCCAGTCAATCTTGGCCAATTCACGTCTCATACCCTCAAAGTTACCTTTCTTTAAGTTCAGAACCATTGTTTCTGAATTAACAATGTCACTCTCCATCCTAATGAAGAACTCAACCATATATGGTCACTCTTGCCCAAGGGGGCACGTACAACAAGACGGCTAATTACCCCTTCCTCATTACTCAAAACCCAGTCTAAAATAGCCTGCTCTCTCGTTGGTTCCTCTACATGTTGATTTAGATAACTATCCCGCATACATTCCAAAAAATCCTCTTCCTCAGCACCCCTGCCAATTTGATTAACCCAATCTATATGTAGATTGAAGTCACCCATTATAACTGTTTTGCCTTTGTCGCACGCATTTCTAATTTCCTGTTTGATACCATCCCCAACTTCTCTGCTACTGTTAGGTGGCCTGTACACAACACCCACCAGCGTTTTCTGCCCCTTAGTGTTTTGTAGCTCTACCCATACCGATTCCACATCCTCCAAGCTAAATTCCATTGCTTTAATCTCCTCTCTAACCAGCAACGCTACCCCACCTCCTTTTCCTTTCTCTATCCTCCTGAATATTGAATATCCCTGGATGTTCAGCTCCCAGCCTACGTCACCCTGGAGCCATGTCTCCGTGATCCCAACTATATCATAATCATTAATATCTATCTGCACGTTCAACTCGTCCACCTTATTACGAATACTCCTTGCATTGAGACACAAAGCCTTCAGGCTTGTCTTTACAACGCATTTACCCCTTATACAATTTTGCTGAAAAGTGGCCCTTTTTGATTTTTGCCCTGGTTTTGTCTGCCTGCCATTTTACCTTTCACCTTGCTACCTAATGCTTCTACCCTCATTTTACACCCTCCTGCCTCTCTGCTCTTGTACCATCCCCCTGCCCACATTAGTTTAAATCCTCCCCGACAGCACTAGCAAACACTCCCCCAAGAACATTGGTTCCATTCCATTCCAGGTGCAAACCGTCCTGTTTGTACCGGTCCCACCTCCCCCAGAATGGTGCCCTAAAAATTTGAATTGCACCACTTTTCAAGCCACGTATTCATTTGCATTATCCTCCTATTTCTACTCTGACTGGCCCGGTACTGGTAGTAATCCGAGATTACTACCTTTGAGGTCCTACTTTTAAGTTTATCTCTAGCTAAATTCACCTTGTAGGACCTCATCCCTTTTTTTACCTATATCGTTGGTGCCAACATGCACCACAACAACTGGCTGTTCATCCCCCTCCAGAATGTTCTGCAGCCGTTCAGGACATCCTGACCTTTGCACAGGGAGGCAACATACCATCCTGGAGTCTCGTTTGCGGCCGCAGAAACGCCTATCTATTCCCCTAATTGAATCCCCTATTACTATTGCCCTTCCCCTCTTTTTTCCCCCCTCATGTGCTGCAGAGCCAATGGTCCATACCTGGCTGCTGCTGCATTCCCCTGATGAGCAGTATCCAAAATGGTATACCTTTAGGAGGGAGATGACCGCAGGGAACTACCTGACTGCTTTTTGGCTATTGGCCACCCGTTCCCTTCTTGTCCTCCTACCTTTGCCTGCGGTGTGACCAACTCACTGTACGTGCTATCCACGACTTTTCTCCGCATCGTGGATGCTCCAGTATGAATGGTTCCAATCGTTATGCGGTCTGCCAGGAGCTGCAGCTGGACACACTTCCTGCAAACGTAGTCACCAGGGACACCGCCTGCTGCAGGCTGAACAAACCACGGGGCCAATCTCTACTGCCATACCTTACTCCCAAATTACTGCTGTAAACTTTACTACTAAATACTGAATCCCTAACTCCCAGAATCCCTAACTCCCAGAACAGAAAATGTAAAATAAATTTCAATGCAAAAAAAACCCATCTCCTGGAACGTTATGGATTTTGTAAGCCCCTCTGAAAACAAGCCCCGCGCTAGTATCCTTAGCACTTCCAAGTGGCCTCTGCAAGCCCCGCGCTTTAACTGAAGCAGAATACAGAGGCCACAATGAGATCACTTTCTCTAGGTGACCTTTTGATGCATGTTTAAAACATTAATAGCAAGTCGCCAAACTATATAACAAAGATTTACAACTTTACATGGTCAGAGAGATATGCAGTCAGTGAGAGAAGGCAGATGACATCTTTCTGCTCTGTTCCATTCAAGATAATGACTTGGAATTTATGGAAAACGTATGGAATTAATACATTTTCTCTTTTTTTAAACCAAAGCACAGAGGAAGCCGTCAACAACTACATCCATTTGTACAATGCCTATAACAAAATATTTACAGTCAGAATCGGATCCCATACCATAAAGGTATTGGCACAGGAATCAAACTCAAAGATTTTAATGACTGGGAATAGCAGTCAACCAAATGTTAGTGGCTGCAACTCGTCTGCAAATGCAAATTTGAATTCAAGATACTGAATCAGCAAACTCTCCCTCTCTCACACTCACTTGCATAGCATGCAATCTATTTCCTTGTGTGTGAAGCAGGGGAATGAAGCAGTTCCCACTCAGATCGTGCTGCAGTGTGTCCTGGCTGCACTGCCTTGTTTGGGTTCAAGTATGCAGTGTCTGATCAATGGTACAACGGTGCTTTTTTTTTTTGATGAATATTTTTTATTAGTTGTAAATACATATTAATAGAAAATACTTCTTATTATACATTCATAATATTATTAATATTAACATTTTAAGACTTTATATTTCTATACATTTTTTTTTTTTAATAAGTAAGAAAGGATTGAGAAAAATAATATAGAGGTTCTATATTTTTAATATAGTAAAAATCGAAAATAAGGAAGTGAATGGAGTATTAAAAAGTTATCCATCGTTGGAGATATATCCATGATTTATTATACGTAATTCTTCATCTATTCTATTTTTCAGGCCTCAGTCAGGCTCTCGTACCAAGCCACTTTGACCCTGTAGATATTCAATATATGGAGAACATATCCCTCTGAAAAGATCCAACCTGTCCATTAGGACGAGCCTCAATCTTTCCAGATGGAGTGTCTCCGACATTTCTGTATTCCACATTTTGATTGTGGGGGATGTAGGACCTTTCCAGAATTTTAATATTATTTTTTTCCAATTATTAAACTATAATCAATAAAAAATCTTTGATTCGTTGTTATTAATTGATCTGTTTCCAGTATTCCCAGTATTATTAACTTTGAGTCAAGAGTCAGGTTCATATTAACAACATTCAAAATTATCCTAAATATTTCTATCCAAAATTTTGTAATTTTTACACAATTTGTAAATGAGTGTGTCAGATTAGCTTCTAAATGCTGACATTTATCACATATGGCAGATACATTGGAAAAATGTTACGTAATTTGGATTTTGAGTAATGTAGTCTATGTAATATTTTAAATTGTATAAGAGAGTGTCTAGCATTTAACGAACAGTGGTGTATGTATTGTAAACTTTCATCCCATACTTCTGGTCTAATAATTTGACCTAATTCATTTTCCCATGATTGTCTATATATTTCTGTTAATGGGACATCATTTTCCAATAGAGTATTATAAATGAATGATATCAATTTTTCTGTGTTCGGGTGTTTATTTAGACATTCATCTAAAATTTCTGTCTTTCTATTTCTAATTTCCTGTGTATTTGCTTTTACATAGTCTCTAATTTGTAAGTATCTAAAATAATCTTTTGAATGTAATCCATACATTTGGTGTAATTCTTGAAATGAAAGGAAGGAGTTTTCCCTGTAGAGATCGCTCATCTTATTAATTCCCTTATTTTTCCATTGTAAAAAGCCTTTATCCATCATTGAAGGTTTAAATGTAACATTATTTACAATGGTAAGGGCTAGTGGTATAGATTTCAATTTTAATGTTTTCTTTATTTGTTTCCAGATACGTATTCCACTTTCTATTATAGGGTTTTCAATATAGGTTTTCTTACCTAAATTAATATTGGCAAATATTATTGAACTAATTTCAAAAGGAGAACAATCTTCTTTTTCCATTTTTAACCAAATTGGTTGTTTATCTGTCTCTACTAACCAAAAATTCATATTTTTAATATTAACTGCCCAGTAATAAAACATAAAGTTTGGCAGTGCTAAACCTCCATTTATTTTTGATTTACATAAATGTTTTATATTTATTCTATGGCTCTTATAATCCCAAATAAAGTTGGTAACTAGAGAGTCCACCTTCCTAAAGACATTTTTAGGAAGATATATCGGAATTAATTGGAAAAGATATAGTAATTGCGGAAGAAAAATCATTTTTATTACATTAATTTTACCTAGCATTGAAATGGGTAGAGTTTTCCAATGTAAAATATTCTTATTTAATTTATTCAATAATAATGGGAAGTTGGATTTAAATAAAGAATCAAATCTTTTTGTTACATAAATTCCAAGATATTTATTTTTTTTGTTTGTTATCTTAAATGGAAATTGTTTCGAATATATGTAAGTTATTTACCATTATTGGCATGAGTTCACTTTTATTCCAATTAATACTATATTCCAAAAAAGATCCAAATTCAGTTATTAATTTTAATAAATTTTGGATACTAATTTCCTGTTTTGTGATATAAAGTAATACATCATCCGCATATAAGGAGATTTTATTTTCAGTATCTCTGGTATCATACCCATATATTTCAGGATGTGATCTCACACGTTGAGCTAATGGTTCTATTGCAAGTGCAAATAGTAGTGGGGATAAAGGGCAACCTTGTCTACAGCCTCGAGATAAACTGAATTTAGTTGATAGCATTTGATTTGTTATTATTCTGGCTGTTGGGTTAGTGTATAATAATTTGACCCAAGTAATGAACTTCTCTCCCAATTTAAAAGTTTCCATAACCGAAAACAAATAGGACCATTCCACCTGATCGAAGGCTTTCTCCACATCTAACGAAATAACTACTAGATCTTTTTTAATACCTCTTTTCGAGTATATAATATTGAATAAACGTCTCAGGTTATATGAGGAATATCATTTTGGTATAAATCCTGTTTGATCGGGATGAATTAATTTGTTAATAACTGTACTTAGCCTTTGTGCTAATATTTTAGTTAATATCTTTTGATCAGTATTTAAAAGAGCTATAGCTCTAAATAATCCTGGGTCATCCAGATCTTTGTCTATTTTAGGTATAAGTGTTATAATAGTTTTCATTTAACGTTTTGGTAGTTTCTGCTGTGTATAAATATATTCATAGAATGTCTTCAGGCGTGGTGCAATCAGATCATAAAATGTATTATAAAATTCCGAGCCAATACCATCTGGTCCCGTAACGGTGCTTTATTTATTGCATGTGCAACTGCACAGTGAAATTCTTTTTGCACATTTACACATGCTGGCGCTGCCATGTCTGGTTGGCCCGTGCGCTCGGTCTACTGGAGTGGTTCCGATCTAGGTAATCCCCAGGTTCCTGCAGGACCTTCCTCCGTCGCCTTCAATCGGATCGTCCTGCGAACCGAGGTTCCTCTCCTCACTATGATTCCATCTATGGCCCCTTCCTTCCATCCCTCAGGGTTTATTGGACACAGCTGTTTTCTCAGATGTTGCCAGCCCATTTTTGAAACAAGGTGGGTATGGTTGAGCTTCACACACGGCTTGGAATTTCAGAATAATCTTGGCACTTCAACAACTAGTCTGCAATACTGCCTAAAGTTTTAGCCATTATTTTCATTTTCTACCCTTTGCTCCTCAAGTTATTTATCATTGTACAAATCATTGACAATGCTAATCTCACAAGTGAGTGATTTTCTTGTCAGGGAACATTTCCACACTTTGCCGTGTTGTTGGGGCTTTACTAGAAGCCCTCATGCTGTGATAAATAACACTTTTGACTGATGTTACTTCCATTGTTTGAAAATCATCACCACCTGAGTAAAAACACTTTCAGCAAGGTCATTTAGAAAATCGGTTGTCATTTGTTAAAATTAAGCCGCATTTGAGTGCCAAGGTTAAGCAGTGGTGTGTGAGATTGGAATTGGTGTGTGAGGGAGGAAGATTATTGTGGCAAATAAAAGCTCACTGTGTAGGAAGTAAAATACTTGTGAGGATTGACGAGAAAGAAGCAGAGAATAGATGTAAGTGGGTCATTTTATAAAAGGTCACAAAGTGCTGGAGTAACACATCAAGTCAGATAGCATCTCAGTTGAGATGGACTTTAGAGATACGGCGCGGAAAGAGGCCCTTCAGCCCACCAAGTCCGCACCGACCAGCGATCACCCCATGTACTAACACTATCCTACACCCTAGGGACAGTTTACAATTTTACCATAGCCAATTAACCTAAAAACTTGTACGTCTTTGGAGTGTGAGAGGTAACCAGAGCACCCGGAGGATACCCATGTGGTCACAGGGAGAATGTACAAACTTTGTACAGACAGTACCCGTAGTCAGGATCGAACCCAAGTACCTGGAACTGTACGGCAGCAATCCTATGCAGAGCCACCGTGCTGCCCCCATAGAGTAGCATGGAATTGATTGCTCCTAACATTTACTTATGTCGGTTTCAAGACCAAATTTGGGTTAATGTATGAGGAGCGTTTGAAGGCTGTGGGCCTGTACTCGCTGGAGTTTAGAAGGATGAGGGGGAAATTTCATTGAAATCCATCAGATAATGAAAGGACTAGCTGGAGTTGATGTGGAAAGGATATTTCGAGTAATTGGAGAGTCTAGAACCAGAGGGTACACCCTCAGAATAAAAGGATGTACCTCAAAGTAGGTTAGATGACTGGGGACCTCATTGAAACTTACCAAATAATGAAAGACTTGGATAGAGTGAATGTGGAGAGGATGTTTCCACTAGTGCGAGAATCTGGGAGCGGAGGACACAACCTCAGAATAAAATTATGTATCTTCAGAATGGAGATGAGGAGGAATTTCTCCCTTTATTTGGGCTCTAAGACCAAGAATCCCAGCAAAAGCTAGGATTTCCTCACTGGGCATGAGACTGGATGACTGTTACTTTGCAACCCTTTTTCCTGATCTCAAGAAGGTCTGAATTCAGTCTATACCTCAGTTTAATTGCCACGCATGACCTTTCAAAACAACTCTTGACTCTCAATTCTGTGATCTAATCAATTTAATACCAGAGACCTCTTTTCCAATTAAACTTATCGGTTCTCCAAGCATTCTAAGAGAACTTAATGCACCATTAACTATCATTGTGTGTGCTTGTTCAAACTGAAAACACTATTCACTGTTCTGTTCGGAATAGTTGTTTTTAACCCTGTGCGCGTCACCTTTGCATTGTTCAGTTTCTCTTCTTCCAATAACCTGTCAAAATCTCATCATGTGTTAGAGAGGCTTTGCTTCTAGCCATGTAGTTACAATGGGATTAATATGTATAGCGTGGACATGGTGGGCCTAAGTGCCTGATTCTCTGATCTATGACTGATTCAGTGATCCACAATCTTCTTCTTCTTTCGTGTGGCGTGCACAGCCTAAAGTTGTAGGGCAACTTGTTCTATTTGACCTTCCGTGTGTGCACGTCGAGTTGATTGCATTAGTCGAAACAGGGCGGACCACATGAAGGTTGCAATCTTCCACCCCGTATCTGCTCATATGCGATGCAAGCACAAATCCAAAGGTATGTCAGTTATATCCTGCCTCTCAGAGTGGGTCTCTGCAGTTTGGCAGATGTGCTCAGCAGTAAATGAGTGATATGGTGAGACCTTCAGCTGTTTGTACATTACCATGGGTTAAACACAAATGAAAACACTTACTGTTCTATTTAAACGTGTTCTATTTTATCTTCCGTTTGTGCACGTCGAGTTGATTGCATTAGTCGAAACAGGGCGGACTACGTGAAGGTTGCAATCTTCCACCCCAGTGATCCACAATGATAGCTTTACACAGCCTGTGAAGCTGAGTTTAGTTTATTGTCACATGTAGTGAGGTACAGTGAAAAGCTTTTGTTACGTACTAACCATTCAGCGGAAAGTCAATACATGATTACAATCGAGCCATCCACAGTGTACGAATACACAATAAAGGGTATAATGTGAATAAGATTTAGTGCAAGGTAAAGTCTGATTAAAGATAGTCCAAGGATCTCCAATGAGGTAGATAGTAGCTCATGTCTCCCTCTAGTTGTTGGTAGGATGGTTCAGTTGCCTGACAACAGCAAGCTGAGAATGATGACCTTGCCGGCTGTCAAAGCTATTGTGTGAGTGCAGCTGGCTTCCTTCATTGAGCCGACAACAACCCTGTGTGGTGACTTCCCTGATGCTGCTCCAAGAGAGACCCTGAGGTGGAACACACCCCCATGCACGGCTGAGTGACCTCCTCCCATGTCAACCCCTGTATTGGTCGCCAGTGAATGACCGCACCAGGGTCAACGCAGGAACAAGCAGTGATATGCAGGAGCTGCCAACCAACTGTTTCAGGCCAGCAGAAGGTCTACCATTCTGCCCGTTGTGGGTTTTTTGTTAGAGATACAGTGTGGTAACAGGCCCTTTGGCCCACCGAGTCCATGCAGACCAGCAGTCCCCACACAATAACACTATCCTACACACACTAGGGACAATTTACAATTATATCAGGCCAATTAACCTACAAACCTGTATGCCTGTGGAGTGTGGGGGAAAACTGGAGATCCCAGAGAAAACTCACACAAGTTAGGGGAGAACATACAAACTCAGTACAGACAGCACCTGTTGTCAGGATCGAACCTGGATCTCTGGCCCTGTCAGGCAGCAACTCTACCGCGGCGCCACCATGCCACCCTGATGGCCTACTGTGGTGAAAGTTGGTTGCCATGTTTCCTGCATTCATTCTCCTTCAGACGAACAACAATACTGCAGCAATCAACAATATCACTCAAATTGAATGCCCTGTCGATGTATAAGGTAGAGTAGGAATGAGTGTGAGAAAGTGGGCTTGTATTCAAGTGAGATGGGATAAAATTTACCAGGCAGTCCCATACTTAAATTGGAAATTGACTGTCCTTAGCAATGTCATTATGGGACACCCATGTAGCTGTTGAATTTAGGAAAACATCTCACTTACAAAGGCTTCCTTTGACTGGCTGGGATGTTCCATTTGAGACAAGGACACACAAGCCTCCAGCAAATATCATAAAAATCCAGAGCCAACTCCACCTACAACATGAAACATCGCCTATGATAACGAGGACCACCTTGGCATCCCCAATACATTTTAAGTCAGTGATGCACATTCTGTGACTGGTGCTTACAGAATCTAAAGCATAGACAAACACAATATCTTACACTCAAGTTTGAAAACAATAATAACATTCTACCTCAGTTAAACGTGCCCCAGAGCAGTTCTCCGAATGTTATCCATCTTCTCGTGACAGCTTTGGTCATACAATATGAATGTTGTCTTCTGTTAACTTATTGCCTTTGTTCGAGGTGCATCTCACAGATCTGTGAAGTGACACAAATTTGGTTTGGAGAAGCGCTAATCTAATTTGTTTGCTTGTGCAGGCAGCATTTGTTGCAAGCAAAATGTGACCTTTGTTTGATCGTTCAAGCTGTTGGATTGCACCTTGTTTGGAGAGTTTAAAGTTGCTTTTGGGACTGAGTACGCTGGTTTCACTTTGCCCTCTGCCCCATCCTTGGGATGATTATTTTGATTGCGAGAGCATAAGAAGTGGGAGCAGGAGTGTACAATTCAACCTCTTGAATCTACTGTGTTATTCAATACTATCGTGGCTAATCTGACATTTCTTGTCTTTACTTTCTTACCCTTTCCTCGTAACCCTTGATTCTCCTCTTTACTAGAAAGCCATAAATACCGGAAAATCTATGCCCAAAACTCTTTGTAGTCATGAGTTTTAATGATGCGCAACCCTCTGACAGAAGATATTCTTCATCATCTTGGTCATAGATAGGCATCCACTTCTTCAGAAACACTACCCTCTAGTCGTGTATTCTCCCATGAGAGGAAATATCCTCTCAGCATTTAGCCTGACTAGCTCCATAACAACCTGACTTATTTTAATAAGACAGCATCTCATTCTTGTTAGCTCCCAAGCTGTTTACCCTTCTTTGGAAATCAATCTCTCCATACCTGGGATTATTCTGGTTAGCTTTCTCTGAACTGACACCAAAAGGGGGATCAAAGACTGTTGCATTGAGATTTCTCACCTTTAATAGTAAGATTAAACGAGAACTTACCAAGTTCGAAGGTTGATCTTTATTTTATGAGGAGTTGCGGTGAGGGATTTCGTGAAGACCCCGCCAGCACGCATGCCCAACATTCTTCAAAGCAGCGGTGTGGAATCACAGAACACACCATGACTGGAAATAGTAAGATTAAGAACGTAGAACATACCAGTTGACCTTATGATAGAGGGTGGGAGCGGAGGGAACAAAATCCCTCACCGCAACTCCTCATAAAATAAAGATCAACCTTCGAACTTGGTAAGTTCTCGTTTAATCTTACTATTTTATTTCGGAGTCACATGAGTGACTTTGTGAAGATTTCAAAGTGATTTCATGCCCTGGACAACGTCCATGCTATCACACTGCCGCAATCCTGATGGAGGAAGGCTGTTAATGCAGTCCAGTCTGAACAGGCTGAAAAATAATGCATATTTATTGCACAAATAATAACAAACAAATAACCCCGAACCCGGGGACAAACATTCACTGAGCGGCTCCCAGCACGGCTTCTGCGAATGTTGCGGAGGCGACCAGTGGTTTGCTGTAGAACCTTTGGAAGGTTGCTTCACTAGCCCAGCCCGCGGTGGCGAGGATGTGGTCCATGGGCACCTCCATGGCCCTCGCCGCTGATGTGGATGCAGCCCTGGTAAAGTGAGATTTAAAAATGTTAGTAGCTACTCCTGCTGTATCCAACACCGCCCTGAGCCACCTGGCGATGGTCTGCACAGTCACCCGGTGATGCGGAGGTTTGTGGCTGATGAGGAGCCCCTGCTCCATCTTCCGGATGGTTCGTGTAGTGCAGATGTAGTGTCAGAGATGGGTGACTATGCAGAGGGTGGCATCAGTGGGGTACACCCGAAACTCCAACTGCAGCCTATGAGCCCCAGTCTGTGCTGCTTCAATAGATCCTGGACGAAGAAAGTTACCTGTGCAGGGGTGGAGACCATGCTATCCAGCTGCAGCTTCTGTAATGCCTGGACTCGTTGAGCTGTAGTCAGTGCCATCAGCATCACCACTTTGAGGGTGAGCTGTTTGAGTGGTAACTCGGTCATAGGAGACCAGCTCCTCAGTAGGGTCAGAACGATCCCTACGTCCCAGGTGAAGTTGTATCTGGGCCGTGGAGGGTTGGTGTTAAACACTCCCCTCATAAATTTAGACACCAGGTGGTTGGAGCGTATACCTATGTCCAGGTATGTGGACAGTGCACTCCTGGCGCTGTTGATGGCACTGTAGCTCAGACCCACATCGTAATGAAGGCCCGCTAGGAATTCCAGGACATCAGGGATTGTTGCCGTGTTGGAGGTCGTGTTGGTACGGGAGCAGAATGCCTCCCACTTCCTGACCTGTGTGAGGTACTGCCTCCTGGTTGATGCTCGGCATGACGCTGAGATAAGGTCCATGGCTCTTGGTGATATGCCGGCCTTGACGAGCGGCCTCTTTAGAACCTGCAGGCCAACATGTTTAGGTGACCATGGCACGGGTGACTGTCACCTGTAATGGGGTTGGTAATTAATTTGGGGTTTTTACCAAACTGAATCCACGGACGTTTCAAAATATTGAAGACCATCGGGTACCATGGCTGTGTAGGCTAGTCGGGTATGATCAAAATGCCAGTTGCAGAATCCAGTTGAATTTTCTGCAATACCCGACTGATGAGGCAGAATGGGGGAAATGCGTAGCAAAACCATTACCCCCAATGGAGAGAAAAAGCATCCATAGCTACTGCCCCAGGCTCTGGTTCCCAAGACACATATGTTGGTATCTGATGGTTCAACCTGGATGCAAAGAGGTCAATATCTGGTGTGCCATAGTGGGCTATAATTTCAGCAAAAATTTGGGGGTTCAACATCCACTCGATGTTATCATTGAACACTCGTGACCTGGTGTCCGCCACTGTATTGAGCTTCCCTGGCAAATAGGTCACTGTGATCCAAATATTTCTCTCACTGCACCAGTGCCAGATTGTGTTTGCCAATTCATCACAAGATAACGACCTGATACCACCCATATGATTGATATAAGCCACCACCGTTGTGTTATCTATTTGGGGGCAGACATGTAAGTTAGTACAGTAAGCCCATAGTCCATGGAAAGCCCCTAACATCTCCTGATAATTTATCCCTTGTGTCTGGAGGAGGGTAGACTCGTGAGGGTCCCATCTGCCACCACAACTGGACATGGTGTCAGTTGCACCCCAACCTTGTGCGCTTGTGTCAGTCTGTAGCACGACGGATGGGTTGTTAACAATGATGGGTCTGACACTCACTAATATTGTCAATCCACCATTGTAGCTCAGCTCTAGCCTGATGTGGCAACCGTATTGGTCTATCAAAGTGCCCAGCATTTGCTTTTAATGCTGCGATCTTTGCTCTTTGTAAATTTTGGTAATGTAACGGTCCGAATTGCGCAGCTGAGAATGTGGCTACTAACTTCCCAATTACCTTTGCCGTTTGCCGGATAGTCTGAACACTGGCGCAAGCAAGCTGTAGCACGCTTATTTTATGGCTAAAGCTTTGTTGGTCGGGATAGTGATCATCATTAAGGTTGTGTCGAGGGTGAACCCCAGGTAATCCATAATATGAGAGGGGTACAGTTTGGATTTGTCTGGATGGGTTACAAACCCTAGCGTCTCGAATAAAGATTTGGTCGCTGTAACTGCCAGCGTAGCCAATTGGAGGGTCTGACCCACGATAAGTATATCATATAAATACGCCATGACGATATAATTTTGTCATCGGAGGAATGCCAATATGGGTTTCACTAATTTGGTAAATTGTCTGGGGGCTGTGGTGAGCCCATTGGGTAATGCTTTGTATTGCCACAACTGTCCCTTCCAGACAAATTTCAGGAACTTCCTGTGCGATTCTGTGATGGGAACTGTATAGTATGCATCTTTTAAATCGATGCAAGCCATAAAGTACCCCGGGTAAAGCATCTGCTTAGCTGTTTCGAAGTTATCCATTTTAAAATGGGTATATTGTACAAAAGTGTTCAACTCGGTTAGGTCTATGATAATCCGACACCCTCCATCTTTTTTGGTTTTTGTGAAGATGTTGGACACAAACTCAAGGGGTTTGTGCGTCGTTTTGCCATTCACCCCTTTGGCTGCTATCCATAAGATTTCAGCATGTCCTGCCTTTATCTCATTCTGAGAGTGTAAAAAGTCGCTGAGGTGCATGTTGTGTAGGGGGAAGTTGACCATCAATAAATTCTATGACATAACCATGAACACTTTGTAGAATAAACGCGTCAGTGGTGATTGCATCCCAAGCACCCCTATATGCCCGCAACCATCCCCCGACTTGTGCGGGAAGAAGTGCTACTGCCTGAGAGGAACCAGACCCCCTTACCTCCATGGTTAACGGCGGGTCCTGGCGTATGGCGTTTTGGGGGGACGTAGCGGTGTTTGTCGTGACGGTGGCCGCATCTTCCATGCGGGCCGCTGCAGGCCTTACCCTAAAAAAGGCCGCTGTGGTTGGGGAAGTGGAGGCGGATAGGTCCTTGGTGTCCTATCCGGCTGGCGCTGCTTCCAAGTAGTGTGTGGTTGTGGACGGTGATATGGGTGAACTTTGGCCGGGGGAGGTTTCATAAGCCCCACAGTTTTGGCCTCCTCGTCGATTTCTTTGACTTCCTTGGGGAGGTCTTCACCAAACAGCTGATGAGGTGGTGGAGCGGTGGAAGGACGGCACAACCCTGCAAATTCCGGGTTGAGGGTGGGCCGGATGGAGCTCTTGTGCAGGCAGTTGATTTCATACTGGGCGTTGCAGAGAAGTGCCAGGGCATCCTGCTGCTCGCTGGTCACATTATCCCCATCGAGGGTCCTGGCATACGCCGTAATGCCCGTCGACAGGAGCTTCAGGATCTGCTGGAGACGGACGTCCTGCATCTTGGTGGTCGTGCTCAAGTGTCCCCAGATCTGGGCATTAACCGTAGGAACACTGAGATTGATGCAGTTCTCAGGTGGTTTAAATTTGTCCATGGTCTCATTGAGTACCTGACCCTGAAGCTGGTGAGTGGTCAGGTAATTAATGGTGCCCGCCAGTTTGTGGTGCAGTGGCTCCCCAGTGTGTGTAGCCGTGGCAAATTTGCCCACCACGTCCAGCAGGTCCACATCGTGCTCCGGCTCTTCGGTCTCCAGCATTCCCGGTTCGTCTTCGAAGGCAGCGGCCGGACAACTGCTGGCCCTCCTGGCTGGAGAAGACGAGAGGCTGAGTGGGCTCCTGGCTTGGCTAGTGGAGGCCCGAGACTTCCATTCATCCCGGTCCCTGTCCCGCTGGAGGAGTTGCTCCACCAATCGCTCAATGCGACCGTCCCCGCTACTCGCGGCGGACAAGCCGACTTCCCCAGGCTGTGCAGCTTCCACCAGCGGACCACACCTCCATAAGGTGCAGACTAGGGTCCGAAGGTAGGTTGTCGTGGGCTATTCCCCCTGTAGGCCCATACGACTCCCGCACGGACTCTCCGCTAGTCGGCCTTCGAGCAGACTGTGGCGGTCCACCTACCTGGTAGGAAGACAGTGGAGATGAATCGGCGCCGGCCCCCGGAACCTGGCTCCCCGGAGTCCGTGCAGGCTTACCTCCACTGTTGCCCAATGTTCTGCGTGGAGGTGCATGGTCGGCAGCTGCCAGAGCTAAGCTAACCGACCGTCTACTGCTGCCACCAGCGCCCTTGACCGCAGCCTGACACGCTGTTATGCCGGCAGCACCTGCTCCTGCAGGGCTGCTCTACGCAGCAGTAGCTCTGCCAGACTGCCCTACGGCAGATATCCCCAGCAGCTGTACGTGGCGTGCTGCGGCTGTGGTGCGTCCCTGTAGCGCAGCCGTCCCCCAGACCGGTCACCGTGGATCCACTACAACTTGGGGTGAGGGCGCTGGTGGTGAGTGAGGCACCTGTCCACATACCTGTCTGCTCCTCCACTTCCTGAGGGATGGGGGCACGAAGTCTGGGTCGGTAGTATCCAGCTCCTGTGCGGACATCCATTCAGGAGATGTCGGACGCTGGTGTAACGGAAGCGCCCGACTTCCGCACCCTTACCCCTGTCCGTCCGGATGCTGCCGGTGGTGCACGCAGCTCCGGTGAAAGAGTTTCGCCTTCCCTTTGCCTTTGACGTCCATCCTTACCAAGTAAAGGTTAGTGGACTTACCTGAATGGCCTTTTGAAGGAGCTGGTAGAGAGAGCGCACTCCCCCCCCCCCCCCCCCCCCAGCTTGTCGAAGCAAATGCGCGCAACGATATGTCGGGCATGCGTGCTGTCGGGGTCTTCACGAAGTCACTCACGTGACTCCAAAATAAAATACACCAACCCTCTTGAAATGAGGGCCAACATTCCATTTCCTTCTCTATTACCCGTCCAACCAGAACAGTTTATGGGTTAAGTCCTTCCATAAACTGTCCAATTCACCTCTACCCCAGTGCAGACATTGGACTTTGTCTAGGGAACTAGTGCGCTACAATGCTGAAAACTATATTCCGCTCTCTGACATTTTCCCTTTACTCTACCTATGGTACTTGACTTGATTGTTCTTATGTATAGTATTATCTCATCTAGTTGGAAAGGATGCAAAACAAAGACTTTCACTGTACCTCAGTACACATGACAATATTAAACCCAGATCTAAATTGAACCATTTGCCCACACTTTTGACATTTCATCCATGTTAATTTTCAGTTTTTTTTTTGTTCAGAGTCCTAAACCATTTCTGCCTGAAATACCATTGCTTTGCTGAATGAAGACACCCATTACTCCAGATACATTGTGGTTGACAAAACTGATCGCAGATGCTAAAATCTGGGGGACTTCAGTGGGTCGAACAGGGACAGTGTCTTGCCAGAGGTTGGGGGAAAGGGATTTTGACTTGTATTAACTTATTGCCTTTGCTGGAGGTGCATCTCCCAGATCTGTGTGCTCAGATACAAGATCTCAAGCCAAAATGTCACCAATTTTTTTCCCTTCAAAGATGCTGCTCGACCTGCAGAATTACTCCCAGTTTGTTTTCGCATTGAAGTTGAGACTTGTTTAAAGCTTATTTTAAGCCTTATCACTTACTGGTGTATTATTGCCTCTCGTGTGCTTCTCAGCCCACCTTCAATGTAGTTGAAATACCCTTCAATTAATTAAAACCAGATCTATGGTGAAAAGGCTCCCTTCCAGGGTAGCAGGGGAGGTGTGTGGTTAGAGGTAGAAAGTGGATGGTTGTTGACCATAGTCTGAGGATGCAGGGCAGGTTTAGTTTAGATGCAGCATAGAAACAGGCCCTTCGGCCCACCAAATCCATGCCGACCAGTGATCACCCATACACCAGCACTATCCGACACACCAGGGGCAATTTGCAATTTGACTTAAGCCAATTTACCTATAAACCTGTACGTCTTTGGAGTGTGGGTGAAGCCGGAGCACCTGGAGAAAACCCACGCGATCACGGAGAGAACATAAAAACTCCTATACAGTCGGCAATCCGCGGTCAGGATTGAACCTTGGTCTCTGGCGCTGTAAGGCAACAACTCTACCACTGCGCCACCATGCCTTGCAGGACAGTAGGTTGTGGGTGCAGGACAGATGGTGGGCAAGATTGGAATGCAGGAGTGAATGCTGGAGAGATTAAGGTTGGCCTTAATTTATGTCCCAGATAATTTTACATCACCTTTAAACATGTTTTCCTGCAGTTGAGTAGCTGAGAGGCAATTACAACTGCTTTTGTAGGTCTGCATTCTGCGTCATGATGTGTTTGAGAATCAGCATGTCCTTGCCTTGGTCATTACAAGCCTTGTGTTCAGTTGATCTAGCGGAGTGTACTCTCCACCGCATTCATCGTCTGTCCATAAATCTGCAGATTGGAATATTAAACTTTAAACACAAGCAGCGCAGCGTACAGTGGCATCTGATAGGTTGCCTGATTGCTGCAGCGTGCCTGTGTTTGATTGCTCAGCAGTGCAGTGAAATGAATTTTGAGCAGCAGACTCAAGTTAATCACGTGTGATTTCAGCTGTTGTATAAAAGCCTTCTTGCACGAAATCCTTTTGAAGAACACAGTGTTACCACATCTTCTGTTGTGCTCTTTAATGGTGTTTTACAGAAAAAATACAATTTATAATCAGACATTTGATTTTGTTTGTTAAGCATATTGTACAAACTGGGGCCTTGCCCTCTGACAGCATCCCACATGAGCTCCCCTGCATGTTGATGAGAACTTTGGATCAGGATATTGAGAGCTTTTGTAAAACTCGGGGAAATAGACCAGCACAGTACAGCACCGTTACAGAGTACAGAGAAATAAAGAACCGCAGATGCTGGTTAACACACAAAAGGACAAAAATTGCTGTAGTAACTCAAATGGATAGGTGATGTTTGGGCTAGAGAACCTTTTTTTTTTCGGTTTTCTATTTGACACATGACCTGACCTGCTGAGTTACCCCACCACATTGAGTCCTTTACAATACAGAAACAGCCCCTTTAGCCCATTGTGACTGTGCTGACGATGCTAAATTAAACTAGTCTCTTCGGCCTGCACCTACTCCAATTCTCTCCATTCCTCGCATATTCATGTTACTCTTAAAAGCCACTTAATTACCACTAACGTATCTGTTTCTACCACCACCCTGGCAGTGCTTTGCAGGCCTCTACCACTCCCTTTGTTAAAAATAACTTGTCACATACATCTCTCAACATTCCACCGCTGACCTTAAAGCTATGCCCTTTAATATTGATATTTCCAAGCTGTGAAAAAGGTTCTGATTGTCCTTCCTATTTACGACTCTCATCATTGTAAATACTTCCAACATATATGTCTCCTCTCAGTCGCCAATGCTTAATAGAAAACAATCCAAGTTTGTCCAACTTCTCCTCATATCTAATAGCCTCTGGCAGCTAATGATGGGATTAAAAGAAACTTGTGATTCGCAAGAAGCCAGAATTAAAAGAGCACGGAAGTATTAGAAGATTTTCTATCGCTTGAAGGCAAGTTGAAAGTTGCAAGAAAGAAAATACATAAGGGCGAATAACATCACATTCCCACGTGATGAAGAAGCAAAACAAATGATTCCAGATCACAGAAGCAGCTGGTGACTGAGCCAAAAATGGCAGACACTTCTATTTTCATGGTGCCAATTATTGACTGCTGGCCAGTACTAAAGAGATTAACACCATCTACTTCCTTGGATTCTATTCTACAGATTTGTGGAGCTGCCGTTGCCACAGATACAAAAGAAAAATCTATTCACATAATTACTGTTATTCATTTTAAGAGGTCAGGAAACCTCCTCAACTCGAAGCCTGCCTCATTCATCGCAGATACTAAACTCATTGAGCAGCATTGGATGCAAGACCTGGTTGGCTGGCTTCTTTCTAGTTCTATCCGCTGTACATAAAGCAGGTTTAATTGAGCCATTATGGGATCAGCGCACAGTGCCCTTGTTTAATTGTACAAAGTTCAACTTTCGTGGCAGTTGTCCTGGAAATAGGATTTTAGTGTTACTGTATTAACATACAGGCTGGGCAATCTCATTCATAATGTATAAAGCCGGATATAAAATCAATTACTCAGGCTTCAAAATAATTTTGCAATGACATTTTAACAGTATCAGGTCAGGCAGCATGAGTAAAGAGGCAAACATAATTAGCTCTGTTTGAGCAGGCCTGCAAGGTCAAAGACCTGAAACCTTCATTCTATTTCTCTCCGCATGGTTGCTGCCAGACACGCTGAGTATTTACTGGAGTTTTAATTGTCTGATTTTCGGCATCTGAGGTATTTTGCTTTCCTTCGAACTGTCCAAAGGCTGAACTGTCTGTGTCGGAAATGAACAAAAGCAGGGTGAGGAAGGGGATCACAAAAACAGTTGTGATGGGAAATGGGTGCAGGTGTAGGAACAGCAGTCTCCCTGCTCTGTCCTGCTCTGCATCCCCAGCTCTGCCTAGCTCAGCCCAGCTCCAGCTTCTCCCTATCCCCCATTGTTGTGGTTCGGGGTGGGTAGGGGTTGGAGTGGGGAGAGACAGGATGCCCAAATGCCCCATTAGACCGTGGCAGAAGATGCCCACAACCCACAGCAGATAGCAAATCCATTCCCATTCATCTTGACGGTCTTCCTTAGGCATGGAGTGACCATTAGTCAGGCAATTGTAACCCGGGGAAAACACATACAACATTGCAAATGCAGAATGTGTTCAACGAGAAGCTCCTGCTCACTGCTAAAACTATCCTCCCAGTACTCATTTGTCCTACTAGGCAAATGCGGTGGAGATGGATGGAAAGAATCCATCACGAGTAAAGCCCCTGTCCCACTTACGTGTCCTTGGCACTCTAATTACGCGACCTCGTGGTCACGTTGAGGCGCGAACGTTGCGCGCGATTTCATGCCCTGCACAGCCGTCTGGAGCGCGTGACGTCATTTCAAGATGGACACAAACCTGGAGTACCTCAGCGGGACCGGCAGCATCTCTGGAGAGAAGCAATGGGTGACGTTTCGTGTCGAGACGCTTCAGTCTGAAAAGAAGGGTCTTGACCCGAAACGTCACCCATGGCTTCTCTCCAGAGATGCTGCCGGTCCCGCTGAGTTACTCCTGCATTTTGTGTCTATCTTCAATTTTCTTGGCCCCGCTCTGGGAGTAGAAGTGGGGGCGGATCTGGACCGCAAGGGTTCGGTGATCGTTTGCCTCCTTCTGCTTGCTGTTGAAGGTGAGACGTTGCGTCGCGCCAGGGTCTTGGGCCTGACCTACTTTGGCTGTTGGCATGCAAAGATTTAGTTCACTACAAAAATTTCGGAGCCCCGCGCGATGTTGCGCACAGCTACATACCCCTCCGCACTTCTAAGTGGGACCGGCCCTGTGCGGCCATACGCTGCCCATACTCCTCAACGCAACCACGGGTCGCGTAATTTGCGTGCCAAGGACACGGAAGTGGGACAGGCCCTTAAGGCAGGCTTGCTCTGTATTATATCATGCCCTCAGGCCAAGTGATGTGTTTTTTTACTGTTGGAATGGGGAACGGGTTGGGATTCTTTTCTGCAGAAAGGGAGGACTCAAGAGTGAAGATTACCTCACAGAGGTCTTTGAAATTGTGAAAGTATTTGATTGAGTAGATGAAGAGATGATATTTCCACATGGAGCGGGCATAATCACAAAAAAAACGTATTGGAGAATTTGGCGGTTACAAAGAGGGTTTTTAGAATTTTAGCATGTCCAGGCTGACTATCAAACATCCATCTAATCCTCTACTCATCCCATTTTATTCTCTGCGCATTCCTATCAACTTCCTGCTCTTTTGAGAAAAGAGGATCAATTATCCAAGCAGTCAATACAGTCAGTTTACCCAGTTTGCATTTCTGCTGAACACAAACACAATAGACTTTTTTAAGGCAGATGTACAGATTGCATTGGCATCATGGTCAGTGAAGACATTGTGGGCCTAAGGGCCTCTCCCTGTGCTGTGATCCCCTGTGTGCTATATGTACTTTTATTTTAGGTGTTCCCCAGAAGATTAACTTATTGAGATTTGGAATGTTTGTATCTGTCTTGTCAGGGCAGTCAAGATAAGTTAATTCCTTTAGCTCTTATGATAATATCAGCAAACATCCCTAACATGAATACAGTGCCTGAGTTCTGTACTGTTTGATCATAAATTCCTGGAAAGCTGCAAAGCACCGATGTGCTAACAATCAGAAATGTGGCAGCAAATAGTTGTTATCCAAATGTGACAGTCATAAGTCAGTGCTTCTGCTGCCTCAAGTTATGGTCAGCCTTGGTTCAGTGGTAGTGCTCTTGTTTTTGCAGAGAAAATGTTATGGTTTCAAATACCACGATGGGCTTTCAGCATATATTTTAGATCAAGGTTTGAATGATGTGCATTGATTAGTTGCAGCAACACACCAGTGACTATACTCCATGAAGTATAACGGCAAGGGAAAAGCTTACATTTTCTTCATCTGAGTAGCCAAAGTAAATAGAAAAAAAAAGCAAACGGGATGACATACAAAGCACAAATCTGATTTTCATTCTTGGCACAGAATGTGTACCCAAGCTGTGGGGAAACACTGTGTGTCTTTGTCTCTGCTTCGAGTGGCGTCTCTTCACATTGACCAAATAAATTCCTGGAAAGCTGCAAAGCACCGATGCGCTAACAGAAATGTGGCAGCAAATAGTTGTTTATCCAAATGTGACAGTCGATCGATCCCCATGAATCTCCATTAATCTTTATCACATTTTGTTGAATTGAAATATGGACGTTTTGCTGATGTGTTAAAGCTGTTTTAATTATGTGGAATGTGAGGATAATTGAAACCTTCAAAAAATTGTGGCAATATCTGTTTCAGGTGTGTGATAACTTTGTACAGAAGAAGGTGAAAAATCCAACATACTTCAAACTCCACCAAACCTGCTTGAGTTTCATAGGAGGCAGATCGAGTCACATTATGGAAACAGGCCTTTTGGCCCAATATATCAAACTATTTACCCGCATTTGGCCCATATCCTTTTAAATCTATGGATACTCTGGACCCTAGCTGCCAGTACCTGAGTCGTGGCTTCTTTTTCCTTACTAGATTCAGTTTCTCTCATTGTCCAAGGTCCTTTACTCCCACCTGCCATGAACTTCACTCTAATAGAAACATGCACACCTTGAACTTTCAATATTGACTTTGAAAAACATCCCACTTTTTGCACATTTGTTGCCTGTAAACAATGTACTCCAATCAATTCTTGCAATCTTTTCTAATACCATCCATTAACCTTG
This sequence comes from Okamejei kenojei, assembly GCA_035221665.1. NCBI lineage: Eukaryota > Metazoa > Chordata > Chondrichthyes > Rajiformes > Rajidae > Okamejei > Okamejei kenojei. The sequence continues at coordinate 36,481,457 of CM069149.1, forward strand.
CCCCAATATCATATCGAACTTTAACTTGTGGAGCAATCTTGTCCTTATCCATAACTATATTAAAGCTAATGGCATTGTGTTAGCTGATCCCAAAATACTCAACCACTGACACTTCTTGATTTCCCTACAGGGTCCCTACATATTGCCTGGGGCTTTCCTGAATACATTTGACACATTCCACCTCACCAAAGTCCTTGGCATTATGGTAATCCCTGTCTATATGGGGAAAGTTAAGATCCCCTACTATTACATCTCCTGGCATATCTGTACCTCTGATTTCTGTTGACTACTTTGGTGTCTACAATACCATCTTCTTCTTCTTTCGTGTGGCGTGCACAGCCTAATGTTGTTGGACAACTTGTTCTATTTGATCTTCCGTTTGTGCACGTCGAGTTGATTGCATTAGTCGAAACAGGGCGGACCACGTGAAGGTTGCAATCTTCCACCCCTATAATACCATCCACATCCATGTGATGTTCTCCTTGATCAATAAAGCCACTCTCCCTCCTTTTTTACTCCGACCTCTATCTTGCCTATAGCATTTGTACCCTGGGACATTAAACTGCCACCCCTGTCTCTCCTTTAATCAGATTCCTGCAATGGCTATAATGACCCAGTCGCATGTAGTTTCCATGCCCATGCCATTCACTTTATCTGTCAGGTTTGAGTCATTGAAATAAATGCAATTTAATCCAAACACCTTTCTTCACTCCCTGTCATGTTCGTGCCAATCCTGTTGACTAATCTTTTCATTGCCTTCTGTACCGACTTCCAGCCTCCAACTTGGCTCACACCTGCATTGATCCTGTCACCTGCCAATCTAGTTTAAACCCTCCTGAGTAGGAAGAGCAAACCTGCCCATCATGATATTAATCCCTCTCCAATTCATGTACAACCTGTGTCTCCAAAAATCTGAATGGTTAAATCTGAATGACCGGAAACGGGAACTGAAGTCCTGGTTGGATCTAAGCTTTAGGTTCAGCAGCACCTATGAGAAACAGGTTCATCTGGTTCTCTCAACCTGAAGATAGCGTTCCTATACCCTTCAGTAATAGTGTATGTATGCTTCGGAGAGATGATGCTTGCTCAAAGGGGAAACCACAATGTGAAAGGAGGTGGATGGTATTTTAAACATATGCTGCGATTGTGAATTGGTATTAACCTAGCAGGCAGGCCTAAAACTGTAGAATCTGTCAACTGCTGATTGAACGTCCCTGCCTGATGTTTTGAGGTTTTGGAATTGGATGGATATTTCAAATAGATTAAAGTGGCTGCTGAAAACAATAGTCTTCTCTTGAAGCGGCTGTGGATCATGACCTAGGTAGACCTGCGGCTTAGAAATTCAGATAAGGTTTCTTTAGCGAAACGCAGTTGTAACAATTACAGGTCCTCCATCAATTTTCCGGCAACTGGCAGTCCAGCACCTCCTTTAATCTGGACAAAATTAGGAGAGTGCACTTGAAATCCACCAGGAGGTCCCCCAAAATGTGATGCCTAGGTCAGGTGAGGAGGCCAACCTCATCAGGACTTCCGTGCCGATCGGCGGATCAAATTTCCCCTTTGCCCTCTGCTGCAGGGACTCTGGAACTCAGGCCTTTTTCAAAGCTGACTTCAGAGGCCGACTTTGCAGGCTGATATTTCAGCCCCTCGACTACCTAGGCAGACTATTCCAGTACTGTTGGAGTCCTCTCGGATGATGTGACTTCTGTTGGTCCAGCAAAACGGATAATCCAGAAAGGCGCTGGAACCAAAGATGCTGGAAAATCAGTGGTGGATTTTTACCAGGTTGAGCATTCCCTCTGATAATACAATTTCCATGTCATTTGCACAATTGGCAACACATTCATACATTATTTTGCATCACCAGGGATGTAGGGGTGAGATAGTTCCAAGAACTGAACTCCTCAATGCTAGTTTCTGTGCCTGTCTGAACTGGGCATCTAACCCAACCCTGGCGGGTACGAACGTGCATGGGTGGTAAGAGATGGATAATAAATGCTGGCATTGCCAGTGATGTCCCACATGCTGTGAATGAGTGAATAAATAAATAGTAAGCAAGTCCCAGTTTGGCAAGGGAAACAAACATGGGTCAATTCCCTTCAAAACACTTACTAACCTATACTCAGTATCTCTCTCATGTTCCCTCATGCCCATTGCATGACCACCTCACCTAACATCCCACGGCTTCCTGAGGCACAAATTGTCTGACTCGCTCCTCCCCCCACCCTGTCCTTAAAGCAACCCTCCCTTGACCACCTGGCCCTGATCCTCAGAGCTCTGACCCATGGCTAGAGGACCTAGGAAGATGAATTGGAGTTTGGAGACTAGAATTCGAGCAAGGCAATAATTAGGCATCATTGAATTGTTAAATGACGAGTCTGCAGCCAACTTGGTGATTGGTCTGTCCTCAAAACAAGTGACCAATGAGTTCCTGTGAGTCAGAAGGCTGTGTTGTCATCTGCCCAGACCTTTGATGTCCATCTGCTGAGGAAAGGCAAGGTTGAACTTTGCTTTCAAAGCACATTTTCTTCAAGCACTTAGATTTAATTAAAAAAATGTAATGAATGATTTAAAAAGTCTAAGGCAGCATGGTGAGACAGCATATTATTTAGTCCACTCAGCTTCTTCCAGCCCAGGCTACTTGCAATAAATCGATGAGCTGAGGTACAAGCTCCATTCTCCTCACAACAGCAGGTTGGCATTTTGTCTCGCCCAGCCAGTGGTTGGTTCTCTTCACCTGCATGATGATGGGACGATGGCGGCGATACTCCTCACCAACTGTTGGTGTCATTGAGATGGAGAGCGGCTCCAATCTGCAATCTCACTTCTCATAACCAGTGACCTTTGGCAGCCCATGCTCTTCAATCCAAAGATCCAAATCACCATACTCTCACTGTGAGGGTTGCGCAGTAGAGTAGAGTTGCTATCTTACAGTGCCAGAAACCTGGGGGCGCTGATGACTACGGGTGCTGTCTGTATGGAATTTGTATGTTCTCCCTGTGATGGCGTGGGTATTCTCCGGTTGCTCCAGTTTCCTCCCACACTCCAAAGATATGCAGGTTTGTAGGTTAATTGGCTTCTGATAATTGTCCATGGGGGGGGGGGGGGGGGGGGGGGGGTCGGGTCGCTGGTCGGCACGGACTCGGCAGATTGAAGGGGCTGTTTCCGTGTTGTATTTTCAAAATCTGTACAATCTAAAGGCCAATTTTAATGGTGTTTCCAAGCTGATTGTATTTTGTGCTAACTGCTCTTTATTTAGACCTCCTGGTTTGAATTAATTTTCCTGGATGTATCTAAACTATTTAATTTAATTACTCACCAGCTCCTTCCAATATCGGTGCGCTGTCAATGATGAACACTGGTTAAGTACACTCTTCATCATGCTGTTCACTGCAACAGTATAAAGAGATGGCTGCAACGCCACTGAAACATAACTTGTGACAGGAGACACATAAAGTGGCAGTTTACCCGTGTGTGGCACGGCAGTAGCTTGCAAATTAAGCACAGGCTTCTGTGGTGTCAAGCGGGATGATCCTGTCCAACTTTATCTTGTGTGCATTGATCAAAGGAACAGTTACCAGCTGAAACTGCAGCTCCGTGTTTCACACCCATTGTAACTGGGAGTGCCAGATCTAAGCAATGCCCTCATTTTGCATTTTAGTTGAGGGAGATCAAAGCTATTAGAATTGGTTGACTAGTATTTGGGAGTTGCAATTAGATGAAGATGACTAATATTGGGAGTTGCAATTAGATGAAGATGAAAGCTTTCCTGTCCTATATTTTAGGGGTTGAATCAACTGCATCAAGCCCTTCATTCCAATAACACGGCAGTCTTTTGAAGTTTATCTTCTTATGGCTGCTTTAAAGTCTGAATTCACAGGGGAAAATATAGCTTTCATCTCGCATGGAACACCATACTGTTCGTGGCTTAATAATACGCAGAATGCAAGTTCAAATCCCAGCATGACAGAGGGAGGATTTGACTTTGGCTTGCTTTCTTCAAAAATATGACTGTAGCAATTAGCATGGTATTAAAAATCTTACTATGAATATCTTAGGTATCTGTATCTACCAGGCACATGCCGTCAGGGTAGGCAAGGTAAGCATGCCTACCCTGAATAAAATTATAAAATGGCAATTATTAACTATAAATATTAAAGGTGCAGGAGAAATTATGCTTACCTAAGAGATCGATCTCTTCGGTGGCACAATTCTCCCGTGCCTTTCATCCGCAGTACATTTAACATGCTGAAGTATGTGCTACTCACGTGCCGTTGACACTGGTTTTCAAGCCATCAGTGGCAATGGTCTATAAAAGGCAGCTAAAATTCTGCCTTTACACTGTAGACTGCATGCATGTGCTGCGCAGCATCCTACTGTGCATGTGCAGCACAAGTTTCTTTTAAAAGCCGGCTGCCAGCTCACCGGGGGGAGAACAATCTGCGCATGCGCAGTTTTCAAGATTTTGTAAAGCCGACTGACCAAAGATACTGACTGCCTACCCTGACTAATTACTCACAGCACGTGCCACGTACTTACCATGTGTAAGAAGGAAGTGCAGGTGCTGGTTTACACCAAGAATAGACACAAAATGCTGGAGTAACTCAGCGGGACAGGCAGTATCTGTAAAGAAAAGGAATAGGTGACATTTTCGGGTCGAGACCCTTCTTCAGACCCTACCATGTTTAGCTTACAAGAGTTTTGTTTACACGTGAGGTTCGCTGTTAACTGAAAAGACTGGCAATCCATTGGGGTGCTCTGAGTACAACAAAGATAGATGAGTGAGTTGGACAAGTAATGCTAAACTCCTGTCTTTCCAGATGAACAGGAGTGGTTCAAGAAGGCAGCTCACCATCACAATCTCAAAAGGCAATTAAGGATTGGCAGTAAATCCTGTCCTTGCAAGAGACTAAATTAAAGAATCATAACATTTTCGAAATATTAAATGGGTCAGTAGAGCACAGGAACAAGCCCTTTTCATTGTTGGCTTTGTGAGGATGGTGATGAGATACCAGAGACCTTCTGGTGAAGGTACTCCCATGGTGCTGTTGAGCAGAGATCCATGGTTTAGACCCAGCGATGATGAAGGAACGGCAATATGTTTCCATGTGTAACTTGGAGGGGAGCCTACAGCTAGTGGTCTACCTTCCCATGTACCTGTTGCCCTTGTCCTTCTTGCTGGCAGCAGTCATGGTTTGGAAGGCCTTGTCAGAGTAACCTGGGGCTGAATAACTGCAGTGTGCTTTGCTGATGGTGCGTACTGCAGCCACTGCGTGTCGGGTCCCGACCTGAAATGTTGCCTATCCATTTACTCCAGAGATGCTGCCTGACCTGCTGAGTTTAGTTTAATTTATTGTCACGTGTACCAAGGTACAGTGAAAACCTGCAGTTACTCTCTTTAAATATCTTTAATCTTTAAATATAAATGAATAATACTTTATTATCACATGTGGCATGCCATAGTGAACTTCTTTGTTTTGCATACCATACACAAAGTTTGCAAATAGTCGCCTCGAATATAACTCAAACAAAGTTCCAAAGATAAAATGATTGTATGATGGAATATAAGTCATGCAGGCTGCTTCAAGCTTCTAGAGAGCTGTTCAAGCAAGTGGAGAGCACTCCAGACCTGTGCCTTGTTGAAGGTGAAAATCTTTTGGGGAGTCGGGGGATGAGTTACTTGGTGCAGGATACCCAGCCTCTGAGCTGCTGTTGCAGTCATGGTATTTAGTGGCTGGTTTCTGGTCAGTAGTGACTCCCAGATATTTTAGGTCTTGTGGGGTTGGCAGTGGTCATGTCCGTAGAATATGCATTGTCAGATTCTCTCTTGCGCATGATTGACTTTACGTTTTCAAGAGACAAAAATTTAAAACCATAAGGGGAATATTCCTTGAAGATAGACACAAAATGCTGGAGTAACTCAGCAGATAAGGCAGCATCTCGGGAGAACATGGATAGATGACAGTTCAATGGATGATGTTTTCGGGTTGAGACCCTTCTTCAGACCTTGATATTCCTTGATGTTTCCAACGTAGCCTGCTGTTAGTAATTGAGGCTCAAAATTCTCTGGGTTGTATTCTTACAATCGCATTCTCCTGAGAGTGGGGAAACACTTACTAAGTGTGTCTGTGCTTGTATACGTTACTATGCAGGACCTCTCTAGGGCAAGGCAGGATTCCGTTCTTGAGAATTGTTTGTAACCCAGATAGTTTGCAAGTCAGAAATGCGGCCCAAGAATAAATGTCCCACATAGCAAAAAGATACCTGCAGTCCCCGCAGCAGCCAGCAAAGTCCATCCCGCCGGTCTCTGAATTGCTCCACTTTTATGAATGGGGTGTTATTGTCAGGCATTCATAAGCTGAGGAGTACGTGTTTTTGTAGAAATAAGGAACTGCAGATGCTGGTTTACAAAAAAAGACAACAAAGTGCTGGAGTAACTCAGCGGCTCAGGCAGCATCTCTGGAGAACATGGATCGATGACAGTTCGAGTCGGGCAACCTTCTTGTATATAATGTATACAAGACTATATAATGGGCATTTATAATATATTGTCATAGATTTTCACCATTTATCTAAATCTATCAAATGTTATACTATGACAGTGAAATTCAATATTACAATTTTTTTTTTTTCCCTTGCATGCATAACTTTTGAAATGTTTCTGAAGGCAAATGATGCTTTTGAATTCTTCAAGCGCTCCACACAATTAATCAAATGTGTTGCTGTTTCTGATAAGTGCATGCTCCACAAAAAGGATATTCCTGCTCCCTGCCACGAATTGGGGAATAAACTGAAGGTAAATTCTCTCGGTTCCTTTGAAGCAGGAGTCTGGTTTCTTGTGATGATGATCCTTCTTTGGCATTTTCAACGAGATGGTAATTATATTTTTGGTCTCCCAATTAGACTGGGAATTTGACAGTGGCCCGATGGCTGCCTGTGGTGTTGTAGGCTTGTGTAGCCAAGATAACTAGTGTCCATTGTGCACCCTTTAGTGTTGCAATGGTCATCGACAGTGAGCTGTTCCCTTCCTGCTGTGAGAGACTTACATGCCCTTTATCATTCCTGTGAACTGGGGTTACTCACTGTGCATCTGTGATGTAATTAGGCTTTGATTCTGAGCAATAAGGTAAACACAGGCAAATCTCTTCCCCCCCCACCCCGGGGTAACAGTAATCTTCAGACAATATAGAGACTGCTCAACAGTCACGCCTCCAGGCAAAGCCAAAATAAATTCTCCGGAGGCACCTGAGCTCCATTTTTACCTCGGTACAAAAATGGCTAAACTGCGAGATGCATTATGGAAAATATTTCACGGTGTCATTCAAAGCACAGCCCGTGTCCGTTGTAATCAGTCTGAAGAACTGGACAGGAGAGATGAGTCAATGGTTTAACATCTTATTTGAAGAACACCATCTATAACGATTACAGACTGCTTTGAATGAAACATGGACTGTCAGCCCAGTGAGTTTGTGAGGCTGGCCTGGTGGTTTTAATGAGTGGATGATTTCCCATTTTGCAGGTTGTTTCTATACTGAGCCGGCTCCTGTGCCACTGTGCAGGGGAGGTTCAATGGGCATTAACAAATCGCCGACATAATAAGTCTTATCTCATGGTTTTGGCAGCAGTGGAAGTATGAACTCAGATCATCTAATATGTGGAGAGTGAAAACTGTATGAAAATCTAAATTGTGGTTGAGTGTGCAATGTTACACTCTTGTTTAGTTCAGAGATACAGGGCAGAAACAGGCCCTTTGGCCCAACCAGCGATCCCTGCAAACTAACACTATTCTACACACATTAGGAATAATTTACAATTTATACCAAGTCAAATAAACTATAAACCTTTGAAGTGTGGGAGGAAACAGGAGCTCTCTCCTGGAGAAAACCCATACAGATCACGGGGAGAAACGTACAAACTCTGTACAGACAGGATCAAACCCGGGTCTCTGGCGCTTTAAGACAGCAACTTACTGCTGGCCACCGTGCCGCCCTTTCACAGCAACCCAGTTTGAGGATATAATCAAGGTAGTCACCTGTTTACCCTTGATCTACCAACTTCAGCGCTGTGCACACCATACACAAGAAGAAGAAGACCTGGCGGTGCCAACCTTAGCATGAAAGGAGGATTGTATCTGGATCTTGATGGATCATTGTCATTTTTTAATCTTTTGTTCACGTCAAAATGTAGTGATAACCTGGTTGAATATCAATCCCAGTCCATGCCATTTTTGCAGATCATAATTCAGTGGAAATAGTTAATCTGTCATTCCTTTGCACAATATGATATATTGCACAAGGCTTTTTATTTGTTTTCTGCTGGGAATAAAAAATAAAACACTTGATCCAAAGAATAATTCAGTCGCAGCTGCATCGGCTGTAGTTCCAATCAACCAACGTCGTTGTCAAGCAGTAATTCCACACACTCATCAATTTATCATGCACAATAACTCAAAGAAAGTCTGTCATTTTATCATTGAAATCTTCAATTTGTTCACTGACCTTTGCAGCCAGAGGTATGCTGTCAAATTTTGGGGCATTCTGCATCTTTCTACAAGCAATGATGTTTGCTCAAGGCTGTCCTTTCAATTGTGAAACAGCGAATGTGGAGAAACAAAATTATACTGTAAAGTGATCTAATGGGGGAAAGGACCTTGAAGTTTTAAGGATGCAGCACAATGGTGCAATGGTAGAGTTGCTGCCAAATTACAGTGCCAGATACAGGGTTCGATCCTGACTACGTTGTGCTGACTGTACAGAGTTTTCTCCAGGTACACTGGTTTCCTCCCACATTTGAAAGACGTACAGGTCTTTAAGTTAAACGGCATGGTAAATATTGTAAATTGGCTCTAGTGTGGTGGATAGTGTTTATTTGCGGGGATTGCTGGTGTTGCGGACTCGGTGTATTCCGCTCTTTCTCTAAACGAAGCTAAACAATAAAATTACCCTCCCCACAAATGCTGGTCAATAGATCACTTGTTAGATGACGTAATATAATACTTGATTCCCCTTGGTCAGTTGCCTTATGAAAAGATGTGACATTGTTAATTCAGAAACATGGGTCTTGAACTTAAAAGAAAGGTAACTTTGATGTATGAGACGTGAATTGGCCAAGATGGACTGGCAATTGATTCTTGAAGGTTGACGGTGGATATGCAATGGAAGGCATTTAAAGACTGCATGGATGAACTACAACAATTTGTTCATCCCGGTATGTCAAAAGAATAAATCAGGGAAGGTGGCGCATCCGTGGATAACGAGGGAAATCAGGGATAGTATCAAAGAAAAAGATGAAGCGTACAAATTAGCCAGAAAAAGCAGCCTACCAGGGGACTGGGAGAAATTCAGAGACCAACAGAGGAGGACAAAGGGCTTAATTAGGAAAGGGAAAATGGAGTATGAAAGAAAACTGGCAGGGAACATAAAAACTGACTGCAAAAGTTTTTATCGATATGTGAAGCGCAAAAGATTAGTTAAAAACAAATGTAGGTTCCCTTGCAGTCAGAAACAGGTGAATTGATCATTGGGAACAAGGACATGGCAGACCAATTGAATAACTACTTTGGTTCTGTCTTCACTAAGGAAGACATAAATAATTTGCCGGAAATAGCAGGGGATCGCGGGTCAAATGAGATGGAGGAAATGAGTGAAATCCAGGTTAGCCGGAAAGTGGTGTTGGGTAAAATTGAATGGATTAAAGGCCGATAAATCCCCAGGCCAGATAGGCTGCATCCCAGGGTACTTAAGGAAGTAGCCCCAGAAATAGCAGATGCCTTAGTGATAATTTTTTTAGAACTCTTTAGATTCTCTGGAGTAGTTCCTGAGGATTGGAGGGTAGCTAATGTAACCCCCACTTTTTTAAAAAGGGTGGGAGAGAGAAAAAAACGGGGAATTAACGGACCAGTTAGTCTAACATCGGTAGTGGGGAAACTGCTAGAGTCAATTATTAAAAGATGGGATAGCAGCGCATTTGGAAAGTGGTGAAATCATTGGACAAAGTCAACATGGATTTACAAAGGGTGAAATCATGTCTGACGAATCTTATTGAAATTTTTTGAGGATGTAACTAGTAGAGTGGATAAGGGAGAGGCAGTGGATGTGTTGTATCTGGACTTTCAGAAGGCTTTCGACAAGGTCCCACACAAGAGATTGGTATACAAACTTAACCAGCACACAGTATTGGTGGTTCAGTATTGATGTGGATAGAGAAAACTGGCTGGCAGACAGGAAGCAGAGAGTATGAGTAAACGGGTCCTTTTCAGGATGGCAGACAGTGACTAATGGGGTGCCGCAAGGGCTCAGTACTGGGACTCCAGCTATTTACAATATACATTAATGATTTGGGACGAGGGAAATTAAATGCAACATCTTGAAGTTTGCGGATGACACGAAACTGGGGGGCAGTGTTAGCTGTGAGGAGGATGCTAGGAGGCTGCAGGATGACTTGGATCGACTGGGTGAGTGGGCAAATGCATGGCAGATGCAGTATAATGTGGATAAATGTGAGGTTATCCACTTTGGTGGCAAAAACAGAAGGTAAGACTATTATTGAATGGTGACCGATTAGGAAAAGGGGAGATGCAGCGAGACCTGGGTGTCATGGTACACCAGTCATTGAAAGTAGGCATGCAGGTGCAGCAGGCTGTGAAGAAAGCGAATGGTATGTTGGCATTCATAGCAAAAGGATTTGAGTACAAGAGCAGGGAGGTTCTACTGCAGTTGTACAGGGTCTTGGTGAGGACCCACACCTGGAGTATTGCATACAGTTTTGGTCTCCTAATCTGAGGAAAGGACATTCTTGCCATAGAGGGAGTACAGAGAAGATTCACCATACTGATTCTGGGATGGCACGACTTTCCATATGAAGAAAGACTGGATAGACTTGGCTTGTACTCGCTGGAAATTAGAAGATTGAGGGGTGATCTCATAGAGACTTACAAAATTCTTAAGGGGTTGGACCAGGCTAGATGCAGGAAGATTATTTTTCCCGATGTTGGGGAAGTCCAGGACAAGGGGTCACAGTTTAAGGATAAGGGGGAAGTCTTTTAGACCGAAATGAGGAAAATCGTTTTTCATACAGAGAATGGTGAATCTGTGGAATTCTCTGCTACAGAAGGTAGTTGAGGCCAGTTCGTTGGCCATATAAAGAGGGAGTTGGATGTGGCCCTTGTGGCTGAAGGGGATCAGAGGGTATGGAGAGAAGGCAGGTACAGGATACTGAGTTGGGATGATTTCAGCCATGATCATATTGAATGGCGGTGCAGGCTTGAAGGGCCGAATGGGCCTTGTCCTGCACCTAATTTCTATGTTTCTATGTTCTATAAGTATCAGACGCAACAGGTGTGAATTCAGATATGGTGACACACAGCCTGTGTTGTGGAATAAATGATTGTAAACTTTGCACAAGGAAGCATCATTATCGCCAAATGACAAATTCAAACAAATGGAAGTTGGATTTATCATTATTTGGTACATCTGTCAATTGCTTGTTGAATTGCTTTTTAATGTACTGGCTGATCATCACTGGGTTTCTGATGACCCATCCTAATCTCCACCAGTAATGTTGCAACCAGGATAAGAACATTGTGCAGTTACTTTCTGCATTAATGCACAATGGACATCCTTTTACCCACTATAACCTTTCCACGAAAAACCTGAATAGATTGAATGTGGAGAGGATGTTTCCACCAGAGGGAGAGTCTAGGGACCAGCGGCCATCACCTGAGAATAGTAGGAGTTTACCTTTAGAAAGGAGATAGTAAGATTAAACGAGAACTTACCAATTTTGAGGTGTGATCGTTATTTTATGAGGAGTTACGATGAGAGATTACATGAAGAAGTACCCGCCTGGCGCATGATCGGCATACTACAAAGCAGCGGCATGAAAAAACACAGAACCAATAGCCGGAGTAAGATAGTAAGGCTCAACATAGACTCGAACTACCAGATGATCATTTATTTTTATGAGGGTTGGGAGTGGAGGGCACGTAATCCCTCATCGTAACTCCTCATAAAATAACGATCAAACTTCAAACTTGGTAAGTTCTCGTTTAATCTTACTATTTTACTTCGGAGTCCACGTGAGTGACCACGTGAAGATTTTGTAGCTTTGTTTTTTATGTCGTAGATTCATTCCATTCGACACTCTGCTCAGTCAACACAGTAGTTAAATAATACATCTTTTAAAAAAACATTGTTTCAGTTTATGATAAGTCTTTTCATTATAAAAACAATGAAAGTAATAACCCTTCTATCATAGGGGAAGATTTATAACCTAAAGATATAAATCAATATATAAAACAAAGCACAATCAAAGAGAACCCCAAACCTGCGTGTCCAGCAGCCCTGACACCGTGGAGAACTGGTTTTCTCGTAAAACTTTGAAAAGTTTATTTTACATCATCCTAACGGCCTCTATTTTTTTGATCGAGTGGCCCGTCCTGTGCCTTTGCTGTGGATGTACCTACCTCCCTGGTGGAGTGATTTTTAACATCTCAATGTCTACTCCTGCTGAGTCCCAAAACCTGTTTTAAACCATCTAGAATATAACTAATCTAGAAACCAACATCAGTTTGTACTGATACTTTTATGTGGTTTTTTGTGTGTAATAAATAGCGCTGTCTCTCACCACCATGGAGACTCTTGCCTACTTCAAACATATTGAGTCAATGCTTAACCACACACAATTTTTTGGTCAACATAGCATACATGATATGCTTTAAAAATTTACCTTGGTTTCACAGCTCCTCCTGGTCTGCTTTGTTTGGTTGGTCATAAAACATGTAAGACAATGTTATCTGTAGCCCATGCATACAGTCCTAACGTAACATTTGCAACGTTTGCACTCTTTGTGCTGATACTAAAGCCATGAGCATTATTACTTCAAATGTTTAACTTCCGAAACTGTGATAGAAATTCGGAGCCCATTGCCTAGGCAAAAGTAAGAACTAGGATGCTGTCTCACCTCCCAAACTTCTGTATTTTTCTTTCTACTTTTGGGTCAGATTTTAATAAATATATTCCATTTCCCCATATCAGGATATTAATGGAGGCTGAAAGTCCCCGATAGATTTAATGGGTCCAGCAATTTGTCCTAAATAGGATGAAAAAGCACTATGAGCCCATATTAATGGCCCCCATCGCTTAGGTGCTGATCAAAAAATGCATCCAGCTAAGGAACTCACCAATATATCTGATATGTTAGCAGTATGATAAAATATCTTTGACTGTTACCCAAAAGGACTTCCAAAATTTCGTTATATAAAACAAAATATTGTTTTTTTAATTGCTATTTTTCGAAGTTGCAGTTATAACATTCATTGTCCTATCTGACAGACCGAAACTCTTGTAATGGTCTGGTTAGAACATGCAGATTAACAAATTCATCCATATGATCATGCCAATGGAAATTTCTGCAACAAATTACTGCAGCTAGGTATCGTCCTAAATGGTTCAGTTATCATTCTAAACATCAATGAGAACCATGACTGTGTCCGATTTGGGGCCACCACCAAACCGCCAAACCGCCCGTGGCAAAGTCTTGCTATAACTTTTCATCAGACATTTGCCCTAAATCAGACAGAATGGGGAAACATTAAAGTAAACATATTTCCCCCAATGTAGTGAGAAACTGCCATTTCCACAGTAACTGCTCCTGGATTGGGTAACTCCATGAGACGTATAATATTTCGGGCAATTAGTGATTTAATCTAGACGCAAACAGATCAATGTCATGTTTAACTCCATACCACTGACATTGTTTTTCAACTTGTGGATTTAAATATACCATTCTGTATTGTCTTTAAAATTTTTCGTGATCTGTTGTCTGCCACAATATGTCTCTTCCCAAAAATTGAGTCTCTCCCCCCGAGATAGAGAGCTCAAGGCCTAATATTCTTAAAGGGATGCACCAATATGCACCATGCTAAACATCTGGTTAACCAGATAATCACATGATAATGTTACTCGGGACACCATGGTGATCGATATATGCCACAGTTGTGGGAGTTATTTGTCAACTTGTTAATTTGACATGCAAATCTTTTCATAGTAGATAAACAATGAGCTTTAAAATATGATCCTTTTAATCCAAAAAGCTCCTAACAACCATAAATAATTAATACCAATATTTGGAGTAAATAAGTTTCTTGGACACAATCCATCTGATCACCCCTTCCTGATGTTATTTTGTCCGTAACCCTGTAGATAATGGACGGTATATCAGATATTAACCTGATAAGAACAGATATTACACATTATTTTTTTTTTATTTTTTTAAGCGGAGCCCAAAAAATAACCCTGAAAAAGCTATCCACCATCCGAGAATACTTGCTTGCTTCAGTTTGCAGTGACTGCTGGCCTGCTGAGCAAAAATATGAATTTAAGCTGCTTGTGGAACATTCTCAAAACCCACTGTTGTAATTTCTGATTAAAGCTTCCCTTTGGCATTGCAAAGGCCTGTCAAAATGGGGCCTGCACCATCTTCTAGTGCTTGTGTTTTTTGCCGTTTGGGGAGGATTTTTGGTAAATGCAGTGGACCAACTGATGCAGAAAATTGTGTTACTAATTTACCTAAGCTCACCTACACCTCGCATGAGGGATAAAGGCTTGGTCACAAGGCAAAACGACAACGCATTGAAATAATGACACTTTGGTCACTTGGTAAAATTATTACCGAACATGGACTGAATCACCTCACAGAACCCCAAATAAGTAAATTGTTGGTGATGGCTGAAGCTTAGATTTTTGTTGGTATGGATCTGGACCCCTACCAAATCCTTTCAACAGGCTAGTTAGTTGCAGCACCTAATTTTCCAGTTCAGCTGACACCTTCCCTCCTTATCACTTTTGCCAATTAAAAATGTCATCAAGATAAAACCATACCAATGTGTCCTTATCAGTGCAAGTGCTGGTTTCAACCATGTGTGAACAGCCTAGAAGCTGAGCTTAATAAATCCAAATGAATAATCCCTTAAAAAACTGCCATAATCTACGCCATTGAATTAATTTCAAGTACCTGGGGGGGGGGGGGGGGGGGGTGGGGGGGGGGGGAGGGGTGTGAGTTTTGCCCACGCCGTTATCCATGGCTTCCAATCCGCGGCGTTGGAGCCGAGCCCTCGCCATGGGTCCCGTACGTACAGCTGCTGGCGGTCGGGATCCGGGGAGAACCGTTCTCCCGTCGCCCGTGGGGGCAGCGGAAGGACTTAATCTGAACCCAACCCTGGCAGCGTCCGCAAAAAACCCGACACCAAGGCATTGCTTAGGCCAGGTCCACACCCCCATCGCCCCCCCCCCCACCCTCTTCGCCCGCGGTACCCCTCGCCCCTCACTTCCTCCGCCTTTTTAACCCCACCCCCCACCTTTTCATTCCCACCCCACACTTCGCCTTTCCCACCCCCCGCCGGCCCCCCGCCGGGCCCAGCCGCAGGTCCTCCCCTCCTCGCACCGACCCCATCCCGAAACCCCCCCCGCCCCCACCGCCTCCCCCCCCCCCCCCCCCCCATCGTTTACGGTTGGCTGCCAGGGCGTCGACCGACGGCTGTAGTGCGGGGTGACGGAGGGTCGGAGTTGAATGACTGGCCCCCCGCACCAGCAGCAGCATTTGCGACGGCGGCTCCACCATCCTCATGCAACCATGCCAGCCCTCACAGCGGCCCTGAGTGCGACTTCCACTCACTAACTTTCACTCGCCAACGACGAAACCACTTTCAAAAACAACCCCTCCCCCTCGACCCCCTCTCCGAGGCTGGAGGAGGGAGGGAGCGAGGCGAGGAAAGAAGGTGGAATGCCCCCCCTTTTTTACACTCCCTTTACACGCCATCTGAAGCACCTGGCAAACCGCTCCGGACTGGACCCGCTCGAGGCCCACCAGAGTCACCTTCCTGTTGCTGAACGGAGGAAGGGGAGACTGTGGCAGAGGAGTCCCAATGACTTGGCAGTAGTGGAGCAGTGACGGCCAAGGGCGAGCGGCGATTATCGTTCCCGTGTCCGAGGAGCGTGAAACCTTCTTCCACACCACCTCCTCTGTCCTTCTCCCCTCACTCTCTCTCTTGTATGTTGTAGCCCCCCTACAAAAAAAAACCTACAACAATCCCCCCTACACCCCCCCCCCCCACCTTATCCTGGGGACCTCTCTTCTCCACCACCACTGATGTTCCCCTTTCCCCCCTCTTATTCATGTCCTTCACTGACAATCCCACCGTGTGGGCTACCACTACCCCACATTACCACACCCCCATCTTATTTTATCTTTCTAACTAATCCAAACCTTCGGCATGATTCTCTTGGCCACCTACACCATCCATTTCTACTCTCTCGTCCCCCAATTTCATCTGTAACTGACCCCTTTCCCATCCATACTTGGGCAATGCTCACTACCCATTATTACTTTTTTAATGAATCCAACCCCATTTCAAAATCCTGCACAGACCCCCGGAATCCACATTGTAACTGTACCCACCTCCCATTATCCTGTAATGATTTTTTCCGGCCCAAATTTCATCCTGTATGAATTCTTCCCCATTCCCCAACCCTGTATTCCCACCATGAAATGTCCACGCTTTCCCCTTCATCAAATTTTACTGACTCCCAAAAAATAACCAATACACATATTTCCCTTGGCCTCAATTCTTATCCATTCCGCACCGATTGCCTTCTCAAAAACCACAACCCACCCCCCCCTCCCCGCCATCTATCCCATTCCCCCCTAAATTCACCAGGCCCACCCCCCCATGAAAAGAAATATAATAGAAAATAAGGGGGGAAGTGGGGGGGTGGCGGGGGATGAGGGGGGAGGTTCAGCCTTTACATCGGGCTGAAATCCATCCTGTGGAAAACAAAAGTTAGGGAGATAGTGATTGGATCTGGAAGCGGATTAATAACATCTGTTAAATAAACTGGGGACCCAAAACAATCTTTTTTCATTTTTTGCCCAATTTATTTTATCGTTTTAATATTAATTATATTAATGGTTTAAAAATTCATGCTTGAAGGAAAGGAATAGTTTAAGGCCCATCTTGTGGTCCTTACCCAAACCCTTTAAAACCCTAACACCGGGTCGTTCACCCGCAGAAAAAAACACGTTTACGTCAGCGTATGGAAGGGTGCCACGGCATTTGATGAGGGCACACCAGATGTCGCCCCTGGATTTAGGTAAAAATCATTCCAAAAATATCCAGAAGGTTGGACTGGGGAGGTCACCCCTGGGTACACTGATTGCTTCATCAAGGCATTTTTCAAGGCCGGCGTCACGGGGGGAATAACCCCGACCACGACTTAACACATTTTTTCCAGGCTGTTGCTGATAAAAAATTGTCACGCAAGTGGGGGGGAACAGGGGGCCTTTTTTCACGACTGCGGGGAAAAATAATATTGAGGGGCCAAGGCTTTCGGGAAGTCGGGAGTGGAGGCGTTCAGCAAAATCTGAGGCTTCCTGGGCCAGGTTCCTTGATCAACCTGGCTTTGGAGTACGCAGTGCTCGAAAGAAATGTCCCAAAAGCCCGGAGGGCAGGCTCGGGGGTGAGAAGAAAACCGGCAACCAGAGGGGTCAGAGTTTTTTGAGGCGCCATTTAACTCCCGGGGGGGCCCTTCATCAAACCTGGGGCCGCTTGAGCGGCTCCTTGGGGTGGGGACCTGCTGTTGGCTTACTTCCAATGGCGCTGGGTTGGGGGCGTAGTTAACTGTTAGGCATCCTTGGGGGATTGCTGCTGGTGTGGCGGACTGGGGGCCACTTGCTGGAGTGGTTACTTTGTTTGGTGCATTCCTTTGGGTGATTGCTTGGGGGTAGTTACTTGTTTGCACCCGTGGGGTGCTGCTAGGGTTTTATAAGTTGTACCTTGTGCACCCTGGCAGGTGTTTGCTGGTTGAGGCTCGCTGTTTCACCCGGGGAGTGGCTGCTCACGTGGTTCACTTTGTGAACCCTGGAAGTTTGCTGCTTGGCTGGTGGTTACTTGTGCACCCCTGGGGGGTGCTGCTGCATCTGTACCCGCTGTCCTGTTTGCCAGCCCCCTTGCTTGCTTGGTCCCACACGGCCGCTAGAGGCCGGGCAAGCAGCCAACGGAACCAGGGCTTGCCAAGTGGCCCTTGTAAAAACTGCGGGCGCCTGCTGGGTGGCCGGCCGCTACCCGCACAAAAACTCACACTTCTGGCCTGTAAACATGACTTGTCGAAAATCGGGGCCTGGAGCTGCCTCTGTGGAGGCTTGGAGTGGACTCACATATGTTCCAGTTGGGAGCCCCAAGGCTTGGCCCGCTCTGCTGGGGAGTTGCTGGAGGGCCCAGGTTAATTCTTCCATTGCTGATGGTGGCCCTGTGCCGCTGCCTTTCCTCGGCGGCCAGGCTGCCCAAAAAAACCATTGGGGTTCAAATTGGCACCACCCTCGCCCATCTTGGCTCTTCCAAGTTCTTGGGGCCTTGTCGGGGGAACAAAGCCAGTCTCTCCACAGCGCTTCTGCCGACCCCTGCCTGTTCCCCCTCCATTTGGATTGCCAGGAGGTATGGCCGGGGGGGGCCCCTTTGGACATGAGCCTGAAACAAAAGCAGGAGGAGATGGCTCGCCTCAGGCCCAGCTTGGTTGCACTGGGGGCGATCTTCAACTCGGCTTCTTTTACTTTTGAATCCGTGCCCCTCGAGACAAAAAAACACGTTTTTACATCCGCCAAAAAGAAGGAAAAGACCAAGGACTTCCATTGAGCAAATGGACAGGGGTCTGTCTGCAATTGCCTTTAATCCCAATTTCCCTATTGGATTTTTTGCCCCATAAAACTTGGGACAAAGCCGTGAAACTATGGTTTTTGTGGCCGTTTACATTTCTTGGAAAAAATGGAAACTGGAAAAAACATGAATTTTATGGGCTAAAAAAGGGCAATATATTTGCAGTGTACACGAGTGGGGTCCGTCGCCTTGCCATCGCCACACCTGGAAAACTTTCAGTGGAAGCCAATGACAGGGCTGTTCTTTGCCCTCACCTTATGCACATTCCCACTTATGGGGCTTTGCCCATGGGACTTGGAACAAAAAAAGTGGTTGGAGTAGGGTTTTGCCCACAGTTGCATTTCTTCAGAAAAAACTGAAAAATTTTTCTGTTGGGGTTTGATCGTGGAAAAGTTTGTAAAGGTTCAGAGGGGGGACCATTAAGGAATTGCACTGGCCAAACATTTTAAAAAACCACAGTCGAAACATAACTAGGCAAATCAAATCAAAAACACACAAAACATTTTCTTAAAAAAAATAAGGATTTTTTCCTTTACTGCCAAAAAACCTTACCAGTATTTTTTTTTATTTTGGCAGGTTTTTTGCATTGCTACTTTTAATAACATTTTACCATAAAAACAATTTTACAAAAAAGTACCAAAACTTGATTATTAAAAAACAAGGGACAACAATTCTTTAATTTTAAAAAAAAGTGGTATAAACAACAAATGATTCCCCAAAATTATTTTCATTCCACCCCACTACATTTACTCTTGGACACAACCAAAAAATTATTTTCTGAAATATTGGTCATAAATTGTTGGTTGTTAAAAAAAAGCTCCAAAAATAAGGCTCAAGACAGACATGCCCAGAGAGCATCTAAAAAAAACCGTCCGGAACCACACATGCGGTGAGGGGCTTTCCCGCTGTGTGATGTTGCGCTGTGTGGCACAATTTTTTTTTCAAATTTAAACATTTTTTGGGATTCCTGTTCATGCAAACCCCCCTTTTTGAAAAAAAGCTTTTGTAGGGGGCCTTGGTTGTTTGGATTAAACAAAAACTGCCCTTGCGTGCGTTGAAAAGGTGTTCCATTTTTGAAAAGGTTTTATTTATATGGGACAAATGTATTAAAAAAGTGTGTGATGGTTCTAGAATGACTCTTTACAACACCATTTCCTTTCTTCTGGGCATGGGGGGAATTATTTGATAACAAAATTGTTGTGGGATGCTTACTCGTTTTTTTCCCATTTTACTCTTTCCCTCAAATTAAATTTTCTTTACCTCTTCTGTATTTGAGATTTTTTCAGGGCAGACATAAAAAACATAGGAAATTTTAGGTTTTTAATTTGTACATGGTGGGATTTCAACTCCATTCTTACAAATTTTTATTTGTTAGATTCCTTACAACCAGTATTCAAATATATATCGAAATTTTCAAAGCTGTTATTTGGCATTACCATTTAATATTAAACACACCTGTAATCTACACCCAGTCGGAGGTATCAACAAAAGGTTCCTCTGAGATAGAATTAAAAGTTTTTTTGTAACCTATCATAAAATTTGCCACGTGATGGGGCCCACCTTCCCCCAAAAAAAACAAATATTGGGGTTAACTAAGGCGTGCTTGGATGAAAATATTTCCTCACCATTTTTTCCATCTGTTTTGATCCCATATATCAAAAATCCCCTTCAACATTTGGACCAGCCAATTTTGCCAAAAAAAGTTTTATTGAGGGCTGATAGTTTTGCCTCTTTATCAATGTCTTTGATTTTGGTTTTTTAGGGCAGGCAGGGTTTGTCGTAATAACCACGGAGGTTTGAATCATAGCTTTGATCTGCATTGGGGGACATACCTGCCAAAAAAACCATTTCGATTTGGGCGGAATTCTTCCGAATTTTTTTACCCTTCCCAATTTCCCGAAATTTCCGAATTTTTTTGGTCTCAATTATTCCGAGAAAAAAAAAAATTGGAAAATAAAAAAAAACAAACCACACCCCCCCCACAGCCCCCCCCCCCCCCCCCGCCCCCCCCCCCAAAAACTTTCTATTGTTGGTTTTTTTTTTTCCGATTTTTTTTTTTTTCTAGGAAATATTGGGGGACAAAAAAAATCGGGAAAAAATTGGGGATGGGGAAAGGTGGGCAGGAGCGTCTAGGGATCCAGGAAAGCGCAGGGGAGAAGTTAGGTGCGAGTTCAGGGGGGCCACCGGGGAGGAGGGTGGAGAGGGGGGGAAAATCACACGATTTATTTCCCGTGGGCGGTTAGTAAAGCCAAATACGGTTTTCATAAATCACCTTCAGGTGGAGGGGAAAGAAGGCGATGAGGGGGGCAGGGAGAAAAAGATTTGGTCGGTTCCGGCCCGGACGGGGGCAAACCACTCCACGGTCACCTCCCCCCACCCTCAGCGCCGGCCTGCCGCCGGCCGGGCCGCCGGGGGGGGACTGTTTTCAGGACCCGGGCGTGGAGGGACCAGCTGTTATCAGGGCAACCTGAAACAACAAAATAGAGAGCATTCCTGAACTATCTTCTACCTCGTTAAGAACATTGGACTATCTTTATCGGACTTTGGAGTGTTTTTGTTCACGAAACGTTATTCCCTTTATCGTATCTGTACACTGTTGGACGGCTCGATTGTAATCATCTTCAGTGTTTTCACTGACTGGTTAGCATGCTACAAAAAG